>JAJHZJ010000271.1:1281065-2481065 GCA_023548195.1 Bettongia penicillata ogilbyi | reverse complement strand
CCTTTCTTTTCATTTCTCCAATATCCTTATTCCTCCCAAACCATTTTTAACCTTACCATAAACTTTGATATTTTAAATTATTTATAGTCTCTGCATTTATCACTCATACTCATTCCTTGGCCTAACATAATAGGTAGCCATTTCAACGACACATTTATAATTCCCCTCTATCTCCTACCTACTTCACTTTCATTGTTTTAACCTTGCTATCTACAAATTCATGAAATAGCATTTCTGAAAAATTTAATTTGAGAATAATCCAAATAGAGAAGCCCATGGTAATCATAAATATGCCACAGTGCATTATCAATGAAAAATTATGCAGAAATAGCAGCAGAAAGGATGCTATCAGAGGTACATATATAACCAGAAGAGAAAGTGGGCCAGTTATGTCGTAAGAATGCATAATAACTTTGAATGACCCTTATGCTGCATTGATATCTGTGTAATGTCAAGATATTGAGAGGAAGGATCCCAGTATATTGGATAAGTACCTGGTGAGGGACTCATGAGAACAGAGTGAATCACTTAAAGTGAGTAAGTAAATGGGACCACAAGGAATAATTCTGCGATTTTTTGTAATATGATTAATAATTGAAATAGAGCCATGAAAGAGAAAGCCTGATTCAAAAGGAAAATTTTTAATAAGATGAATGTTGAAATAGTATTGTTTGTCAACAAGGTAACAGTTCTATGAAATTTGTGTACCATAGTGGAGAGTGTTCAACTGATTATTTAAGCAATCTGATATTTCCAATCTGGTACTGTTATTTTTCTGCCTTATTTGCTCTCTACAATCCAACTAAACTGAACTACTCTCTTATCTTCCTTAATATGCATCATCCCCCTATGAGCACCTTTGTTCATACTATTCCTTGCATCTGCAATGTCCTCCTTTTCTTTTCACTTCTTGAAATTCTTCCCTTTTCTCAAAAAAATCTCTATAAAGCTTTCTTTAACACTCAATTTTGTAGTATCTTCCTGCTTAGGTATCTCTTGGAGCTCATTTGAAGCTCCAAGCATTTGAAGCATCATTTTCTGATGAACCTAGCCCATATTGTGCATTTTTCTTACCTCTCTTCCATTTTTACACTTACCTTCATTCCATTAAATAAAAATTTTAAAAAAACTCCAATAACCAGTATTACTATGCACTACTCTCCACTGCCAAAAATTATCAGTATCCCTCTACTTTTTTCATTCATTCCATCTCTTTCCCTTGAAACTGACTTTTCTGCATACTAAATAATTCTTCCAAGGCAAATAATTTTAGCAGCAAATCCAGTGCTCCTTGACCTTTTTGGAGCATAGTGAACCAACATAACTGAAACCTTGGTATTCTCTTTTCTTTTGGCTTAAGAAAATATACTGTCATAACTCTTCTACCTTTCATACTGATTTTCTTTTCTGTATCTTTTCCTGATTTGTTCTATCCTTACCACCTATTAAATATAAGTGCTCTACATGGTTGTGTCATCAGCTCTCTCCTTTTTGACTTGCAACTCTCATAGACTCATCACATAAAACTGAATTTTATCTAACTTCTTCACTATTTTGTCACTGTACTAGTATGCAAGCTCCTTGAAAGCAACAATTGAAATTACTTAACTATTTTACCTTTGCTAACTCCTAACAACGTGCTCTGCCTATAAGTAAAATAGGTTGTATTTCATTTCGCTTTATTTTCAAGGCTACATGTCTATCTACAAACTTTCCCCAAAATTCTGGTTCACCATTTCTATGTCTCTTCACATGAAGATACACACTTTAATTAAAATCCTTCTACCTGAAGTATTTCCAAGACTGAACATCTCAGTCTTGCCTCTTTCTTCTGTTGGTGGCATGACCACTATCCCTCTTACTGAAGTTTGTAATATCAAAGTCCTTTGTCTCTTTTTTCTCCTGTACTCTTCTCCCTTCATCAAAAAAGTCAACTCCTGGAAATCCTTACTCCTAGATCTTTCGTTTATTTCCTTTGTTTCAACAGCACTGCTATTACCCAGGTCAGTTTCATCTCTTCTCAATTACTTGAATTGCTTCCTGACTGGTCTTCCTGTGTAGAATCTAACTCTCCCCTTCCATCTTTTACATTGCTACTCAACCAATATTCCTATTGCATTGTTCTGATCACATCACTCCTCCACTCCAGAAATTCCAATGGGAACCTATCACCTAAATAATAAAGTGTAAAATTTCTACCCTGGCTTTCAAGGCCTTCCACAATCTGCCTCAGACTTAGGATTTTAGCCTTATCTCATCAATCTCCTTAAAGTACTCTATGTCCATGGATTAAATGAGTGAATATATTTAAAGTACTTTGCAATTTTAAAGTAAATATAGGTACCAGATATTATTGTATTATTTTAATTATTATTTCACCTAAATTGTATTAACTGTTCTTAAGCTCCTCTCTTTCCTCTATATTTTTGCTTATAAATTTCCCCACAGGATTTTATATTTAGTACAAGCGCACACACACACACACACACATACGCACATATACATACACATCAGTATTTTATTGATATATTTAATTTATACATATATTCTATTTGCCATTTTATTTCTTTATAACACATTTCAAAACGCCCTCTTTGCTGCAAAAGTCTTGCTTGTTCATTAACTACCCCCTCCTCTCTTGTTCTGAATTTATTTAGCAATGACATAATCAGCATTGGTGGAAGAGAAGGAGGTTTTTTAACACCCTCCCGGTAAATATCACAGTTTATACAAAGCAGTGAGTTAAATTATTACTCACATTTCACAGCTGGAGTATGGGTAAGTGTAAGCTGCTAGAACATAGGACAGTAGAAAATGTTGCTACGGAAATTTAGAAGATTCCTAGGAAACAGTGATCCAGAGAGAGGCTGCAAAATAGGCCTTCCCTAAGACAAAAGATGACTTCACAAATGAAGAGAGGAAGGCATTTTTCCCAGTTTTTGGAATTGGTTAAATTATGCAATCTAGCATCCTCCCATGACTTCAGAGAATTAGGTTGATTTTCCATGCAGATATGCAAGAAATCTTGCATGTTTATTTCAGTTTTTGTATTTATTTTCACAAGTATGGATTGTAAATTTTTTTCTACCTTATTTTTCTGGATTTTCAAAGGCTAAAGAGGCTATATCACCAAAATAGATATGGTTTCAAGCCAGATTACCTGCATGGATTTTTTTCAATAACCCAATCTGATTCTTGGTTTAAAAAGACCATGTTTTTAACACTAGTATTATGTTGTTGATGTAATATTGCTACAAATCATGAGACACTGGGATCCCTGGAGAATTATAATTATGATTGAGCAAAAGGCTAATAAAAATAGTAGGGATAAGTAGAAAATATTACTAATGATGAATTGTGTGAGATATGTTATAAAGTGAATTATAGAGGACATGTATGCCTGGAAAAAAAAGTAGGACAGTCATGTAACAAGGGAGAGATAACAGACGGATTGCCAAAGTGTTGTGTTGGTATCTATGACATGTTCAGAGAACCAGAGGAAGGGTTGCAATACACTGGGGAAATTGAGTATGGAGGATCCAGGTCGATCGAATTAATTTATTATTTATTATTGATCTATAACTTATTTATATATAATATAATTTATTATATTTATTTATTATATATAAATATAATTTATTGATCAAATACTATGTTAGATTCTAGGGATGTAAAGCAAAAAAAAGAATGTGTCTCCAGATAAATAAATATGTAGCATATATAAGTGCAAATGTATGGAGACAGATGACAGCAGCTTTAAAGAAGTATGATATATAAAGAATAAGCTATTTATATGCCCTGGAAGCCTTTCTGTAAAAGGGCAGAATACTTGAGAAATTCTTGGATTATGTTTCTGATATTTTAATTCTTCCACAGGTAGATTCTAATATTGATTTTGTACTGCAGGGAGAAACTCCTTTTCCTCTGAGGCATCTGGTGGTGTAGTGGATAGATTACTGGGCCTAAATTCAGGAAAAACTGAATTTAAATCTGGTCTCATATATTTACTAGCTGTGTGACTCTGAACAAACCCCCTAACCTCTGTTTGTCTCAGTTTCCTCAACTGTAAAATGGAAATAATAACACTGACCTCTTAAAATTGTTTAAGGATCAAATGAGGCAATATTTGTAAAAACATTGTGCCTAGCACATAATAGACACTATCTACTCAACTCCTTTTGCTTCTCTCTTCCTTCACCCCTCCCCTTTATCTTCTTATTCAATAAATTACAGAGTTGTGCGGATTCTACTTCCAGGGTGATAGAGGAGAGCACTAATAAATACATGTATAAGGAGAGAATTAGGGGACAAGAATGATGTGTGTTGAAAGTGGCATTTGACCTGAGCTGGATGGCATAGCAGTATTGCAAGGAGGAAGGAGAATATTACAGGAAGTGACAGATGAAACGTTCTGTAACTGGCACAGCAAATAGGATAGTTTGACTTGAATGTTGGATCATAATGGAGGATTTATGGAAAGATATGGTCAGGATAATCATGAATGAGATGTCATAGATGACATTTGAATCAGTAGAAGAATTAGCCTCATCACTGAAATCAGTGAATCTAAGTATTAAAATTGTGTTATTCATAGGTGTGCATATAAAAGTGAGCATAATCACACGTACACACTTATGCAATATATTATATATATGTGTATATAAATGTATACATATATATGTATATATATAAATCATTTATATTTTTTTATCCTCTGATTAAATCCCTAGTTAGTGCTTAAATTGCTCTGGGTTGGCATCTATAGTTTTTTTTCAGTGACAGGAGTCTAGTCCCTGAACTTTAAGACCTATGGCCTCTCCTCAGTCTCAGCTGCCATTTTCTGATGCCAGTGCCAGTCTGACTACAAATATTGCCTTCTGGCTGACACCTAACAATTAACAATTGCAATTCTCCAGAGCACTGGACTATAGCCTGTCACTGAGCCTCCATTAACCTAGCCATTTGAAAGCCTGGACCTCTACCTACTGCCTATTGCCAGGTGCCCCTACTGCTTTGCTCTGCCAGTCATTTGAAGTAATGATCTGACAGCCAGCCTGCCAAGATGAAGTCCTACTGATTGCTGTTTGGACCAACCCTCATTGGCTGACCTGCTATTGTAGTGCAGTATATAGCTACTTGGTCCTGACCATTACTAGTCTGGACCCTCTTATAGCAATTGTCAGTCCTGATTAACTGTTTTCAGCAGAAGTTATCTTGTGGTGCAGATGGGGCAATGACATAAGAAGCCTGTGAGTCATAACTGGGAGAAAGTAATTTTCTCAGCTGAGGGTTCATGTTGAGCTGCCAGCTGACTGGGTCCTGGAATTCCCATTTGGACTTAATTCAGAGGATCCAGCCCAGTCTGATGCTGGTAGATGTAGTTATGGGGGGGAAAACACCTAAATTTTAAGAAATTTAAATTATTTAAAATGAAAAAAAATTTTTCTTCCACCCAAGCTTCCCCAATACGGGTAAAGAAAGAACCACCCTTGCAATATCTATATAATATCTATATGCAATCAGGCAAAATGATTTCTCACAATGGTCATATCAAATCAAGTCAGACCAACTCAAATGTATAAATCAACCAATGTTTACAACATAATTACTATGTGCCAAGTACTATTAAGTACTGGGAATTCAAAGACAAGCCAAAAGACAGCCCCGTCTCTCAAGCTTACCTTTTACTTAGATAAGAGAATAAATAAAAGGAAGGTGGAAAAGAGATTTAGTGTAGGTACCAGGAGAGGAAGGGAGACATGGATGACCCGGGCAAATTCCTTAAAATATATTCAAGGAGGAATCAGTCAATCATAGGAAAGGGACAAAAGAGGCAGAATGTACTTCCAGTGTGAGAAGTCCAGTGTTGAATGAACTTATAGGATGAGAAGACTTCTTTGACATGCTAAAGAAAGTCCAGAGAATCAGGAATCATGTACGGAGAGGAATGAAGGCTTGGCTGGCCTGTGAGTTTTCCTTAAAATGGAGGCTCTAGAAGAAGCATTGCTAATTAGAAGAATGGGCTGCAAAATGGAATATACATTTGCAAACTTGAAATATGATTTTGCTTTAGTGGTGGTGTGAGAAATCAAACTCTACAGAATTGAGGAGTTGGGAAGGAGAAAGTAGAGATAGCCAAAAGTCAACTCTTTCTAGAAGAATGACATTGAAAGAGAGGGGAGTTATGAGGTGACAGATTTTGGTGATGTCAAGGTAATAATGGCTTGGGGAAGATGAGAATTTTTGTTTGCGATGTGTAGGGAAAGAGTAAATGTGAGAAAATGAAAGGGAATACTAAATGCAAAAAGTTCCTTGGAAATAGGACATTCCTTGCCTTTTTAAAGGAGAAGCACATCTTCCTATGAGAGTAAAGGAGAATAAGATGAGTGGAGGTATAGAGATGTTTTGAGGTAGAGATGAGAAAGCTCCAGATGGATGGCCTTAACTTTCTTAGGCAAGTAAGAGACAAGGATTTTGCTCAGTGAGAAAGAAGTAAAATAAGGGTACAAATCTGAAGGGAAGAAGAGCAGCTTTGAAAAAGCAGTGGCAGAGAGTAGACTATGATTTAGAATTAATGGATAAAACAATTACTTTGCAACAGTTAGGGACCAGATGGGATTTGAGGATGAATTTCTAATGGCCTTAAAATATACGGAATACTGGCTTATTCCATCACTGTTCGGCAGGTTAGCAATAAAAGCATAAAAGGCGAATAATCACAAATAGTTTGAGACTGAGATTGGAAAAGGATGAAAGCCCAGTAGAACAAGGAGGCAGGGGAGTTAAGGCTATATAAAAATATTTTAAATATATGCATATCTTCTGTTTTTACATCACCTGCAAATCTGAATATAATCCTCACTGCTCCCCTATCCAGAGATTTATTCCATGTAACCAACTAAACAAAAAAAGAATAAAAATCGATGATTTTATTAAGCCAATCAACATTTCAACTGCGCCTAGAAGTACGTGCAATCTTCTACAGCCCTAGTGCCTTGTCTCTCTCTAAAAAAACAAAAATATGCTATCTTCTCAGCTCTTCTGAAGGGCCAAACTTCAAAGTTTTGATAATCACATAGGATTCTTTTATTTAATTTTTTCTTTCTAGTTAAATTGCTTAGATTACTGTGAATGTTGGTTTCCTAGAGCTGCTTACTTCTCTTTATACCTCTTCATATTTCTTTATGTTATGTGTTTCTTGCAACTCAGTAAAATCCTATTTCATTTAGTTTCCCACAATTTGTTTAGCCATTCACCAAACTGTTGGACACTTCCTTTGTTTCCAGGTTCTTTTTCAGAATGGAACCACACAACCACAACAACTTCAAAATGTGGTGCTATGAATATTTTGCTTTATATGCCTGGTTGTGGGATCTCTGGGTCAAGGGACATCAATAGTCTTTTTTTTAAAAAATTATGATAACCAATGGAATGAACCATGAGAAAGAAGAAACAAAATGACAAAGAGTGAGAGCAAATAGTTTGTGTCAATTTGCTTTCAGATTCCATAGTTCTTTCTCTGGATGTGGATAGCATTTTCTATCATGACTCTTTTGGAATTGTCTTGGTACCTTGCCTTGCTGGGAGGAGCCAAGCATATCAAAGTTAGCCATCACATCATGTGCATGTAACAGTGTACACTGGTCTGCTGATGCTGCTCCCCTCATTCAGCATCAGTTTGTATAAATCTTTCTAGGTTTTTTTGAATTCCTCTTGCTTATCATTTCTTATTGCCCAAAAATGTTCCATTACATTCATATACCACAACTTGTTCAGTCATTCCCCAAATGATGGGCATCCACTCAATTTGTCGTTCTTTGCCATCACGAAAAAGAGCTGCTATAAATAATTTTGTATGTGTGGGGTCCTTTTCTGACATCGACATTCTAATTACTTCTATATGTACATACCTAGCTTTCTAAATCCTCTAAAATTAATTCCATCATAATAGTCTCTTAATAAACATTTGTTGACTTGAATTTAATAAGACTTAACTAATTTAACACTTAATGGAAAGTTTGAGGCATGAAAGTTGAGAGAGGAACCATAGAGAAGGAAACAGAGATGAAAAGGAAAATATCCAAAAAATAATAAAGCATTTGTTTTACTATGCATATTAGACCATCCCTTTTCTTTTAGGACATAGATAGATGTATTTTTCATCATTCCTCTGCAATCATGATTGATCATTGCAAAAACAAAAAATCTTTCTGCTAATGGAGTAGAAAGTCAGAATCTAGGAAGGGGAAAAACCAGGGTTAAGGTCCAAAGTCATTGTTAGAAAAAGTTATATACTAGAACAGGTTCTTTACCCTTACTTCCCCTGGTTCGGATGTAAAAGAATGTTGATATTTGTAGCTGTGTGGGGCCTGCTACTTGGTTATAGCATTTGCTACTCTTACATTACATATTGGACCAAGAAAGGTAGAATAGATAGAATAGATAAGTTTACCATATTTCCTTTAAATAATTCTACATTTCTAAGGATTTCTCCCTGGGATCATAGAATTTGATCTGGAAGAAATTTTAAAACCAAAAAACTGCTTCATTTTACAGATGACAAAACTGAGGATGAGAGAAGTTAGGTGACTTGCCCAGCATTGTAAATGTTTACAATTTAGGCATTTTTTTAATTCAGCCATAGCACTCTCGATAAGTGCTACCACCTATCTGCCTCAAAAACTTACCAAAGAATGTTGCACCATTCTAAATGTATTCCAACTGTGATTCTACCTATGATAGGGTCAAACAAACTCAGAAAAGACCTTAGGTATATTTTTTTTCCCTTCAGACCTAACTCAGGATATTAACTTAAGTAGTTCTGCTTTTTCTGTCTTCATTCTAAATTCTGGGTCATATCCCTGCTATTTCATGAATTTTAACAAAAACTATAAATCTAAAATGTCTGAGTACTCAGGAATCCCCTGTATCAGTTGTTTATATGAATTTGTTATAAATGCAAGTTCTGGCACACATTGAGATCAAATGTAATAGAAATAGATTGCTTCCTTTGTCCAGTGTTGAGTGCCAGGCATGAAGAAGTATATTGGCCTTTTAAGATTCTGATAATATAGTGGTAGTTTTGTTGCACTGGTGGATATACATAGCTCCGTGAGGGGGTGACCTGCTTTGTTATTGCTCTGACTTGGACTGTGGAGCCATACCTACTTATAGGGTGAATGGGAAGTTTTCCTAAGGTGCCAAATATAATATGGGGTTGGGGTAAGTGGGGAGAGAGATATTTCTTCATTATTATTCAATATATTTTATACATTTACTTAAATAAGTAATATGCAATTATATTTTTAAAAATCTAACATTCATTTAAAAATAATTCCAAATTCTTGCCTTCCCTCCTCCTTAAGAAGGCAAGCAATTTCATATAGATAATAAATGTGAAGTCGTGCAAAACATATTTCCATGTTAACCATGTTGGAAAAGAAAACTGAGACCAAAAAATAAATTTTAAAAAATTGACTGATTTACATTTAGACTCCATCAGTTCTCTGGAATATAGATAGCATTTTTTTCATTATAAGTTCTTCAGAATTGTCTTGGATCATTGTATTGCTAGGAATAGGAATAGTGAAGTGATTCACAGATGATCATCCTTACAATATTGCTTTTATTGTGAATAAAGGTCTGGTTCTGTTCATTTCTCTTTTCATAAGTTCATATAAATGTTTCATGCTTTTTTGAAACCATCCTGTTTGCTATTTTTTATAGCACAAGTTGATTTAATCACAGTAATATATTACAGCTTATTTAGCCATTCCCCAATAGATGGGTACCCCCTTCAGTTTCCAATTATTTGCCCCCACAAAAGAACAGATAAAATATTTTGAACAAATGGGTACTTTTCCCTTTCTTGATCTTTTATAATACAAACCTGGTAGTGGTATTGCTTAGTCAAAAGGGTGTGGCATAGTTTTGTTTTAGCCCTGTGAGTATTGTTACAAATTTTTTTTCAGAATAGTTGGACCTGTTCACAACTCCACCAATAGTCCGTTCCTGCCCAAATTTTTCCACATTGATTCCAACATTTGTCACTTCTTTTCTGTCATATTAGCCAATGTGATAGTTGTGAGGGGATATCTCAGAGTTATTTTAAATTACCTTTCTCTACATATTAGTGATTTAGAGAATTTTTTATATGATTAGAGATAGATTTGTTACATTCTTCCAAAAATGCCTATTCAAATCCTATGACCATATATCAATTGGATGATGAATTGTAGCGCTATAAATTTGGCTCTAGAAACGTGGTCTTCATTAGATAAACTAACTGGAAACTTTCCCTGCAGTTTCCTGCTTTTCTTCTGGTATTGGCTTTGTTTGTGCAAAACCTTTCAAACTTAACATATTCAAAACGTCGCCTTCACAACTCATTATGTTCTCTATTTGGTCATAAATTCTTCTCTAATCTAAAGGCCTGACAGGCAAAATTCGCCATGGTCTCCTAATTTGTTTATGAGCCTTTATGTTTAAATCATATACTTATTTTGACTATATATTCATATATGGTATGACAGTCTATAACTGGTTTCTCTCAAACTACTATCTGATTTTCCCAGTAATTTTTTCCAAAGAGTGAGTTCTCATCCCAAAATCTTGGATTTTTGGTTTTATGAAACTTTAGATTATCATTACTGCTGTGTGTTATGTACTTATTCTATTCCACTCAGCCACCACTCTATTCCTTAGTCAGTACTGTTTTGATGTTTGCTACTTTGTAATATAGTTTGAGAACTGGTTTTGCTAATCCACCTTCCTTCACATTTTTTTCATTGATTCTCTTGAAATATTTAAACTTCTGTTCTATCAGATGAATTTTCTGATTATTTTTCTAATTTTTTTGTAATTTGATTGTTATGGTAATGAACAAGCAAACAAATATAAGTAGAATTGTCTTTATTATATTGACTTGGCCTACACACAAGCAATCAACATTTATCCAAGTGCTTACATCCTATTTATTTTGCTGAATTTTTTTATTTTCTTTCTTTAATATTTTTTAAAGTTTTAAACATTTATTTTCGTAATATTTTGAGTGGCAAATGTTTCTCCCTTTATTCTTCCCTTCATCTTCCCCAAAAGAGCAAGCAATCTAATATAGGTTATACATGTACAATCATGCTAAACATATTTCCACATTAGTTATATTGTAAAAGAAGCATTAGAAAAACTACAAAAAAGAAAAAAAGCACAAAAAAGTGAAAATACTATGCTTCAACGTTCATTCAGACTCCATAGTTCTTTCTCTGTATGTGGATAGCATTTTCCATCATGAGTCATAGAGCTGTGTTGCATCACTGTTATTCAGAAGAGCTAAGTTGATGATTGTTTAATATTGCTGTTACTGTGCCCAGCATTCTGGTTCTGCTCACTTCACTCACCATCAGTACAAGTAAGTCTTTCCAGTTTTTCTGAAATGTGCTTGCTCATCATTTCTTTTTTTATAAAAAAAAGTAATTTATTTTTAGTTTTTAACATTAATTTCCACAAGACTTGAGTTCCAAATTTTCTCCCCATCTCTCCCCTCCCCTCAAACCAAGTTGGCATACATTTTTGATTATCCCTTCCCCCAGGCTGCCTTCCCTTCTATTACTCCACCACCCCGCTTTTATCCCTTTCCACTTTACTTTCTTGTAGGGCAAGATAGATTTCCCCATAAATGCCCCATTGCCTGCATATCTTACTTCCCAGTTGCATGTCAAAACAATTTTTTACATTTATTTTTAAAAGTTTGAGTTGCAAATTGTCTCCCTTCTTCCCTTCCCACCCACCCTCATTGAGAAAGGAGTCAATTTAATGTAGGTTATACATGTATAGTTATGTGAAACACTTTCATAATAGTCATGTTGTGAAAAGCTACCTATATATGCCTCCATCCTATCCCGACCTCCCCATTTTTTCAATTTTCTCCTTTGACCTTGTCCCTTTTCAAAAGTGTGTAGTTCTGACTTCCCCTTTCCCCATTCAGCTTTCCCTTCCATCATCTCCCCCTTATCCCCTTCCTCACTACTTTCCTGTAGGGTAAGATACCAAATTAGTGTGTATGTTATTTCCTACTTAAGTCAAGTTAGATGAAAGTAAGGTTCATTCACTCCCTCTCATATCTCCTCCCTTCTCCTTCTTTATTAAAGCTTTTGTTTGCTTCTTTTTTGTGAGGTAATTTACCCCATTTTATCTCTCCCTCTCTTTCTCTCAATGTATTCCTCTCTCACCCCATAATTTTATTTTTTAGACACCATCTTTTCATAGACTCTGTGCTCTCTGTTTATATGTATATATTCCCTCCAACTAATACTGAGAAAGATCTCATGAGTTACAAATATCTTTCCATGTACTAATGTAAATAGTTCAACTTCAATACATCCCTTATTATTTCTCTTTCCTGTTTATCTTTTCATGCTTCTCTTGATTCTTGTATTTGAAAGTCACAATTCCTATTCAGCTCTGGTCTTTTCATTAAGAATATTTGAAAGTATTCTATTTTATTGAATGTACATTTTTTCCCCTGGAGTATTATACTCAGTTTTACTGGGTGGGTGATTCTTGGTTTTAATCTCAACTCCTTTGACCTCAGGAATATCATATTTCTAAGCCCTCTGAGTCCTCTACATAGAAGCTGTGACATCTTGTGCTATACTGATTGTGTTTCCACAATACTGGAATTGTTTCTTTCTGGCTGCTTGTTTCTTCTTGACCTGGGAACTCTGGAATTTGGCTATAATATTCCCAAGAGTTTTCCTTTTGGGATCTTTTTCAAGAGGTTATCAATGGATTCTTTCAATTTCTTTTACCCTCTGGTTCTAGAATACCATGGAAGATTTCCTTGATAATGTCTTAGAAGATGATATCTGGGCTCTTTTTTGATCATGGCTTTCGGGTAGTCCAGTAATTTTTAAATTATCCCTCTTGGATCTCATTTCTAGGTCAGTTATTTTTTCAATGATGTATTTCACATTGTCTTCTTTTTTCATTCTTTTGTTTCTGTCTGTTATTCTCTTGATTCCTCATAAAGTAATTAACTTCCGTGTGCTCTATTCTAATTTTTAAGGAATTATTTTCTTCAGTGAACTTTGTACCATCTCTTCCATTTGTCCAGTTTTTGCTTTTTAAGGCATTCTTTTCCTCGTTGGCTTTTTTGACCTTTTTTGCCATTTGAGTTAGTATATTTTTAAGGTGTTATTTTCTTTAGTATTTTGGGGGGGTCTCCTTTAGTAAGCTGTTGACTCATTTTTCATGATTTTTTTTGCATCAGTCTCATTTCTCTTACCATTTTTTTCTCTACTTCTCTAACTTGATTTTCAAAATCCTTTTTGAGCTTTTTCATGGCCTGAGACCAATTCATATTTTTGTGGTAGGAGCTTTGACTTTGTTGTATTCTTCTTGTTATATGCTTTGATCTTCTTTGTCACCCAAGTAAGATTTTGTAGTGTGAAGTTTGTTTGTTTTTTTAAACTATTTGCTCAACTTCCCAGTCAAATATTTGACTTTCTAGCTCTTTGTCAAGATAGGACTCTGCTTCCTGCAAGGGTGAGTATGGGGTGGGTATACTATCCCAACCTGCAGGGGTTTTGTGCAGCTGTTTCCAGAGATACTTCTAGGGAACTATAAATCTTCAGCTCTTCCAAGGTGATATGCTCAAAGGAGAGGTCTTTACTCTTTTCTTGGCCTGTGCTCTGTGACCACAAGCATTCTTTTCTGTATTGGAACTGTGAGGAGGATTCCCTCTCCACCACAGTCACAAGCTCTGTCACACCAGCACTCCTGCTCACCCCAGGACTGCCACCCAGGACTGGGACCCAGATCCAAGCAGACAAAGCAAGAGAATATTGCTTCAGTGCCAGCAAAGAGATCCCTGCAATTTTCCTCTGATCATCCACTTTATCCGGCCCCTCTTCCCCCCACCAGTCTATGTGTCTAGAGCTCCAGAAACACTCACTGCTGCTGCTACTGCTACTACTGTTGCTGATGCTGCAGCCACCACCAGCTCCACAGTCACTTCTACCTCCCTAGGCCTAGAGTCAGACTCCTTTCACCCAGGTCTGACAGAGTTTTCCCACTGACCTTCTACATTGTCTTTGGCATTTGTGGGTTGAGAAATCTGTAGGTCACCACAACTGCCAATGATTCAGTCTTCTGAGGCCTACTCTGGCTCATTTATCCTAGCCTGGCCCATGCTGGTCTGTGCTCTGCTCCTAGCCCAGTGTGATAGCCCCTTCCTGTTGACCTTCCAGATTTTCTTAGGGTGGAGATTTGTTTCACTGTCATTTTGTAGATTCTCTGGTTCTCAAATTTGTTAGTCATTTTTAACAGGTACTTGTAGGGTTTGGAAGACACCTCAATGAAGTCCCTACTTTTACTCCACCATCTAGGCTCCAACCCTTGGTTGAAAAGTTTTGTAATTATGTTCATAAAGCTATCAGATTTGTCTAGGCAGGTAGATTCCCAATTTTTTTAAAGATCTACAGTTATTTTAAATGGAATTTATTTTTCTATCTCATTCTGCTGGGTTTTCTTTGTAATATATAAAAATGTTGGTGATTTATGTGGATTTATTTATGTCCTGCATCTGTGCTAAATATATTAATAATTTCAACTCTTTTTATTGATTCTCAAGGATTCTCTAATTATATTATCATGTCACCTGCAAAAATTGATAGTCTTGTTTCCCTATTGCTTGTTTAACTCATTCAATTTCTTTTTCTTCTGTTATTGTTATAGCTATCATTTCTAGTACAAGATTAAATTATAACAGAGATAATGGTTATCCTTGGACACCTAGGTGACACAATGAATATAGTACAGTGGATATAGTAGGCTTTTGTGAGGAATGCTTCAATAGTGTTGATCTCCATCAAGGTTAGGTTATCCAATTTGGAATGTGCTTCTTGCTGTTTGACAAAACTGTCTGCAGATACCTGGAATTTAGTTATTCGAGTATCCCACATGTCCTTAATCAGGTTCCCATCTGTATTGGGGATGTTATCTGAAGCATGACTTAACTACAACTTGATAAGTTCCATGTAGTAAGGACTGGGAATTAGGGTGAATATTTCCTTCTTTTTCTCTTGATCGCCAATCTCCTCCCATTTTTTGACACGTATGCCCTTTGAGTATAGATCCAAATTGCTCTCCAGAATGGTTGGATCAGCTCACAACTCCATCAACAATAAATTAGTGTGCCCACTGTTCCACATCTTCTCCAGCACTTACGATTTTCTTGTTTTGTATTGTTAGTCATCCTGATAGGTGTGATGTGGTACTTTAGTGTTGTTCTGATTTGCATCTCTCTAATCAATAGTGATTTGGAGCATTTTTTCATATGACTAGAGATAGCTTTAATTTCTTTCTCTGAAAACTGCCTATTCATATACTTTGACAATTTATCAATTGGGAATGGCTTATTTTCTTATAAATTTAACTGAGTTGTCTATAAATTTTAAAAATAAGTCCTTTATCACAGACACTAGTTGTAAAAATTCTTTCCCAGTTTTCTGATTCCCTCCAAATCTTGGTTGCATCGGCTTTGTTTATTCAAAAACTTTTCAATTTGATGTAATCAAAGTTATCCATTTTGCATTTCATAATGTTCTCTATCTCTTGTTTGGTCACAAATTCCTCTCTTCTCCATAAATCGGGCAAATAAACTATTCCTTGCTCCCCTAGTTTGTGTATAGTAACAGTCTTTCTACTTAGATCGTGTACCCATTTGAACTTTATTCAGGTATATGGTGTCAAGTGTTGGTCTATGTCCAGTTCCTGCCATACTATTTTCCAGTTTTTCCAGCGGTTTTTGTCAATGAATGCCTCTTTTATGTGCGATAATTTAACCCATTATTTTCCCTTTTCCTTTCTTCTAATGCATTCATCTTTATTACCCCTCCACATTTTTGTGATTATCCCAACATAATTTATTTATACCTGTGCCCTCTGTCTATGTAGTATCCTTCTAATTGCCCTAATGATGGCAACATTCTTGGGAGTTACATGTATTATTTTCCCATATAAGAATGTCAGCAGTTTAAATTCACTGAGTTCCTTACATGTTTTCTTTTATGTTTACCTTTTTATTCTTCTCTTGAATTTTGCATTTAAAATGCAGATTTTCTATACATCTCTGGTTTTTTCATCAAAAATGCTTTAAAGTCAACTATTTCATTAAATATCCATTTTTACTGAAGAATTATACTTAGTTTTGCTAGATACATTATTACTGGTATAATCCTAGCTCCTATACTCTTTATAATATCATATTCCAAAACCCCCACTCCTTTCATGCCAAAGCCGCCTGTGGCTGCAAGATATTTTCTTACTTGTGCCCCAGCTACACACTGAACTATCCTGCATTACATTCTTTACTTTTCTAATTCATTACTTTTAAGGGAAACTTCATGACATCCTTCCACTATTTTATCTTGGTATATGACTTATGCCTTGGAACTATAATATTAACCACCTTGGCTTGCATTCTTGACATTTTTGTGTAGGGTTTTTGATCCATGATTAGCTAGGTTGCCATTTCCTTCTGCCAAAGACTATGAAATATACAAGCTCAGAACGACCTTGGGATACCTAAAGTCCTATTTTAATTTTTTAGTAATTGTTGTTAAAAAGGATACTCCTGATCTATGAGTTGACTAATCTTTTTTGGAGGTTTTTTTAATGATAAGATATTAGGTAGTAATACTATTTTCACTAATCATAATTTGTTCTTTCCATCTTGTTCATTTCTCCTCAAACAACTACATTACCGCTCCATTTTTTGCTTGGTCACATAATTCTAGGGCTGAAAATAACTTGAGAAGTTATTTATCAAAAGCTACAAACTTTACATATAAAGAAAATAACACAGATTAAATAACTTAACAAAATAACACTATTAGTCAGTGGCTGGTTGGAGTGTGGACTAGAACCCAATCCTCACAATTGGTTCAGTGGTTAACACTAAAGATTCTTTTTATCTGCATGGTAATCTTCCAGTTTCCTATTCCTGAGATATTTTCTAGAACATATCATTTAGGATCTCTTTCCATATATCTTTGACTTCAAGGCTTAATTAGAATAGACCTAGTAATACGATCTATTTACAACCTCTGCCCCACATTGATATTTTTTCTGTCCCTGATGACTATGTTCCCCTCATTTTCATGTGTCTCATCCATCTCCTGAATTTTAATTGAGAATTCAATAGACAAGCAGAGCCTCTGCCTGATTCTTTGTTCCATAGAGTGCCTTGAACATTACTGGCCATGATTACATGTTATATAATCATTCTGAAATGTTAATAATTCATTTGGATGATTAAATATGCAAAATGACCTTATTAAAAAGTGACTGTCTGATGACATGCTATGCAGAACAAATTGGTAGGTCTTTCATAGTCAATCTGTCCATGTTGGAAGGGCAAGATTTCAGTAAATGTTTTGAAAGACTTTCCAACTGCTCCTTAAAATAGGTCAGTTAATTAAAAATGCTATGTATAAGAAGTTTTGAGGGTCAAACAATGATTTTCTGACCCCTAAACTACCACCTCATTATACTGATGGATCACAACTCAGAATGTCAGGGTTTTCTTTTTTCAAAACCTAATGTGATGTGTCATGACAGATTTGACCAGGCACAAGCATTGTACAATGATGGATCATCCCAGAAATCTGAAGAATGCCAGATATATTTTAAAACTCAGATGATCTATGGCTTTAAGTACTTTAGTTTTGTGAAATTAGAAAAAAAACTAAAGGCAGAATAAGCCATGAAGATAAGCCAGATTTCTCTCTCACCTAATCAAGATGCTACTATGTGGTGTGTTTTTTTTTTTAATTTTATTCAAGCTCATTTAAAATTTCCCAAGGAATAGAAAACCAATCAAGCCCATTTTAGGTGAATTACCTTTAAGAAAACAGAGAAAATAGTTTAAAATAATTTATTTTCAAGCATAGTGAATGATGCCCACTGTACATGGTTAGTCAAAAATAATATATAGTTAAGTATTCAGAAGCTAATTGTTTAGTTGGTGGATTATTCAGGTCCCTGACTTTTCTCTCCTTTCCCTCCTGCTGCCTTCCTTCTGGCTGCATCAGTGTTCATTAACAACTCTCTACCAGAAGGCTGGAAAGGAGGAAGGAAAAAGGAAAAGTATATGACTGTGTATTAATATTATTGTTTATTTCTTAGTACCTTAGGCAAAATACGAATACATATATATGTATGATTTTGATTTTGTTACAGTGAGAGTGGGTGATTTGACTGTAATTCATCTAAGCTCTTCTACACTATGATTTCAACAATACTCAAGGTGAATAATTAGTAGTAAAATTATGTATAGTCTATAAATATAGTGAGTGAACTGTCAGAGTACACTGAGTTGCAAAAGGAGCCAACCACCCCATTTGAATCTTTTTGTCAGCTGAATCAATGAATTATTTGCCTAAGATTTCCTATATACAATCAAACTGTTTCTTACAAGGAATTCCATCAAGCCACTGGCCATTTTGTATTGATCTGCTTTTATAGAGGAAAAAGCAGGGGAGCAGTTATGTTTCTTGTAATTAATTAGGGTATAAGCAACTTAAAATTACTTCGATGTGGAAAGTTATCATTTCCTAAAATGGCAACACTTGAAAGTAATAACACAATCCCATTCTTATTAAAAAAAAGATTTATAAAGCTTTATATTCTTATTTCACTAAATTAAGATAAATCCATAGTAACTACAACCTCTCCTTTTGGAATTTTTATAAACTTGAAAGCTTTGAAATTGGAATTTCTTACCCCATGGGTATTTTTAATAAGTCACATAGCAGGCTTCTTTGCTTGGGAAGAGAAATAAAATATGAATCTCTCTCCAGAGACTCCTTATTTATATTACATTCAATTAGACATGAAGTGGCACCAGGAAAGTTGTCTTAAATCAAAATGGGCAATAACTATTTGCAATCACAAATAGTTTTCACACTGGGAACTCTGGTTTAGAAAGAGAATGGCAATGAGACTAAATGCATTAACTTAAAACAATATAAGGCATTTATTGCTGAGGAAGAGAACACCCTCATATCTAATTATGTACTTCTTAGTTCATGCTCATGAGAGAATAAAAATACATATATCTTCAGATAAAGTCAATGGACATTTAATGAATATAAGGCAACATTTTTATTTTGACTGGCATTTTAATGAGTTATATCAATAGCATATTTAGGCTATAATTACATATATGTTTATATAAACATATACATATATTTTTATTTATTCAGAATTTTTTGGCAGTGAGGGTCCGGGTGTTTTACTTTATTCATATAAGGAACCGCTAGTTTGCAGACTCACTACAAATGCAGTTTGGCAATTGTTCGATAACTTACAATCTTAGTTTACTTTGGCACTCAGATGTGAAGTGATCTGCCCACTGGTTATTCAGTCAGTATATGTTATGGGCAAGATGTGTCCCTAGGATTTTACCGACTACAAGGTCTGCTCCCTCACTATTGTACTATGCTGTCTTCCATTATATATCTATATGTGCTTGTGTGTACACACATATATGCATATGTTCATGCAATATATTATATACATATACGTTGTTTTTTTTTTCTTTCCTTTGAGGACTTATTCTACTTGAAATTTTCTAGATATTAGCACAGATTGAAATGTGTGATAAGACACCTGGAAGCTTTCTCTTTTCTTTATTTTTATCTTTTCTAGGGCTACATAGGAATGAGACCATCTGGCCTGTGGGGTTGGAAACAGTACCAGAGTCTCTCATTATACATAGCTCAGACCCTCATAGTCAATCTGTTTCATGTTTAGCTACCTAAGGAATATGGAGAATTCTATATTTTGCACCACTCTACTTGAAAGCAATTGAGAATGTACCAGTCCAAAAACAAGAACTTAAATCTATTAATCCTCCCTCAAAGTAATCAGGATATGCCTTAGCCAATATATAGAATTGAAAGTTTTTATTACATTAAGTTACATCAAATTAAGGAAGAAATCACATTTCAGCATGAGGATTAAGCAAGTTAACATGTTATCAACATCCTGGGTTTTCTTGTCAGTTGTTTAATTTCTCCAAATATAATTTAAAGTTTACCAATTTATGGCAATCCACAATATCATTGTTTCAATGCAGTAATACGAAATGTTGATTAAATTTGGAAAATTTACAACAAAATTGAAAAAAGATGTATTTAATGGAAGGGTAAGTGGGAAATCCTTGAATTCTCTTTCTTCTGCTGAAATATCCTTCCAAAATGAGGGGAGAAAAACCCTCCATTAACTACTCAGTTTTTTTGTTTTGACCTCTGTTTGAAATTTAGTTCTGCCATTTTCTAGCTGTAAGACTTTGGGAAATTCCTTTGACCTGAGTATCAATCTCCAAATCTATTTAAATAGGAAAATAATCAATAAAACTGCTTCAAAGAATTGTTAGGATACAATGTAATAATATATTTCAAAGCATTGTTCTACGCTAAGTAAAATGACTGAGACGATGTCTGTATGTATGTATATTTATATGTGTGTATATACACACATATACATATGAACATGTGTGTATATGTGAGTATGATCTCATTTTCATGCTCTCCAGGAGCTTGTAGCCTACCTTAGAATGTATTCATGAAGGAGTATAAGTATAACAATACAAAAGTAGCAAATTTGGTTTTGACTGAACCTGTCATTTCACTGCTATAGGGGTTTGGGGGTAAGAACTACCTCTACCAATGAAGGTCTGGATCTTCTCTGGACTTTATAAGAATAACAATAATGAACTATAAAAACATGAGGTATCGTCACTTTTTTGGAATTTAGAAAAACTTAATATTTCCTTCTATTTTATTAGACTCTAAAACTCTCACTGCATCTTTGGTTAATAAGATCACAGTACTAAATTTGGCAAACTTAAGGATTAAAAATGATAAAGCAGCATCTGAGCGACTAATTAATAATAAAAAATGAATGTGAGAATAAACATTTAATGGCTTTTTGTCACCAATAGATTTTACACAATGCTGCCAAACTGATCATTTTGAGTAAATGAAAATATAGCTACCCAAATTTTGTCAAACATGTAAATGCTCCCTGGAATGACCTGCTCTTTACCTAGCCAAATTTTACCCAACCATAGAGACCCAATTCAAATGTCACCTCCTGTCTGAAGTGTTTCCTAATGACTTCATATCATAAAAGTCAAATCATAGACTTTAAGATTTGAAAATGACTTCAGAGAGTATGAAGTACAACATTTGAATAAGAATTCTCTTTAAAGCAACAAAAATTGATCTTTCAGCCCCTGCCTGAAGACCCTCAATGTTTGAGAATTTTCTGACACATGAGACAATTATATCTCTAGATGGTTATTTTTGAGGAGTTTTTTTTTTTTTTATTTCCCTCAACCACTACAATGGCACAGTGAACACAGAGCTGGTCTAAACATCAGCAAGACCTGGGTTCAGTTCCAATCTCTGACACATTTGTAGTCTGTTCTTCATTCTCTAAGAGGACTGTGACATCAGGGAGATGATGACATTACTTGCAATTGACTGATTTGAGTGAGGGAGGGCTAATGACTGTATATGATCCTAGGCCAGGCATTTAACCCCCTCAGTGCCCTAAGCAATTCTCTAGTGTTATAAATTGCAAAAAATAGGATGACCTTCATTGATAGAGTTCTTACCCTGATCTCCCTATAACAGTAAAATGATAACTTTAGTCAAAACCAAAATGAACTCTTGCATGCTTATCATTTGTTGTTGTATACTGCTTCATGAACATGTAACTGGTCTTCCTAAGTAGGCTACAAGATCCTTGATGACAGGAAAAATGTCACTTTTTTTGGGGAGAGGGAGTCTTGATTACCCCACTTGGTATGGAACAATAATCCTGGAAAGCATTGAATATTTTAATTAAATAGATAAGTAAGTATATGAATTTCAATAGCAATGATTCTTTATTGGAATTTTAATAGAATATAAATTTTTCTTTTCATGCCTTAGATTTATAATATATCTTTTTGGGCAAGATTCAATATAATTCTGTTTTTCAGGATTCAGAGTATGAAAGATTGTGGTCTCCAACACCAATTTACCACTTAAACTTTCCACTTCCTCTATTTTTTTGTTTTATTTTTTAAAAATTAATTTGTTTTCAGTTTTCTACAATCAGTTTCATATGTCTTAGAATTTTTCCCCCTTTCTTACCCCTCTCTCCCCGAGATGGCATGCAATCTTATCTAGGCTCTATACATACATTCCTATTAAATACATTTTCACCTGATTCATGTAGCATAGAAGAATTAAAATGAATGGGAGAAACCATAAAATAAAACAAAGCAAAAGATAACACAAGAGAAAATGGTCTGCTTCATCCTGCATTCGATTTCCATAGTTCTCTCTCTGGATGTGGAAGGTGTTTTGCCTCAATAGTCCATTGTGAATTTTTTAGGTCCTTGCACTGCTGAGAAGGACTAAGTCTACCAGAAAAAATTCCTCTCACACTGTGGTTGTTACTGTGTACAAAGTTCTCCTGGTTCAGCTCCTTTCACTCAGTATCAGTTCATATAAATCCTTCCAGGCTGCTTTGAAGTCTTCCTGTTCATCATTTCTTATGGCACAATAGTATTCTATTATATTCATGTACCACAACTTGTTCAGCCATTCCCCAATTGATGGGGATTCAATCAGTTTCCAGTTTTTGATCACTACAAAGAGAGCTGCTATAAATAATTTTGTACATGTGGAACCCTTTCCCATTTTTATGATCTCTTTGGGATGTAGACCTAGAAGCGATATTGCTGAGTTAAAGGGTATGCACGGTTGTAGTTCTTTGGGCATAGTTCCAAATTGTTCTCCAGAATGGTTGGATCAACTCACAACTCCACCAACAATGAATTAGTGTTCCAACTCTCCCACATCTTCTCCAACACTTATCATATTCCTGTTTTGTCATGTTAGCCAATCTGATAGGTGTGATGTGGTATCTCAGAGTTGTTTTGACTTCCATTCCTCTAACAAATAGGGGTTTAGAGTATTTTTTTCAATTGACTATAGATAGCTTTAATTTATTCCTCTGAAAACTTACTGTTCATATCCTTTGACCATTTATCAATTGGGGATTAACTTGTATTCTTGTACATTTGACTCAGTTCTCCATATATTTTAAAAATGAAACCTTTATCACAGACACTAGTTGCAAAAATTATTTCCCAGTTTTCTGCTTCCCTCCTAATCTTGGTTGCATTGGGTTTGTTTGTGCAAATGCTTTTGAACTTAATGTAATCAAAATTATCCATTTAGCTCTTCATAATGTTCTCTATTTCTTGTTTGGTCATAAATTTCTCAATTCTCCATAATTTGACAAATGTACTATTCCTTGCTCCCCTAATTTGTTTATAGTATAAGTTTTTATACTTAGATTATGTATCCATTTGGACTTTATTCTTGTGTACAGTGTCAGGCATTGGTCCATGCCCAATTTCTGCCACACTGTCATCCAGTTTTCTCAGAAATTTTTGTCAAACAGTAAATTCTTATCCCAGAAACTGGGGTCCTTGGGTTTATCAAACAGTAGATTAGTATATTCATTGGCTACTGTGTCTTGAATACTTAGCCTATTCCACTGCTCTGCTCCTTTATTTCTGAACCAGTACAAAGTGATTTTAATGATTGCTGCTTTATGATACAATTTGAGATCTGGTAGGGCTAGGCTTCCTTCCCTAGCATTTGTTGTCATTAGTTTCCGTGATATTCTGGAACTTCTGTTGTTCCAGATGAATTTTGATATTATTTTTTCTACCCCTAGAAAATAATTATCTGGTAGTTTGATTGGTATGGCACTGAATAGTAAATTATTTTAGGTAGAGTTGTCATTTTTATTATATTAGCTCATACCCATGAGTAACTGATGTTTTTGCACTAACCAGATCTGACTTTATTTGTGCAAAAAGCTTTTGTAATTGTGTTCATATAGTCCCTGGGTTTGTTTTGGCAGGTAGACTCCCAGATATTTTATAGTGCCTACAGTAACTTTAAATGGGATTTCTCTTTCTATTTCTTACTGTTGGACTTTATTTGTAATATATATATAGAGAAATGCAGATAATTTATCTTGATTTATTTTGTAATCTGCAACTTTGTCGAAGTTCTTTATTATTTCAAGTAATTTTTTACTTGATTCTCTAGGATTATCTAAGTATATTATCATATTATCTGCAAAGAGTGATAACTTAGTTTCTTCTTTGCCTATTCTAATTCCTTCAATTTTTTTTCTTCTCATTGCTAAAGCTAACATTTCTAGTACCATATTGAATAACAGTGATGATAATGGACATCCTTGTTTCACCCCTGATGTTTCTGGAAATGCATCTAGCTTATCTCCATTGCATATAATGCTGACTGATGGTTTTAGGTAGATACTGCTTATTATTTTGTGGATAGTTCCATCTATTCGTGCGCTCTCAAGTGTTTTCAATACGAATGGAGTTGTGTCTTGTCAAAAACCTTTTCTGCATCTATTGAGATAATCATATGGTTTCTGTTAGTTTTGTTGTTGATATGATCAATAATGCTGAAAGCTTTCCTAATACAGAACTAGCCCGGCATTCCTGGTATAAACCGTGTCTGATCAAAATGTATTATTCTCATAAGTTGCTGTATTCTTTTTGCTAATATCGTATTTAAAATGTTTGCATCTATATTCATTAAAGAAATCAGCCTATAATTTTCTTTCTCTATTTTGGCTCTTCCTGGTTTAGGTATCAGAACCATATTTGTATGATAAAAAGAATTCGGTATAACTCCACCAATTTTCCCAAATAATTTATATAGTATTTGAATTAACTGTTCTTTAAAAGCTTGTTAGAATTCATTTTCAAATCCATCTGGTCCTGGAGATTTTTTTCCTAGGGAGTTCATTGAAGGCTTCTTCAGTTTCTTTTTCTGAGATGAGGTTATTTAAGTATTTAATTTCCTTTTCTGTTAAACTGGGCAATTTATATTTCTTTAAATATTCATCCATCTCACTTCCATTGTCAAATTTATGGGCATACAGTTGGGCAAAGTAATTTCTAATTATTGTTTTAATTTCCTCATCAATGGAGGTTAGTTCACCCTTTTCATTTTTGATATTGGTAATTTGGTTTTCTTCTTTTTTTTAATCAAGTTGACCAGAGGCTTATCAATTTTGTTTTTTTTTCTTCATAAAACCCACTCAGTTATATTTATTAGTTCAATAGTTTTCTTAATTTCAATTTTATTGATCTCTCCTTTGGTTTTCAGTATTTCTAATTTGGTATTTACTTGGTGATTTTCAGTTTTTTTTTCTAGCTTTTTCTGGTGCATGCCCAATTCATTGATCTCCTCTTTCTCTATTTTATTCATGTAGACATTCAATGATGTAAATCTTCCCCTTAAATGAAGTTGTTGATTGTTCCTGTGATTTGTTGTTTAAGCTACTCATTATTTAGGATTAAATTATTTAGTTTCCAATTAATTTTTGGTCATCTGTCTTTCTATGGCCTTTTGTTACATGTAATTTTTATTGCATTATAATCTGAGAAGGATGCATTACTTATCTCTGCCTATCTGCACTGGATTGTGAGGTTTTTATGCTCCAGTACTTGGTCAGTTTTAGCACATGTGCCATGTACTGCTGAGAAAAAGGTATATTATTTTCTCTCCATTTTCAGTTTTTTCCAGAAATCTATCATATCTATCTTAACCAGAGTTTTATTCACCTCCTTAACTTCTCTCTTATTTTGAGGTTAGATTTATCAAGTTCAGAGAGGGGAGGTTGAGGTCCCCTACTAGTATAGTTTTGCTGCTTATATCTTCCTGTAACTCTCTTAACTTCTCCTCTAAGTATTTGGATGCTGTACCACTTGGTACATATATGTTTACTAATGATATTGCTTCATTGTCTATGGTGACTTTTAGCAGGATATAGTTTCCTTCCTTATCTCTTTTGATTAGATCTATTACTGCTTTTGCTTTGTTTGTGATTAGGATTGCTACCCCTGCTTTTTTTTTTTTTACATCAGCTGAAGCATAATATATTCTGCTCCAATATTTTACTTTTACCCAGTATTCATCCCTCTGTTTCAAATGTGTTTCTTGCAAACAGCATGTTGTTGAAATATAGTTTTTAATCTATTTTGCTGTCTGCCTCTGTTTTTTGAGAGAGTTCATCCCATTCACATACATAGTTATGATTCCTATTTGTCTTTCCCTCTATCCTTTTTCTCCCCATTTATGATTTTGTGCCCCCTTCCCCTCCACAAGAGTTTTAAGTTTTGATCACTGCCTCCCTCAGTTTTACTTCCCTACTTTCCCTTACTACTTCTTCCCTCCCTTTTAGCCTCCCTTCCCTTTTCTTTCCTCTTTCCCCTCTTACCAGATAGAGCTAGTTAGATTTCTATGCTGAACTGATTTTGTTGTTCCCTTCTTGAAGCAAATCAGATGAGAGTAAATCTCAAACAATGCTCATCTTCCTCCCCTCTTTTCCTCTACTGTAATATATTCTTGTGCCTCTTCCTGTGATGTAATTTACCTTTTTCTGCCTCCTCCTTTTCACATCTCTTGTTACAATCCTTTCACAAACATATCAATTTTTATCATCACATCATTTAATTTATGGAAATATCATAATAAATATACAGTTCTCAAGATTAATGAGAGTAATCTTTCCTTACAGTAATGTAAACAGTTTGCCCATATTGAATAACAATTTTTTCCTCATTTACCTTTTCATGCCTCTCTTGAGACTTTTGTTTGAAGATCAAATTTTCTATTGATCTCTGGCCTTTTCATCTGGAAGGTTTGGACATCCCTCATTTCATTGAATGTCTATCTGCTTGACTGAAATATTATGCTTAATTTTGCTGGGTTTGCTGGATCCTTGGTTGTAGTCCCATCTCCTTTAACTTTTGGAATATCATAATCCAACTCTTCCAGTCTTTTAATGTAGAAGCTGCACTGATCTGTGTGATCCTGACTGATCCTTGGCACTTGAATTGTTTCTTTCTGGCTGTTTTCAGTATTTTCTCCATCACTTGATAGTTCTGGAATTTGGCAACAATATTCCTTGGTGTTTTCAATTTGACATCTCTTTCAGGAGGTAATTGGTGGATTCTTTTGATGACTGTTTTGCTTTCTGAACCTGGGACCTCTGGGCAATTTTACTTGATGATTTCTTGGAAGATATTTTTCAGGATCTTTTTTTCATCATGGCTTTCAGGTAGATCAATAATTCTTAGATTTTGTCTCCTGGATCTATTTTCCAGGTCAGTTGTTTCTCCAATGAGATATTTTACATTTTCTTCTATTTTTTTTAATTCTTTAGATTCTAGTTGACTGATTCTTGATGTCTCATAAAGTCATTAGCTTCTACTTACCCAATTCAAATTTTTAATAGATTTTTCTTCAATTAACTTTTGCATCTCCTTTATCATTTGCCCAATTGTTCCTTTAAGGTGTCATTTTCTTCAGTTAGGTTTTGCACTTCATTTTCCATTTGTTCAATTTTCCCATTTATGTTTTGTGCTTCCTTTTCCATTTGTCCAATTTTCCTTTTAAATTCTTCTGTGATTTCTTTTTTCATATTTTCAAATCATTGGCCAATTATTCTTCTACTTCTCTAATTTGGCTTTTAAAATCCTTCTTGACCTCTTCCAAGAATCCTCTTTGGGCTTATGACCAGTTCATATTCCCTTCTGAAATTTCAAATGGGAGTACAGTCTCAGTGCTGAACTCTTCAGTATTCATGTTTTGGTCCTTGTCCCTGTAGAAAGAGTCTATGATCTTTTCTTTTCTGTTTGCTTCTTGTTCATGATTATCACCCTTTTCCTGGCTTTTGAAGTGAATCTCTGCTTCTTGGGCACAGGATACTCTGTCCCAAGGTTTTTGTGCTTAGAACTTGAGGCTTTGTATATTGTGGCCTCTGGTTCTTTTAGCTAGAAGCTAAAATCCTGCACCTTACCTGGTGCTCAATTGACTGGTGTGCCAAAGCAGAGGCCAAGTGAAGTCTTTCTGGGTTTCCCCAGTTACCCTGGAGCTTGCTATGTTAGGTGTGGGGGAAGGGTACTCTGGCAACAGGAGGTCTCCTGTGCTGAGCTAGAGCACAGGCAGTCTCAGCAGTTGGTGAACCCCACCTGCACTAGGTCTTCTTGATTTCCCTGGTTTTGTCGAGGCATGACTGGGGTCCTGCTTTTGGTGATTACAGGCTCCACTCCTCTGGGGTTCAAGGTCTCCTCCTGTCCTATCTGGGACAGCTCCAGTCCTGCACTAGTCCTCTTTAGTCACAACAAGAGGGACCCCTCTTTGTGATTTTCCTAGCCTCATAGGCTGAGACTCTTTACCCCTTTGCCTGATCCCACTGTTCCAGAATTTTTCCTGGGGAAATATTCTCTGGGTTTTTCACATCAACGTGGGGAAGAGTGTAGCATTTACAGAACACTCTGCCAACTTGGCTCCTGGAAGTTCAAGTAGGTGACTTACAGACATTTAGTCTTCCAGCTGATAGTCTCAGTTGGAGCTGCTGAAGTTACCTGGAGTTCTGCATTTCTCTCTTGCTCACTTCCATTGGACTCAACTTCATTTGTTACACCATTGCTCCAGTCAAGAAATTTTGATTATTTTAGCCTTTCTTTATTGCAATAGATTATCTCTTATCTGCATATACTGTTTTCTCCTACCTAATGTGCCCTGTTCTAGAACGATAAAATCTTCTATATTGGAAATTTATATAGTAGGTCCTTCTAGCCAATCCCCATTTTTTCTGTATGTGATATCAGAGAAAGGAAAGCAATTAGACTCATCTGCTAGTGACCCTAAATCACCCTATAAAACCTCTCTCTTCCCTGTCTGCATGACAAAGATGGCCTAATATATGAAGTATCGAGAACTACCAGGTTCTAATACTTAACTGGAGGAAAAAAAAAGCTGACATAAACTGGTGATAGAAAATAGATAGGCCTTTTTATAGGACTATCAACTCCTCTCTTCCTGCTTTCTCAGTTAGAAGCATTTTGCATCTAAAATTTCTGCAAGCTCTGGTCGCATCTTCGATTCTCTATCTACTTGGATTCATTTTGTTTGTTTTCCAGTATCTCTCCCTTAAAATTTTTATTTTGCTATTCCTTACTCCAGATAATGCATTCTTGCGTTTGCCTTTTGCAAGTCTAAAATTTCTCTTCATAAAGCCCTATATCACATGATAGAAAGAGAACTGGTTTTAAACCAGGAATATCCAACTTTTTTGTGAGTGTCATGGATCCGTTTGGAAGTTTGATGAAACCTATGAATGTTTCTCAGAATTATGTTTTTAAATGTATGTGACAAAATATACCACAGGTCTCTTCTCCCACAACTGGAAGCCAGATGAAGTTGGATCTCTTTTCCTCCATCTTCTCAGCAACTCAGTAACTGAGGCAGAGAATATCAATTAATCTCCAGGACAGCATCATTAAAATGGCCTTGATTCCCTACTTAATATAAAAATGGGATGATCACAATTTTGTTTTCAAAATTAAATTTGCAGAACTCAAGTTAAAAAGCCTCCCTCTAAAGTCAAAACATATAGATGGAAATTGTATCTAATACTTACTATCTTGTGATCTTCAGTAAGTCACTTAGCATACTTGTACCTCTAGTTCCTCATCTGAGAAACAAAGGTATTGGACAAAATGGTTTCTGAGGTACCTTTCAGTTGTATATCTATTGTTTTCTTATATGAAAGCCTTCAAATACTTCAGATCACTATAAAGGATTTGTAAATCTGCCTGTAAGGTAGTAACAGTAACATGTTTCTTCTGAACTGACAATAATGTCTCAGATGCTGCATAGTACTACAAAAGCAATAGCTACACATGGGTTTGGCTACTTCCTCCAATACTTATTTGTTTTGAGACGATGGACAAGTTTTTGTACCTTTCTTGACACTCAGTTTCTTCATCTGTAAAATGAATATAGTCTCTTAGTAATTACCTTATAGTTTGCTATAAGGCTTAAATGAACATTAAAAAACACACAAATTTTTAGGCTCTATGTAAAGGTCAGTTGCTTATTGACTATAAGAGATATAGAAATTTTCTTATGAGTATTTCCAATTTTGATTATTCCTGCATGAAAATAAATATATATGTGTGTGTACATATATATATATATATATATGTGTGTGCACATATATATATTTTCCTTATTCTCTGTGAAGATTCTGACCTGTATGAAGCCTGAAAACCAAACTAGCCTACTCAGTGTCTCCTGACTACCCATATAAATGGGAGCAAAGGTACCTATAGGTGCTTACCTATAGGGTAGGAAAGTGCAAGACTTATTCTAAGGGTGCTAAGAGAGAAGAGATTCACCTAGACATCATATTTTGTTCCAATCTTGTTGACTTCCTTTATTTCCCTCTTACTATGCCTCAAGTCAGCCTCGGGGTGAACTAGTCTTAAGGGAGAAACTTCTCACAGAAAATTTATCACAAGATCTAAATACTGTGACCCAGTAACAACAAATATCAGGAAAGTTATGAATTTATTATGACAGCTTGCTAGTTATGAACTCACCATGTCTACTTAGATTTCATAGTGAAGAATATCTACCTGCATAGTTTCTCTGCTAGAGGAAAACTTCCTAAAAGTACTTTGGGTTGTACATACAACAGTATTTCCCTCAAGTGTCTAGAATAGTACTTGGAACGTTGTAGGCAGTCAAGAGATACTTGTTGAAAAGCTGAATTATCTCTCCCCCTCCTTAAATTTTCTTAGAGAGATATGTTTGTGTTTCTCCTTGACCCCTATCATATTCTGTCTTGATATCAATCTCATTATTTCATATATTCTATCTCTCCTATTAGACTGTAAGTTCTATCTCAGATCTTTGAGATAAAGAACTTGTGCTTTTCCTCCCCCCCAACTTATGTCCTCTACAACCTAGGACCATGGTTCACACACTGGGGAAATATCAAAATTTTTTCTAATTGCAAGAACAAATGGAGACCAGACCCTCTCCCTAATCCCTGCTGGCTTCCTTGTTCCTGCTTAGAAGCCATGGACATTGCTCTAGTAATACAGTATTTGGAGAAGGAGTTGGTTTGTCTGGCCTGCAATCACTTTTTCCAAGACCCTGTCACCAGCCCCTGTGGCACCACGTGGTGCTGGGCATGCTTCCCCAGGGGAGCCTCCAGGGAACTCCGGACCAACTTGTGTGTGGGCAGAATGCGGGCCCTGCTGAGGCAGCTGCAGCATCTCCAGCCTCATGAGCTGCCCCAGGACCACTGTGTCGAGCACAAGGAACCCTTCACCCTCTTCTGCTGTCAGGACTAGGAGCCTGCTTGCAAAGTATGCAAACACTCCCTCGACCATGCGGAGCACCACATAATCCCCTTGGGCCCAGAGCCCCCAGAAGTGAGCGTGCCATCTCCCTGCTTTTGCCCACTGCAGGGGAGGAGTGATGGGATGAACTTCACTGGCCTGGGGGCAGTGCCATCTCCAGTTTCCTTGCCTTTGACTCTGTACTTGCTCTCCTGCTGAACTCTCTGTCTCCCAACAGTGCCGCACAGGAGGCAGCTGCCAACGCCAGGCCAGGGGTGTGGTTGGATGGATGGATGCATGGACAGCGCTCTGTATTTGATGCCCAATGATAATAAAAAATAGCTAACATTTAAAAAAAAAAGAAAGAACAAACGATTCGGTGAATTAAACTATATTCACTGTAGTCTGGGAAAAAAATGAATAGTTTTTCTGCTGGTTATTAGTAATGTCCAGTGTGTTTCACTGTTCCTAATTCCGTTGTCAAATACATGGTTATTTTTCTATAAGTACCTATGCTAGAAATAGTAGTGGAATATTAAGTGGATTGGTGTTTTAGCCCCAAGTATGTGGATTACTGTGATCTTGGCCAGATTAACACCTTTGAGTCTCAATTGTAAAAGAAAAGGAAATAGAGAATCTTTCTGTATTTGATTTATAGGGCAGTTGTGAGGCTGAAACAATGTAATACATACATACATACATATATATATGTAATATGTAATGTAATACATATGAAAGTATTTTGAATACTAGAAAAATGCTAAGAAAATGTGAATAGTTATTATTGACTCAGGTAGAAGCCAAGTATGGGATGTTGTACATTGTTAGAGACAGAGAGAGAAGTTGTACTTTCTTGGGGAAATGTGTTGAAACAGAAGTGATCTTAGTTCAAATTCTAACCCTAATATGTGATCTAGTATAAGTCACCCAACTTTCTGAGCAACTCTCAAAGACATATCTGCCAATTGTAAAGTGGATTGTAATCTTCTTTCATCCAAGAAATTCCAATACATATGAAAAGACAGATCCCTATATTCGCCAACCTCAGGACTGTGGTGATAGTCAAAGAATGTAAAATCATCAGAATATTTTGTAAAATTTTAAGTATCATATAAATCATTAGTTATTTTTCAATAAATAATAGTTCTTGCCAAAATGATAAATTATGAGATTACATATAAAGTCAATTGGTCAATGAATGTTTATTAAGTGCTTACTATGTGTCATGCACTGTGATAAACAATGGATATTTTGAAAACTTATATTACAAATAGTGGTCTAAAGGAAAGAATGCTAGATCTGCAGTTGGAGGACATGGGGGACATAATAATATGTACTATCTGTGTAACCTTGGACAAGTCATGTAACTTCACTAGTCCTTTATTTCCTCATGTGTAAAATGAAAGCACTGGATGTGATGTCCTCCTATGTCCCTTCTAGCTCTAAATTTCTGATCCTATGAATTAACTTACATTCAATGATACTATGAACTCTTAATAAACACATGCATTTCCAAATATGTCCCTTAGACTCCTTTTCCCTTCATTATCTTTACCATCTCTCTTTTTTTCTTTTTATTATCTTTCTGTGGACATTTTCCTGGAATTCCAATACCAAGACAAAGAAGAAAATCAAATAAAAACTTTCTTCCCTCTTTCTCAGTGTTGAAATCATTCCTGTGTAAGCATTTCAAACTACACCAGATTTTGCTAATTTTCAACCAATTTTGCCCAAACAAATCTATTTGCTCATCATTTCCACTGTCATTCCCTTTATTTTAATCTCTTAGCCCAGATTTCCTTGGGTATAATTTTGACTAGAAATAATTTTATCCATCACTTTTCAACAACTTTTCTTCCAAGGAATTAATGCCATGCTTAGCTCTCACTTTCAGCATATGATTACTATCTCTTTACACACATCACTTTCCCTTCATTTGATTACAGTTTGGTCATTTTTTTTCCTTCCTCACTGCAAGAAAAATAAGGTACCAAAGTGACAAAGAGTCAGCTAGGTTAGGCTGTTGGTTTAGCATTGGACTAGGGATCAAGAAAACCTGAGTTCAAATCCTGCCTAACATTCTTACTAGGTAATTGACCCGGTACAGATCACTTAACATCTCTCATTCTTAACCTCAGTTGCTTCATCTATATATAACACAAGTGTTCTGCCTCAATTACTTGGGCATAGACCTTCTAAATCTTCCCCATTAGAGTTCTTTAGTATCCTGAAATGTTTATCAGTGTTTGCTTTTTGTCTATTGCCATCAACTCAAGACTTTACCATCTATAGCTTACCCCGATTTGTTTAGGAAAAAATTACTATCTCCCTGGCCTCATTCCACCACTAAATTTTGCAAAGAAGTCTCTGTTTCAAATACATTGCAAGCACAAATATACTAAAATCTCCTCAAAACCTAAGGAATATAATCCCTCATCCCTCCTCAGTCTGAAATGGTAGTGCCTAGGGAGTAGGGAACATGTTTGAAATTTCTCTCAGTTTCTACAGCATTGGTTCCATGAAGTTCATTTCCAGATGCAACAGAACTGTGAGATGAGCCTATGTCTCAATAACTCATGGGCTTGGTTCTTGAGCGTCAATCCCACATGTCATTCCTTACTTCAGGGCTTCAATGATGTGCTGATTGCAAGCCCAAACTCTGGAATGATGGCATTCCAAGGAGTCCTTGAGAACTTTAAAACTCATGAGACCATAGAACCTGCTCCCTTCATGAATTACTGAGCTCTCCATAGAGTGTTGAGGCAAAGTGACCATGGCTGACAGTGATAGGGTTTTTAAAATACCTCAACAAGCAATCAAATAGGCTCCTCTTTAAAATGTGGTTATCTGATCTAAACCAATTATAGAATGTGAACACATCCTGCATAATCTGTCTCTTAACGGCAGATCATCATGTACACATCATCATGTTAATTGCAGAAGCAGTTCCCTTGCACTAGGCATATCATCTTTGTTAGCTGATGGTTTCTACCCATGAGCCGTACCCCCATTACATGTAAAATAATGGTCTCCAAGGTCTTTTCCAATCCTACAACTGTGATTCTATTATCACTAATATGCTGAACATTTCAATATTAGGTTATAAGATCCTTGGGGCAGGGACAATTGTTTGCCTCTTTTTATATCCTCAGTATTTAGCACAATGACTACCATTTAGTACATGCTTAATAAATGTTTATTGGTCGATTCATTGGTTTTGGCAAGTGAAGTTAAATGTCTCTGTTAAGCAAATACAACTGGATAGAAAAATACGTTGTTTTCTGCCAATGAGGTAAACTACTCATTACATGATATTTAATAGTTTATCAAAAGTGCTGACAGTAGAATTGGTAATAATGTCTATCATGGATTATCCTAATCAGAGAGAATTTTGTGAAACACAAGAAACAAAATTAACTGATTCAATGACATGAATTAGACGGCCATGTGAGAACCCCAGATGCATCGACTTGAACAATATTTTGATCCCAATAAAATTATTCCAATAAAAGTGTCACCAAATGTTGAAATCCAATGAATCCATTTTGATAGTGACTCATAACTGGAAAATGGATACCTAATGTACAAACTAGCTGTGAATAAGATCCATATTTAACATAACTCTCCTATGCTGATAGTCATTTCTAATAAGTTTGAGAGTGGGATGATTTCTTTCACATTAACATCACCATCAACCCTCTTGTTTTCCAGATATTTTTCCCCTGTTAAAAGTGTTAATTTAAAAGGTTTCACCCTGAGGATCTAAAAGAGGGAGAAATGGTCTGATTATTCATATCTAAAAGAGGGAGAACTGGCATGATTATTCATATTTTATCTTTGTCTCCTAGTCACACTGTAGCACATTTGCTTATTTAGTCCTTTCTGTCACATAAAAGGGAAAGGTTTTTGTTTTCTTTCAAGGGCTATATATGTGTCAAACACAGACATATCTCCTTTTTGGAATGACATTTTCAGACCAATTCATTCCTTTCCACTTCACAAGTGCCTTTATATTCACTGTCAGCTTTGTGATTAAATCAATTGTCTCAAAATAGCTTCTTTTATACAAAAGTTTTCTTTTTAGTAAAATGTAAAAAATTAATATACTTCTCATTAGGAAACAGAGCAAAGCCTATAAACTACAACTGTCATTTGGGAGGTTCTAGATTATTTTTACAAAATACCTAGTGACCAAGTTTGCTTTCTACCTATGTAAAACAGTCAAAGAATTTCACCTATGTGGAACAAGGGAACTAATTCTGAAGGCTGGGAATCTGACTTCAAAACCTGCCTTTAATGCTTAATAATGGTATAACTTTTGGAAAGTCATTTAATATTATAGGCTTCAGTTACCCTATCTGTAAAACCTTTGGGTGCACTAGCTAACTCTTCGCATCTTTCCAGTCCTAGCCACTATTCCTGGTGCCAGGTGTCCACAGGGCTTCCAATTTCCCTCACCATTGTTGGACAAGTAGACTTTTCAAGTACTACATCTCCCAGGCCATACCCAGTGTAAGGTGTACATCTTCCTGCTTAGCTATGTCTCTTAATTTATAGGAACATTCAACTCTAGAATCCCCTTCCACCAGAAAATATGACATTTTTAACCCTTTTCATTCTTTCTTCTTTTCGTCCACTCCCTTTGTCTCTTTATGAGATCCCCTAATTTAACCCAAGTATTTATCAGAGACTCCTGTTATCTTATTTCTCCTCTACCCCCTTTCATGTACCATCCCACATTGCAATACAACACCAGATGAAAACAAAACAATGTTGATTTACCTGTGGGCGAGGCATGACCAAGCTCATTGTCCACTTTTTCATTGTTGCTGCTATCAGATTTCTGCCTTTGCTTCTGTTTCCTTCCTTGGAAAGAAGTCTATTATGTTTCTCTTTGTTGTCATTCTATTGCTTTCCTTGACTATTGCATTTATTCACTCCTGCATTTTTGTTATTTCTGAAAAGCAAATAATCTTTTCAATTCTGATTTTCTTTAAATATGTTTCAAATTTTTGTTATTGAATATTCATCTTTTCCCCTGTATTATTAACCTTGGATTCTCAGAATAGATCACCCTGGGTTGCCTTTTGAGCACCACTGCTTTTTGGAACATATTATCCCATGCCCCCCCTGTCCTTTTTTTTTTAAGTAGGAAGATAATAGTCATGCATTTAAAAATATTTTATTTTATTAAATATTTCCATAATATAAAGCATTTTTGACAATTGTGTTTTTAAAAAAATTAAGTTCCAAATTCTCTCCCATCCTCCCCCAACTATATCCTTTTGGGGGAAGCAAGTAATGGGATTTTGATTATATATGTGAAGCAATAAAAAACATATTTCTCTATTATTCATGTTGCAAAAGAAAAAATAAACAAAATTAAACGTTCTTTAAAAGTTTAAAAAGTATGCTTCAAATGCATTCAACATTGATCAGTTCTCTCTCTAAGATAAATATCATTTTTCATAATGTGTCCTTAGGAATTGTCCTGTCATTGTTTTGATCATAGTAGCTAAGCCTATCATAGTTGATAATCTTTACAAAATTGCTGCTGTTATGTGTAGTGTTCTGGTTCTGCTCAGTTTAGTTTGCATGAATTCATTTTTCCAGGTTTTTCTGAAACCATTCTGCTTATCATTTCTTGTAGCATGACAGTATTCCATAACACTCAGATACTATAACTTGTTTAGCCATTCCTCCATTGATGGGCAGCCCTTCAATTTCTAATTCTTTGACACTACACAAAGAGCTGACATAAATATTTTTTGTACATATCTGCCCTTTTCCTTTTTCTTTGATGTCTTCGGGATACAGATCTAGTAGTAGTATTGCTGGGCAGGAGGCAACTTGGAGCCTTAGTAGAGAGAGAGCTAGGCCTGGTGTCAGGAAGACCTGAGTTTGAATCTGGTCTCAGACACTTACTAACTATATGACCTTAAGCAAGTCATTTAGCCTCTGTTTGCTTTAATCTATAAGAGAAGGAAATGGCAAACTACTCCAGTATCTTTGCCAAGAAAACCACATAGACAGGATGGTCCATGGAATGATGAATAATTGGACAAGGCTAAGCAAAAACACATTGCTGAATCAGAGGGCATGCAAAGTTTTATAGGCTTTTGGGCATAATTCCAAATAGCTCTTCAGAATGGTTGGACTAGTTTATAACTCAAACAACAGAGTATTATTGTCCCAAATTTTCCACATTCTCTCCAGCATTTGTCACTTTTGTTCTATATCATAACAGTCAGCCTGATAGGCATGAGGTGCTATCTCAGGGTTAATTAGCATTTTTCTAATCAGGAGGGATTTAGAGCAATTTTTCATATAACTATAGACAACTTTGATTGGTTCTTTTGAAAACTTCTTGTTCATGTCCTTTGGTCATATGGTTGTTGACCTTCATCTTCGAAGAGGACCAAAATGACTTCACCATGATAAAGTGAAATGTCAGTGTGTCCGACTCTGGCTGATCATACCAATAAAAGCTCAGAATGCTCTACCACAGGTTGGACACAGATAGTCCGTTTGGATATTTGGGGTGGATACTCCAAATTTGTGCATCCTGCATTTACTTTGTGCTGTCTCAATTCTGCTTTGTTCAAAGAGCATCTTTTCTTATACGGGCATGCCATGCTGAGCAGTCCTATGCCAGTGTCTCCCATGATGCATAGTCAAATCCAAAGTTCTTGAGAGAGACCTTGAGAGTGCCCTTGTATTGTTTCTTCTGGCCACCAAGTGATCATCTGTCCCATGCAAGTTGTCCATAAAATAGTCTTTTTGCAACCATACATTTGCATTTGAACAACGTGGCCAGCCCATCAAAGATGTGCTCTCTGAAGCATAGTTTGAATACTTGGCAGTTCAACCTGAGCAAGGACTTCAGTGTCTGGTACCTTATCCAGCCAGGTGATCCTCAGAAACTTCCTAAGACAGTTCACATGGAAGCGATTCAGTTTCTTGGCATAGCACTAGTAGACTATCCATGTTTCTCGTATAACAATGAAGTCAGCACAACAGCTGTGTAGACTTTCAGTTTGGTAGTCAGTCTAATATCTCTTCTCTCCTAAATTTTTCTTCGGCGCCTCCCAAACACTGAGCTAGCTCAGTGCATGCATCAACTTCATTGTCAATGTATACATCCTTGGAAAGTACACTACTAAGGTAAGTGAACTTATTCACAGCATTCAAAACTTCTCCATTTGTTGTAACCAATGGTTCCCTGTATGGATGGTGTGTTGGCTGATGGAGTACCTGTGTTTTCTTGGTGTTAATTATTAGGCCAAAATTAGCACAGGCATCAGAGAATTGATCCATAGTTTGTTGCATCTCAGCTTCACAAGCACAATCATCTGCAAACAGAAAATCATGTATCAACACTCCCTCCACTTTGGTCTTGGTTTGTAGCCTTTTCAAATGAAAGAACTTGCCATCAGTAGAGTATTTGACCTTGATGCTGTGTTCATCCTCATTGAAAGCATTTGTCAACATGGCTGAAAACATCATGCTAAAAAGCATGGGAGCAAGCACACAGCCTTGTTTCCCTCCACTGGTGACTGAGAAGGCAAGAGAGCTTTGTCCATTTTTCAGAACCCAGGCAAACATGCTATCATGAAACTGATGACCAATATTGATGAACTTCTCTGGACAACCAAATTTTGACATAATTTTCCATAAGACCTTACGACTAACAATGTCAAAGGCCTTGGTCAGATCTACAAATGCTGTGTACAGATCTCTATTCTGCTCCTGGCATTTCTCCTGGAGTTGTCAGTCAGCAAATACCATATCAACTGTTCCTTGGCTTTTTCTGAAGCCACGCTGGCTTTCAGGCATATGACCATATTCCAGGTGAAGGATCTGCTTATTAAGGAGAATTCTAGCAAGAACTTCACTAGCAATGACTATGAGAGAGATTCCTCTGTGATTGCCACAGGACAATCTATTCCCTTTACCCTTACAGAGATGGACAGTGGAGGCATCCTTGAACTCCTGGGGGATGACTTTCTCTTGCCATATAACCTGGAAAATGTCAGTAAACTTTTGTATGAGCAATGGTCCTATAGCTTGTAAATATCAGCTGGAATAGAATCAGCACCAGGTGCTTTGCCATGTGAAAGAAGCCTAATGACCCTCAAAACCTCTTCTTCAGTTAGAAGTTCAGATAAGGGGAGATTGACTTCACCCTGAGGTAAACAGTCAACGGCATCAGCATTGATTGATGATGGTCTGTTGAGAACACTATGGAAGTGTTCAGTCCATCTCTCTAAAATCTTGTCCTTATCACTAATCAATGTGGTTTCATCAGCACTGAGTATTTGTGATGCACCATAGGTCTTTGGTCCATAAATAGTTTTCAGGGACATATATCAACTGAGAAATGACTCCTGTTCTTTTCGTTTTGTTTTGCTTATATAAATTTGTCACATTTCTCTATATATTTGAGAAATGAGGCCTTAATCACATAAAATTTCTATAATTTTACTATTTCCTTCTTGCCTTTTAATTTTGGCTGAATTAGTTGTGTTTGTGCAAAAGCTTTCTAATTTCGTATAATCAATATTATCGGTTTTTACTTTCTATGGTTTCGTCTCTCTTCTTTGATCAGAGAATCTTCCTTATCCACAGATAGAACAGGTTTATTTCCTAGGCTTTCCTAATTTACTTGTAGTATCACCTTTATGTCTAAATCATCAATCATTTTTCCCTTACTTGGTGTGCAGTGTCAGATGTTGATTTATGCCTAACTTCTGCTCAACTGCTTTACAATTTTCCCAGCAAATTTTGTCAAATGGAGAGTTCTTACTCCAAAAAACTTAGATCTTTGGGTAAATGAAACACACCATTACCAATGTCTTATACACAGTAGTTCGTTACATACATAATCTATTTCATTGATCAACCACTCTATTTTTTTTTATCTAGTATCAGGTTATTTTCATGATTAGTGCCTTGTAACATAGTTTGAAATCTGCAAATGTTAAGCCTTTTCATGTATTTCCTTGATATACTTGGCATTTTGTTCTTCCAGATTAATTTTGATATTATTTCTTCTAGCTCTATAAAATAAGTTTTAGGAATTAAATTTTTTGGCACTGAATTAACAAAATAACTCAGAATTATCATTTTTATTATATTTGTCTATCCATGAGCAATTCATATTTCTCTCAATTCTCATATTTCTCATAATTCTCAATTTCTCATAATTGCTTAGATAATTTTTGTTTCTTTGAAAACTGTTTTGTAATTACATTTACACAATCCTCAGGTCTGCCTTTGCAGGTGGACTGCCATGTAATTTCTACTGTCTACAGTTATTTTAAAAGGGACATTTCTTTCTTTTGCTCGTGCTAGATTTTATTGATTTGGATAGGTTTATTTTATGTGTTTCAAAACTTTTCCTGAAGTTGTTCATTGTTTCAATTAGCTTTCTAGTTGATTCTCTAGGGTTCTCTAAGTATATCATCATGTCATATTCAAAGAGTGATAGTTTTGTTTCTTCACAGCCTATTTATATTTGTGCAACTTCTTTTTCTTGTCTTATTGAGATAGCTAGAATTCCTAGAAGAATATTGATAGTGGTGATAGTGGACATCTTGACTTCAATTTAATTTTGTACTCAAATGCCAGAAAACAAATACAGAATAGAGAAAAGAAACAAAAACAAATCGTAAACTTAAACATTGGAACTAAGATACAACACAAGAAAGCAAAAAAGCATGTCGTGTGTAGCAGAATATAAGAGAGGATTCAAAATATGTAAAAATAAATTTTCATTTCAAGAAAGCAGGTTAAAAGAACTATCAGCCCTTCACTCCCATCTAATTCTTTTGTATTGATTCTTCCTCCTGCACCTCATTTGTATAAAATAATTACTCTTTTTAGCTGTTCCTAAACAGATTTACTTTTTAAATTAATATTATACTCAGCTTTACCCAAGTCTTTTTTATGAGGTACCCAGTTATTAATGAGATTATAAGACATATGTTTTACATTTTGCATATATAAAAATAGTAAATAGTTGGTCCTTATAGAATCCTTTATAATGAGTCTTTAGTGTACAGCATATACCTTATATAGTATATACCTTATATTTCTTTTGGCTCTTCTAGGTCAAATATTCTATTATGTTCAGAGTATTATTTTTTAACAATGTCTTAAAAATCTGACAGTTGATCAAATGTCTATTTCTTTTTTCTATTCTGGCTTATGTTTATTTTTGCTGGGTATGATATTTTTGGTCAGATCCCCAGTTCTTTTGCTCTTCCATATGTAGTGTTCCAAGATCTGCAGTTCTTTAATGTCTCCACTGTTAGGTCTTGTGTGATTTTAATTGTGGCACCATATATTTATTTAATTTTTTCTTGTTGTTTTCAATATTTCATCCTTGAGTTGGGGGTTTAAGAATATGATTATGACATTCCTCTGAGTTTTTCTTATAGAATCTCTTTTAAGTGGTAATCAATGGATTTTATTTTGTATTTGTACTCCCCCCTTTATTCTAACGCTTCAGGACAATTGTCTTTAATTATTTTTATGTTATTGTATCAAGATTCTTTTTTTATCATAACTTTCAGTTAGTTTATTTTTTTTCTCTTCTTGACCTATTCTCCAAATCTGTTGTTTTTCTTATATGATGTTTCAATTTCTCTTCTATTTTTTCATTATTCATAGTTTGTTTAATTATTTCCTCATCTCTTATAATTTTGTTGGCTTCACCTTGCCCAAGTCTTATTTTCAAGGTACCATTTTCTTCCTTAAGATTCTGGATCTCTTTTACTAATTAGTTTATTTTCCTTTCATATTTTTCTTGTTTTTTTCTTGGATTATGCTTATTTTTTTTTTAGTTTTTCTCCATCTGTGTCATTTGATTTTTAAAGAATTTTTTTAACATATATGAATCCTTTTTGCAGAGGCAACCATTTAACATTACTCTTTGATGCTTTCTATATTTCAATATTCTTCTCTGAAGATGAACCCTGGTCTTCTCTATTCCCATAATAGCTTTCCATGGTTGGATTCTTTCTCCTTTTCCTGTGCACTTTTTGTGGTAATAGGTTACATTTGTAATTATCTCTAGTCCTGGGGCATGAGGAATGGTGCCTCTTGCCCCGGACCATCAGTTCTACCTTCTAGCGTGAAACCAAAGCCAAACCTTCAACCTCCTGTAAGTGCTCACAACCAGGGGCTCTCTGCCCCAGTGCTTCTGTACTCACCAGGTGTGTCCTGGCTCCTTTTCACCCCCATTGGTCTTCACAGCACAGGTGGGTCTGACATTCCTTGTCAGCAGAGGTTCCTTCCATCTACCCAGATTCAGGTGATCAACTGCCCTCACTATACCTAGGGTAAAGGTTCCTGTGGTGGGCACCAAGGCAGCCTCTCAAACAACTAACCCCAGGGTTTGCTGCTTGTTGTTAGAGTGGATTCTAGCCAGGAGGTATTTACTCATCACAAGCCCCAAACCTCATCATCAGATTTTTCTTATGATCTCAAACTGTCCCAGGAAGACCCCTATTGTGACCCTGTTCTCATTTATTTATTTTTACCCTTACTTTGTTTGTCCTAACATGCTATTTTCTCTCTTTTGTTGGGGAAAATCTTGAAAGCTTGAAATTTTCTGACTTACTACTCTGCTATCTTTCCGGAACCTTCTCTGGCTAATATAGTTTTAATTTCTACTTCCTCATAATTAACATTACTTCTCCTTTAAGAATGTGGATGTTAAGATATTTGGTACATATATACTTAGTATTGATATTACTTTATTTGTGTGGTTCCTTTTAGTAAGCTGTACTTACCCTGCATATTCCTTTAATTAAATCTATTTTTGCTTTTACTTTGTTGGAAATGATGAGTATTACTCCTGCCTTTTTAACTTCAGCTGAAGCACATGTGCACACACACATACACACACACACACACACACACAAACACACAATATACCTATACTACACACACACACACATGTATATGCATATACCCACATATGCATATATATATGCATGTATATATGTATATATTTTTCCCTTTATAAAACAATTTAAATGCATGTGAGTTTGAAGTATTGCCCGGTTCCCCACCATTTTACCCTTGTAAGACAGGAGCTCAGCTCCTATAGATTCACTGTATCAGGGCAAACTGAGAGAGACAGTGGAGACATGATAAAGGGTTAATATTTCTTTATTCTTGGCTGTGGCAGGTGGAAACAAGGAGTGAAAGCATATGCTTTTCCCCTTTATTCTCATGGTGGACATAGGACAATGAGGGGAACATCTGCCTTTAGTACAGCACCTGCACTTCATTCTAAGGGGTGACCAGCCAAGAAAAGAAATAGAGGTATTTGCCCCTACAGCATCTGCATCCATCAGCCTTTACAGCATCTGCATTCACTGACCAGTGCATACCTGATATATAGGGAAGCACACAAAGAAGGCCTCATGCCAACAATAAACTTATAAATTTACATTGTCTATGGTTACATAATGATGGGTCAGCATGGTACAAGTGCATTTTTAGTGTTTATGGACCATGGATCCTGGCTCCTACCTATATCATATACAATCCTCTATTGTGAGAAAATGGTCCTTGAGCACCTATTTTATGCATGATAATTTTCCCCAGTATTCCTCTCCTTTTCCCCTTCTTCTAGGGCAACATTCTTTCTCATCTATACATTTTTTAATACAATCCCAACATAATACACTCATTCCTGCACCATATTTCTATGTAGAATCCTTCTCTAAGTACCCTAATAATGATATGGCTCTTAGAAGATACATATATTATCTTCACATATAGAAAGGCAAACAATTTAAAATTATTGAGTTCCTTAAGATTTTTTCTTTTTTGTCTACTTATTTATGTTTCTCTTGAGTATTATACTTGAAAGTGAAATTTTCTATTCACCTTGTCTTTTCATCAGGAATATCTGAATGTCCTCTGTTTAATTAAACTTATTTTTGCCCTTGAAGGAATATATTCAGTTTTGCTAGGCATGTGATTCTTGACTGTAATCACAGCTCTCTTGCTTTCTGGCTTATCATATTACAAGTCCTCTTCTCTTTAGACAGTGTGATCCTGACTGTAGCTCCATGATAACTGAATGGTTTCTTTCTTTATTGTGGAAATATTTTTTTTTTCTTTGAACTGGGAGCTCAGGAATTTGGCTGTAAGGTTTTTGTGAGCTTTCATTTTGAGATCTTTTTTGATCATGATTTGTGGATTCTTTCAATTCCTGTTTTACTTCCTAGTGCTAAGACGTCAGTGCAGTTTTCCATGATAATTTCTTTAAATATGATGTCTCAACTCTTTCATCATGGCTTTCAAGAAATACAGTAATTCTTAAATTATCTCCCACCAGTATATTTTCCAAGTCAATTGTTTTTCTGATATTTCATATTTTTTTCTATTTTTTCACTCTTCTGATTTTGTTTTGTGTTTGTTGATATCTCATGGAATCATAAGCTTTCACTGGCTGAATTTTAATTTTTTTAAGGCATTGTTTTCTTCAGTAAGCTTTTGTACTTCTTTTTCTATTTGGACAATTCTACTTTTTAAGGAGTTATCTTGATTAGTGATTTTTTTTTACTTCTTTTTCCATTTGTCAAATTCTTTTTTTTTAAGGTGTTATTTTCTTCAGTATTTTTGGACTTTTTTGCCCAACCTAGTAATTTTCTTTTCATGATTTTCTTCTTTCTTTTAATTTCCTTGTGCAATTTTCCTCTACCACTCTTTTCTGATTTTGAAAATAAATTCCAGGAGAGTATTCTGGGAAGATGATGGGGTAAATCAGAAAATTTCAAGTACTCAAAATTTTCTTCCACACAAACAAATAAAATACTTCCTCAACATAGAACAGTAAGAATGAATGAGTAGAGGCAGAACAGGGGTCCCTGGGACAGAGAAGATCTGAAGAAAAATGCCAGAACTGGGCTTTTTCTCTGTGAAGAGCAAACACCTCCAGATTAGGGACCACTTAAACAACTAGTGCAAGCCCAAGGTTTAGCTGCGTTGGGAGACTGCCTCAGCCCCAGCTGTTGGGCATCTGAGCAGGAAGATCTAGGGAACCTTGCTGATAAGGAACACCAGACCCAGCTGTTATGGGGTTGAGAAGGAACCAGTGTAGAAGAAATGGGGCAAGAATGCCACTGACTGTGGGAACTTAAAGGAGGTTGGAGGTCTTGATTTGAGTTCAAGGTCAGAGGGGAGAACTGAAGAGGATCTAAGACCAGAGGCACCATCCCTCATATCCCAGGACTAGTGTTTTATAAAAAATAAACTATTACCAAGAAAAATGTGCAGGGAAAGGAGAAAAAATATAAACCACAGAGAACTACTATGGAAATAGAGAAGATGGGGCCTCATCTTCAGAGGAGCATACCAAAGTGAAGAAACCTTCCTCTGCTCTAAACAGTAACATCAAATGTTCACCTGCCCCAAAAGAATTCATTAAAGAACTTTGAAAAAGACTTTACAAATAAAGTGAAAGAGACTGTGGAAAGAAGAAAAATAAAAATAAGAATGATCCAAGTAAAAGAAGAAGGCTATGAAAGGAATTACAACCAATTAGAAAAGGAGATTCAGAATCTTAAGGAAGAAAATGACTCCTTGAAAGTCAGAATTGGGCAAGGGGAAAGCAATAAAGTTATAAGACATAAAGAAATAAAAAAGTAAAAAATAAAGAATGAAAAACAGAAAAGAATGTAAGATATCTTATAAGAAAAACAAGTGATTCAGAGAATAGATGAAGAGAAAACATAAGAATAATCAAACTAATTGAAATCTATGATTAAAAAGAGAATCTTGATGCAATAATATAAAAAGAAAGAAAATTGTCCTCAAGCATTAAAACAAGAGGGAAAGTAGAAATAGAAAAAAATCCACTGATGAACCTGAAAGAGATCCTATGAGGAAAACTCACAGGAACAGTATAACTAAATTCTGAAACCACCAGCTCAAGAACAAAATATCATGAGCAACAAGAAAGAACTATTTTCATATGGCTGTAGCACTATTAGGATCATACAAGACCTAGCAGTGAGGACATTAAAAGATGACAGGGCTTGGAACACTATATATCAAAGAGCAAAAGAACTGAGTTTTTTGCTGAAAATATACCCAGCAAAACTGAGCATAATTCTGAAGAAAAAAAAAATGTTTAATGGATTGTCAGACTTTCAGGATTTTGTTTGAAAAAACAAAAACAATCAGAACTTAATAGAAGCTTTGATATACAAGAATCAGAAGAAACATAAGGTTCATACCAATATCCAATTCCAAGAACTCAATAAGGATAGAATGCTTAGCTTTTATGTATGTAAAATGTAAGACATATGTCTAAGATGGTTAGTGTAATTAGATAGCTTATAAGAAAGATTGAGGCAGACCTGAGTAAAATAAGACTTCAAAAAGCAAAATTATTCAAGAATAGCTAAAAGAATAATTATTTTATAAAATGAGGACAGAGGGAAGAACCAATACAGAGGAATTATATGGGGGAGTGGGACTGTGAGATCTGGAAACTTACTTTCCCCAGGAATGGGTTCAAGAGGGAAAAATACATATACATCTAGAAGAATATAAAAGTTTTCTAAATTTAGATAGAAATAAAACTCTAAAGGGATGGGGAGGGGTGTTAAAGGAGGTATCTTTAGAAGGGAGAGTGAGGGAAAGTGAGGATTTAAAGATATTCTGAGCATGTACACTTGAATGACTGGAAAGATGATAATGGCCACTGTATAGAGAGCTATGCATTGCCCTTTTCATGGCCTGTCAAATATCATTCTTCAGAGACTATGATATTTAAAGACTTATCATTATATCTGTAACATTATTGTCATAATTTTTTTCCTCAGGGAAAAGTATGGAGGGGATCATTGAAAGCAGTATATAATTTCACTAAGGCAAATAGCTCATTAAGCTCTTATTTTGTGAAAATTTAAAACTTTTGTGTAGGTTATCCATTATTATTACTTTTATTAGGCACTCTAGTGAAGAGTGATGATACTAAATACGCAGTCTTGGAAAAGTCCACAAATTTCTATAACCTTCAGTTTACTTATCTCTAAAATGAGAAAAATGATACCTAATATATACATATATATATTACTACATATATATGTTATATATATATGTGTGTATATATCTATGTACATGCACATGCATACACATACACACACATATCTCTCTCTCTCTCTCTCTCTCTCTCTCTATATATATATATATATATATATAAAATAGGGTGTATTGTGAGGATCAGACAAGAAAATGTATTCAGTATTAAACACCTATTATTGTTGCTTTTGTTATTTTGAGAGAAATGATTACTAATAACTAATGATTTGAGGAGATTCAGAGTTCTTCCTTTTCTCTCAATGACTCAGTTCTGAAGGTTGAGCTAACTTTTCCTCTATCAACCTCATCCAACCTTACAAGGAATAATTCTAAGGCAAATTCCATTCAATAAGGTTGCAGTGGAGACAGACCCTTTTGTCTAAGTTGCCCAAGAATGGGGACGGTCTGGTTATAAAGATATTCTCTCCAAGGGTGACATGACATCACTCTCAGCCCCTCATTGTAATATCCATTCTGTCATTTCTTGTTAACAAATCAGGGTTGATTTCCATGCTGGGGAACATGTACTCTTCAAAGGGTATAGACTGTAAGCCCACATCATGATTATCTTTGGTTTAAGAGAGAGAGACAGTCAAGTGACCATCCTTTTATTAAAATTCTGGTATTATTAATAAAATGATTAAATTACCCAGAAATTATGTCTCTTGAACCTTTCTGGATGCCACGTTTCCTTGTTTTTGCTTTGTTGTTTAGGGTTGTTGTTATTTAGCATTTACTCCCACTAATAACAGAATCCCTCTTACAATATCCTGATGAGGTTAAAGTTACTTGAATACTTTCCATGACAAAGAAACTCAGTTCTTAACATCTACCTCTGTTTTGGACAGTGTTAACCTCCAGATCAGAGGCTGTTAAACTTTTTTGTGTCATGGACCCTCTTTGCAAGCCTAGTGAAGTCTATGGGCCTCTTCCCAGAAAATACTTTGAAATTAATAAAAGTAAATTGTATTGGATTCCAAAGAGAGTCAATTATCCTGAAATGTAGGTATGTAAATATTTTTAAGTAAATCAAGTTTATGGACTTCAGGTTTAAAACTTCTCTAGAAGCTCCTCAGGGATTCTTTAATGTATTTGTTACATGCTGTTAAATATTCACAGATACATAGACTGGAGATTGATCCTTTTAATTCCTTATACCATTTTCAGTTACTGATTAATGTTTGCTACTAGCTTTTGGTATTATTTTACTTGGAAAATTGGTGCCCATTGGAGAAAATATCTTAGTAGTACTGAATTTTGCATTTTAAACAGCATGACATGCACACAAAATTCCACACATATAACCCCCTGTCTAGAAACTGGGCCACTTGTAAATTCATGAATTTCAAAAGTGCTAATTAAATGAAACCCAAACACTTAGACTTTTAAATCTAAAGTTTCCTTACAGATTATCTGCATCCCTATTCTTCTTTAGAGCTCAGTTTCCTTAGAAATATCTATTTTTATTCTCCTCTTTGATGAAAGTGAAGAGAACCTTCAGGAGTATGTGATGCACTAGCAATGTAAATGGTAGAACGAGAACTAGAAAATATTTCTCTACAACCCATAGCTACCCTATAGTTCTTTCTCTTATATCCAATCTATATTATGAAGTTAATAATAGTGTTTCAAAATTAATTCACTGGGGGGTAGTTTTTCATTAAAAAATGTTGTTGCTCTAAGTATGCTCTTTTAAGGTTTCTATTTAAAAACATTTGAAAATAAATCAAGGTTATCTTTGCTCTGGATCAAAACTTCTCTATCAATAGACAGAAATGTTAATCTCCACATAGGATTAGAATAGAAAAGTTAGATGTAGTAATTATGATAAAATCTTATATAATGTGTTAATTCAAAAATGACCTAAGAGTTCTCAGTGTCAACTTGAAAAATCACATTATGACAAGAAGTTAATGTAGCTAATATGAGCAATATATATATATATATATATATATATATATATATATAACAAATTATGTCTATATGATCACCTGCTCTCTAAACCTGCTACTTGCTACATTCAAAGGAAACATTGCTTTTACTCATATGAATCTTTGACTTTTCATTTACAAATAATGTAGAACAATGGGAAAAAGTGAACATTTATTTCAATTTTATACTAAGTTTTAGGTACTATACTTCTCAGAAGGGAAAGTACTTTCTTACATTTAAAATGTGATATTCTAGTTTAATACATTATACCCTATGGTGACAAATGTTTATTTAGAATAGAAGTATCAAAGCAATATTTATTTATATATTTACCTTGCATTTTAATATCATATCCAATTTTGAGTACATGGGCAATTAAGTTTGTTAACTTAATATTCAGATAACAGTATTTTAAAAAATTTACAATCTATCAAATTGAAATGATGAGGCTTTAAAACAAACACAAAATAACACAGGCACATAAAAGGATAATGAGAAATACATTAGCTAGTGATAAGAGCCAATAATGGTTCATATAAATGTAACATTATACTTCCACTCTTTGTGCTGATGACTACGCTTGTCAGTTATGCAAATGCTAGTCATTCATTTTTTAATGTTCCCTGATCCTTAAATAGCATATAGAAGCTTGCTCCATATTTCACTTTCAGTTAGAGCAACATCATGCAGCAATTTTCAGATGAAACCAACAACTAGGCCACATTATGGTTTTTGATCAATGTTCAGTGAAAACCGTATGACAGAGAAATATTAAGCCTTACCTCGAGCACCCTCTCTCCAGAGGACAATGGATTATTGACTGTCATGTTGAACCACATAAGCTAATTCTGATGTGATAAATTATGAAAAAATTTCATGCTATTGTTCCCCCCACTCCAATTTCTAATATTAACTGTAAAGCATATTAACCTTCATTTATTGGTCACATTTATAATCATTCTAACCCACCAGTTACAGCAATATTGATAACAGACCAGGTAGAATAATATCATTTCAAATAGTCCTCTATCATGTATACTCATTCACCCTGAGAATAAAGTATCTGGTATGATATTTGGAAATGTTAATTCCCCAGTTAAATGTAAGGAAAATCCATGATTTGGATGCCTACTAGATGTTTTTCCATTTACCTTGGAGTTTGAAGTAAAAGAGAGATTAACTAAGATGGTCTTTTTTCAAATTTATGTATCCATGCACTTAGCCTTCACCTAATAAAAATGTTTCTTTGGCAACAGTCAAGAAATTTCCCAGATACTGAAGAAATAAGACTGCAAAAATCAATGACCACAATTGTCTGAGCATTTTGAAAACTCACATTTATAAATGAAAGAAAGTTGTTTTTAGTTTCTGACTTCACAATTGCCTCTTCATTTTCTTTTCATAAATGGAAATAAATGAATCAATGCTTATGTGGTTTCTGGCATCCCAATTAAACACCTACCTTAGGAGATACAAAGGTTTTTAATCTTTAAAGAGTAAACAATTAAGGCTTTTCCCCCTCTCTTTTTTTGTTTTTTTTTCTTTATTTCTTTTCCTTCTGATTGTTCTTCCTCCTTGAAACTTCTCCTCATAACTTTTTCCTCATCTTTCCTAATTTTCAGAGCTTATTTTCAAATGGCACCATACAAAGAGTTTCAATGGCAATTTGAAATGTCTAGGAGGGACAAAGAAGAACAAAGGGGAATTTGTGTATGCCAGGATACTCACGATAAGTTTGGGAGAATAGAATTTGGATCCTGAATATTATCTAGAGTCTTTTAGGAAGACAACATAGGAGTTTCAGCAGGAAGCTATCTGGTCACATTGATGGATGAAAAGCAAACTGATACAGTGCTATTGAAGTTGAAAGGATGTAAAGAGGTAAAAGCAGAGGTCAGTTCTCTAGATGTGAGCTGTCTACAATCCCAATGAAACAAGTGCTGTTAGAAATGGAGATTAGGAAGCAAAGTTATTATTCAGAAGGTTTTGGGAGAATTTAACAATGGATTGAGTAAGGAGAATGATGAGTAACAAATTAATATACTTTCGTGTCTTCTTTCCTAAAGTTAAAAAAAAAATCTTATCAATAGACCTTTAGCTGAATAATCACTGGACAAAAACGTGATAATCTGACTAAATCAAGCAGACAACAGTGCAACTGGGAAGAGCCCTAGAAAAGAATTTTAACATTTAGCATGGATGTGCCTTTTTCTTAAAAGAAACAATCCTGGCTTATATTTTATTCATGGAAGTCATTCTTTACTCTGTTGCCTTGAGTGATTTCCACCCTGGGTAGAAGTGACTATGGTAACTTTAAATTCACCCATGCCCTTGAAACAGCAGCCTGTAGTACATTCAGTGGGAGTACACATTCTAGTTTATTCTACCATCTTTAAAGTGATCCCTTATAAAACTATTCTTCAGGGAAATGTCTGCTGTAGCTTTTTACTGAATTAACACTCGGTTTAAATATATGTTTCAGATGGAAAGTGCACTCAGAAACAGTGAAAAGGCAAATTTTCCCGTTAAGATCGTTAAAGGTGTCTGGCACATCTTATTTACACCTGTTAGGAACTTATAAATAACAAATGCCAAAATGTGCCCTAAATAAAAAGGGAAAATGAGTGATTTTTTTCCCTCTAATCCAGTGTTTACTATTTGTAAAGAATTGCACTAAGTATTGTAGATACAAAGACACAGAAATATTGAGCACAATTCCATTACCTCCTCCTCAATTAAAAAAAAAAAAACGTTGCTCAAAGTCATAAATAACTATGTAACAATCAATCTGTACTTGGCATTATTCTCTCTTTAGAAAATGTACTTACAGTCTCCTAAGAGAACAAAATAGATTTCTCTCTTAGCTATAACGTAGTTCTTTATTTTTCACCACTCTACTACATTTATTTTGTATTTCTTTTGAATTCCAGTTACCTATATATTATAAAGAACGATTTATCCCTACAAAGTTTTGAGGTCTTAATGTTATAGCTAGTCTTTATAATGTCTATAGGACCTGGAAAAGTGTTTTACATAACTTCAAGTACTTTACAAATATTTTTTTAAATTAGATTTGACTAATATTATACCTATTAGGCTGTTTATAATATGTTTAATTCTTCAAAACAGTAGTGCTAAAAAAAGAGGTAATACAAAAAGTGAGGTTCTTCTTACAATGATATCTTGTTAATGACTTCAGTGAACTTAAGAAAAATCATCAAAATTTAGTTTAGTTTATAATTGTTACAGATAATTGTTTTTTGCATATAGAAGTCTTAATTATGTTTTATGTATTATGTAGGTAATTTCTCTCTTGTTGGTCATTTAGACTTTCCATACTATGTAGACATTAGGCAGAAGGGAGGTAGAGCCAGATGCAAAAGAAATCAGCTCACTGTGTTATTTATCAATATTTTGGTTAAAAGGCTTACAATGGGTGAACCATTGAAGTTTTGCCTCACACTGAGTTTTTGTAAAAGTTTAAAAATATTATATGAGAGGGAATTATGGGAAGATGGCATAGAATGGCAACAAATTACTAGGCTTTCCTAAATCTCCCCTCCTTGATAATTTAAAATAACATCTTGAAGTGAATTTTAAAGTGGCAGAAATAATTAAAAGTCAGGGTAAAGCAGTTGTCCAGCCTAAGACAACTTGGGAGGGGTTTAGGAAAGTTCTGTCCTCCTAGGGTGGTGGTCTGGCATATACATTCAAGTAATTATAGCATAATCAATAAACAGCAAGCCCTGAGGGCAACTGTGTCAGGGACAGTTTCAGCTTCAGAAACTTTTGCCACACTGAGGGTATGTAGGGCAGGAAACTGATCAGAAGATTGTGGGGTGGCCCTCAGCAGGCACTGGACATGGGGCCAAAGCATGTTGACCAGACATAGCCACAGGCTGTGGTTATGGGTGAAAAGACACAATCATATGATGGTAAGTGCGGTCTCAGAAGGTTGAGGTCCCTGCTGGTTGTGCTCACTTGCTGGAGACAGAGATATGAGTTGGAGGAGTAGGGACCACACTTAGCCTGGAATTATGGAACACTGGAGGAACCAAAAATCCGAAGACCCCCAGATAGAACTTAGAAAACAGCAATATGAAAAACCTGAAACCTAAGACTTTATACCCTATACCCACTAGAGCAGAACCCAACCCTAACATAAAGTTAAGAGGAAAGAAATAGGCTGTTAAAATGAGTAGACCATAGAGAAGGGACTTGACCATAGATAGCTACTGTGATGATAGAGAAGATCAGGATTGTAATCAGGAAAAAGACATTGAAGTCAAAAGTTACTTGCAAAGCTTTGAAGAAAAATATAAAATGATCACAAGCACAGAGTTCTCAGAAGACATTATAAAGGACTTTAAAAATCACATAAAAGAGGTTGAGGAAAATTTGGAAAAAGAGATAAGAGGAATGAAAGAAAGTAATCTCACAAGAACATTATAGCTAAGTTTCAAAGCTCCCAAGTCAAGGAGAAAATATTATCAGCAACCAGAAAAAAACAATTTAAATATTATGGAACTCCAGTCAGGATAACACAAGGTTTAGCACCTTCTACATTAATAATTAAAAGGCATAAAATATGATATTCTAAAGGCTAAAGAAGCTGGGTTTACAACCAACAATCACCTATGGAGAAAAGCTGAGCATAATGCTGGAAGGGAAAATATAGGTCTGTGTGTATTTGTATGTGTGTATATTATATATACATATAATATGTATGTGCATATACACGCATATATACATATTAATGAATTGAAAGACTTTCAAGTATTCCTGAGGAAAAGATTAAAACCAAACAGAAATTTTGGCTTTTAAGAATCAAGAGAAACATAAAAATGTAAAAATGGAAAACAAATTGTAAGGGATTTAACACAAACATTTTTACAACTTTTATAAGACAATGACTTTTTTACTCTTAGAAATATAATCATTACTGGAGTAGTTCAAAAGAATATAAATAGAAAGCTTTGGAATTGAGCTGATTATGATGGGATAATCCTAAAAAAATTAGGGTAAGGTAGGTAAGAGTAAAAAAATACGGTAGGTAAAGGAGACATAAAATGAAGCAAATTATCTCGTACAAAAGAGATATGAATGGCAGAATTGTTACAGAGAAGGGGAGGAGTAGGTAGAGGGTGGGTAGTGTAGGAAACATTTTCATTAGAACTGAGAGAAAGAGAGAATAACAAACATCAATTAGGGCATAAAAGTCTTCTTAACTTGAAGAGTAATAGGACAAGGGGATAGAATAAGAAAGAGACCCAGAAGGGTGTGAAAACAAGATTAGCAAGGCAGTGATTAGGCTTCTGAGGGAAGAGGGAGGAGGGGAGAGAGAGAAAGAGAGAGAGAGAGAGAGAGAGAGAGAGAGAGAGAGAGAGAGAGAGAAACAGAGAGACAGACAGAGAGACAGAGAGAGAGAAACAGAGACAGAGACAGAAAGACAGAGACAGAGACAGGGAGACAGAGAGACAGGGAGAGAGACAGACAGAGACACAGAGAGAGACAGAGAGAGGGAGAGAGAGAAGAATTAACAGTGAGGAAAATAGGATGGAGGGAAAAACACAACTAATAATTATAAGTTTGAACGTGCATGGCAGCTCACCAATAAAACTGAAATGGATAGCATAATGGATAAAATTCAAAATCCAATAATTAGTTGTTTGCAAGAAACACATTAAAACGCATTAAAAAATGAGAAACACAGTGTAAAATGAAAGGGCTGGAGTAAAATATGCTATGCTTCAGCTGATATAAAAAAAGAGCTGGAAGAGAAACTTTATTTCAGAAAAAGAAAAAAGCTGAAATAGGCATAATTAAAAGAGAAACAGGGAAACTACATGATGTTAAAAGGTATTGTAGATAATGAAGTAATGTAGATATTAACATACATGTAACAAATGCTATGTCATCTACATTTGAAAAGGAAAATGTACATGAATTATGGTTGGAAATATTGAAACTATAATATTTGGAGAGTTCAACCTTCCCCTCTCAGAACTAGATAAAGGTAACCAAAAATTAAGCAAGAGTCAAAGAGAGAAATAAATTCTTAAATAAACTAGATAATAAACCTGGGGAAAATTGAAAGATAATGGGAAAAAATATACATTTTCTCAGCAGTACCTGGCATCTATTCAAAAACTGACCAATTGTTAGGGCATAAGAACTTAATAATTAAATACCTGAAAAGTGTAGATATTAAGCATATAACTTTCAGATCATCTTGCAATAACATTTTATTTAATAAAGGACCATAGAAACATGAATTAACATGGTTAATTGGTAACTAAATAACCTCATTTGAAAGAAAGAGTGGTTTAAAGGACAATTAAAAAAGAATAAATAATTTTATTAAAGATAATGAAAAAATGAGACTACATATTAAAATTTATGAGATGCAGAAAAAAGAGTAATCAGAGAAAACTGACATTTCTAAATGTTTGTATCAGTAAAATAGAGAGAAAAGATCAATGAATTGAGTATATAATTTTAAAAACCTAGGAAAAGAACACATTAAAAATCTGCAATTAAACACCAAATTAGAATCCCTAAAAAATAAACTGAGATTGGTATCCTTGAATATAATGGAAGTATTTAATTAATAAATAAAAAGTGTTGGTTTTCTGACAAAACCAATAAAACAGATAAACCATTGGTTAATACAATTTAAAAAAAAGAAAACACCAAATCATGAATATCAAAAATGAAAAGTGCAAGTACACCATTAGTGAAGATTAAATTGAAACAATTATTATGAGTTATTTCACCCAATTATATGCCAATGAATTTACAAATTGAGTGAAATGGAAGAATATTTACAACAATATAAATTGCTCACTCTAACAGAAGAAGAAATAGAATATCTAAATAAATGTATTTTAGAAAAATAATTTGGACAAGCCATAAGAGAACTACTTAAGAAAAATCTCCAGGACCATATGTATTTATAAGTGAATTCTAGCAAACATTTAAAGATCAACTAATTCCAATAGTAAATTATATATAGAAATAGGCAAAGGAGTCTAACCAAATTCCTTTCATGAAACAAAAGTGGTGCTAAATCCTAAACAGAAATATGTATGTATGTTTATATGCACATATATACACATATATGTACACATGTGTATACCAATTTCACTAATGAAAATCAGTGCAAAATTTTAAATAAAATGCTAGCTAACAGATTACAATAATAAATCACAAAGATTATACACTGTGGCAAATTGATTTTTATGGACTGCATGACATATGCAACATAAGGAAAACTATTAACACTTGATTATTTCAATAGCAAAAGTTATAAAAAATAATATGATTATATTAATAGATAAAAAATATTTTTGATAAAATATTATACTTATTCTATTAAAACACTTGAAAGCATAGGTATGAATGGATTTTTCCTTAAAATGATAGGAAGCATCTACCTAAAACCAACAGTGAGCATTGTCTGTATAGGGGAATATGTCTTCCTAACAAGATCAGTGTTGAAACATGGATGCCCCATAGTATCATTATTATTCAATATTGTACTAGAAGTGCTGGCAATACCAGCAGGAGAAAAAAAAAGAAATTGAAAGAATCAGCATGGATAATGAAGTAAAATACAAGTATTTCTTTTTGCAAAATACATGGTTTGTATACATGGGAATTCCTAGATATTCCAATAAAATATTTGAAACAATAATTTTAGCTAAGTTGGAGGATGTGAAATATATCCGCATAAATCATCAGTATTTTATACATAATCAACAAAGCTCTGCACAAAGAAATAGTAAGAATATTTCATTTTAAATAACCATAGACAATACAAATGACTGGGAGCACATATGGAAGATAAACCCAAAAACTGTATGAACATAATTATCTAACACTTTTTATACAAATAAAGTCAGATTTAAATAATTAGAAAAATATTTATTGTCTGTATAATTAATTGAGTTGTGTGTCAAGGCAATATCATGAAAATGGCAATTCTACCTAATCTACTTATTCAGTGCCATCCCAATTTAATTATTACCAAAAAAGGAAATATTGAGCTTGAAAACAAATAACAACAAAATTCCCTTGGATTTCAGAAGGTCAAAAATATCAAAGGAATTAATGAAAAAAAAATTGCATAGCAAGGAGGTCTAACTTCCAGATTTTAAATTGTCATAAGGTGCTAATTTTCAAAACTATCTTTTACAGGCTAAAAAATAGAGTGATCAATTAGTGGAACAGAGTAATCAAATGCATATAATTTTCGGTATTAAATTATTATACTACCACATTCAATAAATACAGATTTAAGCTTTTGAGTTAAAAAAAGGGAAAACTGAAAAGTAGTATGGCAGAAATTAGTTATAGACCAATATCTTATAAATCAATATCTTACACTATTTGCCAAGAAAATGTCAAAATGGATACATGACAGACATAAATGTAGATATCATAAGTTAATTAGAGGAATATGACCATATTTACCAGTAGAAGGAGAATTTATGAATAAATAAGAGGGGATTATGAGATATGAAATGTATAATGTTGATTATATTAAATAATTTTTTTGTACAAATAAAACTGATGTGGTCAAGATTAGAAGGAACTCAGTAAATTGAGTAAAAAATATAGACAGTTTCTCAAATATTTCTGTATTTCAAATATAAAGAGAACTTCATTAAATTTGTAAAAATATGAGTCATTTCCCAATTGATACATGGTCAAATAATATGAACACACAGTTTTTCACAAAAGAAATCAAAGTTATATGTAGTCATAAGAGTAACACAAAAATTAAAACAACTTTAAAATACCATCTCACCCATCACATTGGCTAAAATGATAGAAGGAAAAAGTGACATGTTGAAGGGATGTGGAAAAATTGCAACATTAATATTTTATCGGTGGAACTATGAACTGATTCAGCCATATTGGAAAGCATTCTAGAATTATGTCTAAACACTTATAAAACCCTTTGACCCAGTAATACCACTATTAGGTTTGTTTCCCAAAATAATCATGGGGGGGAAACTATATGTTCTAAAATATTTACATCACCTTTCTGTGTGTTGGCAAAGACATTGAAAGATGCCCATCAGTTGAGGAATGGCTGGATAAGTTTTAGTATATGATTGTGATAGAATACTACTGTGGTGTAAGAAATGACTAGCACCTTGATTTTAGGGAAAAAGAAAACATGGAAAGATTTGCATGAAATAGTGAAGACAGAACCAAGAAAATGTTATATATGGCAAGAGTAATATTATTCAAAGAGTAATTGTGAATGACTAAGATATTCTGAGAAATATGAATATTCAAATAGACATAGGGACTTATGAAGGAAAATGCTATTGGCCTTCAGAGAAAGAACTGACACGTGGAAGTACGTATTATGTGGTTTCACATATATATCCATATCAGTTGTTGGTTGTCTTTTGTACAGTGTTGAAGGGAAGGGAAGGAAACAGTTTGGAACTCATGATGAAGAAAAAAAAAAGAAAAGAAAAGAAAAATTGTAGAAAATGCCATATGATTTTTTTTGACAAACCTACCTTCAGGATTGAAATTAGTTCAATATAATTGGGACTTTGTCCAATGGTAAATGCCACAAGATCATATATCACAGAATCGCATGGTTCTTGAAAAGGTCTCAGTCATCATCTAGTCCAACCCTGTCATTTTACAACCAAGGAAGTCTAAGTTAAGAGATTTATTCCAAGCATATGAATAATAATTAGGACATCCCAAGATCTCAACCCAGGTCTTGAGCCTCAAAACTCATTTCTTTTTCTGTCATGATTTGCTCCGAAGCTTCAAAAATGTGGAGGACACTTTGCATTACTAGCAGTTTTTCAGCAGCATAGAAACAAAATCGTAGCACTAAATTAAAAAGAATAATTAGTTAAAATGAGAAACTGCCAGATGGTGGTCTGCTGTAAGTTTCTCTTTCCCATGCACTTCCTTCTGTATGAAACTTCTTCTGACCTATCCCTTTCCTTTATTCAGCTTTTAGTATAGAGGTGGGGAGCCTGCAGTCTTGAGGCCACATGTGGCCCTCTAGGTCCTCAAGTGCAGTGCTTTGACAGAATCTAAACAGATCAAATCCCCTTAATAAAAGGATTTGTTCTGTAAAACCTGGACTCAGTCAAAAGACCATCCCAAGGACCTAGAAGGCCACATGTGGCCTCAGGGATGCAGGTTCCCCACCCCTGCCTTAGTACCTTTCCTCAAATAAATCATAAAGTATCTAATTCATGTCAATCAATCAGTCAGTCAGTCTCTCAGTGTGTCTCTCTGTCTCTCTGTTTCCTTGCCCTGATCTTCAAAGGAAGGCACTGTGTTTGTTCCTTTTAGCCTTTATGTCCTCAACACCTAGTAAAGTGCCTGAAACATAGAAGGAACTAAATCTTTGCCCTTCTCCCTCAAATGATACTTCATGCTAGGGATAGGAGGACATAGAAGATATTACTCGTCCAAGTGAAAAACTTTCTAATTACTAATCTGCCTTCCATAACTTGTCTATCTTATTACATGCCTCCACCACAAAAGAAGACTATATTCTTCCAAATAATGTTTCCATTAACCTAGACTTTTTCCGGAAACTTTTTTGGGGGTTACTTTCAGAGTCAATTTAAATTGAATTGGTGCTTCCTCCATTAAAATAAAGATTTCCTTCAAGACAGGAACTGCTTTGCATTTATTTGAATTCCTAGCACTTAACACAGTGCACAAGGTAAGCTCTTAAATGCTTTTTGACTAACAAGAAAACCCGATCTTATTTATTTACTCTATTGCCATAGCATGTTGTTGAATATAAGCTTTTTATGCCATTGCCAAAACTTGTGACCAATGATAATTGTGAGGAAGCTCCCATTCGGTTTGTGTAACCAAATAGAGATCACCCTCCCTCCAGCACGTCCATAGCTGAAGGGAATGATCATTACCACAGCAACTAAAAACCTAAATGAAATACAATACAGAAGTCAGTTTAGTCCTTTAGAACCATTCTAAGAATCCCAGAAATAAGGCATGTTAGTGGGTAAATAGTAGTGATACTGATTAGGACATAGGAATAGGCGATGTTAGGGACAGGAGAGTGATTATATTCTATTTTGCACTAGACAGTTCCTTGCCTGTATATGATTTAATACTAGAATATATCATATTCTGTGTGTTACACTTTTTTTAATGTATTGTGAGATTTAAGGAACGTTCTTACGATTTTTATTATTTGTTCAGTGCTGAGCCTACACCTCAGGCAGTCACCACTTGGCGCACAGTAGCTATTGACCAAAATAGGGTAAGTACCAAGCAGTTAGGCTTGTTCCAGGTGTGGACAACTGAAAGAAACAGATGTATATTATGACCAGAGATTGTTATTGTTGCATTTGTCCTTCATTCTCAAAGAGGACCATGACATCAAGATGATGGCATGACTTGCAGGTGACTTTGATTTGAGTGAGGGAGGGCTGCGCAAGGTCACCAGCCTCACTTTCTTCTCCTGAGCAATCTGGGTCCAGGGGCCTGATATTCCTCAGGAAGACTGGAGATGGTCCAGGATGCAATGGGAGACCCTGGTCCTTTCAGGCTAAGGTCTTATCACAATCTTATTTTGAGTGAGATACACCCATTCAATGAATAGTCTTCTTTAAGTTACTCAATATCTGAATGTAAATAAAATGTAACAGACAATCTCATTGAAGGAAATTAATTTTTCATTTTTTTATTTGTATCTCTAGTGCCTAGTACAGTGTATTGCATATTATAAGACCTTAATAAATTTTGATTGCTTGAATGAAAAGTTTTTCAGTTAAATCTTACTATGTTCCAGACACTGTACTGTGTGCTGGAGAAACAAGTAAAAACATATTTAATTTGTTTCCCAATTTGTAGTATAAATCTGTTTGTTTATATGTGTTCATTTTTTTCCCAACTCTGAATTGTCCAACGCTATTTAATGGGTTTACAATTCTCTTTTTATTCAGTTATTATTAAGGACATGTGTTAATCTTTTGTTTACTGCTTCTTTATTATTCTGTGCACTATCTTCTCTGACTAGCTCCTAGGTTTTTTTTTCCCTTAAAACTTCACAATTCCTGCTTCCATCTTCCATCCCCAGACAATAGACAATGTACTACCTTCTGAAAGAGTTTCATATGATTTCTCCCAAGTTTTTTCTAACTCACTGAGAGCTCCTCTGCTCATTGAGTGAATGACTCTTTTATTTTTACACCTAGTTTCATAAAAGGGACCAAACCTTATTTTCTCCGACATCTTGAAATTGTCATAGAAAAAGAAAACCATGTGAACAAAACTAGTTTTCTTCATATTCTGTACTTACTTGGTGTTCATCACTTCCCCAACAAGAAAACTAATTTTGTTCAAATGCTTTAGGTCTGTGAAAGGATAACAACAGGAAAAGTTATATGCCCTAGACAGAATGAAGAGTTCCTTGTCTCAGCAAAAGCAAAAAGACCTCAATCAAGATGCAAGTAATGAAATTCTGACAGGTAGAATCCTATAGCCCTAGATAAAAAGAGCTCCCCATTCATTTGTCTAAAAAACCCAAGGCTGAATAATAATAAAAATAAAATAATAAAAAATAAACTAAAAGAAAAGAACACATCTAAAGCACTTAATACCCACACAATACTCTTCTTAATGTATTCTTTAGGAATAATAAAATGGACTATAACAGAGATGGGAAGTATGTAACAAAACCTGGTACAATATTAACAAAATAAAAACCTTTAACTTGAAAGCAGTTACAGGAAGAATAATGACACCAAAAACAGAGAACAGATATTGATAGAAATTCTAAGATCTTTTTTTAATTTTTGAGCTACTTTTTTTAAACTTTTTTTTTTCACTTTTGAACCATAATAAAATTGGGAAGAACCATAATAAAAATGGGTGCGATATTAACAAAAAATAAAGCCTATATCCTTAAAGCAGCTGTAAAAAACTATAGAAAGCAACTATAACCTTAAAGTGTTTTGACACCAAAACAGTACAAATATTGATAGGCATTCTAAGAGCTTAGGGTATGTACGTTAAAAACTTACAAAGTACTTTTGGAATAAGCAGACATTAATGCCCCCATTTATAAAAGATTCCATTGCTGTTTATGCACCAATAAATTTGTTAAATGTAACCTCTGGATGGAGTCTATGGAACAACTCAAAATTAAAGAGTGCAATCATAATACAATGCCTGGGAAATCTCCACATGGATTGTCCCAGCAATGTATCAGCAAAGAAGCATTTAGCAAATTTCAGAGACATGCAGATTTGTTTGTGGTTATGATGACAATTCTAGACCAGGTCATTATACCTACTGAAAATCTAGTAAGACATGACCTAGTATCTAGAGTTATGAATCAGAAGCTTGCGGTCTTTCATGACTAACAGATTACAAGTCCTCATATTGCAAACCAACTTCCCTTTTTTCTGAAGAACTCAATCAATAAATTCTATTGGAAAATCATCATTACAAATGAAACTGTTGCCTACAACCACCCAGGCATAGTAATTATTCATTAAAAACTTAACAATTTTTTTTAGCTATCACTACTGAAAATATACATACTCTGCATGATGCATGGAACGTTTTGAAAAGGGGTTTGAAACAATGTGTAAATAAAGTAGGGGATATAGCATGTCTATTGGTCTGTCTACTACTGGATTTGTGCCAAGGATGTTTTTAGAGCACCTACAAAGAAAGGGCTTGTAGTCTAATCCTTTTATTTAAAAAGAGTTATTATATCTACTTCTGCATTAGTCCGTAGAACACTGGATACTGAATCAAAAAAAAAAAAAAAAGAAAGAATAACAGGAAAGTCTCTCAGTCTAGTACTATTTCTATTAGAAGTCTTTCAAGAAGATGAAAAGAATGAGACAATAGCAACGATAATAATGAAACTCATATTTTTAACCCTTTAAACACAAGAACTCCTAGATAATATTTTAGCAGCAGCATATTCTTTCTTCCTTTTTGAGGTTTTCTTTATTTTCTCTAGCTCTCCAAATTATGTCATAGTATTAACAATAGTAAAAAAAGAAAGAAAGAAAAAAGAGAAGAAATTCAGATGCTTCTGTCTAAAGTTCAGTCTAAAAAGCAGTGAAATAAAGTCTTTGGCATCAAGTCAACAAAACAATTGGTTGTTTCAATTTTTCATTTCCCAGCCTTGCAGCCATATAGAAACCACTTTTGCTCTCCACTTTAAAACCTTGTTAAGCTTTCTATTTACATGTTGTTAAAATGTAATGGTCTACAGTAAAAAGAAACAATTTCTTTAGAAATCAGTTCTGAGGAATTTTCTTGCTGACAATTGTAGAGGTGGAAAGCCAGCATATAGTATTATGGCAGTAGGAGTGCTGAATTCAGAATTTAAGGTGATAGCTTAAATTCTTCTTGAATGACCTTTGCAAATCACTTATCTCTCTGGGTCTCCATTCCCCCATCTATTTAATGATGAGTTTGAGAATAGAAGGCTTCAAGTGACTTCTAGCTCTAAATTTGTGATCCTAAGAAAGCAGACTATACTCAAGGCAACCTGTTAAAATTGAAGACTTAGGGGGAATAGTTAGGTATTTAATGTATAAAATTTGCTTCTTCATTTAAATGTCAGTACCTGTTACTAGATCAACTGCCTCCTAGAGATTCCTGTTTGGAAGAGGAAAAAAATCTTGATTATTTTAAGAAAAAAAGTGAAAATTCGATCCCTTTGTAGTAGAACAAAACAAAATAAAAAGACTTCACATTTTAATAGTCTATAAGATGTGACCATAAACTTTTTTTCAGTAGAAGAATAGTGGTCTGAAGTGAACATTAATAGAATCCACAGATGCCACAAGAAATTTTGGAAATTCCTAGGTCAAAGATAAAATATTATAATCAGCCAGGTATGTACAGATCTTGCAGTAAGGATTAAAATCACATAAATCTATATGCCTAATCAAAGGAAAAAGAAAGATGAGAGTACAGTATGATATATCCCAAAGGAAAGGAAGAAAAAATGAACTTTATTATAATTCACTCAATCTGGGGAGGAACAGGAGTGAGGGTCAATAGGAGTGGAAAGGACATCACAGAATTATATTTCTTTTGAGAAAATCACAGTGTTGTGCAGAATATTACATAGGGAAATTCAACAGACAAAATACATAAAGGAGTGGTAAACAAGTGAAGTTACCTTGAAAGGCCTGAGCTAGGTGATGAGAAAGTGTTTACATACTGATAGGGGAAGTACAGCACATAGTCCCTGGGGAGTCTGACCTTGCCTAAGGGTCCTTGAGGAAACAAACTCTGGACTTGGATATTAAAGAAAAAAAGTAGTTCCTCTGAGTAGTGGTTTCTAGTTGTACTTTTTAATCTATCAGCAAAAAATAATGATCTCATGACACGTATGTATGTGTGTGTGTGTGTGTGTGTGTGTATGTTTTATTGTTTAGTCCTTTCAGTTGTGTCTGACTCTTTGTCACCCTTCATTTTACATTTAAAGAAACTAAAGCTGAGAGAGCCAGGGGTGGGGAACCTTCGGCCTTGAGGTCACGTGGAGCCCTGTAGGTTCTTTAGTGCAGTTTAAACAAATTGCCTAGTCACCCACAGTAATCCACTAAGGCAGAAATTCATATTTTCCTGATTTCAAACTGATGAAATGTTTAATGTTATAAAACTAATTTATTATTAATATTTACAGAGAAGAATGTGAGTAAATATGCTCCATGTTTTTAAACCTTACCTTAATATTTTATGATACAAAGGTCTGGTTCTAAGTTCAGTTCATTTCAATATTTGGTTCCAGTGGCTGAAATAGTTGAATGAAAGCTAATAATGACATGAAAATCAAAACTGAACTATAATCTTGAATGTAGTTACTAAATTATATGCCACTCATTTTTTTTCATCTGATTAAACTAAAGCTGATATATTTCTCTACATACATCTGGGTGGTGCAGTGGCTAGACCCTGCTTGTGTATATATGTATCTGCAGTCTAGCATCTGGGGTAATAAGAACATAATTAAAATCCTGCTTCAGATACGTAATAGCTGTGTGAACCTGGGCAAGTTATTTAATCCTGTTTGCCTCAGTTTCCTCATTTGTAAAATTAACTGGAAAAGGAAATGGCAAACAACTTAGTATATTTGCCAAGAAAACCCCAAATGAAATCATGAAGAATCAGACAACTGAAATGTGCAAACTACAATACATTTATACTTAAATTATGCAAATACTAGAGTCTTTAGGAGATGCATTCTAAATCATTCAAAATCTCTTAACAGAAACATTTCTAAAAATATTTTCAAAATACTTTCTATTAAGTACAATTTGCTTTTTTCAAAAGCAGTTATTTTGTCATATAATACTTAAACATCAACTTTACCTTGAAGGGATAGATTAAACCTACACATTTTTATTTTTTGCAAAATATCTGCTAGATAACATACTACTGCCAGTTATTTTTCACAAAAAACAAGTTCAGCAGATTCGGAGTTCTCTTTTTTTTTTACATTTCAATTGATTTTAGTTTTCAACATTCACTTCCACAATATTTAAGTTCAAAATTTTCTCCCCATCTCTCTCCTCCTCCCATCCCATGATGAAATGCATTCTAATTACCCTAAAAATTATGATTAAAAATAATCTTGATACAATATTATAAGAAGTTACCAAGGAAAAATTTCCTTGAAGTTTTAGAACAAGAAGGCAAAGCAGAAATAGAAAAAAAAATCCACCAATTGCCACCTGAAAGTGAGGCTGTGGGAAAATGTACAGGAATCTCATAGCCAACTTTCAAAGCTCCCAGATTAAGGGCAAAATATTTGAAGCAACAAGAGAAAAAAATTTAAACATCATGGAGCTACAATAAGGATTATGGAAGACCTGGCAGCTAGTGCAATAAAGGACAGTGAGTCTTGTAATACTATATTTTGCCAAGCAGAAGAACTGGAGTTGTGACCAAGGAAAACTTACCAAACAAAGTTAAGTATAATCCTGAATGAAAAGAAAAAAAAAATTTCATGAACTGAAAGGCTTTCAGTATTTTTTGACAAAAACAGCAGAACTTAAAGGAAAATTTTACATATAGCATCTAGCAGAAATATAAAGTAAACATTGAGGACCAATTATAAGGGACTCAATAAGGCCAAATAATTTACTTCTCATATATGAAAATATTATCAGCTCTATTATGACTGTCATTTTTATTTGGTTAGTTTGCAAGAAATGCTACGGCTGAGCTGGGTATGATGAGGTAATTGTAAAAAAATGGTGTAGGGAGAGATTAGAAGGAGCAATGAACTACTACAAATAAGGAGGAAGGGAAAATTAATACAGAAAAAGCAAGTAGGAGGGAGGACAAGTAGGGTTGAATGGATTAAAGAGGGAACATTTATACACACAAAAATACATACATTCACAATGTATATATGTATATGTACACATACATATATACATACATATACCTGTACACATACATACTTGCACATACACACACACACACATATATATATATATATATATATATATTATATATGTCTTCTATATTCAGAAAGAAATGAGGGCAAAGGGATTGGGGAGGGGAAAGAGGATAAGGGAGGGATTCTTGGATGTGTGAGTTGGTTACAAAATAGTAGGACAAGGTGACAGGTAGAAGCAAAGCAGAGGAATGAGAAAGGATAGAAAGAGGGTGAGAAGGATGGTGAGGAAAAGTAGGAAAGTGGAAAATAGATAAGTAATTATACTTTAGAATGTGAATTGGACAAATCGACCCATAAAATAGAAACTGATAGTAGATTAAATAATTGAATTAAATAATTTGTTGCTTTCAGGACATATTATGAAATGAGAGATACAAATATAAAACAAATGCCATGAGTAAAATTTATTATATAAAAAAGCAAAGGTAGTAATCATGATTTCATACAAAGTTATATCTAAAATAGATTTAATCAAAAGAGAAAAATAAGGAAACTATACTATGTGTCAGCCTTGTTATTCAATATTGTTGTAGACCATTTAAAACAACTAGAGAGCATAAAATACCTGAGAGTATACCTGTCAAAACAGGCACAGGAACTATACAAATAACAACACAAAACACTTTTTATACAAATAAAGTTACATCTAAATGATTAAAATAATGTTTATTATTTACGGGTAGGTAACGCCAGTATAATTTTTCAAAAATGACAATTTGACCTTATCTATTTGTGTAATGCCACCCCAATTAAATTACTAAAAAAAAAAAAAATCTTAGTGAGTAAGAAAAAAAATAGCAGAGTTCATTTACAAGAATAAAAGGTCAGAAATTTCACAGAAACCAGGAAGGAAAAAGATGTAAAAGACATGTATCCAGTAGTATCTGACCTTAAACCATGCAGAAAGGTGAGAGCATTATTGAAGTGTAAATTGGACAAGATTGTTTTCAATTAAAATTTTCTTGAATGAATAAAACCTATGTAGCCAAAAATAAAAGAAATGCATAAAATCAGATTGGGGAAACTCATAGCCAGTCTTTCATAATGGGATTAGGTGGGAATATTGCTGTGGTATAGGTATTCTTCACTTCCCTTCTTTTACTCCTTGCTCTCTAACTTTACTTATGGTAGCATCTTTTACGTCTAAATCATGTACCCATTTTGACCATGTTGTACTGAGTGTCAGATGTTGGTCTATGCCCAGTTTCTGCCACACTATCTTCCAGTTTTCCCAGCTTTGTTTTTTTTTTTTTTTCAAATAGTAAGTTCTTATCTCAGAAGTATGAGTCTTTGGGTTTATCAAATGACTATGGTCATTTACTACTGTGCCATGTTTACCTAACTTATTCATTCTACTGATCCATCACTGTATTTCTTAGCCAGTACCAAAAAGTTTTGATGATTATCATTTTAATATAGCCTTAGATCTGGTATGGCTAGGCCATCTTCCTTTGTATTTTTCCCTTTAATTCCTTTGATGTTCTTAAATTTTTGTTCTTTCAGAGGAATTGTATTATTTTTTCTAGCTCTATAAAATATTTTCATTGGTAGTTTGATTGGTGTGGCACTCAATAAAAACATTCTACTTTAGGTAGAATTGTCATTTTTATTTGCTTGGTCTACCCATGAAAAATTGGCATTTTTTCAACTATTTACATCTCACTTTATTTATGTGAAAAGCATTTTGCAATTGTGCTCATGTAGTTCCTAGGTATGTCTTGGCAGGCAGACTCCAAATATTTTATATTGTCTACAGGTTTTTTAAAGTAGAATTTCTCTTTATATCTCTTGCTTTTGGGCTTTGTTGGTAATATAAAGAAATGGTGATGATTTATGTTTGTTTATTATATATCCTGCAACTTTGTGAAAGTTAACAGTTTCAAGTATTTTTTTTTCAAGTTATTTCTCTATGACTCTCTAAGTATACCATCATGTCATCTGTAAAGAATGGTAATTTTGTTTTTTCATTATCTATGTTAATTCTTTCTTTTTCCCTCTCTTATTGGTAAAGCTCACATTTCTAATACAATATTGAATAATATTGGTTATAGTGGGCATCCTTGTTTCACCCATTATCTTACTGGGAATGATTCTAGTTTATATACCTATTACATACAATGCTTGCAGGTGTTTTTAGATAGATACTGCTTATCATTTTAAGGAAAACTCCAAATATTTCTCTGCTCTCAAGCATTTTTAATAGGAACTGATGCTGTATTTTATTGAAAGCTTGTTCTGTATTTATTGAGATAGTTACATGATTTCTGTTAGTTTTATTATTGATATGGATAATTATGCTGATAGTTTTTATTTTCTAGTATTGAGGCAGCTCTGCATTCCTGGTATAAATCCCACTTGATCATTATGTATTATAATGGTGATAAATTGTGGTGATATCTTTGCTAATATTTTGTTTAAAATTTTTGTACCCATTAGAAAAATAGGCCTATAATTGTCTTTCTCTGTTTTGGCTCTGCCTGATATAGGCATCAGCATCATATTTATTTCATAAAAGGAATTTGGTAGGACTCCTTCTTTTCCTATTTTCCCAGATAGTGTATATAGTGTTAGAATTAATTGTACTTTAACTAGTTGGTAGAATTCACTTATAAATCCATTTGGCTCTAGAGATTTTTTTCTTTGAGAGTTCATTGATGGCTCATTCAATATATTTTGCTAAAATGTGGTTATTAAAATATTTTATTCCCTCATCTGTTAACCTAGGCAATTTATAATTTTTGCAAATATGTGTCAATTTCACTTAGATTGCCAGATTTATTTGCATACCATTGGGCAAAATAACTCACCATCACTCCTTTAATTGCCTGTTGATTTGGTGGTGAATTCACCCTTTTCATTTTCAATACTTGTAATTTTATTTTCTTTTTTAAATCACAGTAACGAAAGGTTTGTTGATTTTATTATTTTTTTCCCTAAATCAATAGATTTCTTACTTTCAGTTTTATTAATCTCTCTTTTGATTTTCAGGATTTCTAATTTGGCATTTAAATGGAGATTTTTAATTTGTTCTTTTCTAACATATTTATTTGCATGCTCAATTCATTGATTTTCTCTTTCTCTATTTATGTATTATTTATTGTATGCATTATTATTGTATGTATTATGTATTATTTATGTATGCATTTAGAAACATAAAAATTTCCCTAAGAAATGCTTTGACTGCTTTCCATGAGTTTTGTACATTGACTCATTATTATTATTATCTTTGATGAAATTATTGCTTGCTCCTATGATTTGGTTTTTGACTCACTCATTTTTCAGGATTAGATTATTTAATTCCCAATTAATTTTTAGATTATTTTTCATGGACCATTATTAAACATAGTTTTTATTTTATTCATGATCTGGAAAGGATGCATTTCATATTTCTGCCTTTCTGCATTGTATCGTGAGGTTTTTATGCTCTAATACATGGTCAGTTTTTGTGTAGGTGTCATACACTACTTAGAAAAAAGGTATATTCCCTTTTACCCCCATGCTGATTTCTGTGGAGGTCTGTCATAGCTAACCTTTCTAAAATTCTATTCAAATCCTTAACTTCTTGTTTATTATGTAATTGAATTTATCTAGTTCTGAGAGGAGGACGTTGAGGTTCCCCACTAGTATACTTTTGTTGTCTATTTCTTCCTGTAGCTAACTTAACTTCTCTAACAATTTGGATTCTATACCACTTGTGCATATGTTTAGTATTCATGTTATTTCATTGCCTATGGTACCTTTTAGCAAAATGTAGTTTCCTCCTTTATTTTTTTGATCAGTTCTACTTTTGCTTTTCCTTCATCTGAGATCAGAATTGCTACCTGTGCTTTTTTTTAAACTTCAACTGAAGCATAATATATTCTGTTTCAGCTTTTTACCTTCACTCTGCTTCGAATATGTTTCTTGTAAACAACAGATTGTAGGATAATGGTTTTTAATCCATTCTGCTAACCATTTCCAATCTGTGGAAGAGTTCATCCCATTCACATTCACCTTTATGATTACTAATCATGTGTTTTTCTACATTCCATTTTGCCCCCTATTCAGACTTTTCCCTCTCCTTTCATCCTGTCCCTCCTCACCAGTGTTTTCCTTCTGACCACCACCTCCTGCAATTTGTCTTCCCTTTTACCAACCCTTCCTTTTCTTATGCCCTTTCCCCTCGTAATTCTTCCCTACCTTTTTCCCTCCCATTCAGCCTCACTTTCCTTTTCCTTGTTCCCCTCCTACTCCTCTATATGATAAAATAAATTTCTATACCCAACTGAGTGTGCATATGATATTCCTTTCTTTGAGTCAAATCTAATGAGAATGAGTTCCAAACAATGCTCAACCATCCTTTCTGTCTCTCTAGTTTAATAGGTCTTTTGCACCTCTCCATGTGATGTAATTTACCTTATTTTGCCTCCCTCTTTCCTCTTCCAACAGTACAATCCCTTTTTTACCACATTTTTTTTGTATCATCACATCAAATACAACTCATACCCATACTCTCTGTCTTTGTATACTCCTTCTAACTGCCTTAATAACTATGCAGCTCTCAAGTTACAAGTAATATCTTCCTGTGTAGGGATATAAATAGTTTAATCTTACTCAGTAATGTTTTCTTTTTTCTTTCCTGTTTACCTTTTTGTGCTTCTTTTGAGTACTTTATTTGAAGATCACGTTTTCTGTTCAGTTCTGGTCTTCTCATCACAAAAGTTTGAAAGTCCGCTATTTTATTGAATGTCCATCTTTTTTTTCCTGAAAGATTATGCTCAATTTTGGGATATATGTGATCCTTGCTTTGACTTCATAAATATCACATTGTAAGCTCTCTGATCTTTTAATGTAGAAACTGCTGGGTCCTGTGTAATCATGACTGTGGCTGCTTATTTGAAGTATTTCTTTCTTGCTGTTTGCAGAATTTTCTCCTTGACGACTTGATAATTCTGGAATTTGGCTACAATATTCTTTGGAATTTTCATTTTGAGATTTCTTTTTTAGGAGATGATCAGTGGATTCTTTCAGTGAGTATTTTACCCTCTGTTTCTAGGATATTAGGGCAATTTTCCTTGATAATTTCTTGAGAGATGCTATCCAGATTTTTTTTTTTTTTTTGATCATGGACTTCAGGTAGACCAACAATTCTTAACTTATCTCTCCTGGATCTATCTTCCAGGTCACTTTTTTTTCCAATGATATATTTTAGATTTCCTTCTACTTTTTCCCACTGTTTTGATTTTATTTTACTGATTGTCAGTGTGCCATACAGGCATTAACTTTCACTTCCCCAGTTCTCAGAGTTTTCTAAGGAATCATTGAAAATTGAAGGTAAGAAAATCATTAAATCAGTAGTTAATGCTAGGACATGATTTCATGAAATCAACAATAATAATAAAATAAGTAAACTATTGATTAATTTTAATAAAATAGAAAACCAAATTAGTAATATCAAAAATGAAAATGTTGAATTTGCCACCAGTGATGATGGAATTAAAGCAATTCTCTATCCTCTCTCAGTGAAAAATCAAATATAGGTTATACATGTGCAGTGGCACAAAACATATTTCCATATTAGTCATGTTGTGAAAGAATACAGACCAAAGCGGGGGCAGGGGCAAGAAAAAAAAAAAGAAAGTTCAAAAAAGTATGCTTTGATCTGCATTAAGATGCCATCATTTCTCTGGAGATGGATAGAATTTTCCATCAAAAGTCCCAGGTATTGCCTTGGATCTTTGTTTTGCTGAGAATAACTAAGTCATTTAAACTTGATCATCCCATAATATTGATGTTATCGAGCACAGTGTTCTCCTGATTCTGCTCATTTTGCTTTGTTTTCATTCATGTAAGTCTTCCCAGGTTTTATTTCTCTGAAAGCATCTTGGTCATCATTTCTTATGACATAATATTATTCTATTACAGTCACATACCACAAGTTGTTTAGCCATCGTTTAATTTATGGGCATCACCTTAATTTCCATTTTCTTTTACTACCACAAAAAGTGTGGCTATAAATATTTTTCTACATATGGGTCCTTTTCCTTTTTTAAAAAAAAATCTCTTTAGAATACAGATCTACTAATGGCATTTCTGGATAAAAGGTTATACACAGTTTTATAGCCTTTTGGGCATAGTTCCAAACTGCTCTCCAGAATGGGTGAATCAGTTCATAACTCCACTAACTTTGCATTAATGTCTGTTTTTTTTTTCCCACATCCCCTCCAAATTTTGTCATTTTAATCTTCGGCATATCAGCCAATCTGATAGGTATGGAGTAGTACTTCAGAATTTCCTTTCATTCTCAAATGTATTTTGCTTCTGATTACGCTGTCTTAATCTGCCCTCCCTTCTATCAAGGACACTTCCCTCTCTTGTCCTCTTCTCCTCCTACTTATATGTATTATAAATAAGAAAATAATCAAATTGATCAATTTTGAGTTACACATGCATACAAATACACATATATGTATATGAACATACATACATTTATACACAAACATACACATATATATGCATATATATACATATACATACATATATATACACACACACGCGCGCACAGAAATACATACACAATCAAGTAAATTGTTTCAGAGAGTTGTTATATCAATGTGGAAATATAAGTTGGAGTCAGATTGTGAAAGTCTTAAATACCAAAGGAAAACTGTATTTCATCTTAGTAGGCGTGAAGCTTCCTAAGTAGTGGAATGCCCTGGGAATAGTAAGTTGAGAACTATCTTATCCGGGAATGAATTTTAGTAGAAAGAGACTTACAAGGATACCAAGTAGCTATTTCAGTAGTCCACATGACTTGTGATAAGGATCTAAACTAGGGCTCTGTCAGTGTGAATCAAGAAAATGTGTAAATTCTGATCACCATTTTAAAAGCAGTACTCCAATGCCTCAGTGTCTCATTAATATAACCATGAGCCTGTTGAATGCCATTTTAATATGATGCAAGACCTAGCATGTTCTACAAAGATGTAACTATTTTATGGAAAACTCCATATAAAATCTATTACCTGCAAATTAGCCAAGGGCATACACAAGTGTTTAAAACACCAAGTTTAATATGCATTATTAACATTTTCTCCATCACTATCATCATCATCATCATCATCATCGCCATCATATTAGCTATTATATAAATCTTATGAGGTGACAGGTACTGTGATATATGTTTTATAACTGATGAGGTGTATGGGTGATGGGTGAACCCCAGAATATGGACAGTCCGAGTCGTGCTAGAATGAATTAGACTCACGCCTTCTTAAAACCAAAGAAAACAAAGTTTATTAAGGATTCGTCAAATTGGGTTGCCTCTTACAGAGCCTAAGGATTTGTAACGCTTGTATTCGCCAGCAGGCCAGATAGAATCCCAGCTAGACAGAGTCTGAGCTGGATTGAGTCTGAACTCCTGCATGGAGGCAAGGTGGGACTTAAATACAGAAAAGAGTACAAGAGGGATGGGGGGGGCGGGGGTCTGGTAGTCCAGGGTGATGGGAGGAGGGGTTTAGGAAGAGTCTTGAGGAAAAGTCCAAGGAGGGTCAAAGGCTGGAAACACCTGGAGGCTATCAGGAGATATCAGACAATGTGGGGTTTGGGTGGGAAGCAGGTGGGGCAATCCAGAGATCTTGATAAGGGAAGTATGAGAATGGATACAGATCTTGATGGGAGTGGTGGGCAGCCTGGGACTGGGGTTTTGATGGGATCAAGGGTGGGGAATGCAGGAGACCTGAAAAGATAATGAAAAGCCCATGGGCTCCCTGAGACTGCCAAAACAAATAGGAAGATTAGATTTGAGTAAGAAAGGCCAGATTAAGTGGGGAGATACAGGAGAGCTCAATATGAGTAGGAAAGGTCAAATTCTGTGAGGAGATACAGGGAGAGATCAATCTGAGTGAAAGGTCAGGGGAGCTCAAGGAAGTTCCCAGAGTCTGAACCCTATCATGTCTATTATCTTATTTGATATTTATAACAACCTGCTATTATTATCCTCACTTAATACATGTAAAAACTGAGAGAAATGGAAGTTAAGTGACTTGTCCATTGTCATCTATCTAGTAATTATGTAAGGCAGGATTTTGACTCAGGTCTACCTTACTCCAGGTCAAGTGCTCTATCCACTCTGCTGCCCTATCTGACAACTTAGTCTAAACAATCAAAAAAGTAACAAACCAAGCCTGGATGATACATTAATACCTATCATCTGCTAGTTGAGCTAATTGAAGTACAACTTTGGGAAAAGACTTAACTAAATTCAGAGAGGCTTATTACTAGAAGGTTGACCAATGGTTTGAATCTTTCTATTCACAGCAACCTGAGTAATCATTTCCAGCCCTCAGGTTAAAGAATGTGCCTCAAATGCAGGGGTGACTAGAGGCTGCTTAGAAATGCAGATTGCAGAGATTAGGTATAGGGGTGGGACACACAGAGATAAGGGTATCTGGGGCAGAGAGAAGATGGCAGTTGTATCTGTAAGTGCTAAAGGAAAAATCTGAGTATGATTAACTTAGGGCTAGCACCACCTAATATAATGAAACTCTATCAACTTTATACAAGCCCCCAAAATATCTATTACCATATTAAAAGTAAGGTGCTGCATGAGAAAAAATTTCCAAGATTTCGATTTTAGAGAATCTCCATTTGAATCATGAACTTACTGCTTATTGCTTGTGTGATCTTGAGCAGTAGGGCTTGGCACGCAGTAGGTACTTTATAAACATTTGTGGATTAATTAATTTAGTTTAAAACCCTCATTAATCCCAGAAAGATTAAGTAATATCAACTAATCAACCAAAAACTAATTAAGCTTTGACTACATGCTAGGCACTATCCTAGGTGCTGTAGGATAATCCAATGCTCAAGCTATGATCCTGTGATCTACTAAGTTGTACCAGAGTTCACAATATATTGGTAGAAATACTACCTATGGTGATTAAATTATAGATGATTTACATTAGTATATCAATATTTTCTAGGAGATTTCTCTGTACCTATATATGATATAAAGTCTTAGACAATTTACTAAGGACTATGGAGGTTGTGATTTGTTAATGGTCCCAGCAAGAGATCATGGCAGATGCAGGGTTTGAACTTACTGTTTTTCTGACTTCAAGTCCAATATCCACTGTGTTGTACACTATTTATTGTTTTTATTATTATTTTGTAATGTTGATATGAACCAAAATAGTGCTGGAATTAACGATCATAATATAAACCATCTGGTGGCTTCAAACCACAGTTAATGCTGTTCAAAAATTGTGTATTCCTCTTTATTGCCACAGTTGAAATTTATAGCTAGCAAAAGTGATATATCTGCATACAGTCATTCACCAAGAATATAGTTCAATTAAAGGAATAGAGATTATTCAAATACCTATTAGTATTTACTTATGTCACCTTACTCATATCCTTTCCTCTGTTATTTCTGATATTTCTGAACCTAGTGAAGAATATCCTTGGTGACCATCCTTCCAGTTAATTTGTTTGCCACTTAACTTGGGTTTTTTCCTTGCTCTTCATAATCTGAGTACCAAAGTAATGACCTGGCTTTGACTTCAACACATCCATTTACCTACTTCTGAATGTATACCTGACATAGGGGGCTAAAAGAAAGGGGAGGAGTCATCCAGTAGCATTATACAAACATTCCTGATTGACAGGGGTGTCCATGGGAAAAACAAAAGATTATGACTACTTATATGTTGTTTCTTTAAATGGAATTACCAAATTTTATCCTAGAAGAGTTCTTAGAGAACATTCAGTTCTGCAGTTTATAAAGAAGGAGAATGAAATTAACAAAAATGTCATTTCGTATCCAGGAAAATGTTGTAAAGCCAGGTCTAGAAACTTGGGCCCCTAATTGTTGGTTCAAACAGTCTTCTCATTATTTCAAGTGCTTCACTGAATTCTGAAGAAAGATTGCTCGTTTGAAACTTGGCCTGAATATTTAGGAAAAATATATCATCTATTTTTTAAAAATCCTTTCATAAGTGAATATTACAAGCAGTCTTAAAGGTAACACTTTTTTGGGGGGTTTCTATTTAAATCTCAATTGATCATCATTTGAGAATTTCTTTTTTTTTAATATAAATTTATTTAACATTTTACTTTCATTTTCACAAAATTTTGGGTTCCAAAGTTTCTCCCCATTTATCCCCTCCCCCACCCCAATACACTGAACATTCTAATTTTCCCTATCACCAATCTACCCTGTCTTCTATCCTCCCTCCCTTCTCTTGTGTTTTGTCCTGTAGGGCCAGATGACTTTCTATTCCCCATTACCTGTATTTCTTATTTCCTAGTACCAAGAACAATACTCGACAGTTGTTCCTAAAACTTTGAGTTCCAAATTCTCCCCATCCCTCCCTCCCCACCCATTCCCTTTGGGAAGGCAGGCAATTCAATACAGGACATATCTGTGTGGTTTTTCAAATGACTTAAATAACAGTTGTGTTGTGTAAGACTAACTGTATTTCCCTCCATCCTATCCTGCCCCCCATTGTTTCTATTCTGTCTTTTGATCCTGTCCCTCCCCGAGTGTTGACTTCAATTTGCTCCCTCCTCCCATTGCCCTCCCTTCCATCATCCTCCCCACCCTGCTTATCTCCTTCGCCCCCACTTTCCTGTATTGTAAGACAGGTTTTCATACCAAAATGAGTGTGCATTTTATTCCTTCCTTTAGTCGAATGTGATGAGGGTAAACTTCTTGTTTTTTCCTCAGCTTTCCTCTTTTTCCCTCCACTAAAAAGTCTCCTGCTTGCCACTAGAATGAGAGATAATTTACCCCATTCCATTTCATCCTCTCTCCTCCCACTACATTTCTCTCTCACCGTTTACCTTAATTTCTTTTAAGATATGGTCCCATCCTATTCAGTTCACTCTGTGCTCTCTGTCTCTGTATGTGCATGCATGTGTGTGTGTGCGCATACACATGTACATGTGTGTGTGTGTATGTGTGTGTGTGGTCCCACCAACTACCCAGATACTGAAAAGTTTTAAAAATTACAAATATTGTCTTTGCATGTAGGAATGTAAACAGTTCAACTTTGGTAAGTCCCTTATGACTTCTCTTTGCTGTTTACTTTTTCATGCTTCTTCTCATTCTTGTGTTTGAAAGTCAAATTTTCTTTTCAGCTCTGGTCTTTTCATCAAGAATGCTTGAAAGTCCTCTGTTTCATTGAAAGACCATATTTTTCCCTGAAGTATTATACTCAGTTTAGCTGGGTAGGTGATTCTTGGTTTGAGTCCTAGTTCCTTTGACTTCTAGAATATCCTACTCCACGCCCTTCAATCCCTTAATGTAGAAGCTGCTAGATCTTGAGTTATCCTGATTGTATTTCCACAATACTGAAATTGTTTCTTTGTAGCTGCTTGCAATATTTTCTCCTTGACCTGGGAATTCTGAAATTTGGCCACAATGTTCCTAGGAGTTTCTCTTTTTGGATCTCTTTCAGGTGGTGATCGATGGATTCTTTCAATACTTATTTTGCCCTCTGGTTGTAGAATGTCAGGGCAGTTTTCCTTGATAATTTCATGGAAGATGATGTCTAGGCTCTTTTTTTGATCATGACTTTCAGGTAGTCCCATAATTTTTAAATTGTCTCTCCTGGATCTATTTTCCAGGTCAGTTGTTTTTCCCATGAGATATTTCACATTCTCTTCCATTTTTTCATTCTTTTGGTTTTGTTTGGTGATTTCTTGGTTTCTCAGAAAGTCATTAGCCTCCATCTGTTCCATTCTAATTTTCAGAGAACTATTTTCTTCAGTGAGCTTTTGAACCTCTTTTTCCATTTGGCTAATTCTCCTTTTGAAAGCATTCTTCTCCTCATTGGCTTTTTGAACCTCTTTTTCCAATTGAGTGAGCCTATTTTTCAAGGTGTTATTTTCTTCAGCATTTTTTTGAGTCTCCTTTACCAAGGTATTGACCCGTTTTTCATGCTTTTCTTGCATCTCTCTCATTTCTCTTCCCAGTTTTTCCTCCACCTCTATAACTTGATTTTCATAATCCTTTTTGAGCTCTTCCATGGCCTGAGCCCACTGGACATCCAGCTCGGATGTCTGGGATACAGAGTCCCCAACCTCCACGTCTTTCCCTGATGGTAAGAATTGTTCCTCATCATCAAAAATGAAAGGAGGAAACATCATCTGTCCCCCAAGAAAGTAGCTTTCTATGGTCTTATTTTTCTTCCCTTTTCTGGGCATTTTCCCAGCCAGTTACTTGACTTCTGAGATTCTTCTCCACCCCCACCTAGATCTGCCCAGCTAGTGCTTGGGGTCTGAGATTCAAATGCTGCTCCCCAGCCTCGGGGCTTTCAGTGGCGGGCATGGCTGCTATTTAATGTGAGCTTATGTTCTGGTGCTTAGGTGGGGGCAGGGCCGCCTCCTAGGCTCAGTTCCCTCAGGGGGTTTATGCAGAAATCTTTGGTAATGGACCCGAGCCCCTGTCTGCTCCCGGGCTCCGGGAGTCCCGGGCTGCCACTGCCTCTGCCGCTGCCTCCCAAGGGGGCCTGAGTCATGGAGACACCTGGCTCCCCTCTCGGCGAGCCCAGAAGTCTCTCTTACTGACCTGGAGCACCTGTGGGTGGAAGGAACTTCGCGGCCAACAGAAGTTCTGTCCCTGAAGCCTGCTCCAATGTGCTCCTCTTGGGCCAGGCGGCCAGGGCAGCACAGGGGTGGGCTCCACTGTCTGGCGCGTAACAGACCTTAGGTGCCGGTTTTTCAGGTCTCTCTGGAATGGAAATATCTTCCACTGTGTTTCTGCGCAGCTTGCAGTGCTCCATAATTTGTGAGGAGTTCTTTTTACAGAATATATATGGGCTGTGGATTTGGAGCTAGCATACATGAGTCTTTCTACTCTGCCATCTTGGCTCCTCCCCCCCATTTGAGAATTTCTTAAAGACACATGAAGATTACTACTTAGGTCTAAAAGTCTTTATGTTGCAGTGTCTATTGTCCCAAAGTAATCATTAAAAAGTGGAAATTTTAAGCTTTTTCTATTTTTTTCATCAACAAATATCTGTTTTCTTTCTTTTCATGTATCCCCAACCCATCCATTGGAAAAAAAAAAGCACAAAAACAATATCCCTTGAAAGAAATATACATAGTTAAGCAAAGCAAACACCTACATTAATTATATCCAAAAAGGTGTATTTCATTCTGTCCTCTGAACCTATAACTCGTCTTCCAGAAGGTAGGTTGAATGCTTTCTTATCCATCTGGAATTATGGCTGGTCATTGTATTGCTAAGAGTTATGAAATCTTTCCAGTTTTTTGTCTTTACAATACTCTCTTCCTTTCCCATCAGTTCATACAATTCTTCCAAGATTTCATTGAAACAATCCCTTTCATAGTTCCTTGATGCAAAGTTGTATTTTGTCATATTCATATATCATATTTTGTTTGGTCATTCCACACATACTCAAATTCTCTTACTTTGAAATTCCTTGTTCCTACAAAAAAACTGCTATAAATATGTTGCATATGTGGGAATTTTTCACTTTTTCTTTTATCTCTTTGAGAATATAACATAATAATGGTATCTCTGGTTCAAAGGGAATATACTGTTGAGCAACTTTTTGTTCAATTTTTGGATGTTCATTAATATGCTTTTTTTCAGCAGCCCCTACAAAATATGATTTTTCTTTTTGTTTTAGCCATTGCCAGTCTGATAAGTATGAAATAGAACCTTGGAGTTGTTTCAATTTGAGTTATCTATTAGTATTTTGGAAAATAAAAAAAAAAATATGCTCATTGGTAGCCTGAATTCACACCTTAGGGAAAAAACCCACTAACAATTAATATCCTTTAACCCTTTGGCACTTGGGAACTTTTTCTTAACTTTAAATTATTATTTTTGGAAACTATGTATTTTTTTCCCTGAAGGGAAGCATCTTTATCTACTTTAAAGCAATAAAAAAGTCAGAAAACTCGTAGAAATCATTATACCATAGTGCTATATAGTGACCCATAAAACAGTAAGGATTTATATAGTAATTACAGCTTGAAAAACATTTTAAAGTGAATCTTGTGAAGTAAGTACTATGGGAATGACTATTATTATTATACTAATTTTGCATGTAAAGAAACTGAAATTGAAAGAGAGTGAATTATTCATAGTTTGAAATGTTTTATTGTTGACTCCAGAATTTGAATTCTTTCTTCTAAATCCAGGTCCTGCACTTGATCTACTATACAAACATTTTTCATTCTTTGAACTAGGTAATCATTTGCTTAGGAGAATGTTGGAAAATGAAAACTATCTGAATTCTTTGGGATATGTGCAAAAAGGGAATTTTTCTTACTCTTTATTTTTTCATTTCATGTCTTACTCCATAAAAATTCATCAAATACTTTTCCAACCCTCCTGTCTCACTTGGAGGTGTGACCCTTTTCCTTGCCAGTGCTAATGTCTTCACCTCAACCACCTCCTCCAGGACCCTGTTATTTTAATCTTATCCTCTCTTTTACTCTTCTTCCATCATTTTGTTTATAGTCATATCCTGTCTGCCTACACACACACTCGAGTTTTCTCTGTGCTGAAAATAACTTTTCCTTGAACCTGCCACCCATCAAGCAATCATCTTGTCTTTCTTCTCCTCACTAATAGAACCCCCTCTCAAAAAAAAGACTTCTAAACTCAGTGACTCAACTTTGTCACCATCCATCTTTTTTCTCAGCTTTTTCCCAATCTGACATTTTTCTACACCACTCTACTGAAACTGTTTTTCCTAAACTGTCCAAAGAATGCTCCTTTCTAACTCCAATGTGCATTTTATTATTATTTTTGGTAACTTTTCTGAAACAATGCTGCTATTGAATAGGCAGCATTATACAGTGGGGAAAAAAAGACAGACAGACAGACAGACACACACACACACACACACACACACACACACTCCCCCTTCTTTGTCCCTGGAATTAGACAACCTCTGATCATACCCTAGTTGTGTCACTCAATACCTGTGTTACTTTCAACAAATCATTTAACCTCTTGGGTCTCAGATGGTCTCTGAAACTTATTTTATCTTTATATTATATTTGATAGGATAAAATTATATTATATTTTATAGGACCAAATGATATTTTATTTTATAGGATCAAATATTTGAATTATTTGATCTTATGTTTTGGTTTTGTCTCTGACCTTGTATTTTAGGAGGTACAGCTTTCTTGCTAATCTTCCTATCTTTGTGTTATGGTCCTCTTCTTCTAAATAATGCCACAAGATTTTATCATCTATTGTCTTTCTGTTTTTCCTCTATTGTTCTGCTCCATTTTTTTACTCCCAATGTTTCAATTATCTTAATATCAATATCTACCAAACTGATATCTCTAGCTGATGCTCTTCCTGGAATTGCATTCCTCAGTTTCCAACTTTTTGTTGCACTTCTTAGTCTGTGTGAATATCTTATAAAACCATTTACTCAACATTTCCCAGATTGATCACATCTTGCTAAACCTTTTTCTTCAGAACAGCAATTTTCCTTGAAAATAGCACCTCCTTGTTTTTATCAACTTTTAGTAATATCTATTGATGCTATATAATATGAAGTTCTGATTATATTATGGAATCATCCATGTAGTCTTCTTTTGCAAGAAATAATTTTGAAAAGTAATAGTTACCAAAATCAACCAACACATCTCACATTGTGTACAATACTCCACAGCTAAAGTTTTTACCTCTTCAATGAAACAAAGAAGGAAGGCTTATTTTCTTATCTCTCTCTGTCTGTTGGTCTCTGTCTCTGTCTTTCTGTTGCTTTTTTTGCCTCTCTCTTTGTCTCTGTCTCTGTCTTTCTCTCTCTTTTAGATAAGGGAAAGGAATAAGCCTGTGCCTTAAAGTGAAGTAACATTCAGTAGTATTTTGTGGTTTATTCAACTCACATCGTTGTAGTGTGTGTAAGGTTTTCTATGTTCTACTTCATTTTGTATCAGTTCATAAATCTCTGAATTAATTTTTGTCTTTGGTTATGATGCAGTAATATTCCATTACAATCTATACCAAAATTGGTGTTGTTACTTTTTAGCTCATCTATAATAGTGGGGAACCTAGTTGCTACAACCAAAATTTCCAATATGAATAATTTTCATAAAGTATGTGGCATTGTTGTGATCTCTTGGTCAAAGAGTATAAATGTTCAAGCCTCTTTGTGAAAGTTATGAACATTTAAAGACTTTTTCCCCTGGAAGTGATTCTAAATTAGTTTCCATAAAATTTAAATGAATAAATAGTTATATCAGGAGTCTACCAATTTAGTATCTTTTGAATTCTCCTCCAACATTGACTAGTTCTGTTCTTCGATGTATATGTCAATTTTCTTGTTGTGAAGTAAAATCTGAGAATAGTTTTAAATTAAATTCATTTTATTATTCCTAATTATTTGGAGTAATCTTTTATATGTTGTGAGTATTTTGGCATTTTTTCCCTTAGAACTGTTTGTATCCTTTCATCACTTTTATACTGGGGAAATTGTTCTTGGTCTCATATGTTTATACTAATTATTTATAAATCTTGAATTCCAGTCCCTCAGAAATATGTCAAACAAAGATATTTTCACAGTTGGCAGTTTCCCTTCTCTTGATTGAATTTATTCTAACTAAGTCTTTTAATTTCATTATTTTTCTTTTTTTGTTCATATCTCCATTGTGTGGTTAAAAAGTTCCTTCCTAGTCATGATTGTGAAATATTTCTCATTCATTTTTTCTGTTAAAATCACATGATCTGCCACATTTAGCTTTCTTTTCCATTTGTAATTTATTGTGGTATATAGTACAAGGTGCTGCCTACAACTTTTATTTATTTATTTATTTTTGAAAGCTGCTTTCCCATTATTTCAGTAGTCCCTGATGGATAGGGAGCATATTTCAAAATAGTCAATGTTCTCTATAGTTATCAAATATAAGATTAATGACTTGCATTTTTGATTCTTATTCATCTTGTTTGTTATATTTATAGAATTTTCTGTTTTACAACCAGTACCATTTTTCTTTTTTCATATAACTACTGCTATATAGCATATTTTCAGATTTGAAAGTTCTATTTTAATTTCCTGTCTGCTTTTAAAAAAATGTTCTAGGACTTTTGTCATACCAAAATGAATTTTGTTATAGTTTTATCTTGTTCTGTAGAGTGACTTCTTGACAATTTGATTAGAATATAACCAAAGAAGTTTTTTTTTTTCTTTTGCATCATGGGGTCCAGTGGCAGTCTGGAGAAGACTATGGACTGCCATTGGACAAGACTGTGGACTCCTCATTATAATATTTTCATATAATTCAAAGGAATTCTAAATTTCTAGTAGAGATTGGTAAAATAAAGCTTTATTTTCCTTATCCAAATTGAGGAAATGCATCCGTAGAAAATACATTAACATGTGGAAGAAGAATATTTTGGGAAGAAAGGACATGCATATCATTCATATAAGTACTATTACCAATGGTAGGGTTATGTCCATTTTCTGCCTCAACTGTATTTCTAAAACTCAAGCATACATTGGTATGTTACAGTTGGTATTGACTCTACATGTGAAAATCACTCCCTCCACACACACACACATACATCTTAGTAATCATCTTGAGTTACTCTGACAGAAACAACAATCACCCTTGGGACTGACTTTTTAAAAAGCTTTCTCTATATTTAGCTCAGCTCCTATTTAAACCGCAGGTATATAATCCATTATTTGGTTAGTAACCGAAATATTTCCTCCTTGGGAGAGCCTGTGAGAATTTTTGACCTCTTGGTAAAGCCTTTGAGAGTCATGGGCAGTGACCTCTATGACAAAATGAGGCATCAGCACAGAGTTTCAATTTGCTATTTGCATGACTTGATTAAGTTGTTTAATCTCTCTGGCTAGGTCTCAGTTTTCTAATTAATGAAAAAATTGGGTGAAACTAGATTATGTCTACAATCCCTTCCTTAAGTTCTGCTGGATCCTTTCCTAAATCTATGAAAGTTTCAGTGATAATAAATTTCTATAAAATTTATGATTAAAACAATTAAAATAAGAAGAGTAGAAAACTGATAATATTTAGAGACAAAATAAAAAATGCTTTGGTTAACAATTTTCTTGAATCAAATAGCTCAAGTCTACTTTGAAGTATGTGTTTTAAATTAGCATTTATTGACTCTATTTTTGGCTTTGTTCTTCAGTTGCCCATATAAATAACCTTTTAGAAACATCACAATCTGTAAATAGCACATTTATTCATTCCTGCCTGCCTTATAAGTGTGAAGGTTTCATTCCTTTGTTGATTTAAAGACACATAATGGAATGACTAGTTTGATAGTGTTTTCCCTGAATTCTTATGATAAAGCTCATAACTACTATTCAACATTTGCCCTAATCTGTTTTTCTTAAATAACAAATTTCCACCCATGATGTGTTTGTGAAATTACAGCCTAATTTTCTTTTACACAGCTTGTTTTAGTAATGCTTTACATTTTCATTTAATATGGAGTTAATTTAATATTGACTAGTGTGAAATGAAATCATTTGGTATTCATTTGAATGTCACATATATTTTCTTAAGTGTTTCATTATAATTTAGCAATACTTAATAGGCATTAAAAACAAACTGGTACCTTCATATCTCCCTCATTTTCATTACTATTCAACACTTATGTCTCTGAATATAAATGATGCATCCAAGTTTCTCTGAGCTACAATGACGGGGGTGGGGTGGGGGGGTGGATTTCTTATGTTCACATGAGTAAACAAAAGCAGTTGCTTTTTTCAAGTAGCATATATCTAATGGAAGAAATAGCAATTGAACTTCTAGGTACTTGGTTAGACAGGAGAATGCCTGGAAATTGTCCCATCAAGAGTGATTAAATACCCCCAGATGAACAATAATTTACTCATATAGAAAAAATGTTATTGGCTACTGTTAATAAATTACTGGTAATTAATGCCATTGTTTGAATCAATGGATCACTTAAGTAGCTAAAGGCAACTTATCTAAGCGAATAGTTCACAAGATTCATAAATTTACTTGAATTGCAGAAGCTGAGGAATAGAAAGGAGATCAAAGATCATTTAGTCAAATCCATAACTGAAAAAAAAGTATGGGTGTTGGAGAATAACAACTTTGGCTACATCAGCACAGTGGGAAATCCTATAGGAATATAAAGACAATATGAGGCCAGTGAGTTTGTGGGATGATGTTAAGTCGGAAAATTATCTTAGTGATATTTTCTAAGTCACTTAACGGTTATGTATTTCAGTTTCCTTGCCTGTGAAAAGACGACATTGAACTAAACATTGTGGATCCTTAACCTGATGGTCTATGAACTATCATGAAAAAAAGATGACTGCATTTAATACAATTTATGTCCTTCATAATTCTATATTTATCATAATAAGTATATATGGTATATGCATATATCCACATACATACACATATTTATTATGGTATACATTTAAATATATTGCTGTGGGAAGGAATACATGTGTGTGTGTTCATCCTTCGTTGCCATAGAAGACCATGCCATCAGAGAAATAATATGACTTGCGCTTGACTTTGTTTTGAGTGAGGGAGGGCTGTGCAGGTCACCAGCCTCACTTCTCCTCCAGAGCCATCTTAATCCAGTGACCAGATATTCATGAAGATGACTGGAGATGACCCAGGATGAGGCAATTGGGGTTAAGTGACTTGCCTAAGGTCACACAGCTAGTGAGTGTCAAGTGTATGAGGTGAGATTTGAACTCAGGTCCTCCTGACTCCTGCACTTGTGCTCTATCCACTGCACCACCTAACTACCCTGTAGGAGTACACAGTCTTCACTGAACTGCCAAAGGAGTTTATGACAATAAAAAAGGTTAAGAAGGTCTGGTGCAATAATGATGATCCATATGATATTTTCCAGGTCTAAGAATTTATGATTCTAAGAACAGAAAAGAAAGTAGAAAGGTCTTTAGTGCTGATTTCCCTGCTTCCAGGTTTGCTTAGGACCAGCACAACTTTTATTTTCCAAAGTATACAGAATATCATAGAAATAAAAGGCAAGTTCCTACATTATAAAATTGTAAATTGTGCTGGCACATAATAAGTACTGTGACTAGAAACCCTCAAATGAGTTTCTGATTACTTCTATTTTGATTAATTGATATTTAGGTATTCCCTAATTCATCTGATTAAAAGTCGTACCTCTATGACTCTCAATAATGGAAGATGTTTGAGCACAACCTAGGGACTGAGTGCCCCAAACTGAGTACTATGGCCTGGCTGAACTTAATCCTCAGATCAAAGAGCTAGAGCTGAAAGGACCTCCAAAGAGTATCTAATCCAGAGATGTTCTATTAAATGTTTTACAACCAGCTGGGCAGCTGAGTGGGGGGATATGCAAGATGCTCTTTAAATTTGTTCTACATTATTAACATTTTCTCCATCACTATCTAAAGTCTAGAAAATAAACAACAATGAACCCAACACTAATTTGTATTATTTATTTCTGAGGTATAAAGGCATACAGTGAAAATTTTACCATGAGTTTGTTCAAGTTGGCTCTGATACACCTCTGATTCTAAGCTAAAACTATTAACTTCACAGATGAGAAAACTGACCCTCAAGAGGTAATATGACTTTTCCATAAACTGATTCTTTCCAGGTAGTTATCAGAAGCCAAAGTACCTCTCCAACCACCCACATTCTATAAAAACCATGGCAATTTGTTGTATGATAAGAGACAGGGAAGTAAGATTCATCTATACTTGAAATCATGCTTTGGCCTGAATATACTGAGGAGGATTATGTTATTCTCTGGGTGTCTTGGCATCTGGAGATTCCTGAATCAATATCACTATGCTGATGGATCTATTATTTCATCTGTGCGGCTACCGATGCAGCTGCACAATAATTTAGAGGCTTTTATCCTATTCCTGAAGCATATGGTGCTAGCTCAGATTTATCTTAGAAAAAGCTGGTCAGGAAGTAACAGTGCAGAAGAGCTAGAATGTGCCTCAGCTGCTTGAGGAGGCAACAGAGGGGGCACTGGCATCCTTCCTTGGATAGTTCAGGCTGTCTGCCAGTTTGTCATGCTTCAACAGAAAGCAAGAAACTGATTCTCTCCTGATTAGGATTTCCTGCAGTAGTATAAAATGGAAATTCAAAAAGGAGACTCACAAGACTGAATGTACTCAAATATACCCCAATAAAGCAGTGGTTAAAAAAAAATACACACACACACACACACACACACACACACACACACACACACACACATATATATATATATATATATATATATATATATATATATGTATGTATGTATGTATTCATCCTAGAGGAGAAATTGGTTTTCTAAATTTTAGAAATATTTACAGAACTTTAGAAATATATACCAGACAAGAATTCTGTAATGCCCTTCTGTTGATTCTTAGATGGGAAAAGAATGACACTGGGGAAAACCTATAGCACTGGACTCATGGGATTGGTAGCTAGTTTAGGGAGAAGAAGATTTTATCAAAGCGTTCAGACAAAAGAGGGCATATTTCCTTTCAATTATAATCTCAGTGCCCATAGGGTACTTGGCCAACTACCTCCAGGCTACAATTCCATAGCCTCTGCTGTGGGGTGATCCTTTCCTTGTGACTGTCTTCCCTGCAGACTTTGGAAAGGGTCATGAATGAGATAGGAATATCTTCTCTTGTCACTGTGATGAGACTATTTTCTGGACTCCATTGTACTCTTGTCCCATTCTGTCACTGTGCACAACCCTCCCTCAATGAATTTGCTTTCTCTAATAGTAGTAAGTCCTTATTATGACTTTAGATACAACAGCAGTGAAAATGTCAGTCTTCTAATATTTCCTCTAAAAATTGAAAGGGGAAGAGGTAGTAGAAACTTGTTGAAATGTCAAATATTGTTATTTCTGTTATTTGAACTTAAAACTAATTCAAAAAGATAACTAAGATCAATGTTACTAATAAACGCCATCAAACTGCAAATTCTTAATTTCTAAACTATTGGAACTAAAGTTTTCAAAACATAGAAAACTCTCAGAAGAAATCAAAAACAAGTAAAGATAATGATGATTACCACCATGATGATAGTATGATCACCTTTTTACTGAGTTTTATATCTACGAACCAAAATATGGTTAGTATAGAGATGAAATTGTTAGCATTATTCTCTGCCATTATTGGTTTAGTGGCATTTTTATTTATAAGTATACTAAGTGGAAATATATATTTTATATCTGTATGTAGATGCAACCCTACAGAACATCTTAGAGAATGTATGTGTGTATGTGTATGTGTGTGTGTGTGCGCATGTGTGCACACGTGCATCTGGCACATACACATATATATGTATATATGGCACATATATGCAAATATATATGTATGCATATATATACATATATATATACACACACACACGTTTACATAACTCTCTATACTGTATAGCCTGCTTTATGGTTGCATATAATTCAGAATTCTCATGAATTGGGCTTCATGTTCATATTGGTAGACAAAAGACAGGATTTTAAAGGACCTGAAATTGACCACCAAAAACAGGGTTAATATTCTACTTGAAAGCCTCCTTATTTCCTAAAAACTTGCACCATCATACAAATTAAAATTTTAAGCCACTGTTAATTTTCATGAATGATCCCTAATTGGTGAATTATGCATTAATGAAGTTTTGACATATTTAATTTCTATAGAATTATTGACTGAAAGCTGGAATGAACCTCAAATCTCATCAAGTTCAGTTCCCTCATTTCACAAATGAGGGACCTGAGATCCAGACAGGCTTGGTGCTTTGCTGTACAAATCAAAGTTAGTGATTAGCAAAGCTGGAATTCCCGCATTTCCTTTGACTGCAGGAGTGCGCCTCCAATGATTCATTATGTACATTTTAGAACAAAATTGTTTTTAAATTAAAGTCTACTTTTCCCTCAATTATTTGCCCTTATTCTGTGTTCCCTAGTCTACATTTCTAGCCTGAACTTCTTAGTTTTCCATTAACCAACACAAAGTGCCAGATTTGTTTCAGTTTTAGTAATCAGATTCTAGTCAAATTATTGTATAAGCTGTAGATATCAGCATTCTATCCCTTCTTGCTTCTTCCTCCCTGCTTCTCTCTCTCCCCTCCCTCTCTCTCTCTCTCTTCCTTCCTTCCTTCCTTCCTTCCTTCCTTCCTTCCTTCCTTCCTTCCTTCCTTCCTTCCTTCCTTCCTTCCTTCCTTTCTTCCTTTTTCTCTTTCTTTCTCCCTCCCTCCCTCCCTCCCTCTCTGTCTCTCTTTATCTTCCTTCCTTTTTCTCTTCCTTCCTTCCTTCCTTCCTTCCTTCCTTCCTTCCTTCCTTCCTTCCTTCCTTCCTTCCTTCCTTCCTTCCTTCCTTCCTTTTTCTCTTTCTTTCTCCCTCCCCCCTCTTTCTTTTATCTCTATTTCCTTATGACTGGCTATTTTCCCTCTTTTCCTCTACTTCTGATTTCCTTTAATGCTGAACTTGCATACCTCTTCCAAGGAAAGCTTTTGTAATTCCCTTGAGTTCTTAAGACTTTCTCCTGCCTCAGATGATCGTACTTATATTTATCTGATTACTCATGCTGTTCCACCAGTAGAAAGTACTTTGAGGGTAAGAACTACCCTTTTCATTAATATCTTTGTTATCACCAACATGCATGACAGTCCCTTGTCCATAATGAAATCTTCGTCAATTATTTTTTGTATTGGACTGGATCAGTCTAGATTCTTTCTGGTATATCTGTTCCCTAAACATTAGTTTCCTTCCCTTGGTACCACCTGTCTGAACATAAAAATTGGAAGGTAGGTTAGCAATTTTGAGTTGTTAAGCATCCCTCAGTCAATAATATATTAATGCTATTTAAAATCAACGGTATCCTCATTAACAATTGGCAATTCTTTTAGTTATATTTTATCTCCTCCATGTTATGTTTCCTTAGCAAATAATCCAAATCTTTTTCATTTTCTTCAAGTCAAAAATCACATCTTTGTCTTCATCCCTCACTGAAGATATTTGCTTCAACTTTTCCAAAAAGATAGAAGTTATTTGAAGTGAGATTCCTTCTTCTATTTTCTAAAATACTTTCTCTTCCATTCCCCTTTCTCACCACCATGTTACTCCTTCATCTTACTCTAATCCAAATTCAATTCTTACTTTTCCATTAAAGTTACTCATTCATACATTACAAGTGGCCTCCTAGTTGTCAAATTCAATGCACATTTCTCAGGCTTTATGCTGGTTGATATCTGTAGTATTTTATACTGTTGAATTCTCCTTCATTCATAGTACTATTTTTTTCCTATGGTTTTTATATAATTTTTTTACTCTCCTGGTATGACTCTGATTATATTCACATACTTCTTTTAACCCTCTATCTATTTAAATTTAGGTATTTTAAATTAACTTCTTTCTCCTGAGCTTCCTTATTTTTTTTCTATATTCTCTCCTTTGGCAGTCTTAACTAATCCCATAACTTCAACTATCACTTCTCTGAAGATAATTCCCAAGTATTTCTCTAAACCCCTTATATATACCTATATTGTCATCTAATTGATTTTGTTGGATGTTCAAAGCTTCAGTGTGTGTGTGTGTGTGTGTGTGTATCTGTGTATAATTGCCAAAAATGTTTTCCAAAGGTGCTTTGAAAAACTCAACATTTCCCTAAGCTAAACCTTTAGATATTATCTTCCTATAATTATTAGCCCAACTTCTATCTGGATAACCTTATTCTAAAATAGAATACTATCCTAAAATTCTGTGATATCTGCAGTTTTTGTCTTTTATTTAGTACTCAGTATATACAGTTTTCCTTTGTTGATTAGGTTTTAAGTATATTTATACCACTTCTCTCTCTAAATGGATTTATGATTGAATATATAGACATAATACTCTCTATCTCTCACAGTTATTGTCCCAGTATCACAAATATTATAGGTATATTAAAAATAGGTAATAATTTATTGAATGACTTCAATATCACACATGTCATAGTTCATGAAGCTGTAGTAGAAATTCCTTTTCACTTTTTACTCTTCAAAACCTTTAAAAAGGATGGTATAAAAAGCATATTAGATACAAAACAAAACCAAAAGAATGAAAAATGCAAGATAATGTAAAATATCTCATTGGAAAAACAACTGACCTGGAAAATAGATCCAGGAGAGACAATTTAAAAATTATGGGACTACCTGAAAGTCATGATCAAAAAAGAGCCTAGACATCATCTTTCATGAAATTATCAAGGAAAACTGCCCTGAGATTCTAGAACCAGAGGGCAAAATAAGTGTTGAAGGAATCCACTGATAACTGCCTAAAAGAGATCCAAAAAGAAAAACTCCTAGGAACATTGTAGCCAAATTCCAGAGTTCCCAGGTCAAAGAAAAAATATTGCAAGCAGCTAGAAAGAAATATTTTGACTATTGAAGAAATTCAATCAGGATAACACAAGATCTAGCAGCTTCTACATGAAGAGATCAAAGGGCTTGGAATATGATATTCCAGAAGTCAAAGGAACTAGGATTAAAACCAAGAATCATCTACCCAGCAAAACTGAGTATAATACTAAAGGGGAAAAAATTGTCATTCAGTGAAATAGAGGACTTTCAAGCATTCTTGATGAAAAGACCAGAGCTGAAAAGAAAATTTGACTTTCAAACACAAGAATCAAGGGATGCATGAAAAGGTAAACAGGAAGGGAAAATCACAAGGGAGTTACTAAAGTCGAACTGTTTGCATTCCTATATGGAAAGATAGTATTTGTAACTCTTGAAACTTTTCTCAGTATCTGGATAGTTAGAGGGATTATACACACACACACACACACACACACACACACACACACACACACATATATATATATATATATATATATATAGAGAGAGAGAGAGAGAGAGAGAGAGAGAGCATAGAGTGGGTTGAATAGGGAGCGATAATATCTTGAAAAACAAAATTAAGGGGTGAGAGAGGAATATATTGGGAGGAGAAAGGGAGAAATGGAATGGAGCAAATTATCTTTCATAGAAGAGGCAAGAAAAGCTTTTCCAAAGGAGGGGAAAAGGAGAGAAGGTGAGAAAGAAAAAGTGAGGCTTACTCTCATCACATTTGGCTCAAGGAAGCAATAACATGCACACTCAATTTGATGTGAAAATCTATCTTACACTACAGGAAAGTAGGGTAGAAGGGGATAAGTGGGGGTGGGGGAATGGAAGGGATAGCAAATGGGAGGAGGGAGCAATTAGAAGTAAACACTCTTAGGGAGGGACAAGGTCAAAAGAGAGAATAGAAGAAATGGAGGGCAGGATAGGATGGAGGAAAATAGAGTTAGTCTTACACAACATAACTATGATGGAAGTTATTTGTGAAAGTACACATACATAGCCAATATTGAATTGCTTGCCTTCTCAGTGGGAATACGGAAGGAGGAAGGAAAAGAAGTTGGAACTCAAAGTTTTAGGAACAAATGTTGAAAATTGTTTTTGTGTACAACGGGGAAATAAGAAATACAGGTAATGGGGTACAGAAATTATCTTGTCCTATGGGACAAGATAGAAGATGGGGATAAGGGAAGGGAGGGGTGTTAGAAGAGAGGGCACATTGGTGGAAGGGGCAGTCAGAATGCAAGATGTTTTGGGGTGGTGAGAGAGGAGAGATGGGGAGAAAATTTGGAACTCAAAATTTTGTGGAAATGAATGCTGAAAATTTTAAATAAATAAATAAATTAAAAAATATTTCTTGCAAAAAAAAAGCATGTTAAAACAAGATAGTAGGGATCAGGTGGTACATTTTTCTTACATTGCAGACAAGGAAACTGAGGCTTGAATAAACTGAAACTTGCCCAAATTTTTGCAACTAAGAGTGATGATTAAAATCTCAGTTCCCTGAACCAAAATCCCATAACATTTTATTAAATAATAAGCCTCCATGTAAGATTCTGACTTTTATTTCCATGTCAACTAAAATGGAATTGATCCTACATTGTATTGGAATTTCTTTACTACCTGATAAGAAGAAAGGAAAGGGGAAAAAAAAACATGCAGGACAGTAGATAGAATAATAGAAGCAAAGGATAATTCAAAATAAGATAAAATTAGAGAAGGAAGACCCAGAAAATTCAGTTTAAAAGTAGAACTCACAAGAACTAACAACTGTGGCTTGAGAAAAGGCTATTGAGTCTCCTTTCAAATTAGCTTTTCAAGGGAGATTCTGAAACCAGCTCCATAGGGAAGATTTCCATGTACCATCATCCCGTATTTCTGGCTTCCATGTGGAGATACACAAGCTGGAACTCATGGAAAAAGACAGAGGATGAGACATTTTACTTTTTGGAAGAACAGGAAAGAACTTACTTGGAGGGAGACCGATTATATGCGCACATGAGGAAGGACGTATACTATGTGACAGTTTCCCTTTTTTATTGAATTATTCTTGCTAACTAGTTTCTATATTGACAAAAGGGTGAAACTTTTTTCAAAATTTAAGTATGATTCATTTTTAAATTTCCTGGACTTTAAAGACATCCTTATTTAAAATTTTTATACTGTAATTTTTAGAGCTCTGATACAAAAATCACATTATTCCAATTACTTCAGGGTTTTCATTGGAAGCAAACATTACTTTTAGTCTTGTGAATATTCAGATAGATAATACTTTAATGAATTTACACAGAACAAATGTTTATGCTATCTTTTATATATCATTGATGAATTACATGAGATTGATTTGTTTTGTAGAAAAATATAGTGAGGCACTATAATATACTGTCATTTATTTAACAAAGTACCTAGTTTGAATTTTCAACATATACATTAAAATCATATTTCTATTTATTTATTTTTAAACATATTTCCACATTAGTCATACTGGAAAAGAAGAATCAGAACAAAAGGAAAAAAAAAACAGGAGAAAGAAAAAACATAAAAAGAAAGAGAAAAGAGTGTGCTTGGATCTGCACTCAGACTCTGTAGTTGTTTCTCTGGATATGGATAGCATTTTCCATCATGACTCTTAGAATTGTCTTAGATCATTGCATTGCTTGGAAGCGCTAAGTTGATCTAAGCTGGTCATTGTACAATGCTGCTGTACGATGTGCAATGTACAATGTTCTCCTGCTTTCGCTCATTTCATTCAGCATTAGTTCATGTAAGTTTTTCCAGGTATTTCTGAAATCTGCCTGCGCATCATGTCTTATGGAAAAATAGTTATCCGTAAAATCTTGTCTCTTAAAACCAAACAAAACTCTAAAACAACTGGGCGTATTGATAATACATTTTTGCTTATTCTTAATGTAATTTTGCTTCTTAATGGGAAGATCTTTCCCATACAATAGTAAACCCATGTGACCTGTTTAAGTCACATGAGTTAAGTCACATGGAAAAGGAAGGGTAGTGCAACAGGAGAACAGGAAGAGGTGAAGCTAGAGCAAAGTTGAGAGGAAGTTTATCAGAGAACAGTCAGAGATGGGAAAGGCAGCAGCTAGTATGAGTGAGAGAACGTTTGGAGTTTTGCTTAATGGAGCTGGTGTGTGGGAAGTCTAACAGAGGGAAGGCTTGGGGATGGTATTGCCTTCTGAACTGTTACTGTGTTACTATGATGGATTCGGATTTCTGGTGTCTAAATAAATGTTTTGGCTTTGTCTTCCACGTAGAAAGTATGTTGTATATTGTGATTCAGAATTGCATCGGCATATTCATGATTGTTGTATGTGCTGTGAATATTGAATTGGTGCTGCACTGATAATTTTACCTAGAAAGACATACTTCTAGCAAGCAGTAAATATTTTTATATATTTCTTAAAAGTTTTCATACATTTTAGGAACATTGATCACCCTTGTTTTCTTATGAATTCACTGTGCCTTGCTTATGCAAAGATAAGGAAGGGTGGTTATGAATAGCATATTATCTCACTCTTGATGTTCTCAGGTTATGATTAAGGGAATGGGATCACCAGGAGTTCCCTATGGGTTATGGAGGAACAGCCACAAGTATTTTTTTACATTTTTTCCATGAAAGACCATAATGGCAACAAGTAGGCAGCAGAGCTCTAATCACACATTACTAAGTTACAGAGAGCACAGAGGCAGATAGCATGGAGGTAACAGAGCCAAATGGTATGTGAGCAATGAATAGTGTGGTGGAAGGAGGCAGGTGTATAGGGGAGAATGAAATGGGGAGGGGTGCTTATGTAACCCCCAATAGATTTGAAAATACTCAGGAAGCTTGGCCTATAGCAGATGGAGGTATGCTCAGGGGATCGAGGTTTGAGGTCTCGTTTTTACAGGCTTTTGGTGGTGGTGGGTGGACTAACCTTTATCCATGACACCTCAGGGTCAGTTTCTTAACATACCCAAGTCATTTCAATGTTATCATCAACATTTTAGGGTTCATTCATTAGTACAATGCTTGCTGATGTTTGACTTGTCATTGCATATATATGGTGCTCATTTGAAATGTACAGATCATGGCTAGCAGGATGAAGGGGCTCTTACAGTAAGACCCAGATGACTTCCCCTGATTTGACACAGAGCCTCAAGATGCAGCCTTAGTTTATTTATGAGACAGTTTCCAATGGTTCCAAAGCTCTCCTAATTTATGAGGTATTTCACAAGTAACTTACGCTCTCTTAATTTATGGGATGGTTTGTGAGTGAATTCTAGGTTCTCCATTGCACTCTTCTTCCTCCTTTTGTCACCTTATGCTAGCTACTTATACATTTACTATACTGATTAAGAGGATGTGTATGATCAAGGGAGCCGTAATAAGATATATATATATATATATATATATATATATTTAACAAATGAAACAATTACAAAACTTGATAATAAACCCACAGAAAATTGTGATATTGTCTGAAACTTTGTATGCATATATTATCAAAAGAAAATCAGCCATTAAAAAATTAGTTAGAAATTCTAAGACTTGAAAGTCACCCCCCTCTTTTCCTGTTGTGTGTGTGTTAGTATGTGTGTGTATGTGTATGTATTTGATAGAATTTTAAGTTTCTTTTGTATAGTGAGCTCTCAATGAGGAATTTCCTATAACAATGCAAATTAGAGACTCCTTTGCAATTTATTATCCCTGAAAGTTTTCTGGGAGATACTGAGAGGTTATGCAAATTGTCCAGGATCACATAGCCAGTATGTGCCATATGTCAACCTTGAATCCATTCTTCCTGACTTGGGGAAAAAAAAACTCATTTTGTCCACTATAACATGAAACTTGTCATGCAGAGTGTATGTGTATACATATGCATACATATCTGTATACATGCTTTATGTGTAAATATAGCATATTATAAAATGTTATATAATATGCTATATTATATGTTATATGATAGATTATATAACGTATATGATATTATTTATGCATGCATGCATTTTTCCTTGCAATAGAATTTGTGCCAAAGTACATACAGAAAAAAGTAGTATGACATTAGAATTTGTTCAGTACTCTGTAGGAATATCAAGTAATTTTTCAAAGTAGTATGTTTTGACTGACAGAAAGCAAAGTATTTTTTAAAACATGCATATATGCAATGCCATTTAATTGCTAGAATTTCATATTTCAAGTCAAGAATAATTCATTTAAATAAACAGCTTATTCATACAACTAGAAATATGACAGCATTTGACCTTTTCTTCCGTGTTTCACTGTAACTAAAGATCTTTCTAAACATGTAGTGTGATTCCTAGGGAATTGGAACATTATTGTAAAAGAAACAAGATAGTCTGGGGCATGTATTTGAGGAAGTATCAAAACTATTCCTCCCACTGACTTACTTCTTAAAGCATAATGTCTTATGCAACATAGTGATGGGAGAGCAATAATAGATTTCCATCTGATAAATAGGGGTGAGTGAATTCAAATGCAATGTCCAATCAGAAAGGTCTAGCAAAAAAGCATCCATTCTTCACAATCTCTCTAAGGTTAATATTTGGAATTTAGAAGGTTAAAACTATTAAAATAACAACTTTCATTTTTTATAATTTAGTACAGCTATTTAGACTTGCAAAGAATCAGAAACAAAATGTTTACTTAAACAAGTACTGACTGAAATAATTGGAAATTAGTCTACGAGATTTGATTAATTTCGTCATTTTTAAATCAACTTCAACACAAATTTAACCACTGATCTAATTGAAAATGTTGATTTGTTGCTACAAATATTCAAAATGTGGGATCTTTTTCTCCATCTGTGAACATTCAAAGTACTTTATTAGACTAGATGTACAATTTATGAATTGTTTTCAGTAGAAATTTTAAAAGTAAAATTATAAAACATCATTCAACAAAAATCACATAGTTCATCAAATTACACTTTTCCCTATAATAGTTTCTTACATACTCTCTGAAAATTAAATGTTTTCCATTGAACTTAATAACCTTCACAGCAATGTTGTGTTTCAATAAGAATGTTCACATTTATTTTGATTTCTCAACAATAGTAGGATCATTACTTGACAAGGAATCCAAAGTTCATCCAAAGTTTAGAAGACTAAAGCAAAACTTGGCATCCAACATAAATGCATCAAGATATGGAATCTTAATTTATGGAGATGTGTATACAAAATCATAGTTTAAGTGATAAATGAAAAAAAAAATCTCTTGAAAGGGAAATAATGTGATTTATATAAGTTAGGCCAAAGAAAAATAAAGATATTTTTCACAAAAAAACTTGAGGGATGATTTTTTTTTCAGATAAATAAATGTTACTTCTACTGCTTGATCAAGCTTAGAGTTCTTGAACATTTGCTTTACACTAAGGGATCCCTACCATTCTTGGACTTCCGCATGGGTAGGGTAGATTCAGTCTGAAGAAAATTAGCTCCTACATAGAGGTATCATGCTTGTCATCAAACTCTCTGTTTCTCTGAGTCCTATGCTTGTATTCTAGATAAAGTTATATAAAGCTTAGGTTTACCACATATCTAAGATCTCCTCTAAAATGAAGCAATAGAATGCTACTTAGTATAGAATGTATATCAGGCATAAAGAGTTATTAATTTCATCTACTCATAAAAGAAAGGCTAAACATGAACTGTAATTTATAACTATGCCTATCCCCAATCCCCTGTCTTAGAAGGCTGAGTTAAATTTGAGAAAATTAAGCCAATCTGCTAGACTTTTCAACATTTTACATTTCATTTGCACTCTGCAATATCCAATACATCCCCTTTAGGTCAGTTTCTTCCATCAAGCTCAGAGAGGGTGTGGTCTCATCCTGTTGCTGGCAGAAACTCTGTGTGGTGCAGAAAATCTCCCTATTACCTGTCAGGGGCACTGAGGAAATCAGCTCTGTAGTCAGAAAACGCCCTTTCAGGAGCAGTGTTTGATCATTTATGCTCAGGAAGGAAACACCAGGTAGAAAAAAAGCATGGAGTTCAGTGTTCAGCCTCTGTTCATGAAGTTAGGTCTTTACTTTAGCTGCCATATACAGATGACATGATGCCAGACTGGGGAAAAGGGCACCACAATTGCCACACTCTTGAAGACATTCCTAAAAAATGATATCTACTTGTTAAACTTTCCAGAAACAGGAAAAAGAGAGCAAGTTAGAATTTGTTTCTCCATTTCAGAGGACCAAGCACTCAGTTACTTTCTGTTGCAATGTGGGAAAGGGTCAGAACTCTTGGACCATCCAAGACACCATATATCCAAACACCATATCATTTCATCATGAACCACATGTTTCTCAAGAAGTGGCCAGGATGCAGGTTCATTTTTTCCAAGTCATGTGCTTTTAACCAAAGCCTCTTGGGAGGGATAGAGGGAAAGGGAAATGCTGTTTAATTCTTATAACAAAACTGGAAGGGATCTTAGAATTCATCTAATTAAGCCCTCCACACACATATTTTACAGATGAGGCAACTGAGACGCAAGGAGACTAAATGACTGGTCCAAGTTCATATTATCAGTGAGGATGGTTGACAGGACATACAATAAGGTTATAGGACATAATAAACTTGGTCTGCACTTATACGGACACAGGCATTTTAATTGTCATACTTGATATAATAAAGTTTTCATTAATCCAATCTAACAAGCATTTGCTAACTAAGTACTAGGCATTGTGCTAAGGTCTCAGATTGCAAAGACAGAATGAAAAGATTTTTTTGCCTTCAAGGAGCTTATATTATACCGAAGACATGCAAAATATGAACTGATAAGTGTAAATGAATAATGTAAGGTATGAGGGAACAGTAACACTTGGAGGATTGAAAAGAAAAACTCTGAGTTGAATGAATGAATGAAACTAGGGATACTATGAAGCAAAGGTAAAGAGAGACTCAATTGTAGATTTGAATAATAGCAAATTCAAAGACTTGGAAGCAGGAGAGCATGGGCCATAGTAATTAGGTCAGTTTAGAATAGATGGAAAGTAAACTGACTGAAAGGTAGCAGTAAAGTGAAGTAAGCCTGGGAAATACTGACGAACCAGATTGTGAAGGACTGTAATGTCAAGGTGAACTTTTCTGTTTCATCTTTGAAGACGTAGTGAGCAGTTGAAGATTCTTAAACAGAGATGACATATTCAATATTGTGCTTACTCTGATCTCCCTAAGATCCAAGAAATTAAATATACGTTACTCTATCACTACTGGAAGGTATATATGCAAACAGAAATAAAGCTGTTAGTACAGACTGCTTTAATGAAATGGTAAGAAATTTTTTGAAGCATGTAATAACATTTAAGTATATCATATTTGAAAATATTGTCCTTCCCTTCCCCCAGTGAAATTGATTATTTTAAATATTAAAATTTCATAAACATGATTAATGTTTTATTGATTGTATTTTTGTACCTTCTGAAAATTCATGATTTGCTAGCCTGTATGTGCATACCATTTATACAGATCATACTCTTTGCATAGTTATGATGGTTTTCATGAATTGCTATATTTAGCACTTTAAATTTAGTCAGTCTTGTCCTTTGGTGACAGATACCACATCTACATTTGAAGTATTTCCAATTTGCTTCTTTCAATGTGACTCTGGCATATTTAATAATCAATTCCAGAATTTAGTCTTTATTCTGTGCAAAGGTCATTGGTATGCTATTTACGGAATATATATTTTTTCTCTTTCAAATATTTTGGGGACACTTTTGACTATATTGCAAGATCCAGCATCTCTCCATATCTCTGTAATTTCCAAAAGATAATCTGAGACCTCAGTGGACAGTACTTTGGCAATTACATTATGCCAGGACACTAGAGAACCATTATTCAGGCTCAGAGACTAGAAACAGCTATATGGTCTATCGCTATAACTTTATTTATTTATTTTTTTGTTTTGATCCAAATTTCGTTCAGTATACTCTGTTTTGGAAAGTAGGGAAAATAATAATCCATTTTATATACATTTTCATAACCAAAGGCTTTTTTTTTAAACGATGGGGAACAGAACGGCCAATTTTTGCCCACACGAAAATACAATTATGTAGGATGCTGGATATACTTTGGGATCAGAAAGATTAGAATTCTTTACATTAATTGTAAGTTTCTTAAGGAAAGGCATTGTTTTACTATTATCTTTGTATTCCCTGTGCTGAACATAGAACATAGCAGATGCTTAATAAAACCTTGATATTTGATTACAACTTTTCTTCATTTTAGTAGTTAGTTTTCGTGACTCAAAAACTCACCACCTCATAGTCAACTTGGTGATGAGCATCCCCTGACTTTATTATGGTTATTTATTAGAGATAGAAATAGAGTTATTAGATAGAAATAGAGATAATTTGACATGGCACATATACCCAAACCCTTTCTGTCTTGGTAAGTTCTACCAAAGATTGTACTCAACTTGTATATATCCTTTCAAAAGGTCATTGATAAGCCATAAGAATAAGATTAATGGAAGTAGAATATATAATGGTACCATAAAAATACTGTGTTACTTTGTCTTAGTCTGTATTCATCCCCTTTACCAGCATATCAAATACATTATTCCCAGAAAATAGGTAAGTTCTTTTCTGAGAGTGTACATAGGTGATTAATGTAAGTAGAAGTAAATATTTGACCCAGTGGATGAGGCTAAGTGAGAGAAAATGCATAGGTATATGGAGCAAGAAGGTCAATAACAAAGGGGATAGCTGCATGTAATACAGTGCTAATGATATATGACAACATAGATTTATTAACAGTTTCTATATTGTCATATAGCTCTGTTTGAAAGTATATTAGTGTGCTCCAAAAGTCAGTGTATTTTTAAACTTTAGTACCTTAAAACTACACTAAAACTTTGGGAGTATCCTGTATTGTATTAGTAAGCTCCCTGACTTGTACACATAGGGGCCTGCTCTAATAGGCTCTCTAATCTGCTTTTCTAAAAGGAAAGGCAAACATTTGAGGGATCTACAATCACTTTAATTAAACACATGTATCATTCACTTAATTCAGGGGGAAAAGTCAGCACCCTGAACTTCAGAATAAATACAGAGAAATCAAACTCAACAGACAGCCTTCCAACTGTCTGACATACATCACAGATGGATAAATTTAATAACAGACCATACATAAGCACCAACATCTGGGATTTCAAAGCCCAGGGATTCCTTATTGGCTTCCCAGAATCTTGTCTGCCCAAACAAAACACTTCCAGTCAGTAAACCCCAAAGTAAAACCTCATCCAAAGAGTATTTATACATTTTTTAGAACCAGAGGGCATCACAATCCTAGAGAACCAGTGTCTCATTAGAAACTTACAAAAGGTGTGGGCCTTCCTACAAATCTTCCCTAATCAAACTCCCTTTAAAGGGCAAGTCCATTAATGGGTAGGGGAGAAATTTAATCACGTTAAAATAATTAACAATACAAATACATATACTGTTTCCAGTTAAAGAAACTCTTATTTCTTTACACGTAGTAAAGACTTTTGGTTGATAAACTAATTTCTAAATTATAGATTTATTACAGATTATCATTATTATATAGATTATCTCTATAATATAGATTATCTCTATATGTTATATAAATTATTATAGATTATATATAAATTATGATTATACTAAAACATAAAAATAAAAAGATCCTACTTTTCTTGCCATTACATGTATTTATGGCTTTATCTAATCCCAGAAAAATTAATAATTTAATAAATATTTATTAAACACTTCAGTAGGTGCCGGGGTTAGGGAGAAAAAAAAAAGGAGGTATAGAGGGTAAAGCTCTGGATTTGGAGTCTAATTGCCATTTCTGCTGTGTATTGGCTTCACGGTCCTATGCAAGTCATTTAACTTCTGATGCTCCATGCATTGTTTTTTGAGGCTTTGGCTATAGCTGTTTTTGCATTATTGTGTTCTGAGTTTCTCTTGTGGTCTTTCTTACCACCATAGTAGCTTTTTTTAGGGTCAAATTAATTTTTTTTGTTGTTTTTTTGTTCATTTTCTTGATTTTGAACTTTGTATTAAAGTTAGGTTCTGTTCACCTGTGTGGGGAGGCACTGTCCCAAGCTTCAGACATTTTTGTACTTCTGTTTACAGAACTAGTTGTGGAGGTCTGCAAATTATAGATGTTTCAAAGATGGCATGATCTGGGGAGATGTGTGGTCACTGCTCTCTTGGTCTACATTCTAGTCTTTACCCAGGAAGGGCCCTGTTCCCCTGTTGCTACAAGTTCTAGCATTCTTTTTGTCACTGGAACTATGACCAGATCCCTGGTCTCCTTATGACTGATCATGTGCTCCTCTCCACTTCGAACTGTGTCTCTGAATTCCATATAGGCAATAGAGTTGCCCATCAGTGCTAGCTATGACCCAGTGACAACAGTGGGTTCCCTGTAATCTGTTTTTGACATTTTGTCTGACTCCCTTATCATCTTCAGGCTGAGAGTTTCCAAATATGCTGCTACTGCCGCTGCCATGTATGTGCATTCAGGACAGGTCTCTACACCCAATTGTAAGATATCTCTCCTGAGCACCTCCTAAATTTTCTTTGACTAAACCCTGACCTTTTGTTCACTGGCACTCAAATTTGATTTGAGGTATTATTTTAAAGTTGTGGAGAGGGAAGTGTTGAAAATTCTTAGCTAGATTGCTGCCTCTAATTCCCCATTTTGCCTCTGCTCCCTAATTCTATGTTTTTAAGCATTTTTGCACATCTTTTCCTAAACTGTTAGTTCTCTTTCATAATTTTCTTGAATCACTCATTTATTTTCCCAGTTTTTTTCTTTTTTGCCATTCTTTCTTTAAATTCCTAGGAAGTGTTGTTGGTCTTATGTCCAGTTTATATTTTATTTTTCCTTTATGCTTTGTAGCTATTTTCACATTGCTGACTTCTGAGTTTGTGTCTTTGTCTTCCTTACCACTACAGTAGCTTTTATAATCTTTTTGCTTTTGTTTGTTCATTCTTACAACCTGTTTCTTGACTCTGAACTTTATATTGGTCCTGCTTACCTAAATGTAGGGAGGCACTGTCTCAAGCTTTAGTCTTTTTGTTTTTTTAATGTTTTCAAGGTGGTATGATCCATGGAGAAAAGTGGTCACTGTTGTTTTGACCTGGGTTCTGTTATTTACTCAAGAAGGGTAAAGAGCAGGTGCAAGTACTAGTGCTCCTTGCTATCTTGGAATTGGTATGAAGTCTCCTGCTTCCCTGTAACCAAAAATGCACATCCTCCTCTCTGTCATTTGTATTGATAATGATTTTTCTTTTGTTTTAGTATAATCAAGTGCCTCTGACTGAATAATGTGATTAAAGAAGACCTTCTCATTAATGGACCTGTGACAATTTGTAGGAAGGCCCACATCTTTTGTTAATTTTCTAATAAGGCACTGGTTCTCAAGGATTGTGATGCCCTCTGGCTCTGATAAATATATAAGTATTCTGAGGTAAAGTTTTACTTGGGGGCTTTGTTTTAGGATGGTTTGTGTGTCAGATGAGACTCTGGGAAGCCAGTAGGAAAACCCAGATGTTGCTGCATCTCTCTCTGGTAACTGTGTATGTATGTAATGGTCAGACAGTTGGATCTGTCTGTTGATCTATGATGTATATATTGCTTATGTCAGACAGCTGGAAGCCAAGTCTGTTGATTTTAATTTCTCTGTATTTTCTCTGAAGTTCGGGATGCTGACTTATTCCCCTGAACTAAGTGAATGATACATGTGCTTGATTAAAGTGATTGTTGACCCCCTCTAAAGTTGCTTTCCTTTTAGAAATGCAAATCTAAGAACCTATGATAGCAGGCCCTCCTGTGTATGTTGGGGTGCATGTTTTTACACCCTTGAATTGTGACCAGGTCCCCTATTCCCTTGTAAGTGGTTATAAATATTCCTCTCTGCCCTGGAACCAGGACCTAGAACTACATATGAGCAATAATAATAGTGTCGCTAAACAGCTCCCAGTCTTGCTCCTGGTGTTTTCTTAGTGTCTCCCATGATCTCTTTCTGATCAGTTGTTTGACCCCCTTACTGTCTCTAGGTTGAAAGCTTCTAAAGTTGTTCATGCTATTGAAGCAGTGCCCAAGACCAACCTCTGACCTTGCTATCATGTATACTCTAGGCTGGTCTTTTTCTGATTATCATAGAGTTTTCCTGGGGCCCTCCTAATTTGTCTTGAACTGGAAATAGATCTCTCTGTGACCTTTTGTGGGCTCTACTATTATAAAATTCAACTTATCTGGAGGGGAATGTTTGAAGAGTTTGGTTGGATTGCTGCCTTTACTCCACCATCTTGGCTACGCCTCTCACACTATTTTAAAAACCATTTTTGTAGGTGTTGAAGATACAGAGACCAAAAGAAACCAGTATCTGCTCTCAGGATGATTACTTTTTTACTGGAGAGGGAAGGTCACAACACGTACATAGTAAGACAGAATAGTAAAGACTAACTTTTGGAAGAAGAAATGCTCAAAACTGTGAGGATTAGTCGTTGTCCGCTGTAGGACGTGACATTCAATCTGTATTTTGCCACAAACTAGAGATTCTATAAGACAAAAGTGAGGAGGGAAAGTATTTCAGGAATGGTACATCATTTATATGTAATGGTACATCATTTGGTGCATCATTTATACAGATGTGGGGAGAGTGATCAAATATCCTATAAAGGAGATAGCTAGTGGGGCAGTCAGAAGCTAAATCACAAAGTATATGCAAGGCAAAGACAGAGAGATGAGATACAATTATGTGTTTGTGTTGCTAATAGTTAAGGGGGCTCCAATGAGCAGGATGAGGATTTTGAATTTCACACTAAATATAATAAAGATGCATTTAAAATTTCTGAATAGGGGATGATGTGTTCCATTCTGTGTAACTAAACATAAAAGAATTTCTAAAGTAACCTCTTTTAATTAAGGGGATCTCCACTCTGGCATGACTAAAACTTGAAAAAAAAAAAGAAATTTGTAGTTATATAGCTGTTTCACAGATTTTCATTTGCCTACTCTTTCTAAGATCTAAGATAATATGGTTGACACTTTAATTAATTAGAAACAATTGATGATAGTTATATTGTATTTCAAATCCCTTTCTTTATGTATGTTCTCCCTAATTTCCTATCATAGACTTTCTAATTAATGTAAAGGAACACATTTCAAAATAAATACACATCTCTTAGATTCATATGTCTATCATGTTTTATGTTTATCCTTTTGTTGAACTGCTCTTGAGATTAGGAGTATTGATTCCCATTTAAATGTTCTTAGATCACCAAAATCTTGCTAAAGAGTCGTGTTTGCAGACAATAATGTCTATTGGCTGTTTAATTGGGAACACTTGTGATTTAATCAGTACAGTTAAGTTGTGGGAACCTCCTCTACCAACACAGAGCACAGTGGTCTGAGACTTAGGAATGCATATTTTGGTGATGGATTGAGAAATCCTAGGACGTTGCTCAAGACATACATATATACATATACACACACACATATATATATAATATGCACATATATACATATATGTATATTTTACATATATATACACACGTGTGTGTGTGTGTGTGTGTGTGTAGTGATTTTTCAAGGGTAATTTGCCAAGTAAATGTCAGAATCCTATAGGATTTCTATCTGGTTCTTTTATGAATTACAATACTCTTTTCATTATGCAAAACATCCCCTTCTGGCGATTTGAGAAACTATATGCACGTTAATCCTTTGGTAATTGTGGCCTAAAATAATGTTATTATTGCTATTAATAACAACAGCAACAACTCACACTTACATGGTTTGCAAGATACTTTAGTACACTGTTTAATACACTGGTTTCTTTCTCACGAAAATCTTGTATAATCTACATCTTAAAGATGAGGAAACTGAGGTTTGGACATCTTAAGTAACTTGCTCATGTCATAAAGCTACTAGGGTGCAAGATAGGATTCAGGCACTCTTCTTTCTTATTTCAACACCATTGTTCTAACCCTTGTGCAAAACTCCCTTTTGAATGGCTAATGACTCTGTTATCTTCCTTTTCATTTGCACCTGTGATCAGTTGATCAGACTCTAGTAGTCCTACAAAAAAGTAACAGTTGTTAAGATAGTGGCTTATTTTCATGTCTACGAACTATATCCCAAGTGCTGAACAGCTATTTTGTGAATGTGTTCTTCTCCCCAGGAAAGAAAGTAATAATACAGTAAAAAATTACTCATGCTGGAAAATCAAGTTGGAAAAGTCAGTCAGTGAATAAACATTTATTAAACACCTACTATTTGTCAGGCACTGTGCTAAGTACTAGGGATACAAAAAAAAAAAAGACAAAAGAGAATTCCAGCCCTCAGAGAGTTCACAGTCTAATAGATAAAAATAGTTCATATTTATAGAGTGCCTAGTCTGCACCAGACACTGTCCTAAAACTTTATAAATTCAATCCTTACAACAATGCTGAGAGGTAGCTGCTATTATTTTTCAAATTTTATGGATAAGGAAACTGAGACAAGCAGAATTTAAATGACTTACAGTCTCTATTAGTAATGGAATGATCACATGAAAATAGTGAAATTAAAAATGTGTTGTTTTCTTTATCTCCTCCATGGTTTCAGCAACATAAGGTCAACTAGTAGATTATTATTCTTGGTTAATGGACCAGAAATAGAGTACTTGACTGTGTGTACCTATCATCAAGAAATTTGTGGGATTCAGATAAATATCAAATAAGTACAAGGTAGTAGAAAGATTCCTGAATTAGTTGTGGGTTATATTCCTACATGTGCTACTATTAGCTAAGTGATTTGGGGCAATTCATTTAAGTCATCCTCACCCATAAAAATTAAGTTGAACAACATAATCTCTAAGATCACTTACAGTTCTAAAATTATTTAATTCAGTAGATTCTATGACCAATCTGATAGCTGATATTTCAAACATTAAGGTGGTGTACTAGGTACAGTTAGGATGATCTAAATTCAAACCTTACCTCAGATCATTACTAGCAAGCGTACACCAGAGCCAACTTTTACCAAAGACAATTGTAAATTGAATAATGTAAGTTAAATAAATGTAAGCATTTATTTAAATTGAGACATCTGCCAGTACTAAAAATCAGGGATTGATATAATGTTTTGTTGCTTACTCTAGACTTAAGAAAACTGATGGAGAGAAACTATTAACATCACAGATTAAACTTAAAGGTATGGTGCGCATACATTCATCCCTGCCCCCAGAGATGACTGTTAGACATTTACAGAATATCCTTGCTTTCTAATTATGTGATCCTTCCTAAGTCACTTAAACCAGTTTCTTTATCTTTAAAACAGGAACAATAATACTGTTTATCTCATAGGATTGTTGTATAAATCAAAAGAAATTATATTCATACAGTGCTTTGCCAACCTTAACACACTACATAAATATTAGTGCTTATTAATGGATATGGAAACAAAATAGAACAAAAAAACTGCATCCTGGAATGAAATTTTAACTTATTTTTTTTATAATTAATTGAAAAATTGCTTTTTCTCAAGACTCAGAACTAGGTGATCTCATTATCCCTGACTTTGGAACCGAGTAAATCTGGGTCTACCTCTCCAATTGATGGACATATAAAATGTGTTCCCTTGACTGGCTGGGTTGTGATCCCCAAAATCCATATAGTCCCACACAGTTTAGTGTAGCTATAAATCTTCCACTAGTCTCCAAATTCAAGTAAATTTCTATCAAAACTCAGCAGATAACATATTTACATTTCCTGAAAAAAATGTACTGCAGTTAACCGCAGACATTTGATGAATCAATTACTTCTGGTGTTTGTTTTTCTTAATTATTCAACAATCCCTCAGTGTCACTATTAAAGCATGGGAATGTACACAGATCCAAATAAGCAAGAAGTACTTGAAAGAAGATTGTAACACAAGACACTTAGTTTTGATCTCTAAATGTAACCTAGATTCTCTGAAAGAGGTCAGACTCACTATCTACCATAACTCAGGTGCTTAAACAATGTTTCCTGGGAGGACAGGCATGAACATAAATACAGTTTCCCTCACCTAAGGCTATTTTGGCATCAATGTAATGGTCTACTGTATTATTATAAATTACTTTAGCTTATTTTCTGTTTTGCAATTCTTGTCAGTTACATTTCTCTGATAATATCACTTTGAACAGTGATTACATACACGTTTAGAATTTCTGATGATTTCCACCGACATTGAAAGAAATACGGGATTCTCCCCCAGTCCCCACCACAAGCCTCTTCAAGTGTCTTGTAGTGACTGGTTTTCTAAAGGATGGTTCTCTTGGGACTTAAAGTGAGAACTTTTCCCTGGAGAGAAAACTAGTCACATAGATTAGAAATGGACAGGAGGTGGATTAGGAAAAAAGAATATCTTAAAATAGAACCACTGTGAAGAATTTATTTTATATTGGTAAATCTTGAAATTCACTCTGGCCGGTAATTGTTATTTACAATTGTTAGGGACAAACTTGACACACAAGAAAAAGGGTATCGAGGAAAATTTATTAAAAACGGACTTCAGGGGAGGGAAGGTCTTGCCATCCGAAGGACTATGACCAGGTCAGGATGAATTATAGAATTCTCGAACTTTGGATTTCCCTTGATACCATTCCCTGGCCATGTGACTTCATGTTCTCCTCTGACAGTCTTTCCCTCAAACAACTTATTGAGCATGTGCAGTACTTCTCTGGCTTCACCTCACTGTACTAGCTCACACACCCCCATTAAAGTGTGGAAATAAAACTTACTTCCTGTCTTCCCACACAATGATTTGGCATCAGATTTGCCTTTTTAAAAACAAAAAACTAATTTCTATGTAGCTTACTTCTCTATCATTGACTATATCCCAGACATCTCTTACAGACACAGATCTGTATCTTCAGTTACCTAAAGGTCATCCCTGTCTGAATTTTCCGATGGTAATTCAGGCTTAACATATTCTAAGCTGAACATATATCACCTTAGTGTCCCTAAAACCTATCTGCCTCCTAAATTTGCTTTTTCTGTCAGTGGTAACCAGCATTCACCCAATCAAATAATCAACAAGCGTTTATTTATTTTAAAAGAATATTTTAATTTTAATTTTTCCGAATGTAAAAACATTTTCATATAATTTTCCAAACTGGTTCCCTCTCTCTTACCCAATACCTTCCTGGAGAAGGCAAGCACTTTGACAGAAGAGAAACAATGAGGGGCAGGTTAGGATGGAGGGTAATTCAGTTAGTCTTACACAACACGACTATTATCGAAGTCATTTGCAAAACTACACAGATAGTGCCTATATTGCATTGCCAGCCTTCCCAAAGGTAATGGGTGGGGAGGGAGGGATGGGGAGAATTTGGAACTCAAAGTTTTAGGAACAACTGTTTAGTATTGTTCTTGCTACTAGGAAATACGAAATACAATTAATGGGGAATAGAAAGTCATCTGATACTACAGGACAAAAGAGAAGATGGGGACAAGAGAAGGGAGGGATGATAGAAGAGAGGGCAGATTGGTGATAGGGAAACATTAGAATGCTTGGTCTATTGGGGTGGGGGGGGATGGGATAAAAGGGGAGGAGAAAATTTGGAACCCAAAATTTTGTGAAAATGAATGTAAAAAAAGTTAAATAAATAAATTTATATTAAAAAAAATTATAAGTATTCATGTCATTCCACCACTGATAACCTGGTGAAAGGATATGTACTGGTAGTTTTCAGATGAAGGAACTCAAAGCTATTCTATAATTATATAAAAATGATCTAAATCACTATTGATTAGTGAAAGGAAAATTAAAACAACTCTGAGGTACCACCTCACACCAATCAGATTGGCTAATATAACAGAAAAGGAAAATGGATGTGGGAAAATTGGGACACTAACATATTTTTGGTGGAGTTGTCAATTGATCCAACCTTTCTGGAAGCAATTTATAACTATGCCCAAAGGGTACAAAATTGTATATACCCTTTGACACAGCAATATCATTTCTAGGTCTGTCATCCCAAAGAGATCACAAAAATGGAGAAAAGTACCAACAAGTGTGACAATATTTATAATAGCTCTTTTAGTGTTGGCAAAAAATCGGAAATTGAGGGGATGCTGCATTGATAATGCATTTATACCTATTGTTAATATAATTTTGCTTCTTAATGGGAAGATTTTCTCTACCCAGTAATGGCCCTGACCATTAAGGGTAGTTTGATTAGGGAAGATTTGTAGGAAGGCCCACTAATAAGGCATTTTAATGAGGCTCTGGTTCTCAAGAATTGTGATGTCCTGTGGCTCTAAAAAAATGTATAAATACTCTGAGTGTGAGGTTTTATTTTGGGGCTTATTGACTGCAAGTGTTTGTTTGTCCAGATGAGACTCTGGGAAGCTGCTAAGGAGCCTCTTCACCCCCCCCAAAGTGATTGTTGACCCCTCAAAGTTGCCTTTCCTTTCATAAATGCAGATCCCTTGCTGATACAGATGCCCATAAATTGAGGAATGGCTAAATAAGTGGTGGTATATGAATGCAATGGAATCTATTATTCCATAAGAATGGATGAACAAGTTGATTTCCAGAAAAGCTTGGAAAGTTTTGCATGAAATGATGCCAAGTGAAATGAGTAGAACCAGGAAAATATCGAATACAGCAACAGCAACATTGTGGGATGATCAGCTATGAGAGATTTAACTCTTCCCAGCAACACAATGATCCCAGATAATTCCAAAAGACTTATGACTGAAAATATTTACCATATCCAGAGAAGAAATATGGAGCCTGAATTCAGATCAAAGGATACCATATTTCATTTTTAAAAAAAATTGTGGATTTTCCCTTTGGTTGTGATTCCTCTTTCACAGAATGACTAAGGTGAAAATATGTTTAACATAATTGTGCATATATAACCTATATCAGATTGCTTGGGGAGGGGGGAAAGAAGGGAGTGAGGAAGAAAAATTTAAAACTCAAAATCTTACAAAAATGAATGCTGAAAACTATCATTAAATGCAATAGGAAAAATACTATTAAGTAAAAAATAATATTATAGGATGTAAAATAGTTTCAATGAAATAAAATTAAAAGATTTTACACAAAGAAAACCAAAGTATACAAGTTTACGTGGAAACCAGGAATCTGGGTGGTGGATTTTGCAAGCAAGTTTCCCTTCTAAAGCCCTCATTCCTCAAAGTATAGTTATGTGAGACTAATTTAGTAGAATATGAGTCATTCCCAAAATTATAAATGGTCAAAGGATATGAACAGGGCATTTTCAGAAGAAGAAATCAAATACATTTCTAGTCATATAAAAATGCTCTAAAGTATATATTAGAGAAATTCAATGAAAAACTACTGAGACAATCAGCTCAGTCTTATCAGATTGTCTAATATGTCAGAAAAGGAAAATGACAAATGTTTGAGGGGATGTGGAAAAATTGGAAAACTTGAGGACTGCTGATATTGTTTTAAAGAGATCCAAACATTTTGGAGAACAATTTGGAACTATGTCCAAGGGGCTAAAAATTTGTACCTACCCTTTGATCGGATAATACCATTACTATGTTTTTATCCAAAGAGATAAAGGAAAAAAAGTATATTCTTTTATATTCCCATTCAGTTTTCTCCAGAGATCTAACACATCTAACTTTTATAAAATTCTATTCACTTCCTTAATTTTTTTCTTGTTTACTTTGTGGTTAGATATATTTTGTTCTGCAAGGAGTAAGTTCAGTTCCCCCACTAGTATGTTTTTGCTATTTTTTCCTTTGACTCACTTAACTTCTCTTTCAAGAATTTGGATGCTATACCACTTGGTGTGTATATGTTTACTAATGATATTACTTCATTGTCTATGGCACCTTTTAGCAAAATGTAGTTTTCATCCTTATCTCTTTTAATTAGATCTATTTTCACTTTTCCTTTGTCTGAGATCTCATGGTTTGTTTTGTTTTTATTTTACTTCAACTGAAGCATAATATATTCTTCTCCAGCCCTTTATCTTTACTCTGTATGTGTCTTTCTGCTTCAAAAAGGTTTCTTGCAAACAACATATTGAAGAATTATGGTTTTTGATCCACTTTGCTATTTACTTCTGTTTTATGGGAAAGTTCATCCATTCACATTCACAGTTATAATTACTAACTGTATTCCTTCCATTCTATTTTCCCCCTATTTGTATTTTCCCCCTTTCCTTTCACACTGTGTCTCCTCACCAATGTATCTAGTTTCCAGGTCAGTTGTTTTTACCATGAGGTATTTTGCATTTTCTTCTATTTTTTTTTTTTATTCTTTTGATTTTGTTTGACTGATTCCTAATATCTCATAGCATCGTTAACTTCCAGTTGCCCAATTTCAATTTTTTAAGGAATTATTTTCTTCAGTTAGCTTTTGTGTCTCCTTTTCCATTTGGTCAATTCTACTTTGTTTAAAGGAGTTGTTTTCTTCAGTTTTCTTCAGTGTTTTCTCCCCCCCCCCACCATTTTTCAAGTTCTATTTTTAAGGAATTATTTTCTTCAGTCAATTAGTGTGTTTCCTTTTCCAATCTGTTAACAATTTCCCTCTATAATTCTCCTTCATAACTCTTATTTCTTTTCCCAGTTTTTCTTCCACCTCTCTTACTTTAATTCTAAAATCCTTTTTGAGCTCTTCCAAGAGACTTTTTTGGGCTTGAGATCAATTCACATTCCCCTTTGACATTTTGTCCTCTTTTCAGTTTGTATTTTGATCTTCCCTGTCCCCAGAATACTTTTTTAAGGTCAGGGCATTTTTCCATTTCTTACTCATTTTTCAGCCAGTTTCATGACTTAAAAAAAGTTGAGCTCTGTTTCTGGGGCACATTGGACACTGTCCCAAGATTCTTTAGCTAGGGTCAAGCCTCAGAAGATAACCCAGAACTGTGTATGGACAATGCAACAGAGTCCTCCACCCAGTGCCAGCAAAAGGTCCCTTATAATTTTTTTGACCACATGTCTGATCCCTCCTGTCATATGTATACTGATAGTTCCCCGAGCAGATATCCTGCTGATACAGTCATCTCCAAGTCCTTGCCTGTGCTGCCTGTGTTTTACTGGCAGGATTCACTTCCACCACAGAGATAGCTCATAAGTTTTTTTGGGTTAGAAAATTGTTTCACCCCAACGTTTTAATGGTACTCCAGCATTCAAATTGAGGCATTATTTTAAAGTTATTTATAGGAGAATTTGTAGTCTTTGAGAATTTCGGTTGCTTAGCCATCTTAGTTCTTCTCCAACAAGTACAATAAGTATTAAGAGCTACAAAAGTGCCAAGAATGAAATAGTCCCTACTCTAATGGGATTACATTCTGATGGAGGAGAAAAGTATACATATATACTTGTACACATGTAAATATGTGTAGGCTAAATATATGTGTATTTGTGTGTGTCTGTATATATATATGTATATATATGTATGTATGTGTGTGTTGTATGTGTATGATATATAATATACACGTATATATAGAAAGAGATGAATATGAGTTATATAGATTTTATATAAATATATGTTGAACACATATGCACACACACATATAAAACATAGGCTGAATACACATATATAAAATACATTTGTATGTAAATTATATATATAGTCAGCTTAAATACAGATTTAATGAATGCAAACATGTATGTATATAGGTATCAATACTTACTTGTGGTTAGATATAAATTGGTTTATAAATGAAGAAACTATCATTTGGGAGTCAGGAAAATGTTTAGGTGAAAGATAGTCTGCTATGTTAAAAACCTATGTCAACAGTGACTCTTCTTTACCTCTCATGTCTCATGCCAACAACTGTTATGCCACTTCATCTTTCACAATATGACTTAGATGAGCCTCCTTCTTCCTATCCCTATTCCTATCATCCTCAGTACAGATACCTTCAACATCATGATAGTGATATAATTGATGCCCCTCCTTATAGTACCATTATTTTTCAATCATTCCTTCACAAGGGTCCTAGGCCTGTCTTCCTTATATGTGCTACTTTTTTTCTCAACCAGGTGATCAATCAACAGTAATTTATCATTTACTCATTATGTGACAGACACTATTCTAGGCATCAGTGATGACACACCATAACAAAAACTTTCATTCTATAGGGGGAAATCATATGTTTACATATAATAATAATAATATACTATTGTTGAGGGACTGGACAAGAGCCCTGTCCTGAGAAGCTTGAGCAGCATGCTTTATTTGATGCATTCTTTATGAGGAGACAAAAAGATATATGTAATGAATCAATCAGGTTCTCCATATTAGAGCACATGATGGTATTCTCTAATTGTTTCTTGTATGATTACTTGCAACTGAGTCAGAAGTGGGTTAGAGATTTTTGTATGCATATCCAGATCTGACTCAGATGCCAACCAAAATGTTCTTTATTTAACATGCACTAAGAAGTTAGGAAACCTTCATGTAATACATGGAAATACACTGAGCTGTAGGGCTTAGTCCTTCATCATCATCGAATTACAGAAACAGAATCACTAATAGTAGAAGTCAGGAAAGGGTAATGGTGAGGAAAGTATACCAGATACAGAGGACAACCTACAAAAAAGGCATATGAACAGGCAGTTTTCTGAGGAAGAAATTAAAACTATCTATAGTCATATGAAAAAATGTTCCAAATCACTATTGATTAGAGAGATGCAAATCAAAACCACTCTGAGGTACCTCATCATACCTATCAGATTGGTTAACATGACAAAACAAAAAGATGATAAATGTTCTGGAAGATGTGGGAGAGTTGGATTACTAATTCATTGTTGGAGGAGCTGTGAACTGATCCAACCATTCGGGAGAAAAATTTAGAACAATGCCCAAAGGGCTATAAAATATGCATACCATTGGACCCAGCAATACTTCTTGTAGGGCTTCTAGGTCTATATCTCAAAGAGATTAAAAAATGGGAAAAGGTCCCATAAGTACAAAAATATTCATAGCAGCTCTTTTTGTGGGGGCCAAGAACTGGAAATTGAGAGAATGCCCATCATTTGAGGAATGGCTGAACAAGTTATGGTATATGAATGTAATGGAATACTATTGTGCTATAAGAAATCATGAAGAGGTGGACTTCAGAAAAGCCTGGAAAGACTCATGAACTGATGCTGAGTGAAATGAGGAGAACCAGGAGAGCATTATAGAGCCACAGTGTGTGAGGACTGTTTCTGATAGATTTAGCCTTTCACAGCAATGCAAGGACCTAATACATTCTCAAAAGACTTTTAATGCAAAATGCCATCCACATCCAGAGAAAGAACTATGGAACTGGAATGTAGAATAAAGCAGATTATTTTCTCATGTGTTATATTTTGTTTTGTTTTCACTTTTTCTCACCATTTCTCCCATTAGTTTTAATTCTTCTAAGCAACATGACTAATGTGAAAATGTGTTTAATAAGAATGTTATGTATAGAAAAAATATAAGATTACATGCCATCTCAGGAAGGGAAAGGAAAGGAAGAGGGAGAAAATTTAAAACTTATGGAAGTGATTGTTGAAAACTGAAAACAAAATTGAAAAAGACATGGAGACAGGAAAATGAATGCCTTAGACAGAGAACAGCAATAAGGCCAGCCTTACCAGAATGTAGTGTGAGTTGAGACAAAACACATAATCAGACTAGAAAGATAAGCTGGTGTCAGATTCAAGGAACTTAAATGCTAAACAGAGATTTGCACTTATTGTTCAAGCAATGGGGAGCTTTAATGAAATATTGAGACCTGCACTTGAGAAATACCACTGTGACAACTGTGAGGGAGATGAACTGGAGAGCAAAAAGACTGGATAGGGAGACAAATTAAGAGATTATTGTAGCTGTCTATATGAAGTACAATGAATCATGGGCTGAGGTAATTATGACATATGTAGATGCAGATTTGAGAAATTCTGCAGAGGTAAAATGGAAATTATTGGGCAATTAACTGGACATGGATGATGAAGAAGAATGAAGATTTGAGGATGGCCAAGGTTGTGAACAAGGTGACTGAAGAATGGTAGTTCATTTGATAAAAAGAAGCAAGTTTGCAAGAGGAATAGAATGATAGGAACATCATCTTTTCCCATGCACTGCTCCACACCCTTAATTTCTTATCTTTGCCCAGAAGCCAGGTATATTCTAGTTTGTCCTTTTAAAAGCACTTTCACATTTATTCTCTTATTTTATCCTCATACTATCTTTGCTAATTGGATGGTGTCATTTATAGGAACAGTCCCAGGGATACAGAAGTAAAATCAGCAACTTAGACTATTGTCTAGAAGGAAAGAAACATTTTGGACTTTATTTTTTAAGAGAAGATGATATTTTCTGTACTCTGTTCTCTGTTGTTCAGCTGCCATGTTTCCCATCTTCTTTTCCAGAATATTTTCTATCTATATACCAAAACAGTGAGGTATTAGAAAGGCAAGTTGAAGGTCAGGTTACAAATTTTCAAGGACTTCGTATGTCTTGTCTTTCCTGTATCTATGCTTTTATTCTTGCTTCTCTGCCTGTAGAATATGTAGAAATTCTCCATATCCACTGAAGTCAAGCTCAAATGCTGCCACTTCCAATAATCCTTCCTTGTTTCCTCAAATCTGCATAAGACCTGAGTTCAAACTTTGCTTAGGGATGTGAACAAGATAACCATTGACCTTTCTACACCTTTCTCATTTTTAAAATATAGAGATTGGACTAAATGGACTCTAAGGTAACTTCCAAGTCCATTGATGATCTATGAACTTGTCCATCTTTTAAAGGTCTGTATTTCCACTTCTTATTTTGCAGTTAAATGAATTATTTCATATTACAAATCTGTGTATATGTGTCTGATATCTCTAGTGAACTAAAAGCTACAAAGGGAAATGATCATTTCTGAACTCAACTTTACATTGTCTCCAGCATCTTGCCAAAGACTCTGCACATGACAGTCACTTAATTTTCCACTGAATTATACATCTGAGTTTTTAAAGATGTGATGTACTTGCAAATACGTGTTCCCTCTCTTTATGCTGGAGAACTGAAACGATCTTTTGAAGATCTCTTGATGGTACGAAAAATATTGACCAAGATGAAGTTTTCTTTTTCAATGTTAAAACTCAAGGTTTAAAAGTGTATTCACTTTGAGAGAAGAAAACTGAAAGAGTAAGTCAGTAGTGAAGAAAAAATGGAAGGAGATGAAAGACTTTTAACTTGCTCTTGACTTCAAAATCTTTTTTCTAAGAGTAGTCAGAAGGTTGATGATATGCCTGAGACCTTGTAACCTGTTGCCTATAAAATTTTATCCCCTTTGAAATTTAGAGTAATGCTGTATTTTCAACAAGTCAGCAATTTCATGGAGTTTTCTTTTAAAAAGCAGTACTTTTTTTTTTCATTCCTCTCTTCAATTTAAGTAAAACTATTGATTTGATTACTATTTGATTATAAACTCAGTTGTACCTTAAATGCTAACTTTTGGAAGATAAGACTAACTGAACTCATTATTTGTTCCATTTCTGAATTTGTAACTGTTTTATAGTATTCTTCCTTGAGGAAAAATAAACATGCAAAATCCAAAATATGGCAATTTTCTCTTAATATTCTTTATTCTGCTTTGATGGAGTGGGAAAAGACAAAAGATAGCTGTTTTAGTTCAAAATGCTTTTTGTAGAATGTAGCCTGTATGATTTATATAATATAAACATTTAAAAGTATTTCACTTATTTCTTTTTAACTATCTTTGCTTCTTACTTTGACAATGATCTCATTTTATTTTATTTTTATCAATTAATAACTTTTATTTACTCCCTTAAAATTAGAATCATTGAATAATTTCCAAGTATACCTATTTTCATTTGAATATTCCTTTGTAACAAACTAAAGTTTGACTGAAACCTAACCCACAAAGTTATCGTGTTTCTATGTGTATAAATGCCTATATGCAATCTCTCTCTTTATCTCTCTCTTTCTCTGTCTCTCTGCCTCTGTCCCTTTCTCACTTCAACTTTCTGCTAAAGATTTCTGCTTTCCCAGCATATTGCCCACTATGACATTTAGATTTCCAGTTCTATGTGTCTCTACCCTCAGTCTCACCTGACCCAAGTGCGTGTTTCAGGAACTTGAATAAAATAAAATGAATCATAAAATAGCAGACTCATAGCAAGATCCCAAATTGTAAGATTCATGAAGTCAACAAGGAAACTAAAAACACTTTTAAAATAAATGTTTATTGAACTAAATAATCTAGTCCAATCCCCTCATTTTACATGAAGTAAAGCTGACTTGGCATTTTAGGGTTTCTGGAGCAGCCTCAGAAGCCCAACTTGGTTGAATGGAATCAGTCAGGAAATAACCTGGTATACTTCAAGGAATGGAGGAGGAAAGAGGATAGCAATTGCCCTTCCCCCACCCGTTTTTGACCAGTGATACTTTTGGTATTGGTTGTAAAAGAGTTAGGATTTTTACTAAGGTTTTAGGTGTTCCTCACAAGTGTTAACTTATTTGATTCTCACAATAACCCTGTGAGGTAGATATCATTATTATCCCCATTTTATAGATTGGAAAACTGAGGCAAGATTTAAAATAGGATTTTGACTAAAGTCTTCCTGACTCCAAGTCCAATACGTTATCTACTGTGTGATTCATTATTGAGAGGCTTGCATTGTTAGATGATGAAGGGTTTCCTAATTGCTAAACTAGAAGAGTTGATGACTCATTTAAATACAAAAGGGAATGATTTTACCTGTACTTGCCCTCCTTTTGACTGCAATGCATTCCAAAAATTCCTATACTGAAGACTGGATCCAGGCAGAAAACATCTCCACGTTCTCCAAAGGATAACCCCTATAGGTTCATTCAGACTCCCTCCATACAAATGAGGAAAGAGGGAATTTCTCAAAATCGCATGAGCAGTGAGTAGGATAATTAGGAGTAGAAGCCAGATGTTTTGATTCAAAATGAAAAACCTTTTTCTATTACTTCATTCAGTGGGTGGTTGTTGCAATTACTGACCCTTCCTCAGGACTCAGGGTTTTGATTATGCATACTTAGATCCAGAGTTCATGGTTGTCTGATTATATAGATTCTCTGCCCATGAGGTTTTAAAAGAAGGATAGAACGTTGTTCAAGAGCCCTGTAAAAAAGAAAGACCAGTTAAACTATTGGAAATCTGTATTTAAATGAAGCTGTATTCACCCTGATGGATCTCACTGACATTGGTTAATGATGCATCCTGCATTCCCATATGTACATACTGATATTTGGTGGTACTTAGCCATTTCCTCCTCTAAGTCCATCAAAGGGAGTCCATCAAATATACTTAAGCACCTTCCCCTAGAGCCTTTGACATTGCGTGGTTTCCAAAGGAGCATACAGGTTATCAATGAATTATCTCTTCTTCTTGCTTCATGACTGGCCCATTTTTTCTGATCATTCATTTATCTTTTTCTTATTTTTAATCTATTTATTTATCTATTTTTATTTTATGTAATTTATGTGAATTTCTTCAAATATAATTTTGGACTTATAAATAGTTTACTCTTTTTAAAATGATATTTTGTTTTTATGTTATCTTCATTTTTCAAGGTATCTCTCCCTTCCCTCATGCAAGCAACCATCACTTCATAGACAACTAAAAAGATAGTTTAAAAAGCAGTTAAGCAAAATCATTGATATAGTGACAGTGTCTGAGATTATATGTATTTTTGTACATTTATTTTCCCTCACTTCTACTAAGATGGGAGGGAAGTGAGCCCCAATTTAATCCACTAACTGGTTGGATTATATCGACCATGTAGCTACATGGTACAGTGGATGAAACGCTGTGCCTGGAGTCAGGACAACCTGAATTCAAATCCAGCCTCAGATACTTATTAATTTGATCCTAAGTTAGACACTCAATCTGTTTCTGCTTCAGTTTTTTCAATTGTAAAATAGGGGTAATAATAACACTTGCCTTGCAAAGTTGTTATGAGACCGATAATATTTGTAAAGCACTTAGCATCCTGCCTGGCAAATAATAGGCACTTAATATTGTTTCCTTTTTCCTTCTCCTTAAAAAAGGACCTTCATGTATACTATCTTAGTTTATCCTCATACAGTCCCTATAGATTGAGTGGGGCAGATTTTAGGGAGGCACAGAAAAGTAGCAAGGTTTTATTCAGTAACCTCTAGTGAGTGAATTATGGAATGGAGAAGACAACTTATTTTGGAATTGTATTCTCTCCCTAGCTTTTTCCCAGGCCCTAGTTTCTATGAATATTAAAACAAACACAAGCAGATTGAATGATGTGACAACAAATATCATTACACAGAAAGATGCTATATGACTGCCAAGTCACAGCTGACAGGCCAGTTATCTCAAGTGATGGGCCAATCTCATGAAAGAAATTAGATGGCTCCATGGTAATTTTTTGTGATATGATTTGAACTCTATACATTCAGTTCCCAATTGTTCATGCCAGTGAAAGGGAACATGAATTTGGACAGAGAAACATGAACAATTTTCCCCTCCATTTGCCTGATGCTCCATATCCTTTCCATGGAGAAGAGGATTATGGATCTATCTCTTTGTTGGTTCAGAGACAATTATTGATCTGCTGAAGCATCTGGGAAACGTCATACTTACAGCAGAGGAAAACCCTCAGAAAAGGACTTATTTTCCTGGTGGATGTGCATGTGTGTGTACATGTGCATTCATGCACATACATGTGTGTGTGCATGCACACGTGTTTCCCTTTCTTGAGTCCAACATGGTCATTTCTTCAGTGAGAATGGGTTGTTGTGCATTCTCCTATATGCCTGATACTACTAACTCTATCAAGAAGATATTATTTCCTAGTTATTGGGAAGAATTTTATATGAATACTTGGCTGCCCTTAAATTTCAACCATTCTGAATCAATGTGAACAGGCCTGTAGGACTTCATTCTGTGAATCCTGTCACACAGACTTCTCATTCATACTCTGCTACTCCAACCGGGAATTCTTCGGTCACTTTAAGCACTCATTCTACATGTTAGTTGTTCTCTTTGCTAACAGATGCAGAAAAATTAGTTGAGCCCACTATTTCTTCATGTTCTGCCAGGGAATCATTAACAAAGGTTCCCACTGATTGAGAATCTAGTTGAAGCTGTGCATGTGAAGCATTCAGATTCAATGCAGTTTAGCAAATGTTTGTGGAGTAGTGGTTATTTGCAGGGCCACTTTATATTTTTATCTGTTTTATGGAATGAGAGTCGGCATAAATTACAAAGTCTAGAATATACGAGATTGAAAAGTATAGTGTAGCAGAAATGTGAGATAGCAGAGAGAGACTATCACAGTGATTCTGCGCAGTCTCCTCTGTGGGAAATTTACAAGAAAAATAAGGACAAGAATCTCACAAGATATTAAAGACTTGAGATTCACCTTGGTATATGAACTATACAAATGAGACCGAGGATTCATTGAATTATTCAAGATGTGTATAGTGAAATAAAGATACAAAGATGAATGTGTCATAACAGTATTGGACATGAAGAAGTATTACATCTAATTGGAGGAGGGTTAACTATGTATTCATGTGATCACAATACAAGATAGTGAAAAAATGGTAAAGCAGACATCCGGATGTAGTGCTCTGGGAAGTATGAAATAGACCAACATATCTTCTAGCAATAGAGATCGTAGAAGACTTCAAAGTTAGGTCTTAAAATAGGGAAGGGTTTCAATAGATGTTAGAAAGTCCATTTCAAGAAGGAGGAAACTTCATGTAAAGGTACAGAGACAGGAGAATGGAGGGTCAAGATGAGTCACAGCAGTTAATCCAGCTGAGACCCAACATGGATACCTGAAGAAGAGTAATTGATCATTTGTTATGGAGCAGATAAATGCTAGAATAAGTTTATATTGTTTTCAATAATCATTTGAAGTCATGGGATATTTATGAATTAAGGTGTTACATGACAACATTTTTTTCTAACAAAACAAAACAACACTGGACCAGTGATTTCATTTGTAGAAGGTTCTCATGGTAAGGAAGCACCCTATATCAAGGCAGATCTGCATGTGGTCCACAACTTACAGAATAAAGGAGTTTCTGGGAACTGAGAGGTTAAATGACTTGCTCAGTATCATGCAGTCAATTCTGTGTATTTTAGAGTAAGAACTTGAAACCAGGGTTTCTTGACCTGACACCTTTGCTAAATGCTATATCATGCACCACCATGAGATTACTTCAAAGGTACATTAAAAAAAATAGAAAAATTGATTATATATCAGTATAAAAGATAAACTCCTGAGGGTATTGGAGATACTAAGTCTAATTGGTTAGCAATTACTAGTCCACTGGCAAAGGGATGCAATTTAGAACTGGTCTACACCATATGGTTAATTTTTTTAAAAAGTCAGTGATGGTTAGATTTTGTGTTTCTTTAAGGACAAGAGTGAAATATTGTCCAGTGGAAAAATCCTGAAGCATCAATCATGAGGATACTTTGGAACCCAGTCTCTTTAGGTGTCCAGATATCTATCTGCAGTCTTCTACCCTTCTCAATCCAAGGGGAATAGAGCGTCTCTGAAAATAGAGAGTAGAGCATGTGCTCAATAGTTTTGTTTGAAGGAGTTAAAATGTAGGCTATAGAAGTACCTTCATTTAATAATTAAGAAGCTATACAAAAACTGAAAGATATAACACATGGATGGAAAAGCCCTGAAAGCATTAGTTATGGACCTAGCAGGTGGTGCATGTATGTTGTTGTGCCTTGTACTGAGAGACTGTATAAGGGACATCATCCTAACAATTAGAACTGTACAAAAATGAATAAGGTAACTTGGATAGCTCTAAATGTTAGAATGGGTTTCCTCACATCATGTTTAAATTTGTCTCTTTATAATTTTTGGTATCTAATATCAACCCATCTTTCCTAATTCTGCCCTTTGAGGTCAAAAAGGACAACTCAAATAATACCATGGCAAGGTAATTCTTGTATTGCTTCCCCAGTGCATGTCAACAGCAACACTGATTAAAATGAAATTGCCATTCCTATACTTTTAGTCATTTTTATTCAGTTGTTTTTCAATGGTATCCAACTCTTTTTAACCCAATTTGGGGTATTCTTGACAAAGATATTGGAATGGTTTGCCATTTCCTTCTTCAGCTCACTTTATAGATGAGGAAACTGGGGCTAAGAGGATTAAGTAACTTACCCAGGATCACATAGCAAGAACATATCTGAGTCTAGATTTGAACTCAGAAAGACATATTCCTGACTCCAGAACAGGGTCCTCTGTCCACTGCTCCAGTTAGCTGCCCTCATTTCCATATTATGTTTCCCTAAATCCTTATCCCTTTCCTAACTCTCTCTAATTCTCAACTGCTTGGCCCAGTAGAGATCAATGATGTCAAATTGAAATAGGTATGCGGGGGTATTAATATATAATGATCCCTACAGTGCACATATTGACTTAGTTTTAAAATGTGACCTCCTCTCTGTTTTATTGTATTTTTCTTCATTTTGTTAAATGATTCCCTTTTAACATTACATTTTTTTCTACTTGAATCCAGTTCTTGCACACTTGGGATTGTCAGGGTCCCATGTGGCTAATAGGCACATATTTGATACACAGTTGTATGATACCTCTGGTCTAAATCATTTCAATGTATTTTATAAAATTATATGGCCTACAAACTTTTTTACAACTTCAAATGTTCCTTTCTCATTCTTGTTTTCACCGAAACGAGGCTCTCTAAATCACCTCCTAAGGAAACTGTATTTCCTTGCAAACCTTTGTACTGGTGTCAGGCTCTTGTCCCATTCCTTAAAATTCAAAGGACCGAGAGGAGATATAAACATGCTTCTAATTTTCACCACTACCATTTCCAGAGCATTCATGTACCAACATTACTCACTGTAATGTACTGACTCATTGTATGCACACACACACATACACACACACACACATACACACACACATTTATTTATTTATTTTCTTGATTTTCTAAATATGGAAAGTGCTAGAAGAAATGTCAGCAATGTGGATTGAACTTAAAACATTTCCATGGGAGTATTAAAAGAATCAATGGTTAAACATTTTTCAACATGACTGATTAAAGATTTATTTATTCTAATTGCTTTTATTAAACTGTCTAGACCAGAAATTCTTAGTCAATGGTCTGTGCATACACATACATATGCACACATACACACAGAGATATATACGTGCATGTATGTATATGTATTGTTTTGTGTGTACATACATGCATATATATGCATATATGTGTATACATACATAAATCTATCTAAATCTATATATATATCTATATATATATATATAGATATATATAGATATATATATATATATATAGAGAGAGAGAGAGAGAGAGAACTCCAATATAATTCATTTCCTTTGTCATCAAATGAATTTTATTTGATTCATTGGAAAAAATATTCTGGCAAAAAGTTCCATAGACTTCATCAAACTTAAAAGTCTTCCATGGCACAAAAATCCCAAGAAATTATCTAGACATATTTAAGGGATACTAATTAATCAATAATACAAAATTTCTTACCAACTATGTCAGCATCCCCTGATGGAGTCATTATTTTCTCTCTAGCTATTGCCATGTATTGTGTGTTAATATTAATATCTTCCATATGGAGACCAAATGAAATAACATAGGGCCTTGAATATCACAGGCCCTGAATAAATGTTGTTAAATGAATGAATGGATGGATTCATGGATACACTGGTGAATGGATGATACATGTAAATACATATACATACATATATGTGTGCATATACATACATGCATTCATGTATGCATTCATATATTAAAAACTCATGCAAATATGAGGGGTTTTTATTTAGTTATGTCTTATGTGATTAGTAGAGTTGTGAGGATTTCTTGTATATAATAGCTAGTATTTATATAGTGCTTTAGAATTTGCAAAGTACTATATGACCCTGTTAACCTGCCATAATATCTAAATCACATAATCATATTTATATCTTTAATGTAAGGTGACATCTCCACAAATATCCTTTTAAATGTAGAGCATTCAGGTGGAAATATCCTGTAGGTACTTAAGATGCAGGTTTGAAGCTTAAATTAAAAAAAAATTTCCAAGGAGAATCCATTAAGATTTATTAATTTCTTATTTAGTTGGAAAACACTTCCTTTGAGAACTATATTAAACAATTATATTTTGATGTTGGTCAAAATCCCCAGAGTAAAGGTTTTAAATATGCAACACTGCCAATGGAAGCAAATTTAGTCCAGGTGAAAGGATAGAAGTAGGGAGTAGGATGACAACATTGACCTTCAACTGGTATGTGGGTACCCTAAAGGAGGAGTTGAAGAACTTAAGACAAGAGTGTTTCATCCACAGCTTTGCCTAGGACTATTCCTAGTGATGAATATCGATGATTCCAACACTCAACTAGATTGTAGACTCACGCAAAGGAGAAGATTCTCCAAGCTGTGTGTAAAGGGCAGACAAGTGGGATGAAAAGGAAGAATATGATGGTAGGTAGTAAGGAATGGAAAAGACAACTAACATTGCATAATTTTCCCCTCTGTTGACGAAGCAACCAATATCAGAATTAAAATATCCAGCTGTTGTTACTTTAGAGGGCCTTTTGAGTTGTTGGGGTGAAATTAGAAAAGACTAGGAACTTCCATTCTCAGGAGACACATTTGAATTGTTGAAGTTGAATGGCATTTGGCTGTATTTCTTTCAACCAAGTATTCTATGCAGCCAATTTGCTTAAATGGGGAATACATATGCCAAATCTAATTACGCCTTGAATCTCACAAGATCATTAATCATTTTTATCCACTATTCATTGACTACCAAAAGTTACTCCTGCCTTGGGTTCATAGAGCTTCAATATGAATTAGAATTACATGTATATATGTGGTATTTATGTTTGAAATCGACTTTGTGTTATTTGAAGTTAGATGAAATATTCTTGACAAGAAAACATGTAGTGTGTTTTGTGTAGTACTTCTCATAATCCATAAATAATAAAAATCCTTTGAAGGAGACAATGATGAGGTTAGTGACTGCTATTCATTATGATTTTAATCAGCACAGTCAATGGAAAATAGAGTTAATTTAGAACAACATAGCAGGATCTCCAAGCACATTATATATTGATTACTCAGAAATTATTGAGGATTTCATTGGGGGCCAACAAGCTTTGGAGATCTATTAGTTTTATTTGACATGTTAAAATAAATAAGGGGTAAAGTTTAGGTCCTACCACTGACCATTTACCTCTAAGTATTACGATCACATTTTCTCCTCAACAGTGTGATGTTTATATCTTCCCAAATAGTAAAATAATTGGATACTGAGCTGTGGAAGTTTTCTAAGACATTTCTTTGTCAAAGAATAATACCTAGCAAAATATCAAAATATTGCTCATTGATAGATATCCAATGCCATTTTTGTACAAGATATGGGCATGTGATTTTATTAGTTTAGAGAAGTCCTGGTAAGGAAAATCTACCAGTACAATCTTCTAGATCACACATTACAAAACAATTTATGATATTGGTCAGTCAGCAAGATATGTTTTGAAGTCATGTAAATATGGCCTATTTTTCCATAGAATTTATTTCCATGAATCTGTGAAAATCGAGTTTACAATGAATAATAAACTCTAGATTCATCATCATTTCAGCATAAAATCATTATTAATGCTAATCAGAAATTATTCATTTTATAGTCTTAGAAAGTTTCTTAGGTCATAGAGAAGTTAAATAACTCATCCAGAGCATGCAAACACTATTTGAACCAAAATCTTCTGGATTTTTTTGTCTGACTCCCTATATGCTATTCTAAGTGGCCTCTCAATAAACAGTCATCCATAGAATACTAGAGCTAGATAGAGTATCAGAGAGTGCCCTGAAAAAACCTTGTAGGTTGCCTGATCCAATATCATTAAGTTAATGATAGAAGAAATTGGAGCCCGAGATGAAACGATAGATTCAGAACTACAACCAGAAAGTATATAAGATTTAGATTGGCTGATCTAGGTTTGAATCTCGGGTTTGCAACTTACTACACTTGTGGCTTTGGGAAAGTCACTTAACCTCTCTGGGCTTCAGTTTTTCTCATGTGTAAAATGGAGAGATTAAACTAAATGAATGCAAAGGCCAACTCAGAACCCAAGACCCTATCATATTCTGATACATGAGCAAGTTCTATTTTCCTGATACAATGTTTTCTTCTTTGACTGATCATGCTTACTATATTTTCACTCGTCATCTCTCTGTCTCTGTCTCTCTCTGTCTCTCCCTCTCTCTCTTTCTCTGTGTCTGTGTCCATCTCTTTCTCTGTCTCTGTCTGTCTATCTGTCTCTCTCTCGTCATTCTTCAACACTGTTCATATTATCTTCTTTGAAACTTCCCCAGATCATTCCAGTGTGTCGTGTCTTCTCCATCCTCTAAATTCCCAGAGTACTAATTATTAATGTCTCTCACTAGTTTGAGCAGGCATCCATGGGCAACCTTAAAACATCCTTAGAAATGTTTTATTGCTACTTACCTCCCATATCATTGAATTGATAACAAGCTTCTGTTTTGGTTTACTAGTGAGAATGTAAGCTACTAGAGGTTAGGAACCTTCCCTCATACCTCTCTTGGATTCTCCAAAGTATCTATTACAGGATCTTATACAAATTAATCACAATAAATATGTGCTGAAAGTTGTCACACATAGGCTTTTTCATTACAGTTAACTGACATGCATCTTTCTCTTCCCTTCAGGGTATAGTGATGGGAATACTAAGAGCTTTCAAAAAAGAGAATGGAGAATCAGTCAAAAAAGATTCACTATAATGTTTTGACTGATGCAACTAAGGGAGAAAGCAAAGGTAGCCTTTGGAGTAGTCAGCTTTTTCTTCACCATTGTTTATGCCCTGCCACCAATCTCAGCATTTTAACATGAATTGAATGGCAGTGATCACTAATGTCTGTACTTTAAATATGTCTATACTTGCCATAACTCTTGAATACTTGATTTGTCAAGTTTCTCAAAGGGTATTCATTACATACTGAACAGATGATGGGATGAGACAAAACGAACAATAACCAAAAAAACTAAGGTGAAGTGATTTGGCTATGCCTAGTGGTGAAGGTCTGGGGAAGGCAATTACATTGAGATGATTTCTCATCTCCCTGTATGAATCTTACGTTGCTTTTTTAAATACAGTCATCACAATGGCCACCCCTAGAGGTGTCATATACCCACCTGGAGAGGATGAATATTGGATAGGATAAAATGAATAAAAGCATACTCTAGGGAAAGTTAAAATGACAGAAGGTCAAGAACTATGGAGGATATGCTGGGAATCATGTTTACCCACACAAGAAAAATGAAATGAAAAGAAATACCTCTAAAAGAAAAAAAAAGAACTGGAACACCATTACATATAGTTTAATCATGCCATAAAATTATTTAATTAAAGCACTAAAAGGAACTTCCAGGTAATTCAGGCCATCACTCTACCCAGTGCATAAATACCTTAAACGATATTATCAACAAGTGGATCATTAGACGGACGCAGACAAAATCAGGCATTAATTTCAGCTGTTGCTCCAAAAGACAGTGATGCATGAATGTAATTATAAAAAATATTTATCTAAATGGCATATATTTAGAATATATCTAAATAGTATATGGGTGTAATATTTATAAATTCTCATAATGTAGCTATTATGTAGAAAACACAGTTATATATGTATTTATAGTCATCTAGCTCTCTCTCTATATGAATATATATACATATATAATATGTTTATTTTTAGTATTCAAAGTGGTAATGATTTTTTAGAGTCAGACAAGTAAATCACCTCAAGTGTTATTGTTTTCATTGTAACTTGTTCTTATGCATCTCCTCTGATTGCCTTCCCACTTGGTGGATGGTTCATTTCACAACTTCACAGTTGAATTTGATGAAATTATCCATTGACATGGAAGTATCTTTTTGATGCTCCTGCACGCACATGCGTGCGCATGCATGTGTGTGTGTGTGTGTGTGTGTGCATGTTTACAGAGGTGGGTGTAGGTGCTAGGAATAAGTGGGAAATACATTTTAAAAATTCTAGAAGTATTTATTTACTTCCAGGGTAATGGTATACGTGCATATGTGGGTGTGTTTGTCTTTGTGTGCATGCATGCAGGGATTTTTAAATTGTGCTTTTGGAGTTTGTTCTAATTTATTTTGAGAATACTTCTTTATATTTGCTTTACATATCTATTGGGGATGCCCTCATACAGACAATAACGTAAGCAGAAAAAAAATCGAGAGCAATCCTGAATGGTTGAGGAATAGGAAAAAAAAATCCTTGTCAAGAACGAACACTGTCAAAAAAAAAAAAAAAAGAAGACTGTTACAGGAAGATGGCTTGGAAGATCAGTGGGAATGTCATCATTCAACCAACTGTGCTGATACCATACCTTTGAGATACAGAGTTATAGTTTTATCTACCATATGACTATTTGGGGTTTGAAGATTTGAGGAGATAAAGAATCATGATCTAAAATGATCTATTTTTGTATGTACACGAATGTGAGGAGATTAGAGAGAGAGACAGAGAGAGAGAGACAGAGAGACAGAGAGATTTAGCATCATTTCTAGGCTTTTGCAAAAACATGCAGTATGTGAAGTTGGTTTTTGGACACTTCCTCTCATCTGTTCTTTTAATATGTTTTTTTTTCTTCTCTGGTGTACCACTTCCGTTTTCTTAGTTTTCATGCTTCATATTAATAATGTGAGCAAGTTGTCTGGACAACTCTATATAAATCAACACTCCAGTTTATCCTGTATATATCTTTTTTTACATAGTTTTTTTATATGTATTTCCCTTCCTATTAGATGAGTTCCTTGAGGGCAGGGACTATCTTTTGCTTTCTGCTGTATCTCCAGTGCTAGGCACAGGGTTTGGCACATAGGAAGTGCTTAATAAATGTTTATTGACTAACTGATTTTTTGGCTCCTCAGAAACCTTCTTTCTGTGAAGACTAGAGGATTAAAAATATGAGTAGTAATTATCTTTTATTTAGAACTTTTCTTCTAATCTCATAAAAAATTTGTCAGTCAGTTAGTGATCTCAGATATTACAGTACACTACTACAAACCTGACATGAACGGTGCCTTATGCTTTCACAGAATACTAAGTTCAAAATCTGAAGCTGATTTGTTGTCACTTCAGGCAAAATTGAATGACATGGTAGAGGGAAATGATGTGGTTTTCAGTACCCATATAATCATATATAGTTTATCTAATATACCATAGGTATATGAAATCAAACTTTGACTTTATTTGCAAATGACTATTTGTAAATGGTGTAGTATTTTGTTGAATGAATGAGTAAATGGCAAAAAGCAGTGATAAATGCTACTGTTAAGATTAAGGACAGAAAAGTTGAGGGATAAGAAGTGAAAATTAGAAGATAGACAATAAGCTAAAAACATGAATGATGTTAAATTAATACTACCATATTACGGTTTAGAAAAATCATCCCAACATCTCCAACCATCAAAATAACATACTTCTAAAACATAAAATCTACTGTCTTAGTCACTGTACAAAACATGATGTACACATAGAACTTCTCTAATTAAATTCATACATGATTTAATTCAAGAATCCAGATATCAACTAGATGGTATTATCTGTAAAATTTGTTTAATTTTTTAAATATTGTTTTAAAGAGTCTATAGTTGTATAACCATTTTTCAGTCATGTCTAACTCCCTGTGATCCAATTTGAGGTTTTCTTGGTAAAGATGCTTTACCATTTCCTTCTCCAGTTCATTTTATAGATGATGAAACTAAGATAAACATGGTTAAGTCACTTACCCAGGGTCACACAACTAGTGTCTGAGATCATATTTGAACAGAAAGAGGAGTATTCCTGACTCTAGGTCCAGTACTCCATCCACTGGGCAACCTACCTGCCCAAGATAATATTATTAATGAAATAACTAAGCATGTTTAATATTCCTACTTAAATTATTTAATTTTTCAATTTTTCATCATCACAAAATATATTGTTCAATGTAGCTTTCAGAATACTTTGAACTTTTGAATATTTAAAAATGAATCTTAATTAAAATATACTTTCTACAGTTTTAATCCTGGGCAGTTGAGGAATATCTATTTAAGGAAAACCCTAAAAATAGGAATAGATTAAAGGGATAAAAATGACTGGATAAAAACCATGAGAAGTTTGTGTATGATGTGGCAAACAGGAATGCGGTAAAAAAGTGATTTAGTTGTTAAGGGAAGTTCATTTTTTTCTTAAAGCAAGATTATCTTTCTAATGTTCCATTTTGTATGTCACAGACATTTATATTCCTCTTCTGCTAAGTCTAACCTTTTCCTGATTACAGCCATTGTGCTAATTGCTTGCTCAGATTCCAAGGTATGACAGAGCCTGCTTTGTTCCCATTTCTTATGTGCACACAGCTGCATCAACATTCAGTTGGGACTCACTGAAAAAAAACAACGACCAAAAAAAAACCCCAAATTAAGTGGCATTTAGGAAGACATCTCCCTCCAGTGGATAAATATACCTACCCAAAAACCAAAATATTCACAATAAGCATGTTTCAAAAATGTTACAGCCATTCCGGATGAGCCTACTTCAAATGAAAGGTTCACAGTATGTTAATGTATATGTAAATAATGTATCATGTACCATCTCTGAAGAAGGAGAAATATGTTCATTAAAAAAAATACCCTAGGGTCTAAATTACCTGCTACAGAACATAGGGTGATAGAATTCTCTAACTGCAAATTTAAGGCTGAATCTTTGGAATAGGCAAAGTAAGTGACATAATATTCTGGTTTATTTCTTATTCTGCAGATTCTTCTGCACCATCATTATAGTCATCCCTTGAAAACAGTGGGTAGGGACTTTTAAAAGAGGCACCTTTAAAATAGAAGCCTTTAAGACCTACTTTTCTGCTCTTATTTCTAACTAATCAGCAGACTCCACAATAAAAACCCTTCCTTTCTTGTCAAATTAATTTCTTTACTGTCTTTCTTTTGCTTTATTACCACATTACCTTTATATCCACAAGGACAATCATACATACACATATCATGCACATTACTGTTTTTATAGATTTGTTTATACAGTTTACCTATGCTGGAATACCTTGACTTACTGTGAATCTTCCTTTTCATTAACCAATTGATAAATATTATCTAAAGCTACACACACACACACACACACACACACACACACACACACACACACATCATTTATTTCTACCTACTTATACATATAATGGTTAAGCACGGAAATCCCCTGATGAACTTGAGCAGCTGGGCTATGAACAGGGGAAACAGGGGAATGATTAAAATCATTTCTTTTCAGGAGGAAGATGGGTATACTGACTTCTGAACTTCTGAAATATTAATTCCACCAATGTTGAATAAATTCTTTGGCTCTGGACTTTTTTGTTTTTAAAAATCCAAAGTGGGAGAAGCCTTGGCCACGACAGAAAGGCTTCCTACTGATCAGATAAACCTAGAAGGGTCTGAGTCAAACCATTTGCCCAATATCAATGAAAACCATTCTTCAGGATGTGGCAAAGGGCATGCTTTTACCTTCCATAGGAAGATATTATTAAAATCTCAAACAGAGACTCCTCACCCTAAAGCTCACCATGTTGATTTGAGAACTCCCTTAACAATAATGCTAACCTTAAAGTACTGCCATGATGTTAGTAAAGTATGTTGCATATGTTATCTTACCTAATGCTAATTATGGAGTAGGCATTACTATTCTCATTTTACAAATGAGTAAATTAATTCTGAGAGTGGTTAACTGACTTTCCCAGGATCATAGGTCTACTTAGCACCTTGATAAGTCTCACAATATACATCTGTCCTATATTCTCCTAAACAAGAAAATGAAGGAAATTTGATTTCACCTGTGCAAATTTTTTTTAATTAGTATGATTCAACCATCTCCTATTGTATCCCACTTATTCAATTTAAAAATCCTTCAGAGACTGAAGAGAAAAAACCCACCGTTTGGAAATTGACCTTCTACTGCCATCCCCATCCATTGATACAACACCAACAACTCCCCTGCTCCTCCAAAAAGCAGCATATTTACTCTTTGATATCCATGATAGATGAATTGTCAACTTTCTATATACATGTAAATACATGTATACGTGTATTTTATGAGACTTTTTGTTGCACTGGTGTCAATATGCCTTTAATAAGACTTTGGCCAGTATTTTTTAAAAGATGACACAATAATTTACTATTAAAATTTACTTTGCATATTATTCAGGATATAGCCAGAAAACATCCATATTTGAATTTACATAATTGCTTAATGGATGTCAATCATAATAATGGATTTTTTTACATCTTTTTTTAGATTATAGTTTTCTGTGAACATGGCACAATAATCAACATGATGCTCTTCATTAAAATATTTATTATGTCATTATTCATAAGTATAACTACTAAACATTGAACAATTAAAATTATACTCTTGCTTGTCAACATAGCTGCAAATGTTACAAAGAAGTAAAATTAGGCTCCATGTCTTTTAAGCCTGTCTTCATTATGATAGGGCTGCCTCAAGAGGTTGTGGGTTCCTCCTCATTGGAGGTCTTCAGGAGATACTGAATGAACACTTCATAGATATGTTAAAATTGGGGTATTACTTTTGTGTATGAATAGGCTATATGATAAGTTTCCTTCCAACTCTAAATTCAGTGAGTTAGCAGGTTTGAGGTGGTGATCAAAGAATGTTCATCTTAATTATTCTAAGAGAAAATATTTCAAGTATTTATGTTCTATGTGCTCAAATTTAAGAAACCCTGATTAATATGACCAATTGATAATTATTTCATTTATTTTTCTCTTTCCAACGAGGATTGTATAAAAACATCAATTAACCCCACGAAACACTTCATCTCCAGTTCTGTGACTCATAAAAGATGTAGTTCAATCTTTGAAGGAAGGATATACTCACTTATTAAAAAAAAACTATTGAAAATGTGAATATTGTTTTACTTCAGCATTTGATGGCACTGATTTCTGAACACAATTAGAATAGTAACATTTCTATGAGACTCTATAAAGAATAATATTCAACACAATTTTGAAAACTAAAGATCTAAGAACAAACTAATATGAATGAATGCCTTGTCACTGACTTCCACCTTACCATCATTCAAAATTATTCATTTCAGTTCAATTCATAGATATTTAACAAATACTATGTATAACTCAGTTTACAATATACATCATGGTCCTATTTTCAAATATATTACATAATTTTTCAAATATATTACATGTATTTTCTTTTCCTTTTTCTGCAGTCTTTCTTCTGTCAAATAGACCTTGCTGTTCATCACACATAACACTCTACCTCTTGTCTCAGTGTCTTTGCATTGGTCATTTCCCATGCCTGGAATGCATTCCCAACTTACCCAGACCTCCTAGTATCCCTTTTTTTTACTTGAAATTTTCTTGATTAACCAACTGATGGTTCTCAACCACCAATTTATATTGTATTTATTCATAAACATATTTTCTATATGCTTATTTTTCACACATTATCTCCCCTGACAGAATGTCATCTTCTTGAGGGAAGTGAATAATTTTTTGTCCTTGCATCTAAAATTATGACTTGAACAAATTTGTGCTTTTTAATGTTTCTGTAATTCAATTAAATAACTAATGCAAGTGAAGATCCAGGAAAGAAGCTACTAGAATACTACGTCCAGTCAGCACAGATGCAGAGTGATTGTTAAAATGCTTCTATGCATGAGCATAACCCCTGACAAATTTCCACTTAGAAGCACCCTTGTAGGACATGGCAGAGTCAGGACTGATAGCACCCATATCTCCCCACACTGGACTCAAGTTCAGCAGAAGTACTCCCGAACCAGCAAGCAGATTTGCTGACAGCAGTTAAACAGATGTGGACCAGTAGCTGACCATTCTACTAATTCTGTTTAAGAAGTTAGATTTAACAGATTTTTTCCCCAAAATCTTTCAACTGTTGTTATGTCATTTTCAGAGTTTCTGCTCTATGGATGCTGATGACACACCAGGGAAGTAATTATAAACATTACATAGAAAGGGGGGAAATCCATTGCTTCTTCATCCAAATAAGGCTGGGAGTGATAATTGGGGAAAGGGAGGAAGGGAAATATCATGAGTAAATCTATGCAGTAAATCTATTCTCACTGCTCCTAGTTATTTTTTAATGTATAGCATCTTGCAAGGTTTCCCACCTCATTACTATTTCTTAATGGGTAAGCTGGAGATAAATATTGATTGTGGTTTTCAGTATACAACCTACCTACTCTGTTTACAAAACCAAAATGTTACATTCCACTTTGTGCTGTCGATAGTGATGAAGGCATTAGCGTTGTAGCTTATTCCAAAAGATATGAAAGAGTTGCTGACTGTCCTAAACCCTCATTTAGTAAGTTGGCAGTAGCTAGAGAAATGACCCTTCCTTGTGGCACTGTAATTTATAAACTTGACAAAGCAGCAAGTATCCAAAAACTCTACTTGCCCATTATTCTTCAGCCATTACAGAAAGCAAGCTCTTGACTATACCTGGACATGTCCTAAACACTGGAGCAAGGTTGCCTAAGAAGATACTAACTAGAATAGTCATCATTTTAAAGCCTCTAGATAACTAAAAATAAAATATGGTTGACTTTGAAAATCAATGTACTATCACACCTGGTCTACTCATCTAATGAACAATTAATTCTTATTTTCATTCTTGCAAGGGTGTCATGATTTCTGGGTGTCGTACTAGACATGGAATTAAAATTGCAAGAAGTGGAATTCCAAAATGCTTTAGGAAATGCTTTTTTCCCTTGGACCACCTGTTAAGATATGTTTATTTCAGTGAGTTTTTACATCCAACAAGCAGAAAGCTGACCTGACTCAATACGGAGGGTGACTGTAAGTAACTTTCCAAATACCTTCATTTCCAACTTGAACTTCAACAGTAACACATATTAGTACCACCCATCCTCTGTCATCCAGGTCCTTTATCCAGAATAATTTCAATAACAGAAGCTCAACTCATATGCCAGGGTAATTTTCTTTTAAGTTTTACCTTAAGAGAGCAAGCATTGAACAACTCTGAGGTACTACCTCACACCTATCAGATTGACTGATATGACAGAAAAGGAAAATAATAAATGTTGGAGAAGATGTGAAAAAATTGGAACACTATCATATGTTAGTGGAGTTGTGAACTAATCCAAGTATTCTTGGGGAGCAGTTTGGAACTGTGCACAAAGGGCTATAAAACTGCACATACCCTTTGATTTGGCAATGCACTACTAGTTCTGGATCCAAAAGAGATCCTAAAAAAGAGAAAAGGACACACATGTACAAAAATATTCATAACAGTTCTTTTTGTGTTGGCCAAGAATTTAAAATTGATGGGATGCCCATCAATTAGCTGAACAAGTGGTAATATGTTAATGTAATGGAATACTATTGTGGTATAAGAAATGATAAACAGGATGACTTCGGAAAAACATGGAAACATTTTTACATGAATTGATGCTGAGTGAAATGAGCAGAACCAGGAGAAAATTGTACACAGTAACGGCAACATTGTGTAACGATTAACTATGATAGATTTAGTTCACCTCAGCAATCATGATTAAAACAATTCTAAAAGATTCGGGAAGGAAAATAATATCCACATCCAGAAAAGGAACTATGGAGTATGAATACAGACTGAAGCATGCTATTTTTACTTTTTTTTCCCCATGTTTTCCTTTTTGATTCGATTCTCCTTCCACAACATGACTGATATGGAAATATGCTTAACATTTCTAACATATCACATTGCTCACTATCTTGGGGAGGGGGGACGGAAGGGAGAGAGGGAGAAAAATCTGAAATTCAAAATTTTGCAAGAATGAATGTTGAAAACTATCTTTATATGTGATTGGGGAAAATTCTATTAGGAGAAAAAAAGAGAGCAAGCATTGTATTTAAAAAAGAGAGGGAGAGGGAAAGGGAGGAGGGGAGAGAGAGAAGGAAAGGGAAAGGGAGAGAAAGAGGGAGAGAGGAGGAGAAGGGGGAGGGAAAGAAGTGCTTAACAAAGGATCTTGTCACAGAAAGGACTCTAGGAAACAAAAAGATCCATCAACTGTTACAGATTAAATTGTGTTACGCTGCTAAAGAAAACTAGGAAGCAATAATGACTTTAGAGAGTTTCTACTGCACCTGGGTTGCTGGGATAGGGCAGTTATCTGTAGTGATTGGTAAAAGTACAGAGACAGTGACTGTAAACAGCACCATCCTAGATGCCATAACACTTATCAAATGCAAAAGTTCACATTTTGTTTTATTTTTTTTTTTCATCTTTGTTAGGGTTATATATTTGAAGGTTTTTTCCTCTGTAACTGTAACCATTTAAAAAAAACTGTTTCACTCTTTATTCAGTTACATAGATAGTGCTTTTGTTATGGTCAAAATATGAACACTTATAGGAATTAGCCATATCCTTGAACCCAAAAGTGTTCTCATGTGGTTTTTGAGGCTGAGCAATAATTCTGTATTATTCATCAGACAGTCATTTATTTAGTAGCCTTATCAATCAAAAACAAATCTGAAAAATAAGGATGAAACTAAAGATGCCTATGAAACAAACAAAATAGAAGTCCTCCCCTATATATTTACTAGCTCATGCACATTAGTCATAGCAAAAACCCCAAAATACACAGAATATTTTTATTTTAAATAATTCTAAATAGGTTATCTGGTTCTCTAACCCACAGCAGATGAAAAACATGGCAAGTGGAGTGACCTGCATGGACCAGGATACTGTAGCTATTTGAAAGAGGCAGATAAATAGACTACAAATAAATAACTTTCAACATCTTATTGATCCCACTACTACATTTTAGTCTTGAGCAAGGGTGGAGTAAAATATAATCTAGTAACTCTTGGGTTTATAGTTTATTGGGTAATGTAATTTAGCTATCTTGGGGATAAAATGAGGAGCTCTGAATCTTCCCTGGAGAAGCATCTTGAAACATCGTTTGGTGCTGAAAATTGATGTATATTTATTGGTTAAAGAGTTTTGTTTTGAGAATATAGCTTTTCTTGTTTTGCATTTGAACTAGAAGAGTTGCACATGTATTTAATAAGTGTAGTGATTTTCCTGTTGGAATAGATTTGAATTAATTTATATTAACTCAATGTTTGCCCTCTGTTTTTCTGAATGCAGAGAAAAAGAAAACAGATACAATTGCTCACAAGAAAGATAACACCTCTGAAAATGATTACAACATAATGTAGTTGTAAATGCAGGAGATAATTGTGCTCCTTAATAATTGGTGGATTTACTGTACTAGGTGAATTCTACCAAGTTCACCCACAATTACAATCACATGAATTCATTTTTCAAACATTGCACAGCAAGATATTTAAAATGCCAAGTTCATATTTGAAGTTATACTAACTTAAATATACTTATGAAGATTATCTGGGGAATCATTATTTTGACATTATTTTTCATTCATACAATGTATACATTTATACATAGTTGTTCGATTCATGATCTACAGCAAATTTGTGTTGCTCTTAACTGAGTAATAAGTCCTTCAGAGCATCAGCAAGTACTAATGTAGCAGAATAGGCTCCATATTGATTGAAAATGTCTTCTATATAAGCAAAGCAAAAAAAAAAACAAAAAACAAAAAAAACTTTCCCAAGGAAAGTTACCACCATTAATACAATGATGTTCTAATGCAATGCCTGAAACCAGGTACAAAGAAATTTTGCTTAGGGTTTTTCTGTTTTTTTTTTTTTAACTTAGTTGATAATAATGCCTCAAAAGCTCCTGCAACAAACACAATAATCAAAATCTTTGTGTTGTTTGTTTTTTTTTTTTTTTTAAAAGAAAAGACACAGCAACACGGCCAGATATACAGCAATCAACTGATCATAAATCTGACCATGGCCACATGGATATATAAACTCCAATTCAGACACCTTGGTCTGGGCAACAAATGTGATAATAAACGCTTTGTGGAAGGAGATTTCTGAGTGTCAAAGTGGAGGGCAGGTGTGATGAAACTGAAAGAACTTCTTTGTTGCACAGTCAGTGATACATTTGGATAGCCTCCATGCTAAAGGAAGCCTCGAGAAACAATCAGGACATTTTCTGCATTGTGCTGCAAAAAGGTGACTTGGATTTTTCCAATGATACTTTCAGCCTATTCCCATGAAAAGTAGGGTAAATTCAATCAATGGCCTGGGTTCTGTACCAGAGGATTATATGACCTAGATCTAGCGCTGGAAGGAATCTGAGATGCCATCTAGTTCAAGTCCATTTTATACATGAGGAAAGTGAGGCATAGAAATGTTAAGTGACTTGCCCAAGATCATTCAGGGTGTACATGACCAGGCAATTTACCTTAAATAACTATCTTCTAAACCAGTTTCCCCCAGATTCAGGAAATAAAACACCTCCCATATTCTATATCCTCTAAGTAGTTTTTTTTTAATTTTTTTTTTGACTCTAATTCAAAATCTTCTTGAATGCCATGCAGAATTCTTTTCAGGAATTATGATATCATGAAAAATATAAGTCTGAGGTAGTTTATCACATTGACATAGCATCATTGTTCATATTGAACTATAGGATTCACAGGCCAACAGAAATACCCAGCACAATGAAGAGAACCTTTGTGTTTACTGAGTTTTGTAGGACATTCAGTGAAATAGAATGTGTCCACTTATATATTGTTTTGTTTTTACACACATGTACCTAAGCCTATCATATAACCCAACTGGAGGAAAATCAACGACTACCAGGGAAGAGAGGAATCACCAGGGTTGGAGATGGGGCTGAACCGGGGTCAAAACTGCATAAAGACAAAGACCAGAACTGATACCTCAAACTGTATTGTTTTGTGGAAGTTTTGCCTTCTCCAACCCTATTGAATGCTGATGTATTGTATTAGACCTGACATCCTCATCTTGTCTCAGCCACAAGAGCAATGCATGAGAGTAAGAGGAGCTGAGTCATTCCTAGGGAAGGGGACATTGCCAAACTGTCCATTTATTATTGTTGAACTATTATACTATTTATTATATTATATGAATTACATGAACAATTTTTACTGAGCTATTATGCTGTAATTATATAGGGACTGCATATAGAAAAGTTTAAGGAGGAAGAAAAGTACTTCTGGAAGTTATAACTGTAACTGCAACTATAACTTACAGTTATAAGCTACAACTGTAAAGGCTTGTATTAATTTGGTTGTTTTAAGAGAACAACTGATATGGAAGTGAGCTTGAGGTTTGTTTGGGAAAGAATACCAACTAAAAGTTAGCTGAGTCTCAGATCACTACCACAAACATAGCTCCCCTACACACTGTCTCAAAAATTGATAAGCTGAGGGAGACACACCAACTTACCTGGTAAGTTATATAGGTATCTTAACAATTTTGCTACACATTTTTCAAGCCCCAGAATTTCATCAGGTTGAAAGTATTTTCTTAAATAAAAGAAAAAAAAAACAAATAAACAAGATTTCGCTGTTGTAAAAAGTCTAATACTATTGGTGATAAAATCTAGCCTTGTTCCTCCTTAAGTTCCCAAATAGATGGCCTCAATAATCATAGTAGTTGCCAAAATTAGCTAATTTTGTATGAGTTAGCAAAGTTTCATACAATAGTGTGCTGAATTAGCTCCCAGTTTTTCATTATACTAATGGCATTAACTAGGGTTCTTTCAGCTTCTGAAGCCTGAGTCCTATCATGTGCATATCTCACAGTAATTTCATACTTCTTCTCAAGGCCCTATATTTTGGCCAGAACACTATGAAATAGAATCAACTCCTTTCTCTCTGAGTCTCAGTTTCCTAATGTTTAAAAGGAGGGAAACTAGACAGGATAATCTCTAAGTTTCCTTCTAAATAAAAATTCTATTATCCTCTGAAACTTTGGCTTCAATGAATTAACAATATTCTGAAAAACTTGTTCTAGCCCATTATTAGTGGTGGTAGGTAAAGCCCTAAGAGGCATATTTCAAGGTTTAAGGAAGAATGTTGAAACATGTAGTACATGTAAGAAGGGTAAATTCACCTTTCCTCCCCTCTTCACCATCTCCTTCCAACTTTTTAATATTCTCCTCTCCCTCCCCTCTCCCTTCTCCCCTCTCCCCTTTCTTCTCCTCTCCTTCCTTTCCTTCTCTTCTCCTCCCCACAGCTTCCCCTCTCCTCCCCCTCCTAGCTTCTCCTCTCCTCCCATCTTCTCCCTTCCCCTCTCCTCCCCTCCCCTCCCCTCTCCTCTATTCTGTTCCCCTCTCCTCCCCCTCTCCCCTCTTTTCTCCTCCTGTTTTTGCCATACAAACTCAGGTAAAAATTCATCCTCATACTAATTTGATTCTTCAGTGCTTTGTAGTTTGTTTTTGAAACAAACCTGATATTGTAGTGACATAAGGAGCTTTTGGCAAAGAACTTTCTCTTCCAATAAATATACACATTTTTTCTTCCATTTATAGTCTTGAAAAGTTGGTTGAGACAATGAGAAGTTACATCACTTGCAGTCACATATCTACTATGAGTCAGAGGCAGAATTTGAATCCCTATCTTCTTGGTTCATGGTAACAAATCCAAAATTTGAACAAAATACTCAAGTTGTAGTCCCATTATATGCTTACAAATTGTTGCCCCATTTTAGGGGGATCTGTACACAGTGGGAATTTGGCATATATCTTTTAAATAAATAAATTCATTTTGCCTCCTCTCCCTTCCACAGTCAGAAGCTCCTGTTACTGCTCTCATCAGTGCTAGTGGAACAAGAACAAAAAACAGCAAGTTAATGAATCACTTAAACATCTTTAATCAGTTGTAATTTGAAACTGCCTGGGTTGTTCTACAAACTCGTATTTTCATTAATGTTATTTCAATAACAATAATAATAATAGTAATGATAAATTGTTATTTGTCATCATCATCATTATCAATATCAGGATTAGATGTGATTTCATTGTCATGGAGAATTCCCTTTATAAGTAAATTCCCTTTATAAATTCAGATGTTCATTTGCTCTACAATTTTGAAAATGGTCAAGGCACTGATATATTTCATGACATATTAGGAACCAAACAGTTCATATGTGTCAAAGGTATGATGAATGAACTTGGGTTCATATATACATATATACTCATATATACATATATATGCACATACATATGACATGTATAGCAAGAATATGTATATAGGTTCATATGTATGTCTTAATACATTTTTACGCACTTTTAAGAACATCAGCAATGACAACAAGATAACTGAAATCAATTATATGGAATAAGGAAAGTGCTAATATTACTATTACCATTTTATAGATAAGAAAACTGAATCTCTAAGAGGTCAAGTATCATGCCCATTCTAATATGAGTAGTGAGGACAGTCAGGATCTGAACATATTTCTTATGATTCCAAATCTTATTTTTTTCCTATACTTTCAGGCTGTCCACTCAGCCTAACTTATACAGCCTATTCAAAACAGTTCACAATATAGTATATTATAGCATAGAGAGTATAGTATAATGGAAAGGGTACTTGATCAGGAATCAGGTCCTGTGATATTAGTTTGCTCCCAATGAATCTTTACTGCATAATCTTGGGCTAAGCACTTCACTCCCAAGTCCATGGGTTCTCCATCTTTAAAAATCAGAACTTTGCATTAAGTTGTCTCTGAAGTCCTTTCCTGCTTTAGATCAACAGCCCAATCACTCCAATAAGTCATCCTCTTAAATGCTTTATTAAATTTATAGCTGACATTTTCTTCAAGTACATTTCACATGTTGCCTCCTTCATCTATATTATATATAACCACCACTCCTAGGTGCAAATATCTTTGCCTGCTACAATTCCTCCTACACTTTAATTCTTATACAATTTAGGACTGATGGTCCCTTAGAACATTTCATCTCTCTACTAGGCAATTTCACTTGGTTCTTTAGAATTCCTGTTCTGCTGTGAGTAAATAACTCTAAAGGCTCAGCCTTCTCTGCCAACATTCCTGTTACTTCCACACCTAAACTAAAGTCTGGCCTCCCTCACAATCCTTCCCAGGGGAATGATATTCCATCTCCCATTCTCCTAATCCACACTGGCAACCAGAACTGACATATTCCTTGTTCTTTAGCATAACCTCTAGATGACTTTCTCCATTGCTCCACAATGACCACTTTTGAAGCCTACCCCATTCCGTTATACCACTATTTTCTCATCTTTAATATCTGCCAAGTGTATATCATTTACCTTGAAGATTTCATTCAAATTCCTATTTTCAATCCTATCTCCTGTCACAAATTCTTGCTGATTTAACAAACCACATGTGTTCCACCTTAGAGGCCTCACAATTGCTTGACTATGTAAACTGGCATGACTCCACTGTCCATCTCAATATCCGTTATTTGGGTATTATCCACATTTCATCCCAAGGTCTGTTCCAAAAGTTTTCTAGTACTTTTAAAATCCTGAATGTCATCTTACTCCACTCCCCTTTCTGGAAGTGTCTTCTCAGTACTTTATTGTGAAATTTGGGTTCATTAATCATTAGATCCTTCAGATTCTCTCCTTTATATATAAATGTCAGTCTAAATCTTCATCCATTATTTCTTCTTCTTCATCCTCATAAAGGATGGAATTAATCACTCTTGCCAATTTTACTGTCACAGCATCACCCATATCCTTTCCTTTCTACATATTTAAGGACTCATCCCTCTGATACATCGTCTCTTTCTTGGACAATTGTAATACCTCCTAATTTGTCTCATTGATTATCTTTTCTTTACAATTCATTCCGTATATAGCTACCAAAAAAAACCCCTCAAGATTATGCCATGTACATGTGCTAGGCCCAGGGGATGCAAAGACAAAAACTGAACATAGTTCCTCTCCTCAGGGAGCTAAGATTGTAATTTGGGATATAGTATGAATACAAACATGGATATACAAAATGATCCAAGGAGAAAAAAAGCACTAACATCTTGGTACTGGGGAGAGGGCAATCAGGAAAGGTGTCTTACAAGATGGGACAACTGAAATGATATCAAAGGAAGGCAAGGATTCTGTGAAGTAGAGCAAAAGATAGAGGGCATTCTTTAACTTGAGGAATAGAATGTAGGAATTGCTTAGGGATAAGGAAAGAAAACACTGTATGAGTTAATTAGACTAGAATGTACACTATATAAAGATCAATGACATGAAATAGGTTTGGACAGGTAGGCTAAAGTCAGATTGTGTCAGGCAATTGAACAGTTTGCATTTTTCCCCTGGAGTTAGTCTATAACTGAACATTTTTGAACAGAGAAATGATTAGTCCCCATGTTTTAGGAAGGACTGCTCCTTAGTTCTGCATTCTGGTACCAAGCAGAGCAAATCTAAACCTTCTTGCACATGACAGAATTTCAAATACTTAAAGTTTTTTGATCCTTTCTAAGTATTTTCTTCTTCAGGATAAACATGTCCAGTTTCTTACATTTATTTTCATATGACATGATGTCAAATGCTAGTTAACTAACTTATTATCTGAAAGTAGGTTTGAAACATTGTAACACAATGCTTGAGATAAGGGATTTAGCTCCTGTGGCACTTGACTATTAACAAAAATGTCACTGATTTTTGAAGGAAAGGAACATACATAGCCACCCAGAACAACAAAGCCAGAGAGTTGTGCCTATGGGTCTTTTCACAATTGTTAGCCCATTTTATTGGTGACAGACGTATATAATAATGCGTTGCTATTTCCAGGCAACAAGTTAGCACAATTGACTAAAAAGGATAAATAGAAAAATAGGTGGATAAATTTGTTACTATGTGTATATCAACATCATAGTAACAACATCATCACATATCAATATTTATATCTATATATATGCATACACACAGAAATATATATGTATACATACATATATGCTTTTATGCATACATACATATAGTCTTTGCAAGTGTTGTTATATAAGATAATTTATAACTATGGTGGTTGGCCAGTTAATTATTTAATATTTTGCAAATGTGTAAGAGCAACACAATCTTTCCTGATTCAAAGAATTGCCATTCCCTTCAGAGTCTCTTGAAATATTCTAGAGTTTTATAGTAGTGACGATTTTCATGACTTAAAAAGGAGGGCACTATCAGTATGCCAATATATATTAAAAACAACGACAGCCAAAAAAAACCCAGTTCTATCAAAAAGAGTATTGGAAAAGCTAAAGAGAACCTTTATATGTTACTAGACTCCCTTTGACAGTTATGATTCTAGGAAATTATATTTCACATTAGCTTTACACTTTTATTACAATACATCTTAACATATCATTGGTTCTTTGCTACTTAGTTTGCAGTACGAGGACTATCTTCTTCATCCTATGCATGAGAAATTGAGGCTCTGGTAAGCTTAAATGACTTGCATGAGATCACACAGGAAATAACTGGTAAAGCAAATATTTACACTTAAGTCTTCTGCCTCCAAGCAGGTTGTTTTTCCACCGCGTCATTTCTTTATTCTAAATGCATATATTAAATGACCTGTGCTAGGCACTGGGAGAGATCCAGAGTTTAGTTTATACATTTTAGTTGACCTACTTTAGTTTATACAAGCTCCTACATCATGGAGCTTGCTGTCAATTGCTGTTGATCTAGTCTGAGAACAAACACAAACACAGATAATTATAATGTGAAATACTGCGGGATAAATGCCTTAGAGAGGTGATGAAAAGGTGATATGTGAGGTCCAGAGATGGAAAATCATTACCAAGAGGGTAGACTTGAGAAGTTTTAAAGAAAGAGGTAGAATTTGAGTTGAGGTTAAAATGACTGCTCTAACAGTTATAAAAAAAGGGACATAATAAATTTGAGAATAAGGTCAATGCCAGGGAAGCCATATAGACAGGTAAAGCTAAGTAAGTACTTGACTTTAAGGGAGAAGAGCATAGTTTAATTTTGCTAGAGAGGGGTATGAATGAAGTGAAGTAATATGAGATAAAGCTGGAAAGATAGGATGGTGTGAGATTGTGAAATGATTAAATGTCCAGAAAAAGAAATATCAGCTTCAAACAATAGGAAATATATGGATTTTTCCCCATTAACAAAGGAATTAAATTAATAGATCTGTGTACAAGAAAGATTAATCTAGTAGCTGTATGATGTGAGCTGGAAGCAAAAGAAAGTGGAAATATTAGGGAAAAAGTCCAAAAATGGAGATGAAGATTTGAGTAATTTAATAACACTATATCAAATCATAATATGCATTTGGTGTAATCAGTACAAGTTTAGGAATGTGTTCTGCAACATCTCTGAAAAATGATCATTCAGCTTGAGGGAAATGTTAAGGCAGTTCATTCCAACTTTTGGAGAGCTCTGCTTCTCAATAATCAGTAAATAATCATGCATTTATTATGTTTCTACTATGCACTAGGAATTGTGTTAGATATTTAAGATACTAAGGTAAGAAAGAAATGGTCCCTACCTACTCTGAGCATATATTTTATCCTAAGAGATGGATGAATCAATGAATAAAAAGTTATAAAGTATTTATTATGTCCAAAGTACTGCCTGGGGGCAGAACAATAAGACCATCCTTGTCCTCAAGGTACTTCAATTCCGTAGGGAAAGATAACACCTGTAGAGCAGTAGGAACTACAGAAGTATAATTTGTCATGGATTCCATATAGAAGATAAATGCAACCATGGGGAAGAAAACTGAGAGTGCCTTTTATACAAGAAATAGCTGTGATCGTTTAATCACAGCTCTGAGAGCAAAAGAAGAAGGTGGGTGGGTGGGTGGGTGGGCAGAACAGAAAGGAAAGTGGCAAGAAGATCACTGTAATAGAAGGTAGGAAGCATGATCTAGTGATCTGAGGCCCATTAGAGTAGATTGCAATAATTACTCTTATCAAACCATATAGCTGTGTGCTAGTATGGAAGTTCCAAACTTGTGTGAATTACGTATTCCAGAGAATATTTTCTGGAAATGCACTGGTCCTGAAGATTCAATAGCAAGACAAATGAGAAGAAGATGGGCAGGGTGGGTGGCTAAATGCAAGCTTTTTGGTTTTTCCTTAGATAAATCTTAAATTTACCTCTCTCAATTATATTATTAATTCTGCACTCTGATGTCAATCAGAACAATACTAATCTTTCTTCCATGTTTCAATTATCACAACCATAATAATGCTTCTCTTCTCTAGGCTTAACTTCCTTAAAATATCTTTAGAGCATTCAACCAATTCATCATTTAGCACTACCTCTAATTAACTGAACATCCTGGTTGCTTTCTACTGACTATGATCTTGACTTTGTCTTTCCTAAACTGTGGTGTATGTAACTGATCACAGTACTGAGGTACTGTGTATTTCATGAGGTATTACTGGAACAAAGTAGAGATTATCATCTTCATGATTCCACACACTTTTGGTTTAATGTAATTTAAGATAAAATTTTTGATTATGCAAATCCAATTTGGATTCATATAAAACTTGTAGTATTCTAAAAAAAATCCTTTCTTATTCCATAGGAAGTTGTTTTTCTTTGCTTCATTAAAAGAACCATGCTTGGGACGACTTCTTAAACAGGCCTATTCACCGAATGGGCATTGCTTCCCCTTGCGTGGGTACCTGAATGGGTCTTGACCTAAGGGGCCTGGAGTCTCCTACTGCATCCTAGGCCTTCTCCAGTCATCCTGATGAATATCTGGTCACTGGATCAAGATGGCTCTATAGGAGAAGTGAGGCTGGTGACCTGCACAGCCCTCCCTCACTCAAATCAAAGTCAAGTGCAAGTCATGTCATCATTTCTCTGATGGCATGGTCTTCTTCAGCAACAAAGGATTAACACAGCAACAACAGGAAGTATCTATACAAATACACCCAAACCTTTACTTTTGTTGTTGAATTTTTTACTCAAATGTAGTTTGATTTACCTCTAAGTTCTAGCCAGTTAAGCAGGCTTTTTGAATCTCCAGCCCCCGAGGGTTTTTATGAGTAACAAATGAGATATTATTTTTAAAGTACTTAGCACAGTGCCTGGCACACAGATAAAGGCAAATCAGCTGCAGATTCTTGGAGGGAATGAATTGGAAACAGCTCTTAATCTATAGATGGTAAGAGAGTCAGACAACTCATGAAAAGATTACTGGTGAGCCTTTGCCAGCAATAGGTGCAGTGATCTGTTGCACTGCCCACAAACAGTTCCATGTCACAGTTATATGGTGAGGAGAAACACTAGAATACAAGAACTTGTGGCCATAGTGGAGGAGAGATGGTGGTGACAGTTCCAGAGTGGGAAAGAATAGTTGTGGTCACTCACAGATCAGCATACAGGCCAAAACAGCATTGACCACACCTTTCCTTAAATCATACCACTTTGGAAGAACTGAAAACTTCCAGATCTCCTGAAGGAATTCTGATAACAGCAGCACAGGAAACATAAAGCTTGGGATAGTGCCACCTCCACCAGGAGTGGAACAGCTTTAAGATAAAGTTCAAAGTCAAGAAATAGGGTGGAAAGAATGAGTAAACAACATCAAAACAAATAACATGACTATAGAAAGTTACTATGGTGACATGGAAGATCAAAACACAAACTCAGAAGACATTATCAAAACAGTTACAACCAAAGCCTCAAAGAAAAAATATGAATTGGTATTAGCCACAAAAGGAATTCCTAAAAGAGGTCAAGTAGGATTTAAACATCTAGTAAGAGAGATAGAAGAATAATGGAGAAAGAGATCAGAGTGGTGCAAAAAATTATTTTAAGTGTAAAAAGTTTGGTAAAAGAAGGCACAAAAATATGGAGAAAGTAATACCTTAAAAAACAAAATAGACCAGATAGCAAAAGAGTCCCAAAAATCCACTAAAGAGAATAATTCCTTAAAATGCAGAACTGATCAAATAAAAAGATACATTTTTACCAAACAGTAGAACTCCTTAAAAATGGAATTAGTCAAATACAAAATCTTACTGAGTAAAATAATTCCTGATAAATTAGAATTAGGCAAGTAGAAACTAATGACTCCAGCAGAAATTCATAAACAGTAAAATACAATAAAAATGAAAAATTAGGAGACAATGTGAAATAGCTCTTTGGAAAACAGCTGGTCTAGAAAGCAGATCCAAGAAAGCTAATTTAAGAATTATTGGATTACCTGAAAGCCATGATAAAAAAGAAGTCTAGATATTATTTTTCAAGAAATTATTAAGGAAAAACTGCCCTTATCTTCTAAAACCAACAAGTAGAATAGACATTGAAAGAATCCACCAATCACCTCCTGAAAGAAACATCAGAAGGAAAATTTCCAGGAGTATTATAACCAAATTTCAGAGCTCTCAGGTTGAGGGGAAAAGAGTGCAAGCATCCAGAAAGAAACAATTCAAATATTATGGAGTCACAGACAGGATCACACAAGATTTAGTAGCTATCAACATAAAGGAAGGGAGGACTTGTCATATAATATTGCAGAGAGTAAGGAAGCTAGAATTATAAACAAGAATTACTTGCCCAAAAGAAAAATTGTTTTTAGGGAGAAAAAAGGAATATTTAATGAAATTGAGGACTTTCAAATATTCCTCATAAAAAGACAAGAACTGAATAGATAATTTGACTTTCAAATACTCAAGACTCAAAAGAAGTATAAAATGGCAAACAGGAAAGAGAAATCATCAGGAATTCAATAGGGTGTATTAGCAAGCACCCTAACATATAGGGTGGGCTACTGCCATAGGTTCTTTGATCTGCCTTTTAAAGCAGCTTTAAAAGGGTCAACAAATTTACTTTAATTAAACATATATTAAATCATTTACTAGTTCAGGAGAGGGGTCAGCACCCAGAACATGGAGATAATACAAATAGAGAAAATACAAGCAGAGAAATTAGCACAATGATCAACAAACAGGGCTCCTACTATCTGAAAAAAGTAATACAATCACCTACATACACCACCGGGAGAGCACAAACCTCTGAATAGGTTCTGGACTCTTAACAAATGATTACTCAAAGTCTCATCCAAGGAATCTAAAGGTCTTTCTCATAACTGAACCCTTAAAGCTAAATACCACCTCAGAATTTATCTATCTACTATCTATCTATTTATCTCTACCTACGTATCTATGTATCTATCTCTGTATCTCTGTGTGTATGTATCTATGTGTCTATGTATGTATGTATGTATGTATGTATGTATGTATGTATCTATCTATCTATCTATCTATCTATCTATCTATCTATCTATCTATCTATCTATCTATCTATCTATCTATGTATCTACACTTTCAGTTCCAGAAGGCATCACAACCCTAGTGACTCAGTGCCTAATTACCTTAGTATCAAAAGGTGCAAAAGCCTTCAAGCAAGCCTCCCCATAACCAAGCTGCTCCTGAGGCAAGTCCCTCCCCCAATAAGCTCTATGTGACTCAGGATGTATCCCTGCAGGGCCAGAGTTTAAAGCAACATGGCATCCATGATTGAACACGTGGTCACATAGGCCTATTAATGAACAGGGAAGATGTTTCTCTTCCATTAACATTATAGGGTTAAAGAGTTTCCATTTCTACGTGGGAAGATGATACTTGTAACTCTTAAGAACTTTCTTATTATTAGAGAAGTTAGATGAAGTATATAGATAAACAGAAGGCATGAATGCAAGTTAATTATGATGGGATATTAAAAAAATAAAATTAGAGGATTAGAAAGAGGGATTCACTGGGAGAAGGAGAAATGGAATTTTAAAATTGAGTAAATTATGTCACATGAAAGAGGTGCAAAGATGGGGGAGTGGCAGAAAATTCTTGAGCCTTATTCTCATTGGAATTGGCTCATTGGATTAAGCAACCATACTCAGTTGGGTATAATAATCTATCTTACTATATAGAAAATGAATAGAGGAAAAACATAATGGAAGGCAGGGGGGTACTGATAGAAGGGAGGACAGATTAGGTGAGATGGAGATCAAAAGCATACCACTTTTGAGGAGGAACAGGGTGAAAGGAAAGAGAGAAAATGATAAGGGAAACAGGATGGAGTATACAGTAATCTTAACTGGAAAAAAATTTACAGCTAGTTTGTCTGATAAAGGTTCAGATAGAGAACTGAGACAAATTTGTAAGAATACAAATAATTCTCCAATTGATAAATGGTCAAAGGATACAAACAGGCTATTTTCAGACAAAAAATCAAAGCTATCTATATAAAAATGCTCTGAAAGAAGAAAGTGAGGGAATAGGAAGAGGATTTTTAATTCAAAACTTTTTAAAAATGTTGAAATTGTTTTTATATGTTTGTAATTGGGGAAAAACAATAAATTAAAAAACTCACTTCTCATGGGGAGACATGAATAAGTAAGTTGTAGTACATGATGCACATGAAATAATTTCCTAAGAATTCTCTATGTTCTCCATATTTATCATTCTGCATGGCACAAAAATAGTCTATAACTGATGTGTGTATATACATACAAACACATATATGCCTGTGTGTATATGTGTGTATGTGTGTATATACATTACATAATTATCAGGGAAATATTTAGCTACTTTTTATTATCAAAAAAATGGAAGATTTTTTTGTGATATGTAGATATTTTCTTGATGCCACTTATTTCCTTGAGGTCTAAATTCAATAATACAACTGCTGAATTAAGGGAAATAAATGACTTAGTGATTCTTTTTGCAAAATTACAAATTGTTTTCTGGAACAGTTGAAACAATTTTCAGCTCCACAATTAACATACTTGTGGAATGACCTATTTTTGTTGAAGCTAAGGTGGCTCATAATAACAACCACTTTGCTTCATAAATGCTCAGAAAAAATCCCCTTAATTGCTTAAGTTATTGTAAATATGTCAATATGAATGAGAGACATAAGTGCTGCATTCTCTCTGTTATTCATTATCATCATCTCATCCACTTTCAGATGAAAGTTTATCTCTGATTTAAAATCATTTCCTCAAAACAATGCTAATTTTTTAAAAAATTATTCCTTTTAATTAGCTAGATTCTGTATTCTCATCCTCCTATCTCAAACTTGTATCCACCAAATGAGAACACGAGGAAAAGCAGGTACAAACATGTATAATCATTCAAAGCAAATTTCCACATTGACTGTGCCCTATTTTTTTTTTTTTTTTGGTCACTGCATTCTGAGTCATTCTCCTCTCTACCAGTAGGTGGGTAATGGTTTTGCCATTAATCATCTGGAATCATGGAATCATGGTTGGTCATTACCCCGATAAGATTTTAGCACAAAGATACTTTTCACATTTTTATAACATAACTTGTCAATTCATTCTTCAGTTGATGGGTACCCCTTCATATTCCCTTTCTTTGCCACATCATAAAGAGCCTTAATATGTTTGAATATTCTTAGATTTTGTTTTGCTTAGAACCAACCTTTCCTTTAATCTAATTCCACCTCTCCCCTTCTCCTCTTTGACTCCTATTACGGTATTGATGGAAATGTGTTTCTACACCCAACTCTTTGTATATAGTCTGTATGTATATAATGTATGCATGAATATAATTAGTTTCCATTAGGGAGAGGTTCAAGTGTCAAACTCTTCTGCTTCTCCTTGATTGTATAGATGTCTACTTGTGTACACTATGTGTATCCTCTTTTCCTTCCTATTTCCTAACCTTCTTTTCCTTTCTATTTCCCTTGCTCCAGTGTATTCTTCTTCCATTCCTTTTAAATTCTTTTCTTAAGATCATTAAAATATAATCACTAGTAGGCTTTGTATAATTGGACTCCCTCTACAAAACTTTATGGTGATAGGGTTCAGAGAGGATGCACATGTATTATTTCCCCATAAGTATTTCTTGCTTGTTTTGTGTTTTGGCAGTGTTCATTCGTATTTACATTTTTGCATTTCACTGCATTCCTGTGTTTGAAACTCAAGGGCATTCCACTCCTCTACTCTTTTAATCAGGAAATCCTGCAAGTTCTCTATTTCATTAAATAGTAATTTTTTTCTTCTGTCACATTATACTCTCATTTTTTTTTGGGGGGGGGGGGGAAGGATAAGGTATTCTTGACTGTAAGTCTGTGTCTTTTTCCTTCTGGAATATTATAACCTGAGCACTCCAGTCCTTTTTAAAGATGGCTGCTAAACTCTATGTGAACCTGGCTGTGGTTCCATAGATGAGAAATTCACTGCCTGCAGTATTATTTTCTTTGACCAGGAAGTTCTGGATTTTGACTGTGATGTTTCTGGTACTTTTCAGTTTTTGGTTTCTTTCAGGAGGCAAATTGAAGATTCTTTTTAGACTTTGCTCTGTAGTTCTAAGAGATTTAGACATTTTTCTTTTAAGATTCATTGAAATATGATAGTTAGCATCTTTTGGGGAGGGGCATGGTTTTCAAATCATTCAATGATTTTTAAAAATTTATTTCATTTATTTCTTTTCTAGCTGTATTTCTTTCTATGATACTTCATATTTTCTTCTATTTTTTGACTTTTGTTTTGATACTTCTTGTTGCCTCAAAGAATCACTGATTTCTTTTTGGTCTGTTTAAATTTTCAGGAATTATTTTGCTTGAGCAGTGTTTTGTACCTCTTATGCCAATCTGTTATTTCCTTTTTTTTTTTTTCATAACTTTCATTTCTTTTGCATTTCCCCCCAGGTGCTCCTATTCTATCTGTAACAATTTAAACCCTTTGTTTTAACACTTGCTGTCTATTCCAGGAACTTAAGTTACAATTTACCCAAGCTAGGGTTTTTTTTGTTTTTTTTTGCCTGAAGAAGTTTTGGAGTCATTTCCTTCTTCTGTCTTTGTGTCTTGATTATCCCTGCCAATCTAATAACTGATGATTTCTCCTCATTCTTTAAGCCTGCTCCCTAGTGGAATTGATGTTAAGGATTGACTCTTTTACATATCTGGAGCAAAGATATGGGATGGTCTGTTACTTCTTTATTGGGGTACTGAGTGTTTGTCATTCCAGGATCTTTTGAATAAGGAAGGGATTTGAAAAATTTCAGTGATCTTAGAATAGTCTAATATACCCTCCCTAAGCTCTATAAATTCTTGACTTAGGTTTGGGTCTCTGCAAGAGCAGCTTGCTGCTGAACTCTGCCTCTATCAGCCATCATTTTGTAGGCTCCCATTTGGTCTGGTATTCCTGTCTTGGTAATTCCTTTGCACCGTGGGCTAGATAGTATGTGGTCCGTACCACAACATAACTGATTGATATTGCTGCTGTTTGCCTTGCTCCGTATTCTCCCATGGCCTCTATATGCAGTAGCTCCACTCCACTGTGGATGTACTTTTATGTCTTCCCTGGATCTGGGATCCAGGACTGGGAAGTATTTTACAAAACTGCCACTTCACACCTGTACTCACGGCAGTGACCTAGTATGATACTGGGGTGTGGGATGTGTATGTATCACATATAGTTGGGCACTATTCTTGTCCTGTCTTGTATCACCTCCTTAGGTACTGGAGTTCTCCACGGTGCCCAGTGTGCTGTGCTGGGCACCTGCACAACCCTCCTTACTTGTCTTCCTATGCCAAATTGTGATAAGGAAGTGACTCAGTGTGTGTTTTTTTCTGGATTTCCTCAACCAGATTCAGTCTGATGCATTTTCTATATCTATGCAAATGTAGGTAGACAATGTCTTCCAGCACTGCTTTTTGTCACTCTGCCATGTTGACTCTGCCCCTATAACTCCAAACATCTTTTAAAGGATCCTTTGGTAGTTGTTTTTCAAATGCTGTTCTGACTTGTTCTAAATGTTGTGATCCTAACTGAACTTACATGATGGCTCCTCATTTTTTTTTAAAATTCATGCTCCTCTTTTATTTCAACCCCTTCTTCCAGTTGCTGCCAAAATAAATTATGTTATGCTCAAATGTGACCATGCTACTCCTTTAGTCAGTTTCATTGGGACTCTTCCTTCTAGGATGGAATACAAACTCCTCTCCTTAGCTTTTACAGACATTTACAACTTGGCCCAAACAACAGATTCTCCTGTTTCAGTTGTCCCCCACTCTCAAACTACCTCTGGGTTGATTACTGTAAATGAACAAAATTTCTACTATTATTCCCTTTCAATTGAAAGCTATCTTTCCTGGATTTGTAAAATGTATTGTATATATCTATGCATGTGTGTATACATGTACATGCATGTGTGTATATATGTAGGTATATACCGCATATATAATTTCCATGTATGCATATCACATGTGTATGTATAGATTATATAAACACATATTTACACACATGTATATATAATTTCTCTATATAGAGATATATTTATGCATATATGTGCATCTACACATATACATGCATACACACATACATGAGTTTTATTAATCTGGACAAGAGGTCTTTAAATGGAAAGAAGATGGAAGTGACAATTGCTCATTTATAGAATTCAATCCAGAGGAATGGGGGGGCACAAGAAATCAAGGAGAATCCATTATTTTGCCTATCTTATGAAGGTCTGTGAAAATTATGGTACACACATGTGTATATAGGTATACATACATATTATACATGTGTATACATATAAACACACATACATATTTGCATACATATATATGTATGCATGTGTAATTTAAAGAATAGAAGATTTGAGGGTAGAAGAATGTCATACAAAGAAGGAAGGAAAGAAGAAGTCTTATATGGGTAAAGGTAAATAATACCTATAAGTCATTTCCTGTAGAGGGTAGAGTCGAATTTCCTGAAGAGAAAGCTATTCCTTGTTTTTCAATGAGAGGGAGTAGAGAGAGAAACAGAGACAGAGACAGAGACAGAGACAGAGGGAGATGGAGAGATATTTTAATGTCCTTCATTAGGTATGTATTCCAACCCTGACCATATGACTATCATTCCCATATTTTCAGAAATCATTCTAAGTCCAAAGATATAATCTTCCTAATTAGCTCTTTCCTTCTTAGATTTACCTCTTTAATCTGAAACCCTTATGTGTTCCTAATATCTTTCCTCAGTTTATCAACCAGAATTTTGTTCTCCCTAGGGATGTTTTTCTGGTTTCCTTTTAAAGCATAATTTGTAATTAACAGAACTGCTATGAGCATATTATGGTGTTCAGTATCAAAATTATTTTGAAAATTCTTGTATAATTCCAGATAATTGAAATGGGGAAAACAGTTGAATACATTACCACTTACCCAGGGATCCTCAGAAAGCAACAATTATCTCATTCATTTGACCATTCCTTGATTCCTCTTTTTGGCACCTGTTCATATACATCATCATTCATTGAAGAACAAGAAACTTCTTTCTCTTTAGGAAATTCAGCTCCACCCTCCATAGGAAATGACTCATGTACTATTAATTGTTCAGTGGACCTTCTTCTTCATTTCCTTCTCTACGTGACATGATTCTACCCTTATACCTTCTTTCCTCCAATTATTTCTGCCTTTTTTTTGATAAAAAAAACAAAACCAAAACACTACATTGTTCCCAGATTGCCTAATGAATAAATATCCCTCAAAAGATACTTGAAGGCTTTGACTTTCTCCTCTAGTAGACAGATGAATTTGCAATGCATTTACCTGTGTAAATGTAGTTGTTGAAGCCATGAAAGTGAATGTCATTGTCAAGGGAGCTATTAAGAAGAGAAAGAAAATACAGCAAAGACTGTTATATCATATGATCCTCACAACAACTCTGGGAAGAGCTATTCTCATTTTTTACAGAAAAAGAAGTTGACTCACAGTTTAAATAACATGCTCAGGGTTCTACAGATAGTAAATGAGACAGGAGTCAAACTTAGATCTTTCTGATTCCAACTCCAGAACACTTCTCATTACAATACCTATGTTACTAATTCCGTGTATGAGTCATCAAGAAGGTACTTTTTTTCTTTTAGGACTGGTGAGTCATGGCATATCTGTAGGCAGATGGAAAAGAGCCAGTGAGGAGTGAGATATTGGATATGTAGAAAAGAGAGGAGAAGACTACTAGTATTAGATTAAATGAGGTTGGGGGGATACAGGTGAAGGTCAGAAGTCAAGGAATTAGCTTGAATAAGTTGATCTAGATTTTTTTTCTTAATGAGAGAGGTGGGGAGGGAGCAAGGGAGGGAGAGAGGAGAGGAAAGGAAAGGAGAGGGAAGAGAGAGTGAGAGAGAGAGAGAAAAGAGAGAAAGAAAGAGAGAGAAAAGAGAGAAAGAGAGAAAAGAGAGAGAGAGAGAGAGAAAGAGAGAGAGAGAGAGAGAGAGAGAGAGAGAGAGAGAGAATATTGAGTTATTGAGTAATGGATATAGGCACTGAGGGAGTTCTTTTTTAGCATCTTAAATTACTTCAAATGCTTAGAAATACATCTGCATAACTCTGAGTAAGTCAAAGTATTTGACTCTCATTCTTTGTAAAGTTGGAGTATTAGACTACATGACGCTAAATTTCCACAAATTTGGTTTGTTCAGTGATTTGAAAGTACTTTAAAAAACAGAATCATTGACTTATATGAAAATGAAATTTTTAACTTAATTCTCATTAGCAATTTGTTAAGCTTTAGTATGTGACATGAGATATAAAGAAATGATTGTTTTTTTTGTTTCCTCTCTTCAGGGTAGGGTATAAGTTAGTGCTTTTTGTGTCTTTCAGTGTTCTGTCTCCGTGGCTTTACTTTTAAATTATCTGGGGAAAAGGGGCCATGACTTGAAACTAAATAAGCTCAATGAAATTAGGCATGAAGAAGAAGTAAATACATTTTCAGTAAGGGCCAAAGGAACTCTTCCATGAGAAAAGGGCAGGAGACAACTGATGAACTTTGTAAAACCTATTTTGCCTGCGCAGATGTTTTTAAATACTATTACTATTATCTGGGAATTCATCGCTTTTACAATTTTTACAGTTTAGAGCACCACTTAACAACAAATAGGATGGCAGTTGCCACAATAAACCCACCATATAATAATGTTCTTTATAATTTAATATTATTTCAAAGTTGGATGATCAAGTTAGTTTCATTATATATAATAGAATCAGAAACAGATTGGAAAGGGTTTCTCTACAAGTTACTCCTGAGCTTCTGGGTAGGAGATGATCTGCATATAAATAATTGCAGCACTCTTATTTCCTTAAACATCCATACAATCAAGTAGTATGTGTATTAATAAGTCTTTCATTCATTCTTCGATTCAACAAACACATACTGAATATGTATTTAAAGCAAGACCTGAGCTAGTTTTTATCAAGTATAAACAAATATTTAAGACATTCTACATTCTCAAAGATATCAAAATCTCACAGGGTGAATAAAATATGGTGCAAAATGTGAAAGTAATATCAATGTAGGACACTTGAAATGCTAACGGGGTTCAGAGTAAAGAGAAATAACTTTCAAATTGGGAGGTTATGTAAGGCTTTTTATGTTTGCTGAATCATTGAGCTGAGTTCACATAAAGGTAGGGAAATGGGGGGGATATAAGCAGATGAATTTAAGGTGTTGGTAAGAGTATGAGAAAACATGTTGGGGTTGGAATTTTAAAGACAGTTTCAAGTAATATCCATTTTTACTGTACCATATGGTTTATAAAGGAAAGTACTAGGAAAGAAGGATGGAAAACTAGGTTGAATCCAATTTAGAAGGCCGCAGTGTCTAGCATACACTTTATTTGGTATGCTTTGGAGAATTGCATCTAGGAGGTGTGGTAGATATAGTACCAGAACAGAATTCAGGAAGATTCATTTTCCAGAGTTCAAATCTGGGTCTGGCACTTCCATATGTGTGACGCTGTGCCATTCACTTAACCCTGTCCTACCTTAGTACTTCATCTGTAAAATGAGCTGGAGAAGAAAATGGCAAACCACTCCAGTATCCTTGTGAAGAAAAATCCAAATGGGAACATGATTGAAAAAAAAAAATGACTGACAGAGCCACAGGTGATTTTTGAGTTAAGGAGTAACATGAGTCAAAAAGTTCTTAGAAAAAATTGATTTATTAGTAGTGTCAAAGATGGATAAGAGGAAAAAATAGAGATAGTTCGTTTTAAAATCTATTAAAATTTGTCAAGAGATAATATGAGTGAGTTTAGACCATTTTTAAGACCAGTATGTCCCTTCCAGGGTTCAAATAATTTTTGTGTATTATCATCTCCATTTGAATATAAGTTCCTGAAATCAAAGATTATCTTTCCTTTTTGTATTCATATGGCACAATGCTTGATATAATAAATTCTTTATCATTCATTGTCAGTTGTAGAATATTTTGGCGGATCATTGAAGGGGGAGAATATACTGGGACTTGTTACAAAGGCAGTGAAAACACCAAAAGGGTCAATATCAAGTCTACCAAGGTCCATTGGAAATTGTATATGTGTATGTGTGCATGGACATGTAGGTATATGCACCCACCCATACATGTGTGTAGATAGACATATATGTGCATGTAGGAGATAAATATTAGACTTTTTGCAGTCTCAATAGAATAAAGTCAAAGGATGTCATCATTTTCATATTGAAAATTATTCACTTTCAGCGAAGCAACTGAATACAAAGGTCAAAGCTTGAATTAAAATGGAAGTGATTGGGTTTCATAACTTATCTTTGTGGTGATCAGTGTCCAACGAATTGACTAATTCTCTTCTAACCAAACAATTCCAGATGCTAAACGTTGCCCCTTCTCCTCCCTCATTTTCCACCTATACGTGTGTGTAGGGAGAGTGAAAAATTGTGAAATGATTCAAACTAAAAAAGAAAATGATTTTTCCAAAGCCAAAGCAAGAGTCAAAATAACTGGTAGCAAAGAATATCAAAAGAGGAATCTGTGCAATGCAAATAACAAATCAAACTAAATCCCAAGAAATGTTTGTTAGGTGGGCTTACCCGTAGCCCCACATACAATGTTTTGGACAGTCTATTTTGATGGGAGGTCCTGACTTACTTGAACATGTTTCCAGCCTGGTAGAAGTTGTAGGAATATGAAACTGGGGGTATTGAGTTCTTTGTAAGCACAGTGCAGAGTACCTACTCCCATATAGGATTCAGGGGAATATAATGTAGATTCTTTTTCTATAGTTTATTTGAGGACATGATGTGAAGTCACTAGAGAATACTAAAAGATGATAAATAGCAAAATCATAAAAGGCGTGTATAAATGCTGAAAAAAATGGGGAGTTAGAGGAAGCAGATAACAGTGTGGAGAAGAAATGAAAGAAAAGGCTTCAGCAACAATTTGAAATTTCAGCTTCACCTTAAAGGATAAGGAAAATTTAGACAAAGGTGGTATGGTTTTTGCTGATGGTGGAGATGAAAAAGAGAAAGATGGCGCATGCTCCCTTTGTATCACATTTAGATCTTCCTTATTATCTGACAATTGGTGTTGTGTGAAAATGAAATGGGTTACACCTGAACATGGGGGATTTCTTCTTTTTGGAGGTTCTCAAGCAAGACCATATGATTGCTTTTGGGGGGAAATGGTATAATTTTTTTTCAGTTGTAGGCTAGGAGAAATGACATTTGAAGTCCCTCCCAACACTGAAATTATGTGATTCTGTAAAACATTCACAAAAGGTCTTAATATGTCAATATAAAAAAAGATAACTTAAGGAGCATTTTTTTAGTATTCATTTAGATAAACTATGATATTTGTCATAAAAGAGTCTAACAATCTCTTCTTCCTTCGCTGTTCTGACTACCTAATTGCTAAGTACAGCAGAAGGCAAAACATTGTTAAGGAAAGGTAAGTTTGAAATTGACATAATATAAAAATATAAATGTTACAGAGTAATAAGGAAAAGAAATATTTAGTCCCAAATGTTTAAAGCTGAAGATTCCTATAAAACATCCAATTATAAAAAGAAAGTACAAAATGTCATATTTCCAACCATGTCACTTTTAAACTATCAGTGTAGTGCAAGAATCACCTTTCCGGTGATAAGCCAATCTTTTTATGCTTTGCAAAACCTTCACTTTTTTCTACTGTATGACCTTGAAGTAAAAATCACCCCTCCCTAAATCATTTATAAATATAGAATACCCCCATCAAGCTGTGGCAGAACTAATGCAAAGGTGAAATATCCTACTAACCCCCTCCTCATAAGCTGCTGGTTGTGCTAAAATTAGTATAGAAAAGAAGAAAATTAGGGCAGGGTATGTGTGACTAGTGTATGGCATGCTGAGGATTGGGAGTGGAGTGATGTAAGACAGTTGCATATCAGAGAAATGGGAAATTAGATTTCTAGACAGTGACATTTGTTTAAGGGAATAATGGGAAATATGGAATCAGAGTGGGGAAAAAGTCAAAAATTATGAATAGATAAAGAAAGGCACAGATGCCATGAATATTTAAAGACAAAAAGTAGGGAAAAAACAGGATTAGATAAGGGAGATGACAGAATCCTCGTGTATCTTTGTCCTGGGTTATATATGGGAAAAGAAGACTGGTTTAGAGGGTTTCTGTGAATAAGAAAACAGGTGAATGTTATAAATTAGCATCTCAGGATACCCCATAGTGTCATTTATACTGAGTGTGGGGGTAAGTGCTGGAAAACACAAGCCAGAAAAAAAAAAGACCTTGCATTCTTAGGACTTCATGGAAATTTGAGGCACTTGGTCTTTATTTTTCAATGGCTACAGAGTCCCTTTTCCATGATCCAAGGAATGGACCTGGGTCTCAGAAAATAAGACTGGGGAGAAAACTAGCCAACCATGGTGAGAAACTTAGAGCAATAGCCTCCTAAGCGTCCACATAATGAGTTAAGCTGAGTAAAGTTTAACCAAGTAATGTGAGGCTGGAAACCTGTTCTACCTATGATTTACCTAATTTGAATAAACTGCAGTTTATTCCCCTAGATTTCAGAATACTGTAGGAAAGCAATTTTATACTGTAAACAGTTGGGTGACTGTGTTGTGCTGGGGAGAGTTTATGGGAGAAGGGTACAATAGGAAAGGAAAAGGACATGATTACAAGGTCTCAGTCCATGGATGAAAACCTATCTCATTTTCATCTGGAAACCATTACCCAGTGGTAAAAAAAACAAAACAAAACAAAAAACAGGAGTGAAAATGCCAAGGAAACCTTGTGTTTGTGCCTGAATCTGTTTCTGCTATACTCCTGCATTTCTCTGTTGTTTCAAAGTGGAAAATTGTTCCCTTGGAGCAAATTCTTGGGATATGTGAATCAAGGAATGCAAACCCAGAAGAACTTTCCAGTTTAATCTACCTCTGAACAAGAATCTCATCTCTAATTCTACTTGGTGTTGTTCAGTTGTTTCAGTCATGTCTGACTTTCGTGACCATTTGGGGTTTTCTTGGCAAAGATCCTGGAGTGGTTTGCCATGTCCTTCTCTAGTTCATTTTTTTAAAACCGAGGACCTGAGGCAAACAGGGTTAAATGACTTACCCAGGGTCACACAGATAGTGTCTGTAGCTGGATTTGAATTTAGGTCTTCCTGACACCAGGCTTGGCATTCTGTCCATTGTACCACCCAGCTCCAATTCTTAGCAAGTAGTAATTCAACCTTTTCTTGAACATCTCTCCTGAGGGGAGCACCCACTAAATTCCATCTGAAGATGGCCTCTTTCACTTCTGGATGATTCTTATTGTTAGGATATTTTCCTTTCCATTAAACCTACACTTAAATCTTTGCAGCTTCTGCCCATTACTTCTACTCTCGCTCTCTGATCTGTTGATACCAATTCAAATTATCCCTTTTCCCACAAGGCTCCTCTCTTTTCTAAGCTAAACAAGCCTAGTTCAATCTGTCTTCATTCAGGCTGACCAGATGTTTTGCTATTTTACCATCTTGGTTGATTGTCTATTAATCTATCTATCTATCTATCAACATGCATACATATATGTATGCATGTATGTATACATTTATAAATGTGCATTTATACATGTCACCAAGACACATATGACACACAAACACATTCCAATTACCAATATCTTGCCTAAAATATCATTCTGGGTAGTAACCCCAGTACTCTAGATGTTCTCTGGCTAGTGAAGAAAACAGTTTATTGCTTCCCTTGTTTTACATACAATACTTCCATATATGCAGGTAGAACAGGGGTATTCTAAACTTCTGCCAGAATTCTGATGTTCTGATATAACGTCCTTTGACATTTTTGGTTTCTTACATTAACACAGATGACAGAAGGAAGAGGCTAATCTCAGGTAAAAGTACTGTATACTGATTTTTAATGAAACATCTGGGATAGAAAGGGTCTCAATGGGGTCTAAAGCATGTTTGTTCCCCTCCAGCTTTCAATGTAATATTTATGACAGTTGTACAGATAAGAGCTAGACTCTCAGTCATTTGATTTGCTCCTGATTTTCTTGATGAGCATAAGGGGAGAGCAAGATAGAATCAGTTTCTAGATGAGAGTTTGGGGCACTTGGGTTGAATGGAGAGCTTGAGACCCTGTATTATTGATTGAGAGAGGTGCCTGAACATAGCTAATGCTTGATAAATGCTTGCCAGTTGTTTCCATTTCTGTTTCTACATGCAGATACAGCAAGAAGACTCATCAAAGTTACTATAGCACTTTCTAATATTGTAATGAGTTAATAATTTCAGTTCACCTCCCATGTCACAAGGATAAAGGAAGCCTATAATACTGAATTATTTTTTTATAATTCTAGTGATATGGCTGCAAGATTGAAAAGAAGATAACCATCAACCTATAGCATTTTTGTTACAGTTGTTAGTGGTAAATTTTATTTGTGTTATCGTTTTGTTTTGTTTTTTGGGTTTTTTTTTTTTGCCTTGGGAATGAATGGAATGTGTAGTCTTTGTTACATAAAAGTCATGATTATGTTTTTACCCTAATATACTACTCTATACATTAAAACCATGACCTTGAGGGAAGGTGGTTAAATGAAATAAGCCAAGGAAAGAAAAAGGAAAGACTATGATATGATAATATGTGAGGCATGAGCCTGAGATTGAATGATCCTGAATAAGAAACAGCACCTCGCACAATAGTTACTTAAGAATTATTTGATAATTGAAACCCTTGATGCTCCAGCATAATATTCTTCCTGGAAGGAAAGTAAGGTTAGTCTGGAATGATCTATTTTTGTAAAGCTATGCTTCCTCTTTGTGGTTCGTTGCTTCCATTTCTAGGGGCTCATTGACCATTTCCTGAATCTATTCTAGAATATCAGGAATCGAGGGCAAAAAGACTAATTTATACACTTCAGACAATTCTCTGACTTTAATAATTTAGCCATCATTTGTCATTTTCCAGTCCCAAAGGACTTCTGCCATATTCTGTAATCTTTGCACGATGGCTCAGAAACCATATCTGCCAGGTCTTTCATTTCCTTAGATGTGGTTCCTCCAGACCTTGTGATTTGAATGCATGAATGTCAGCTAGGTACTCTCTTAACTTCCTCCTTAATTATCTAAGGCTCCAAATCCCTAAGGGTCAATTTGTTCATGGACTTTCCATTTTGAAGATCATTACCTGTAGCAGAGAAGACAGAAGCAAAATGAGGTTCCCTGAGTTCTCTCCATACATAATTAACATTATCCCTCTTTTCCAAGTTGCAGTCCTATTTCTTCTGTGATATTCCTCTTTTTCCCTATATGGCAGGAGGAAATGAAAACACAAAGAACAAAAGCAGCCTTTTTTTTAATGAGTGATTTCTGCCAGGTTCATCTCATTTTGATCTTTAGTGCTTTCAGAAGTATTTTGCCAGGGCCATATATTGCTTTCATACTTACGTTTTATAACATGCCCTTATTTTTGTCTTTTGTACATGTCTTTAAAAAGTCTCAAGGTGAATCAATGACACTAAAGTCTTAAGAGAACTATTCCTTTTCTTTCTTATTGACATTATTTCTTTTTTAATCTCTTCAGAATTAAATTCCTGGATTCTTCTTTTCTCTTCTAGACTATTTTTTTCCATAGAATTTTTGTAATAATCACATTTTTCTGAACACTTTAAAATTTGCTTTCCAAAGATCTAGAATGTATTTTGGATTATACTCAGTTTTTCTTTCCTTCTCTATCACAAATTATCATTTTTCCTTTTCTCCAAGTGTCTTGCCATTTTTACCTTCAACATCTGATTTTTATTGTTGGTGAGAAGAAGGTACAAAGTAGTAATTTTCCTAGTTGGTATCCACTATTTATTATAGCAAATCAAGAAATTATAAGATGCTTTGTTTTGCCAGACAGTTCAACTGATGAATGGAGAATAGGCTTCACGCTTCCATACAAAGATTGTGATTTCTTTCTCAAGACTTCATATGTCTCCTATCTGTCTTGGGGGGCTGTATTCAAATTTAATGACAATATCACTTTCGTTTTTGCTTCTGCTGATGCTTCTCTGCACTCAAAAGAGCTTGACCATAATTCTCCAGGTCGGTTGCTGACTTTACTCACACTGAGTATATACTTTTAGTATTCAATGTTTTCCCCACTCTCCTTTACCTATCTTAAGAGGCAGGACAGCATAGTGGATAGAATGGAGTGATAGACTCAGAGAGACAATTGTCTAAGTTCCATATGACCTCAGATACTTCTTAGTTATTTAACCCTTGGAAGGCTGCCCAACCCCCATATAAAGTGGAAAAAATAACAGTTCCTGCCTAACTGGTTTGAAAGAAGGATTAGATGCGATAATGTGTATGTTTGGCTCATTTTGAGTTCTTATTTCTTCTTACTCCTGTTTACTTCTTAGTTCTCCTTACTTTAAATATTTGCGTATATGTATGTAAGGGTATATGGATATATATATATATATGTGTGTGTATACACATATATGTATATATGTTTATACACATACATGTATATAGACAATGTTATATATATCTATGCATATATATTTTATATGTGTAAATGTACACACATATACATAAACCCACATATATACACATATATCTAATATACGTATGTGTATACATGTGAATATTATATATGAATACACACATAGCATGTGTGTGATATATACACATGTGTAATATATACATATATATGCACAAAAATATTATACACACATGCATACATACATAATTGGTTTTATTGTTGGCTCCCTTCTTCACTCTTCCTTAATTTACATAAATTCCCAGAAATAGACAAGGCACGGTATAAATTGATTTCAAAGATAAAAATTTCACAAAATGCTGCTTTCAGGGCAAGGTGTTAATATATCTCTATCATTAGCAATCAAAACATTTTTTATTTGACTGGTAAAATTAGTAATTTGATACTTTAAACATTAATAAACTGCTAGAAAACCATAGCAGAGTGAACCTCTTATCCCTGACATCTTTTGTGAATCACAGCTATTTGCAAAATATTAAGACATTTTGAGAGTTATTTTTCATGTTTGGAACTAGATAAACAGTCAAATTCCTAACACAATAATATTATAATATTTAATTATTATGATATTATAAGGATGCCTTTATAGCCTTAATTTTATCCATAAAAAGTAGAAGACAGGGGCACAGCCACAATCAACTATATTTGCTCAATGCTTCAAAACAAATAAATACCATTCTTTTTAACAGAAATCTTCAAGTGGCTAGAGAACTAATCTTAAAAAACCAGAATTCCATGTTGAGGCTACTGTGAGGTGAATGCTATTGCTACCACCACCACCACCACCATCATCATCATCATATTTCTTTCTATGTTTACAAAACATTTTATAAATATTCTCATTTCTCCTCACAACAATCCTGGGAGTTGTTGCATTATTATCTGCATTTTATAAATTGGGAAATTGAGGCAGAGGTTTTTCTCAGAGACATCCAACAGCTAAGTTTCTGAGGGAGGATTTCAATTCAGGATTTTCTGACTCCAGTGCCAGTGTTCTACCCACTGTGAAAGAAAACCTACCAATTGTTTTTCTAAGGATCAAGAGAAAAATACCATTTGTAGTGCTGAGATCTGGGAGGCCAGTATTTGTTAAATATGTAGGAGTTTCAATATACATTTAATTTCATAGCCAAAAATAAACATCATTCCAAGGAAGTCAGGGTAGCCTGTGCTACTCCTGCCAGATGGTTCTCCATATTTACATCACTTTTCCCCTGTCTAGATTGAAAATTATTTAGATTACTTGTTTTCTTCCCTGAAGTGGCAAAGCAGAGATCAATGAAATGCCACTTCTGAAAAGATGAACCATAATCTCTGCTTTCACAAGTGAAATCAACTTGTTAATCTAATAGCAACAATTTCCAGATTCAGCAAAAGTAAAACAAAACAAAACAAACAAAAAAAACTATCAAACCCGTTGAATAATTAGTAGAAATCACTTGATTGTCTGAATGTTTCAATTTTCAAACAGTTTTCTTTGGCATTGGACTAATACAGCCATGGATGCAAAACAGTATCAGGATACAGATGACACTGCTCCTCCACTTTATCTGAATATCCTCCTGGATACAATGATCCTAATTGAGATGGAGGAGAAAAAGAAGACTGGGTTACTGAGGAGACATGGCACTCATTACAGAAAAGGTATAACAACTTAGATGAGTGTAGTTGCTAAAATGGTCTGACTTTCAGCAAGAAACAAAACTGGATCACAGAATATTGCAACTCTGTCTGCTTCCACCAGAGATCATAATTGGGCTATGATTTTTACAACAGGCAAGTCTTATTGTCAGAGGACTGAGACTGGCAAAAAGTAACACTTATGCCCCGGACCTGAAGATATTACAAACAATAATGAAAAATACTTTTTTAAAAAATTTCTGTGTATACACATTACACACAAAGTAATATAGTGGCACATTTTCTTTTCCTGCTATTATTCTCTACTTGAAATAATAAAATATTTTCAGAAAGTTTAAAGTATTTTTGCATCCTTACAAATAATAATCCTTTTTTTTTTCCTGGGAAATCCTCACATGATTGGTATTCTGTTTAATTCTATTAATATACTTTGGATGATTACAGAAATGGTTTCACAGAGAAGAGGTAATTTATCAGTCAAAAATAGTAGAAGCAGTAGTTGTAAATCAAACTATTGCTTGATCTGTGGAGGGTTATTTAGATTAACTGAGGTCAGGTTTCTGAAGAGAGAGTTTAGGAATTCTGTCCTTTTAATGGTATTCATATGGTAAGTACTCCTTAGAGGAATGGCCAAGTGACAGGGAGATTCCTGTCTGGTCTGTCTCTTTGTGGCACTACTGCATTTCCTTGTAGAAGAAAGATACTTTGAAAGGAGAGAAAAGGCAAAGGGAAAGAGTGAACAGGGAAAGGAAGGGGCAAAAAGAAGGGCAAAGGGGAAGGAAGAATGGAAATGGCAAAGGAGAGGAAGTTGCAGGGAGTGACAGAAATGTGGTTAAAATGAAAGCTAGTCAATTGACCTTCAGATTCTATGTTGTTACCTCAAACCAAACATTATTTTTACTCAAAAAGTGACTCTCTTGAAGACTTTGGTTTCTTTTTACTTTAGATTTTTGGAGATAATTATTTTATTTAACAGTTAAAGGATTATTAAATATTGATTATTGGGAGAATTTTCAAAATTCTTCACTTTCTTCCTTTTCTAACCTGAATAATTCCATAATGATTCAAAAGAATGAAAAATTAATTCTGCTTTGCATGAATTCTTTTTTTAATTAAATTGCTGGATTTCTCTGAAGTTGATATTGTTTCATTACGTAAAGTATGTGATTAAGGTATTCTAAGATTGTAGCATTGTCTACTAGAAAAATTTCATGATCATTTAAAATTGGTAATTGTTTTCTATACTTAAAATTTCTCATTCTATCAATACATCAACTTTCATTTATTTATTACTTACTCTGTGCCAAGCATCATTTTCGCCACTGGGGTTATAAAAAAAGTAAATTTCTAATCTTATTAGTTCACATTCACTTATCCATTGAGACCATAAGAGATCATGACTTACTCCCGTTGGATCCAGTAGTATAGAATCAGATACGATGCATCACCTGAGAAGGGGACATAGCTCTTCAAGGGGAGGCTTATATACTAGCACTTAATGTGTTGGGATATCTGGCATTTTAGTCTGTATCTAATTGTGCGAAATTCTACCTATTCTCCTGAGGTATCCTGCATTTTACATTGCAGCCTAATTTCATAGACTCCAAGGAACTATGAATCATATAGCTCAACTTTCCTTATTTTCCAGATAAGAAAATTGGTGCTCATTAATGTTAACTGACTTGCCCAAGATAACACAAAAAAATCAGTCCTAAGTTGAGACTATAATGGCTCTGTCCTTTCCACCTACAGCACATTTCCTCCCTTTTCTGAAGTTCTGCAGCATCTCTTACAACTCTCATGCTCTTACTACATTCCAAACTTTTATATTTGTATACAGGGAGCACTATTTCCCTAGCACATCTATAAATCTTTTTTTCTCTAGCAGTTCTACATCTATGATCCTATTATTTCTTCAAAACCTCACTCCCAGCACATACACATTAAGTTTCTTGAAGGGATGAATTTTGTCTTCTTTCCCTCCCTGTAAGCTTCACTGATTTGGACAAAATAGAGATTCAATTAAAAAAAAGATTTGTTAAATGAATATCTTTAAGTATACTGAAATGGAGAATAAAAATGTTTAGAAACTAATGGTGATTTTGAAACATTCATCCTGAGACATCCCTATTAAATTAAAAAAAGGTGTCATTTACATAACACTTTTAGTTTTACAAGATATTTTACCATATGTTATGTAAATTGAGCCTCATAACAACCCTGAAATATTTTTCAGGTGAGAAACTAAGGCCAAGAAAAGTTAAATGAAACCTATAGTCAGTTAGCAAATGTCAGAAGATGCAAACCCACATCTCTTTGATTCCAAGCCTAGAACTCTATACACACCATAAAACAGTATAACTAACTATAGATAACTATTGCCTCTGAGAAGTTTTAATATTTAGACTCAAAGAACAACAAAATATTAGAACTAGAGGGGACCATTCAAGTTATTTTGTCCAACCCCTCATTTTATGTAGGGAGAATCTAAGGAATTGAGATGTTATGTCATTGGAAGGAAGGGAACATACCAGGTAGTTTATTGAGGTCTCTGTCAGCCTGAAGATGTTCTTTCTGGAAAATTTGCTTGCCTTTGCATATTCATTAGCACTTTGTATAATTAATGATTGGGAAGAGTAAAGTCAGAGCTAATTTGAGTGTATCAAAGAAATTATGGAAGGAAAACTACCAAAGTGCATTGTATAGACTGTTTTGCTGCAATCTGAATCTTAAAAGAAAAGAGCTTTTGAATGTTCAAGACTATGCAATATTTCAAGTATCTTTTCAGAGGAGGCTTTTTTTTCTTTCAATGGAGGTTTTTTATACTCTTTCATAACCAAGAAATTATATTTGGCAATAAAACTTCAATCTTCTAAATTCTTGAAGTCATTTATCAAATCAGTGACTATTGTTAGAGAATTATATTTAGACAAGTAAACACCAAAGGCTTAAGAAAGTTTCAATCTGAGGAAAAAAGTCTAGGATGAGAGTCAGCATGGTGGTGAAATAGTGATTAGAACATGAGATTTGATGTTTGAAGTCTGTTTCATTTATTCACTCCTAGCTATGTGACCTTGGGAAAGTCACATAAGATTTCTCATCTTTGAAAAAGAACATTTGCACAAAGGCACTTTTAATACATGTGTACTTTATAAATTATGTAGAATATGGATCAAAGTGTTTTACATGATATTTATGTAATCATATAGTATACATAGAATATATCATTTTTGTTACAATATATTATCATAATAAAATAAGTACTGTGAATATTAATATAATATATTAAGGGAATTAATATATTAAGGGAATAGAAAGTGACTTGTATTGCAAAATCAGCATTTCATTAAACTTTGATTAGATATCTTTCTGATAACTAAGAAAATATGAATGCAAATATTAATGAACACAATCAAAATGAAGTGAAATCTATGGATATATAGGATTTCTTTCTTTTGGGGTGAGTCATTCTATATAAGCTTTAATGTGAGATTATTGTTTTTCTTGGGGGGTGGAAATGAAGAAGAAAACTCAGTAATATAAGTGAAGGGTATGGACTTCCAAAAAAATGTGACATTGCATATTAAACAGAGTGACTAAACTGGGGAAATCAGAATATATGTGATTAATCTTTAATTAACACCACTGACGGCAAAACTTGGCAATAAAACTAAAAGTAATGCAGCTGACAGAATCTTTTGCCATATTTGTCAATAAAAAGTAATCCTACAGCCCTAGAAGGAAACTCAAGTCAATTCAAACTTCCACTGAAATCAAAATACCCCTATGTACTACCTTCTCCCCCAAATTTATAAAATATATATGTATACATATATGTATTTGCATAAACATATGCATACACACCATATGTATGTATATATATGTATATGTAAGCACATAAACATATAAACATACATACATATATATACTCACATCTATTCATATGCATAATACAATGTTAGATTTAAACCTAGAAGGGACTCAGTTGTTATTTAGTTTGACCTCTTCATTTTAAAATGAGGAAATATAGGCCAAGAAAGAAAGTAATCAGTGAAGTGGTGGAAATGAAAAACATATAAGAAAGTATTGGAAGAGGCATGAGCTTTGCATGTGAAAAAGTTTCTAGTTGAAGATGTGACATGGTTACAACAATTTAATAGGTGATTGTGGTCTGAGGCTACAATAAAAGATACATTATTCATAATGATGGAAGTGATAATCCTGTAATTCTGGTTGGGCTAAATTTGAAGCATTAAATGAGCCACATTTTAGGAAGTACATGCATGGGATGGAACGACTACTGGAAATCATTCCCTATAAAGATAATTTGAAAGTATTGGGGGATTTAAGGGCAGAATGAAGATGGGTGGAATATGTGAAATGAGAGATTCAGACTGCATAAAAGAAGGAGTATTCTAATTATTCTATTTGTTTAAAAATAGAATGGGTTATCCTGAAGGTAATGTCTACTTCATCACTGAAGGCCTTTTTCAGAAAAGTACTCTCCATATATAGATTAGGGTAGATTACCTCTGAGATCCCTAACAATTTTAAATTTTTAGTATTAACTTAAAAGGACAATCATATTGAGCAGAAAATGGAAAGTACCCCATAAGTATGGTTTGTCTTAAACCCACTAAAACCCAGATATCTTTGAAGATAACTTTGCTCAAACACATGCTTGGGCTACAGCAAACTAGACACACTGAAAAAGAAATTATTCATTGGAAAAGGAGGAATGAAGTTATCTGGAAAAATACAATAACCAAAAATTTCCTAAGGAACAGTTCTCTCTGTATATGATTTTACATGCGCATTGGTAGCTTTCAGGGTAGACTACTCCTTTCAAAGAGAGACAACAGAAAACCCTTAAGAATTCTACTAGAGTTTAAATATTAAATCATAATTTTTAAAGAAAATGCAAGATCTAAACACTACCATTCTACATATTTGTCTGTGTGTGTGTGTGTATCCCATGAAAGCAATTGATTCTACTATGCCTGGTCACATATTTAAATCCTATTGGTCTGATTGCTATTTCAAAACTTTGAACATCTAGCTCCTCTATACTCTAACTATACTCTCTAACACACAAACATAATCAGCTAAAAAGCATGAATTAGCTGGCTACTATGTACTAACCACCATGCTAGGGGTGAGTGCTAGGGGTGGAGACCAAAAATGAATAGTCCCTTTAAACACACACACAGACACACACACACATACACACACACACACACACACACACAAGTAAACACACCTACCAAACACACCCCACCTCCCCACACCCCCCCCCCCACACACCTACCAAACACAGACACACACACGCAAGGACTTCATTTCAGTTCTAAAGTTTACTTCAGGGAAAAGTTCCAGACAAATGCCACTTCATCGTTCTAGATTCAGTATCTCTTTGTGGTGATGAACTCCTAAAGACTACCTCAATGCAAGTCTCCAGTGTAACCACTTGCACTCATTCTTTTCTCTTATTCCGTGCTTCTCATGATTATTCCGAAGCAGCAGCCCCAATAAAAGTGGTGATAACTAGTCCTATACTATTCTGTTTTATTCCTCATCTTCTCATAGTGATCCTAGATTAAGCCCCTGGAGGGAAGAAACCATACCCTACTTTGTGCTCCAACTGATTAAGCCGGGGCTACGTTCAGACAAGCATCTTACATGTGCTTCTTGAAGAGTAATGAGGCTGGCGATCTGTAAAGTGGGTGAAATTGGTTTTATAACAAGTTCTAGGATTCTCCTTTGGATGATTAGTTAACAACGGTGAGGGGAAAAAATAGTTCACTGGCATGGGAAGCCTGTGTGAATGAATGTGGTATTTTAGAAGATGGAGGAGAAGAAAAAAAAATACTGATCCTGGATCTTTTACTCCACATAAGCTGAGATTCTTGACATATTTGAAAAAAAATATATTTATTATTATTATTAATTACTCTCATCATCATACCAATTCTAAATTGAAATGGGAAACCCTACTTACTTTAATTAATCACTGAGCTCAGTAGAATGAGTTGGAGTCAGGAGTCCCGTTTTCCCTAGTTGAGAATTCCAAATATATCCGTGCCCCTGTCTTGTCAGAGCCCCTCCAGCTGTGGCAGGTGCAGATCACGGACCTTCGCGCGCTCAAGCACCCTTACTCTCCCTCCCTACCCGCCCCCAAGTGGGCGCCGAGCTCTTGAGCATGCTCAGTATGGTTGCTGGAGTCACTGAGGAGTTTCCACGCGTGTATTCCACTTCTCCGGGTTTTAGCAGGAGCCTGTGTTGAGGGGGTTCAAAGGGGGTGTGTGTGTGTGCAGGGGATGAGGGTGGCACCCGGGAGCCAGGGCAGATTTAGCTTCGCAAGTGGCCAGATTTTCAGCTGCCCAGGCTTCTCCTGCTGGCTGTTGCTCCGAGATGCTCAGGCAGAGCGCTGGGCTATTTCACCTGCCGCGCTGAGGCAGGGGGGGATTGGGGAGAGCGGTTGCTGCTGAAGGCAGCTGGGGTGTGTGAGATGGGGGGAGCTCACACTGCAGTATAATGCGAGCCCGTCTGTTCTGGAGGAGCAAGCAGCTGCCCGAGCCCCAGCGCCCCTTTCAGGTGCTCTGCCTCGGTCTCCCACCCCTCCAGTAACTTGACTCTTCGCTTTCTCTTTTCTGGTGCTTCTCTCGGTATAGGGGTGGTGGGGGGGAGGGGGGGAGTTTTTGGGGGAGGATTGCGGTAGCTGAAGGAGAGATTCCGAGAGGGAGCTTGCCTGGTGCCTCTCTTCTTCTCCCCCCACATCTCCACTCTCCCCCCCTCACCGGGCCCCCGCCGCCCCCCTCCGTTGCCGCTACCACCGCTGCTACTCCGCCAATTCGGAGAGAGACGGAAGCCTGTGTCATGCAATTGGTGCCAAGTGAAGGTGCCCGAGTCTGAAGTCCCCGAAGGAAGCGAAAGCCAAATCCAACCCCACAATGACAGCCATGAAGCAGGAGCAGCAGCCGTCCAATCCCGGGGCCAGAGGGAGCCAGGCACAGCAGCAAGATCAGGTAAGAGTTTGCAGCAAGTATCCCTCCTTGGGGATGTGAAGACGGGCTTCAAGCATCTTCCCTCTTCCATCCACCGCCTTTACATTATCCCCTCCCCCTGTCTCGTCCCCATCCCAACCCTCACCCCTGTTTGTCTTTTCCCACTCCACCCCCTTTTTACCCTCCTCCTTTCTCTGCCCTTCCCCCCATTCCCCAATTTGGTTGTTCTCCAATCCTCCCTTATGGACTCTGAAGGAAGTTGAAGCATTTGAGTGCGCTCTAGGGCCAGGGAAAGGATGCGAAAAGTGGAGAGACGTGGGGAGGGCGGGAGAGAGGTAAAGAGCGACTACCTGAATATATGGGGGGAGAGGGGAGGAAAGGTGAGGGAGCCCAGGAGGGCTGGCCGCAGGCGGGATGGGAAAGTAGTGGCTGTTGGGTCCGCTGCTGCCGTGACGGCTGCTGCTGCTTCTGCTAAAAGCCACCCAGCCGGAGTGAATGGCTCATCAGAGCAAAGAAAAGGAAGGATTTTCAATCCCCCATTCATGCTTGTTGGAAGGTAACTGTAGGGAGCTGTTGGCCCGGGTCGTTGCCTTGGCTTCAGTGAGAAACAGCTGCCTGAAGAAAAGTACACTTTACTAAGGGAGATAGTCGAGTCATCTGGGAGGTTGGCTTGGCTGTACCATTTGAGAGAGGCGGGGAGCTTAGTATAGGTGACGACCTTTAACCAGTTAGTTTTATGGTTTCTTGATTTGAACTTGGTCAGTTTCTGCATCTATGCTGGCTTGAGAAAGGGGCAAGTGATGTGATTAGATAGGGGAAGGTTTGTTGGTTTCCTGAATCCACATGTTTTCAGTTTCTGCAGTGTAGTGCTTTTATAGAGACAGTTGATGACGAGCCCTCTTGAGCAGAGATGGGCATTATTTTTCTTGCTCCTTTTTTTAGCTTTCTAACATCCCTTCCCTCCTCCTCCCGCCACACATACATTGATTTTTGTTTGTTTGTTTCAGTGTTGTCCAGTGAAATAACCTAAGGGTGACTCTTGTGCTCATCTTTCCCAGACTAGGTTGATTCTGGAGTTTGGGCTGTTGCTTTACTCTTAAGTTGAAAGAAGAGGCGGGAGGGTGGAGGTGTTAGGAGTTTGGAATGGGGAGGTAAAGAAAAGGAGAGAAAATTATGATGAGCCCTTTCATAGATCTGTCATGTTTACATCAATTAGGAACTCTAGGTAGATACTGTCAGCTATTAGGTCATTGGATAATTATGACACTCTGGAAAAGAGCCTCCTATGCTACCTACCAGAGATGGTGCTCTATGCCCAGGATACACTGCGGAATGGGCTGTAACACTTTCCCAGATGATTGCTGGAAGTGGGTATAAAATACGATCAGTCAGAATCATAAGCAGTGGCTCAGCTATTAAGCTTTTCTGTGCCCTTCAGTTTAAAGTGTAAAGGGAGCTGTCCAAATGGAGATGAGATGGAGGAAAAGTGGTCCTATTAGTATCCTAGAGTCTTTGCTTATTATCATCACTCATCACCTTCCCCACATTGCCTTCAGGGGTTTCTGTTTCACAGGTGGTAACTATTACCACTCACTAAAAGCTTATCTGGGTTTATACTATTGCATGATGCAGTTTATGCAGTAATTTGTTCTGTTTTGGAAAGATCATTGAAAGTGTTTTGCCCTTTCCAGGGTTAAACCTCTAAAAAGATGAAAAATATCCTTCCCCCACCCACCTTTGTTCTTAGAAGAGCAACTGGTTAGCAGCTATTTAAGAGATTATTTGTCAAGAAAGGAGTATGGTTTGGAAATCCACTTTCAGGCTGACAGCACCCTAAATTTCATTAACAAGCTGCCATGCCTCTCAGTTGCTCCTGGGATGATAGTACCAACAAGAATGATTAGTCAGGTGAGATTCCCCACATGAAATTTCTGCTCACTAACCTGTGACACCAACTGGTTACTTTGGGTGCTGCAAAATTTTCAATTATATTGGAGGTGGAGAGAAAGCCAAGTGGAACATAGCTACAACATCTGAAGATAATGTTAATAATCTGTTTTGTTTATACTGGCAAATCTACAATCCATGTGTAGGGATTGGAGTTACATTTAGAATGTATTGCTAATTTGTATTGAGACACATACACATATATATTTCATGCTGCTGTGTATTTTTGTAACCAATAATTTTTCAAAATATCATGAATAGTTGATTAATTCTCCTTTAATTCTCATTATAAAATTAATATTATTTCCAAATGTCAGTGTTGAATGTGTGTGTGAGTGAGAAAGAGAGAGAGAGAGAGAGAGAGAGAGAGAGAGAGAGAGAGAGAGAGAGAGAGAGAGAGAGAGAGAATGTTTTGTGTATGTGCAAAAATTTTTTGGAATTTTAGAAGGGGCAGATAGACCATAAAAATATGCTCTACAGAATACCATTTAGTTTCATGTAGCTGGTTGCAGAAGTCCTTCCAAATATTCCAAAGTAAATGTGCTCTTCATCTTAAAATTAATGAATGGAATTTACATGAAACGATGTGTGTCATTACTGTGAAAAATAAATGATTTCTGGAAGTTATAAGGATATGTGCTATTATAGTCATTCTAGGCCCAACTCGGGATGCTAACAGTCAGAATTCAGAAAATCAGTAGTGAATATATAACTTTATTAGTACTAATTATTTTAGTTTTTCCAGTATATGCAGTATCAAAAACTTAAGAAAGCAATATAATTTTCCTTTAAAAGAATTGTCCTTTTAAGTAATGTTTTATGATTGAGGGGTATGTTTCATCTTATCATTCACTAGGTATTGATTTTGAGAGAATTAGATTCTCTGAAATGTTGCCAAAAAGGTCTTTTGCTTTCCAAGGTAAAGATATTTTTGAATTCTAAAAATCAAGGTGTCCTGATTCTAGCAAGGATCTCCTTTTACTTAAATGACAGTGAAGGGGTCATGGTATTTTTCTTTCATAGAGAAAATGTCTGTGAACTTCTGAAAAACCTTTGTTATCATTACCAGAGCTCTTCAGGGGTCTCAACCTCTCAAATTTCACTCATTTGTAAATGCCTGGTGGTAAGTAGGTGCTGTAATCATGATCAGAGCTGCTCCAGGGCAACTACTGTGACAAGAATGTAATATGAAATCTACTCACTCAAATTAGTTAAAATTCTGAGTCCCCGTGAATTTTCATCATTTTAATAATCTTTCTTTGCTAGCTCCATTGATTAAGTAAATGTTTACCACTTCTTTAACACTTCATGTTTACAAAATGCTTTGCAACCAGCTCTTTAAAGTAGATCAGTATAGCTTTTCTGCTTATAGAAATGTCCCATTTTTAAGATAAGGAAACTGAGGTTTAGAACTGATTATTAACTTTTCTTTGATTGTACTTATTCAACGTTAATCTCATACTATTTCAGAACATATCCTCGTTTATGAAATTATTTAAAGAAATTTGAAGTTAGTAAGCCAAATATATAAAGCTTATTTTGTAAATTAATTACCTTTTAATACACAGATCACACTTACACAACTATATAGCCATATTGAACCCTGTAAGAAATAAGTGATTTCTCAGGTCATATATCCTGTCACTAAACTTATTTTGAAGAACATAAAAAATTTTCTAAGTTGGTGGTGACACTGTTTTCCCATATTTCCACCAAGTGGCAGTCTTATACTGAAAGCTGTGCATAGAAATGTTTTCAAATGATGCTACTTATGATCATAACAATAATAATTTCCACTAACATTCTTTTATGATGCCTCCCCATGGTATAAAAATGACCTGGATATTCCACTACTATGCTAACACAGCAGAAATTTGGGTAAGTCCTACATGCTTCTAGGACATGGCTGTGAATTGTATCTCTCCTCTGAGGATCAGCCTAGTTAAATGTGTATCTGCTTATCAAAAGAGGGCAAGGGGACAATTGATAATATTAGAAGTGCTCACAGATAAAATCACATCTTTCAAAAAGTAATAATTTATGCTCACATGCTTTAGTCAGACAATATTTTACATATAGAGGAAATTAAGGTACAGAAAAGTTAAGTGTATTATGGGAGAATTGAATAATGAGCCCAAGTTTTCAAGGATATCTCTAAAGACTGATTATCTAGGGTTGTTTTTTGGTAGTGATTGTTTTATGGTGAGGTTGTGGTGCCTTAAGCTCTGTATTTCCTATTTCATTATTATTAAAGAAGGAGGGTGAACTTGGGGCATATAAACTTCCTCCATTGATATGGATCAAAAAAAAAATATATTTGTAACTTGTCATCTTGTACTTTTTGAAAGTTGCTTGAGGACCCAGAGAGAAGATTAGGGGTTTTTTCCTATATTCATACAGCTAGGACTTAGATCTAGACCTTTATGAATCTGAGACTGACTTTTGTGTACCACACTTATCAGGTTGTTCTTTTAGAAATGAAACAATCATTGCAATTATTGTGGTAGAGCATCTGGGTGGTACAGCGGATAGAATGCTGGGCTGTAATCAGGAAGATTCATATTCATGAGTTCAAATCTGACCTCAGGCACTTGCTAGCTGTGTGTCCCTAAGCAAGTCCCTTCACTTTGTTTGCCTCACTTTCTCATTTATAAAATGAATGGGAAAAGTAAATAGTAAGCCACTCCAGTATCTTTGCCAAGAAAACCCCAAATAGGGTCATGAAGAGTTGGACAGGACTGAAAAATGACTGCACTACAACAGTAAAAAATAATATTGACTTGAGTGTTATTTTTAGAAACAAATGTTTGGACCATTGAGACAGCAGGAATAGAGTCTTGATTTGTGATTTTATTGACCTAGGGATCTCTTGGTTAAGGAAGTTCCCTGTGTCAAAGCAGAAAAATATCTCTTCTATAGCTTATAGACTTAGAGATTTTCAGCACTGAGGGGTTACATGACTTGCCCAGGATTACAGAATAGGCAAGTGTGACATATGGGACTTAAACCCAGGTCTTCCTTTTACTGGGTATGGTTATTTACCACTATATTATACTGCCTTATATTAATTTAATAACAAATAAATTATTTTATATGATAAACATCTTATTTTACTAGAAGAGTACCGTCTGATTGGTACCTGGTAGTCAATAAACCGAAAATTACAGAAAATATCTCAGTGATCCCCCTGTATTCTCAGAAGAAATGACCTAGAAACTGGTATCTTCATAACCAAGGCATGTATATACTTGTATTGCTCTGTTACCATTAACTTTCTTAATGCATTTTACATTTCAATGTTAACATAAGATATTACCTATCTCCATAGTAAAAGAGTATAGAATATAGGCTATTTTTATATCAGCTGAGATCTAGCAAACTCTATTAACATTCTTAAAGCTCTGCTCCTTGAAATCTTATAAAATTAATTTTCTTTTTTTCTGTAAATAGTATAAAAATGTACTTGGAGACTACTTTTAAACATCATACTAATACTCTAGAAAATAGCTTTTAGTAATCATATTGCAGGAAGAAAAAACATTCAACATTTTGCAGTCATTTAGCAGTCAGTAAATATAGCCAGTTTCAAAAAAAAAAATGGACCTCCCTGTTTGAGGAAAACTACTTTTCTTCATGTCTGGGGAAAAAATAAAACATTCAACAACTTCTAATCCGAGAAATTCAGCCTGTTTCTTAAAAGTAGATAAGAAAAAATACATAAATAACATCAATATTTGGTGTTATTTAGGACAATGCCCTAATAACTATGGAAGTCTTTGAAATTCTTCCTACCAACTTCATATTCTCACATAATTAGTTCAAATTGTGGTACTGGGAGGGATACTATATAAATTATGTTCAAAAATGCTGTTTAAAAAGTTGAGTATTTACATTCTTCCTTTAATTCTTAACTTTGATGACAGATTGTATACTTTAAGGAATAAAGTATGGAAAACATTATGTTGAGGATAATAATTGTATTAGTAATCATTAGTGCTGAGAATTTTTTAAAATGTTGAACATAAAATAATAATAATTTAAGCACATTTTCTCTTTCTCTGCGAAAAAGGTAACAGTTCATGATATCAAGTTGTTTCATCGAAATTAAATACCTTAAAAACTCTGTTCTTGTAGCCTTCATGTGTATGCAATCCATAGGCCATAGATAACATGTTTAAGATTTTATATATATATATATATGTATATGAATACATATGCAATAAATATATGTATGTATGTATATATATATACAGGTATATGTATACACACACACACACAAATGTGTATGTATGTGTCCGTGTATTTCCTTAAAGACTAGACCAGTGAAGTCAAATTTTTACAGATCCAGCTACACTGGAAAGGTTCAATGTGGATCCAACAACTGTCTGTCATCCTAGTACACTGCAGCAAAATCCAGAGAAGACCAGTCAGTGGAATTTCTTTCTAGAGGGAGGGGGACAGTTTTTTCATGAGGATGACACAACGGGGAAACAATTTGACTTTGGAATAAAAGAACATACATTTGAATACTCTGTGTACCTGTGTGACTTTCTACGAAATTAGTTAAAATATATGGGTCTTTCTTCTTTGTCAAATATTAGTTTAAGGCTAGATGATTTCTGAGGTCCTTATAGCTACAAATCTGATTTTGAGTTCTCCTTGTAAATAGATTGAGAGCTGAAGGATTATAGACTTGAGCTCTCATCACTGTAATTACGGACAAAATCTTGAAAACACTCAGTAAAGACTGATTTTATTGATTAACTTTTCATTTCTCAAATTATGATTCATGTGGGAGCTTCTTCCATCAATGAAAAACTCCAAAATCTAGGACCTATCCGAGGACATTCCTATAAATTGAGAGAGGTTGAGATACAAAGTGAATAAATGTCAGAAGTGAAATTTGAACCCAAAGTATCATGATATATGCACATGGAAACTTATAGATGTATATACATATATGCATGTATACAAAACCTATATATAAATATATATACATCTATATGTACATATATACACACATTTATATGTATCTATGTGAGAAAGAGAGGAGGGGGTTCAGGTTTTAAGGGAAATTTTTCCTTAGTGGTACACCCAGTTGTACATCCAGTAAGCATTGTAGTATAGAGCAGAGAGAAGAGACTCGTCAGGGAAATCTTTCTTTAATTTCTACATATGAAAAATATTAGTTATATGACCCTTAATTTTCAGTGTTCTTAGGCAACTCTCAGAGTCTAAAAATTTTGGAAAAATTGCCAACATGAATTCATAGCTGGAATTTCCTCACTAGGAGTAAGCAGTATCAATGAAATCATTACAAATATGGTTTCTGAGATGTGGGAAAAAATGAACACGTCAGAAAGAAAGAGCTGAAAAGTTTCATCACTGTTCTCTAATCCAATACCCTCATTTTATAGACGAGGAAACTGAGACTTTGGGAGGTTTCATGGCATGCTAGAGGTCACATGCTAGTAAATAACAGAACTGGAACTGAACCCAAGTCATCTCAACTCCAAGACCAGCAGTCAAGCCACTATATCAAAATACACTATGGAAACTTGCTCCACTGTGGAAAGGTATCTCCTTTATAACTTTAAGCATAAGACAGGCATTCTTGAACTTTATTTAGTATCAATCTGTGAAAGATGATGAGCTTCTAAGAATAATGTTTAAAAATTAAAATATATAGAGTTACAAAGGAATCTAAATTGAAATATAGTCATCAAGATATATATATATATGTATGTATGTATCTATATATATATATGTGTGTGTCGATATATACACAAATCTCTCTCTGTGTGTTGTACAATTTCTGGAATCATTGAGAAATAATTTACTTGTGGTTATACAGTTATATCTTAGAGGAAGAACTTGATCTTAGGTATTCATGTCTCCAAGGATAGCTCTATGACAACTCTAGCAACATCCTCCAGTTGTGTGTATTTACAGAAACAGTACATACATGAAACCATGAATATATGTGTGTATACATATACCTGCACATATACTGCATATAAACTTACAATTAGAATAAAGGTACATTTTTCATTGTTGTTGTCATGTTGGTTTTTTCTTGGGCAGGGCAATTAAGGGACTTGCTTAGGGTCACACAGCTAATAACTGTCTGAAGTTGGATTTGAATTCAGATCCTCCTGATTTCAGGACCAGTGCTCTATCCATTGTGCCACCTACCTGCCCCTATAATTACAATAAAGTAATGAACAAAGTGCCACTTGCAGAGAGTTCTAAAGAAATAGCAAGAGGCTTATGAGGCTGTGAATAATTAGAATGTGATTAAGACTCTGACTTATTCCAGAATAATTTATATAACTGAAAGTCAATTTTCCTTTGCAGACCAAGTTAGTTTCAAGTTCTGTTTTCACACTTTCATTGTCAACGTTAGTATGTTTTTTTGGCAATACAATCAGAAGGTTTGTAATGGAAGGAACCATGCAGATCATTTGGAGCAATCACTTAGTTTTACATTTGAGGATACGGAGGTTGAGAAAAGGAAACCTGACTTGCCTAATATCACATTGTGGGTAAATGGCAGAGCAGGGACTGAAGTCTAGGTCTTCTGATATAGAAAAAACAGTTCCAGATTAGTAATCAAATGAACCAAGGTTTAATCAAAGTCTGCCCCTTGTTTTTTTTGTTTGTTTGTTTTGCTTTGTTTTGTTTTGTTTTGTTTTTTTAACCTGAGTACTGTTGACAAGTTATTTAACTTCTTTTATTTTGATTTCCTCAGTAATAAATAAAGGGAGATTATACTAGATGACTTTTGTGGTCTCTTTCAACTCAGAGTATATATTTAAAAGAAATAGTCATTTCATTAAATATTTCCCAATTACATGTAAACATTTTTCAGAATGATGTTTTTTGGAAAAATTAAGTTCAAAATGTTCTTTTCCTCCAACCTCGATTCCCTCCTAGAGAACTCAAGCAATTTGATATAGATTATTCCTATTAAATCCTGCAAAACATATTTCCATACTAGTCATGTTGCAAGGGGAAAAAAAAGAACAAAGGAAAAAACCCAAGTAAAATAAAGTAAAAAAAAAAATGTTTTGATCTGCATTCAGAGTTCATTTCTAGATGCAGATACTAATTTTTCATCATGGATCCTTCGAACATGTCTTGGGTTATTGTCTTGATCACAGTAGGTAAATCTTTCAAAGTTGATCATCCTTAAACTATTACTATTACTCTGTACAGCGTTCTCCTAGTTCTGTTCACTTCATTTTGTATGAGTTCTCATAAATCCTCCTAGGTTTCACTGAAAGCATCCTGCTTACCATTTCTTATAGCACAATAATACTTCACCACAAACTATTCAGCCATTCCCCAATAGATGGACATTCCCTAGATTTCTAATTCTTTGCAAAACAAAACAAAAAAAGGTTGCTATGAATATTTTTGAGCAAATAGCTTCTTTTCCCTTTTTTTGATCTCTTTAGGATCCATACTTAGTCATGTTATTACTAGCTCAAAATGTACATGCACTTTTGTAGACCTTTGGGTGCACTTCCAAATGGTTTTCCAGTATGATTGGACTATTTCACCCCTTCACCAACAGTACATTAATGTTCCAATTTTTTCCACATTTCATTTAGTATATGATGTTACCTTTCTGTCCTATTAGTCAAACTGATAGTTCTGAGGTGGTATCTCAAAATTGTTTTAATTTGCATTTATCCAGTCAATAATGATTTAGAACAAGGAGTTTCATGTTTCTATTGATAGATTTGATTTATTTTTCGCAAAAAGTGCATCCTTTGACCATTTATTAACTTGCAAATAGATCTTAATTTTATCAGTTTGACTCAGATATATAAATGGTTGAGAAATGAGGCTTTTATCATCAAAACTTGCTGTGATTTTTCTAGTTTCTGGTTTTCCTTCTAACTATGACAAGATAGTTTTGTTTCTGTAAAAGCTTTTTTAATTTAATGTAATCAAAATTATCAATTTGACTTCCAGTAAACCTTTCTCTCTCTTGTTTGGTCATAAAATGCTTCATTTATCCATTGATCTGACAGATACATTTTTTCCATGCTTCTCTAATTTACTTCTCCCACCTTTTATGTCTAAATCATTTATCTATTTTGACCTTATCTTGGCATATGATGTGCAACGTTAGACTCTATGCTTAGTTTCTGCCAAACTGCTTTCCAGTTTTCCCAGAAATTTTTGTCAGATATTGAGTTCTTACTTTAAAAGCCTGGATCTTTAGGTTAATCCAACATTAGATTACTATGTTCATTTACTACTGTGTATTGTGTACATAATTTATTTCACCGTTCTACCATTTTATTTCTTTTTTTTTTTTTAAATTTTAATTAATTTATTTATTTAAATTTTTTACAATCATTTTCACAAATTTTTGGGTTCCAAATTTTCTCCCCTTTTATCCCCTCCCCCCCACCCCAATACCCCAAGCAATCTAATTTTCCCTATCTCCAATCTGCCCTCTCTTCTGTCATCTCTCCCTTCTCTTGTCTCCATCTTCTCTTTTCTCCTGTAGGGCCAGATGACTTTCTATTCCTCCTTAACTGTATGTCTTCCTTCCCAGTTGCAACAACAATACTAAACAGTTGTTCCTAAAACTTTGAGTTCCAAATTCTCCTCAACCCTCCCTCCCCACCCATTCCCCTTGGGACAGCAGGCAATTCAATATAGGCCATATCTGTGTAGTTTTGCCAATGACCTCCCTGATAGTCGCGTTGTGCAAGACTAACTGGATTACCATCCCTCCTAATCTGCCCCTCATTGTTTCTCCTCTGTCCTTTGATCCTGTCCCTCCCCATGTGTTGACCCCAAATTGCTCCCTCCTCCCTTTGCCCTCCCCTCCATCATCCCCCCCCTTGCAACATCTCCCTCTCCCCCACTTTCTTATACTGTAAGATAGGTATTCATACCAAAATGAGTGTGCATTTCACTCCTTCGTTTAGTCAAATGTGATGAGGGTAAACTTCTTGTTTTTTTTGTTTTTTGTTTTTGTTTTTTCTCAGCTCTCCTCTTTTTCCCCTCCAGTAAGAAAAACTCCTACCTGCCTCTTAAATGACATATAGTTACCCCCTTCCCTTTCCCTCCCCCTACATTTCTCTCTCACCATTTACCCTAGTTTCTTTTAAGGTATGGTCCCATCCTATTCAGTTCAATCTGTGCTCTCTATCTCTGTATGTGTGTGCATGTGTGTAGGTGTGTGCATGTGTGTACATGTGTATGTGTGGTCCCACCAACTACCCAGATACTGAAAAGTTTTAAGAGTTACAAATATTGTCTTTCCATGTGGGAATGTAAACAGTTCACTCATGGTAAGTCCCTTAAGACTTCTCTTTGCTGTTTACTTTTTCATGCTTCTTCTCATTCTTGTGTTTGAAAGTCAAATTTTCTTTTCAGCTCTGGTTTTTTCATCAAGAATGATTGAAAGTCCTCTGTTTCATTGAAAGACCATATTTTCCCTTGAAGTATTATACTCAGTTTAGCTGGGTAGGTGATTCTTGGTTTGAGTCCTAGTTCCTTTGCCTTCTGGAATATCCTATTCCACGCCCTTCGATCCCTTAATGTAGAAGCTGCTAGATCTTGGGTTATCCTGATTGTATTCCCACAGTACTGGAATTGTTTCTTTCTAGCTGCTTGTAAGATTTTTTCCTTGAGCTGGGAGTTCTGGAATTTGGCCACAATGTTCCTAGGAGTTTCTCTTTTTGGATCTCTTTCAGGTCGTGATCGATGGATTCTTTCAATACTTATTTTGTCCTCTGGTTCTAGAATGTCAGGGCAGTTTTCCTTGATAATTTCATGGAAGATGATGTCTAGGCTCTTTTTTTGATCATGACTTTCAGGTAGTCCCATAATTTTTAAATTGTCTCTCCTGGATCTATTTTCCAGGTCAGTTGTTTTTCCCATGAGATATTTCACATTCTCTTCCATTTTTTCATTCTTTTGGTTTTGTTTGGTGATTTCTTGGTTTCTCATAAAGTCATTAGACTCCATCTGTTCCATTCTAATTTTGAGAGAGCTATTAAATTCAGTGAGCTTTTGAGCCTCTTTTTCCATTTGGCTCATTCTGCTTTTGAAAGCATTCTTCTCCTCATTGGCTTTTTGAACCTCCTTTGCCAATTGGGTGAGCCTATTTTTCAAGGTGTTAATTTCCTCAGCATTTTTTTGGGTCTCCTTTACCAAGGTATTAAACTGTTTTTCATACTTTTGTTGCATCTCTGACATTTCTCTTCCCAGTTTTTCCTCCACCTGTCTAACATGCTTTTCAAAATCCTTTTTGAGCTCTTCCAGGGCCTGAGCCCACCCACCACCCCCCTGGGGTGTCTTGGGTACTGAGGCCCCGCCCTCCACGTCTTTCCCTGATGGCAAGAATACGTCCTCATCTTCGTCAGATCCAAAGGTCGGGATCATTTGCATTTGTTGGAAAAAACTCTCTAAAGTCTTATTTTTCTTCCCTTTTCTAGGCATTTTCCCAGCCAGTTACTTGACTTCTGAGATTCCTTTCCACCCCCGCCTGGATCCACCCAGCTAGTGCTTGGCCTCTGAGATTTAAATGGGCTTTCCTCCTGCCGGCTGTCAATCAGTGAGCTTTAGTTCAGGTGCTGGGGTGGGGCCAGGGCTGCCTCAGAGACTCTGATCCCTCGGGAGGGGGCTTTATGCAGAGACTTTCATGAATGGAGCGGGTGGGGGCGGGGTGGGGGGCCCACCTCCCACTCTCAGCTCCCCTGGGGGTCCCGAGCAGAAGCCTTCAGCAACAGAGTGGGGTGGGGGCAGGGCCGTCTCCCAGGCTCAGCTCCGTCAGGTTTTATGCAGGAATCTTCCGTAATGAAGATCCTGCCTGCTGCTGGGGGATTCCTGAGTCCTGGGCTGCTGCCGCCTCAGCCGCCGCCCACGCCTCTGCCTCCGCCGCTTCCTGCCCCGTCCCTGCCGCCGCCGCTTCCTCCCGAGGGGGCCCGAGTCACGGAGACGCCCCGCTTCCCCTCTCCTTCAGCCCGGCCTCTCTCACTGACCTGTTGCTTCTGTGGGCGGAGGGACTTTCCCGGCTGCTGCAGCTTCCGTCTCTGAAACCTACTCTGATCAGCTTCTCTGCGGCCTCGGCCAGGGCAGCGCTGGGGGTCGGGTTTACTTTCCGGGGCGCGCCGGACCCTGGGGACGGGTCTTCAGGGCTCCCTGGAACGGAAATCTCTTCCACTCTGCTTCTGCACACCTCCTATTCACCCAGAAGCTAAGGGGGACTCTTTTTACATTAATTCTATGGGCTTTGGTTTCGGAGCTCGTAAACGTGCGTCCTTCTACTCCGCCATCTTGGCTCCGCCCCCCTACCATTTTATTTCTTAATTAGCACAAGATAGTTTTGATGATTACTACTTTGTAACATATTTTGAAATCTAGAACTGCTGTTGTTTTTCTTCACCTTTTTTCATTGATACCCTTCATGTTCTTGATTTCTTTTCTCCTAGATGTATTTTCTTATTGTTTCTGTGATTTGTTCTTTAAACCACTAATTCTTTATGATTAGATTATTTAGTTTCCAATTAATTTTTAATCTCTGATTCTATGGTTCTTTACTAAATATAACTTTTTTTGCACTATGGTCTGTAAAGGACACATTTGATATTTCTACTTTTCTGTATTTACTTGTGACTTTATGCAGTGAGCATAAAAGTGAGCTTATTATACATGGTCAGTTTTTGTGAAGGTGCCATGCACAAGCTGAGGAAAAGTTTATTCCTTTCTATTCCCATTCAGTTTTTTCTAGAGGTCTATCAGATCTCCCATTTCTAAGATTCTATTCATCTGCTTGACTTCCTTCGTATTTGTTTTATGGTTAGATTTACCAAGTTCTGAGACAGGAAAATTAAGGTTTCCAATACTATAATTTTTCAGCGTTTTTTTTCCCCTCTGCTCTATTGTATTTACCTTTTACTTTTATTTGGCTCCTGTGCCTTTTGGTGAATATATGTTTAATATTTATATTATTTCATTGCCTGTGGTTCCTTTTAGGAAGGTGTAGTTTCCAAGTTCATTCCAATTAGGGCTATTTCCTTTTGCTTTTGTTTTGTCTGATATCCTAATTAATACTCTTGTCCTTTTACCTTCAGCTGAAGTATAATAGACTCTGCCACAGCCCTTTATTTTAACTCTGTGTATGTTTGTTTCAAGTTTGTTTCTTTTAAGCAACATATTTTTTTGGATTCAGGTTTCCAAGTCATTCTGCTATCCACTTCCATTTTATGGAAAATTTATCCCTTTCACATTCACAGTTATGATTTCCAACTCTGTGTTGCTCTCCCTTCTGTTTTCTTCTTTTTATTCTTCTTTTCTCTTTTTATCCTATTCTACTCAAGTCTGTTTTGCTCATGGTAATTACTTTCTTTTATCTGCCCTGCCCTTCTCTACTCTCCTTTTTCTTCTCTCCTTTTCCTCCTACATCCCTGTTAGATAAAATAGGTTGTCATTACCATTAAAGTATGTGTGTGTGTGTGTGTGTGTGTATGTGTATGAGAGTGAAGTTCAAGTCTTACTCCTCCTATCTTCCCCTCTATTATAAAAGCTCTTCTTTGTGTGACATTTTTCCTTAAGATACTTGTTCCCATTCTTCCTCTCTCGTGCCTCCTTTCCCAGGCTAATCCTCTTTTTTGGCTTAGCCATTTTTTTACATCACCCTATCACAATCAGCTCACTCCCATACCCCTTTTCTATGTAAAATCATTTTAACTTCCCTAATAAAGATAAAGATTTTGGAATATTCATGAATAATCTTCTCATATAGAAAGATAAGCACTTATACATGATTGAGTCCCTTATGATTTATTTTTCATGTTTATTTTTTTTATGATTCTCTTGAGTAGTGTATCCAAAATACAAATTGCCTGTTCAGCTGTGGTCTTTTCATCAGGAATGCTTGAAAGTCTTCTATTTCATTAAATATCCATTTGTGGCTTGAAGAATTATACTCAGTTCTGTTGGACAGGTTGTTTTTATCATGATCCCAACTCCTTTGCCCTCTATAAAATAATATCCCACTCCTTTATTTTGGTAGCTGCTAAATCATGTATAATCTTGACTGTGTCTCTATGGTATTTGAAAAGTTTCTTTCTTATTGTATGAAGTATTTTCTCATTGATCTGGGTGCTCTGGAATTTGACTAATAATATTCATGGAAGTTTTCATTTTGTGATATCCTTCATTTGGTGGTTGGTGGGTTCTTCCAATTTCTTTTTTAAACTGGTTCCAGAATATCAGGGCAGTTTCCCCTGATAATGTTTTGACATACACTCTCTAGGCTCTTTATTCTTTTTAGGAATCCAGTAATTCTGAAAATTTTTTCTTTTTGATCTATTTTTCCAGATCTATTATTTTATGAGATACTTAACATTTTCTTCTTTTTTTATACTTTTAATTTGTTTTATTTTTCTTAATGTCTCATGGAGTTAGCCTTCAGTTACACAATTCTAATTTTTAAGGAATTATTTTCTTTGATGAGTTTTTGTACCTCTTTTTCCAGTTGACTAATTTTTTTTGAAGGAGTTATTTTCTCCAGCATTTGTCTGTGCTTTTAAATAAGTTTTTAATTATCTTTTTATAATTTTATTTTTCTTTCATTTCTGCCCATAAGTTCTCCTGTATTATTTTATTTTGAAAATTATTTTTAATGTTTTTGGGAATTTTTGTTTCAATTCACATTTTTCTTTGAGACTTTGCTCGTAGCTCTTTTGAGTTCATTATCTTCTTTTGCATTTGTGTCTTGACCTTCCCTGTTTCCATAGTAGCTCTTTATGGTTAATGTTTTGCTTATTTGTCTACCCTGTTTCTTGGTTTGGAAGTTTATTTTACATTAGTCTTAAGTTCTGTTCCTGGGTTCAAGGGAAGGGCACTAACTCAAGCTTCAAAAAATTTTTAAACTGCTGTTTTCAGAGGTTACTCTGGGATTTTGGAAGTTTTCAGTGCTTCCAAAGGGGTGTGATCTAGAGGGAGGTGGGGTCACTGCTTGGTCTGCACTTTGATTTCTTAACCAGGAAGCTTTTGCTATTGCTACTGCTCCTTAGTCTCTTTCATTCCTTGGTACTGGAAGTGATACTGCCCCTTAGGGCTTCCACTCCCTCTTGTCCAAAAGTGTGACTCTTCACACCAAAACTGAGTATAGACAATGGACTTGCCAAACAGTTGCCTACCACAGGTCTCCTCTTGACTGAAAGTGCTCCTCTCTGTCCTTCAACTAATGATCTAGAAGTGGGTATAGGTAAAGGAGTTGCCAGACAGCATCTGGTCCTGTATCTAGTGCCAGGACAGGAATCTTCTGTAATCTCTTTCTGACCAGTGGCCAGGACACCTTACTGTTTCTGGATGGAGAGCTCCTAAAGTAAATGCTTCTTCTCTGTCACCATCACCTATTATAACCACTGGCGTTTCATTCACGTGAATCCTTAGTCATTTTCATCTCCCCATGTCACAAGTTCTCGTTTAACCTCCACTGTTCTCTTAGGCTGGAAGATTGTCTCACTCTGACCTTTTGTTTTCTCTGCTACTCCAGAAATCAATTCGAGGCATTATTTTAAAGTTTTTGGAGGGGAGTGTTGGGAGAGATCAGCTGAGTGTTTTCTTTTTTTTTTTTTTAACTCTTCCATATTGGCTCCACTCCTGGAAGTGGTAGTTTCTGAATCTAAATTTAGGCTCCTAGGAATTTCTGCATCAGTCATTTCATTATATAGTGTTTGGTTATTCTCTACTTATTTTATTTTATTTTATTTTATTTTCAATAGTCAGTAATCTAGCAAAGGAGCTTTCAACTCAAGGGTTTACTTCCCCTACTACTGGATGCATTCATGATAACTCCCTTTAGGTAGCATTTTAAGAGGTTATGCTTTCTATTTCTAGAATGAAATAGAGAACAGAGAAGGATTGCTGTTATGAAGAGAGTATTGAAAAGCCTCTTAGCTTTTCATGGGATAGATTTGTTTTGTGTTGATTGATATTGTGAATTAATATTGTACCAGACAGAAGTGTACTTTGCTGAACAGTGCCTAAATTTTTTTTTTGCACTGAACCCATTTTCTTGTTTCTTGAAACCCATGGAAACCTCTCAGAATATTTTTAAATAAATAAAATATTTAAGATTATCAAGCAAATACTTTATATCAAACACAGTTATCAAAGTGTTTAAAAAGTAAAAAAAAAAGTTATGAACCACTACTCCAAGGCAAGTACAACAACAGTGACAATAAATCAATAAGACATTCCTTAGCTATATACAAGAAAATTCTATTTATACCAATCACCAAAAGGTGATGGCACAGTACTTTTAATTGTCATAAAAATAAGTTCAATTTTATTTTCATCTTAAGTATATTTTATTGTAGTCTTTATCTTATAAAAATTAATGTTTTCTTGAATTTCATACAAATATTGAATCAACCAGAGAATTAAAATACACAATTTGGAATTTTTTTGACCAAATGGGAATTTATTGTTTAAATGATTTGAATATTATACCCAGTGTTGTTGTTTTGCTGGGGTTTTTTTGGCCTATCAATGCATCTGCTTCCATTTCTTATCATGAATAATTGAATGTTTATGCTAATCAGCATGAGTGATGCTTAATGCCTATCCTTGACTTATGTACATGAGGAACTTTTAAAGTTGAATTATTTTTACTGCAGAAGACAGAAGCCCATTTGTTGTAACTGTACAAAAGTTTAATCTTTAGATTATAACATTCTCTCTTTTAGAAAGCTTTTAGGCCTTCTCCTGAAGCTTTCATGGATTAATATTCTGTTTCCAGAAATTCATTTCCAGGAAAGGAATGTCTCAGAAACTCTTTGCATATAAAAATTGCTGAAGTTCTGGTTTGAAATAAAAAAAAAAGGAAAGAAAGAAGGAAAGCTAGCTGAGTGCACAATCAAAACTGACTTCACATTTGTAAATATTCTTTATCCAGCTGTACATAATCTGACTTTAATATTATTGTGATCCATCAAACTTATTGATTTTTTGGGTCAGTACAAAGTTATATATATCACATTCCAGGATGGAGAATGAAGAAAAGTGAAGAAAAGAGAGTTATTTTATTACCCTTATTTTTCCCCAATCTTAAGAGTTAGATTAAGGTTCAATTTCTTACAGTAACTATGAGTCATACTTGCTTACACTGAAAACAGAAATATGACAAACCTGAATCATGTGGCCAGGGACATGAATGACAGCTCCTGCTTTCATTCAGTTCCAAATAATTGTCCATGGAGACCTTTTCAAGTTATATTATTAGTGCAACTACAAGGTTAAAGGTGACCCTTTTAGGCTACATTTATAAGAAATCATTTTTGGCAAGAAAAAATTTAACTGAAAATTTAGGCAACTCTGCCATTAGTCACCTTTAATCTCTATGTATAGCTGTAATCTTAGGTGATGTATTCAGTACATTGGCAATTTCTTTTCATTTCTCATGTTTTGGAACAAATGTTAGAAAATTCCATCCATAAAACAAGTTTTCTATCAATATTAAAAAAAAAACATGCTTAGCTGTTTTACCATTTCCTTAAATTTAGACTCTATAATTAGTCATTGAGTGCATACATTTTAGATGGAAAATAAATCCAAAACAATTTATGGGAAGGTAAATATAAAGTAATTTAAAAAAAATTAAAACTGGCAAAAAAAAGTTGCTTACAACAGACTAAAAGTTTAGGCTTAAATTATTCCCTAAAAATTGAGAAGTTACATTATTTTGTGTGTCTGTAGTATTGTGTTCCCCATCCTTCCTTACTTACCTCTTATAAAGTATTTAACTGAATTACTAGATACCATTTTTAATGCTTTTTAAATGAGATCCTTAGATATAAAATCTTGAAGTCTTGAAACCCTGGTCCACTACCTGTAAGACTGTATGTTACAGTAGATTGACTACTAGACCAATAGCCAAGAAGAGCAGGATTCAGATCTCGTACTTGATAAATAATTTGTGACAATAAATCATTAATTTCTTTTTAGCCTCAATTTTTGCATCTGAAAAGATGAGTACAGTGATACTTGTTTCACCTATTTAAAAATTATTTTGAGATTTTAGAGATGGTAACTGCAATGTACTTTGTGCAACTTAATGTGCCACATAGAGGTGTGTTTTTAATATTATTGTCTCAGTTTTTATTTTCTGATTTGAGAAATGAATCTATTGAAATAGGAGATTTCTTCCCATTCCAAATCCTTTAAAACCATTTCTTTCTCCTACATCAGGGATTAAGGTAGGAAAAAACCCAAAATATTGAAGACAATTGGATTTCAATTTTATATAATAAAAAACCTTTCAACAATGAAAGCTTTCCAGAGGAATCAGAGCATGGCACAGTGCAAAGGGAACTGATGCTGGAGTCAGAGGATCTGGACTCTAATCCCTAATTATTAACACTTATCACTGTACCTGCAGAACTTTAGCCAATTCACTTATTCTTACCAGGTGAGTTTCCTGAAATGTAAAGTGAAGAGACTTGATTACATGACCCCTGAAATACCCTCCACGTTTAGGTCTAGGATGCCATGAAAGTGAATGATCTAATTCAGAGGTGTGATCCCCATAAGTAAAAATTTTGATGAAGAAATGAGATGGTTATTTCTTGGGTATGTTTTTGAAGAGATTCCTCTTCAGTGATAAGTGCTTTGGGATCTCTTAAATCTGTGTCATTCTAGGATTTTATTATATTTGGAATAGGCCTCATGAATCATGTACTCATGGTAGATTTGTTCCTTGCTAAGAGGATAGTGAAATTTTGTATCTAGATCTAAATCTCTTGATCATATTTTGTTGCTGGAATGGAAAAGTGAGAAATAGAGAACCATTAGGAGAGACAGTATAATGCAGTGGTTAGAGAACTGGACTTAGTCAAAGGCCTGTATTTGAATCAGGATTCTACTATATAGGTATTTTCTGTCCCAGGACAATTTATTTATTCTTTTCCCTTTAGTGTCCTTATCTACAAAAGAGAGGTAACCCATCTCTCAGGGTTATTGTAAGAATAACACTTAGCAAACCTGAAGGCACCCTATAAATGTGAGATTTTACCATTCCTGTTCAATAGAGGCAATGTTGAAAGTAGCTATTTTTCTTGTAGTACCAGTCATGCGACAAACCCATCAAACAACAAGTATTTATTAAGTACTTAATATGTACCAGATACTGTGTTAAGTATGTGGGATATAAAAGCAAAAAACTGTCTGGTCTCAAGAATCTTACATTATGATTGAATTGACAACAAATGCAACAAAATATACCCCAGTTAATGGGCTCTGATCTGTTTTAAGTTATAGAAAAATGAGGACCTTGTGTGGGTAGAACCCTGATGAATCAGTAATTAATATTTATTAAGTACTGACTATATTTCCAGTAAGATGGAAATCTTGCATCTAATTCTTTGCTTTTCGACTTGCCTTCTCAATAAGGCAGCTAATTGCTGCAATGGGTAGAGAGCTAAACCTGGAGTTACAATGAGCTCAGCTCAAATCTGGCCTCAGATACTTAATAGCTGTGTGATACTGAATGAGTCTTTCAACTTCGGTCTGCCACCATTTCCTCATCTTAAAACAGTGATAATAATAGAACTTGTATCCTAGAGTTGTTGTAAAGATAAAATGAGCTACTATTTAGAAAGTGTTTTGCAAACCTTAAAGTACCACATAAACATTATTATTCTTATTGCTGTTATTGACTTTCCTTAAACTACATTTAAGCAACTTCAAGTCCAATTGTTTCTTCCACTATTCAGTTTCTGAGTTATTCATTTTCCTTTGATCAGTTCTTCATTTCATTTGCTCCTTTCTCTGTTCCATGTATTAGATGTCTAGTCCTTTTAGTCATTGAAATTTTTTCAGCTTATTTTTCATTAAACATTGGACTTTAGGTCTAGAAAGGACCTTAGAGTTTACTCCGCTCCTTTCATTTTACACAGAAGTAAACTACAGCCCAGATAAAAGAACTTCCCCAAGGTCACATATAGTAGCAGATCTGAGTCTCCCATTCCAATTCTGTTTGCATTAAATTACCAAGACAGAACCCCCTATAGTATCAGTCTTTCTTGCCAAATTCTCTGACCACGTCACTCCCTTGGGTGTAGTGCTTCTATGGACTCCTCAGCACTTGGCACCAAAGGGCGCTTCTTTGTTCTTGGTTTCAAGAGCTGAATGACTTCAGCCTCTTGAGCATTTATCCTTTGTGCTACTTCTGCTCTAGGCCAATGATGCTCAGACTTCTCAGCAATAGACTGCTCTGGTAGATCAAAAGTTTTCATGATACCCATATACCATATATTTTTTCTTGTCACTGTAACAAGTCATTGCTACCATAGTAGGAAAACTGACATTTTAAAATCAAGTAACGGGATCACTTCATCTCTTTTAATTATCAGTACAAATATACTAATCCTGAAACAAATAATAGATATTTTATAAATGTTAATATAATATTCTTGTTTATTTTTCCCCCAGAAGGCCTCTGAAACCATAGGTCCTCAAAGAACAACAGTAAGTGCTGTGGGAAAGTCAATTGTTACTATGGTTGACATTCTCCCATTCTATGCCATTTTAGTATTTTCAATAAGTACTAGAAGATTCTCTTCACAAAGCAGACTTTTTGATCAATGTTTCAGAAATATGCAATTTTTACATGTATTCTTAAATTTGTCCTCTATAGTCTTTGAGAGTATATGTTTTAGATGAAGTCATAGGTTAAAACCTAACTTTTGAAGAGATAAGTAATAAATAATTTAAAATTTTCCTTAAAACTTGGAGAAAACCATCCCTTGGACAAACTATCCATTACTTTCATTTCTCATTGAGCTGTGAAATGTCATCCTAAATTTAAGATGTCATTTAAAGAGCCCACCATTTTTATTTCTAAAAACTGCCAGTTGGCATCAAAGACACATGTATGTTTATGTAAGATAGAGAAAGGAGAAATATACGTTGTGACTTCCTCAGTGTATGAAGTTGTTTCATTTTTGAAACCAAAGCTTTTGCTGGCTTCCAGTCCAAAGTGTTTCCATTTAGGTCAGGTAGTTCTGGATATTTTTGAAATTGTAATTCAGTCAACATTATGCCCAAGGGAGTGAACATAGAATCCTCAAGGGCTAAAGAATCTCAATCATTCATTTTAATATATAGCTGAAAAATAAATTCCCATTTTATACCATCCTTCAGAAGAAATTGTATAACTTCTATCTAAGGACATTCATCAATGGAGTACCTATTATCCTATAAAATAACCCTATTTTGGAAAAGGTATCATTTTTAGAATGTTCTCTCCTATTGTAACTTGTATATGACAGTTCCCATTTTCCTTTAGAGATAAGCAAAGAAAAATGAATTCTTCTACATGATAACTCCTAAGGTGTTAAAACAACCACATCCTCCCTAACTCAGGCCATCCAAACTCAGCTACCTCCCCAACCCCCAAAAGAAATCATACATAATATTGCTTCCAGAACCTTAATGTTGACAATGTGGAATACTGAGTTCTGGTCATTTCTGTGTAGATGCGAGAAATTACAAGACTGTCTTTAGTCTCTTGTAATTGATCCCATGTGAAGCATCCCCACATTACCTATTTCTGTACTCTTGGAGTCAAAATTTAAGACTGTGTATTATCAGTTGAGATTTATCAAAATATTTCTGTCTTAAGGCATTGAAGCATCAAGTTTTGAGTTAAAATAATGTTAAAATGTTTAAACATCCATCCTGTTCTACAAGAGTAATAGGAGGATCCTGTAAACTCTGATACAAACTCATGAGGTAGTATAAACAAAACTATGTGAAGCCCTAGCATATTAAAGGTCATTTGCAGATTCTTGTGATAAGCTTAAAATAAAACAATCTGGAATGCTTATTATTGTTGCACTGAGAGTTTTATGTTAGAATGGATAGAGAGCCAACTTCTGTGTAAGCAAGTTTTGTTTTGTTTTCCAGTTCTTGCTTTTTATTGATACTTCCTGGGGGCTTCTGGCAAGTCCATAAACTTTTCTATATACTATTCAACTCTAAGATTGTAATTAGTAGAATAATTGACAGCTTGCATTTACAGAGGGAATTTTAAAATAATTACTAAAGCAATTTAGATATTTAGCACCTCCTCAAAATGTTTTCATCAAATACTTATAGGATTATTGATAAAAAGCTAAAAAAAAAAAAAAAAAACAGTGGTCAACACTCCTACTTTACAGATGAGGAAACTAAGGCCCAGAGAAACTTAGTTCCTTGTCAATGAACAAACCATTAATATTTACCTACAATATATGGTATCATAAAAAAAGAATGACAAGTTACACTTCTAAGAATTATAGTTCTCATCGTACTTGCTTGTCTCTCTTTTACTGGTACTATATTTAAACATGGGATGATTTTAAAACTACACCTACACAAATTGTACATGGACGATTTGTTCTTATTTCCAAAGAAGATACATGCTATGCATAATTGTGGCTAAGATTTTGGGTTTGACAGGAGAACCAGAAACCAAAAAACATTGAACTCTGTTTTTGTCTTTTGGAAATAATTCGTGGGCAAGTGCCGATCCTGAGTTTGCTTATTTTTTTCTTCCATGACCCATTTTAAGTTTGATCCCATTAAAAAAAACCATCCTGCTGCTAAACTGCTGAATTATTCTTTCCTGGAACTACAACCTTTCAACTGTAATACACTACATCCAAAAAAAAGTATATGGAAGCACAGATGGTGTAAATATTTGGAAATAGGTAAATCTAATCCAGGATTAGCTGTTAAGGCTCACAAATGTCAGCTCGTGTTGCTTATTGTTCACACAAGGCAGATTCAGTTAAGGAAAGATCCGGGACAAATGCTTCATGATCTAAAATTGACTATTTTGAGTTCTGCAACATAACAGTCTCATAATTGTTATATAAACCTAGCCACACTACTCAGCGACAGAGACAAGGTGTTCCAGAGAGGCCATCAAGCAGAGGTTACAAAGAAGAAACAAAATATTTTTAAAAATACGAAAACATGCAACTTTGTTCGAGACCATCTGTGAATTTAAGTTAAAACAGGTTTTTTTGTTTTTTGGGTTTTTTTTTTTAAGGGAAATGTTTATTCTCAAAGATCTGCAGATGTAGAGACTAATGAAATGATTTGTAAGTCTCATTTGTACAAAGAAAGTACTTAAGCAGAATATCTGATTTATCAAGCTTAAAGGAGAGTTGATTATCACTTAGATAAAGAAGTGTAAAAGTGCAAAATGAAGCTTGTTGCTTTGGTTTCCTGAATTTATAATTTATCAATTTGAATAATTTGGTGAGCCTTTTTCACTTTGTTTTGTTTTTGCTTGTTTGCATTTATTTAAACAAACCCAAGAAGTGTTAATTCAAATTCAGTATTATAATCCTGTTCCTGCAAGAGTCTATCGAACAGTAGGTATTTAACAAATATTTGGATTGCTCTGAGTGAATTATTTTATGAACCTATTTCTCTAGTGTATTTTGTGTCAACTATCATTGCACATGAATGTTTTGTAAGAAGGGAGTATATGAAGACATTTATTCATTTCTGGGAAAGGATAAGAGGAAAAGAGGTGCATGAAGAGCTTACGTGGCATGGTAAACAGAACACTGATTGAAGGCAGGAGGGTCTGGGTTCAAATTCCATATCAGACATTATTTATTGGATCTCTTAACATTCCTTCTACTTTTAGCCCTATGAGCCTATGAAAATAGTATATAAAAGTTATTTTTCTTCCAGCATAAAGCCTACAGATATTTTTGTTGTAATATGATTCTGCTTGGTCTCTTTCTGTATCTACAGAGTTGGTCTTTAAATGTTTTCCCTTATTTCCACACTTAGAATCACACTTAGAAGTGTGCTTTCTAACTAAAGATTCATAGACTTAGTGGTCTAAGAATTTGAAGGGACCCTTAGATAATTTATTGCAAGTCCTTCCCACTAGACAGCTTTAGTGCTTTGTAAAATCCAGTTGACAAATAAAATATTTGAAAGCCAGTGATTCCATGAGTTGTCTAAGGTCCTACAACTAGTAAAAGGTGAAGAAAAAATAGAATTCTGGTCTTTTGTTTTCTAGGACATTGTTCCTTTTTCTACATCAAGTATTTCAGGAATACTAGTGTCATGAGGAAAAATTTGTTGCCTGGCTATACTGAAGACAGATTTTTTTTTTAAAGAGCTTCCAAATGAAGTCTATTTTACTTGTAGTTAAGAGTTTCTAAGTTTCAGAGAATGGTAGATGATGTTTTTATATACTCTACATCTAGCTGAATACATGAAACTCTGGGACATGAATGAATTCATGTCTGGTTTTTTAAGTATTTTCATGACTTCTACTAACTATCCTGAGCAAGACATCATTTCCAAGGGTATGGTATTATAATCGAGTCAATTTCAGCATAGAAACAAAACAGTTATCAACAATGAAATGGCTTCGGCCCTTGCAAAAGGTAAGTGATTCAGACAGTTACCATGAAGAAAGGTTTTAAGGCATTTTTCAAACAATGTGACATTGACAGATGAAGTGGATAGAAGGACTGTTCTTCTACCTTAGTAGAGTTGTAATTAGGGATAGAAAGCAATTCAGACTAGCAACTGGTGGTCAAAGAAAAGAAGACTTTGAAGTTATGATGTAATCATACTTCCAAAAAAAAACCACCTCTTGGTGAAGTTGTGAAGTGATTCAACCTTTCTGGAGAGCAATTTGGAACTATGCCCAAAGGGCTATAATACTGTGCATATCCTTTAATCCAGCAATACTACTACTAGGTCTGTATCCCCAAAAGCTTATAAAAATGGAAAGGAACCCACATGTACAAAAAATATTTATAGCAGCTCTTTTTGTGAGAGTGAAGAATTGGAAATTGAGGTGTTCATCAAATCAGGGAATGGCTCAATAAGTTGTGATATATGAATGTAATGGAATACTATTGTTCCATAAGAAATGGTAAGCAGGTAGGTTTCAGAAAAACTTGGGAAGACCTAGATGAATTGATGCTGAGTGAAGTTAGCAGAACCAGGAGAACCCTGTACACAATAATAACCACATTGTGCAATGACTGACTGAAGATTGAACTCATCTCAGCAATGCAATGATGTAAGACAATTCCAAAAGACTCCTGATGGAGAATGCTAGCCACATCCAGAGAAAGAACTAAGTCTGAATGCAGATTATAATACACTATTTTCTCTTTTTTGTGGTTTTTTTTCTCTCATGGTTTTATTCTGATTCTTCTTTCAGAATATGACTAATGAGGAAATATGTTTAATATGAATGCATATGTAGAGCCTATATGAGATTACATGCCATCTTGGGGTGGGGGGAGCATAAGAAGGGGAAAAACTTAGAACTAAAAATCTTATAAAAATGAATGTTGCAAATAAAAACAAATATATATTTTTAAAAAGAATGTATCTAAAGGAGAACTAATTATCTGCACTCCTTTTGCCAAACCATGGTTGATGATAAGACAACTGCATTGGTGACATCCTTGGCTGTTTACTCACGTTTACCCTAGTTACTCTTCACAAAACTAATTCTATCTACCTTGTTAACACTTCCTATATGCCCTTTTCTCTACTTACATGTCAAGGAGATTTATATAAATTCTCAGTACTTGTTAACTGGACTATTGCAATTACCTTGTGGTTCTTCTTACTGCCTAAAACCTCTTCTTCAATATATCTTTCACTTAGCTATCAAAGTGTTTTTGTTTTTAAACACAGAATTGATTGGGTCATACCCCAAACTAATATACTCTAGTGACTCCCTATTTCCTCCAGAATCAAATAGAAAGTCTTTTCTGACATTTATTGCCCTTTACAATTTGTCCCCTTACTACTTTTTCAGGCTTCTTACAATTTGCTCCCAAATCCAAACTCACCTTGATACTTGCTGCTTCTCAAAAGTAATATCCCATCTCCTGTCTTGTTCTCTTTGTCCTGTTTGTCCTTCATATTTGGCATACTTTCTATTTTCATCTATGCCTCTTAATACCCTGGCTTCCTTCAGGATTCAACCCAAATCTCATCTTCTGTTAAGAAGCCTTTTTCTCTTTTTTCTTTCCCTCATTCTACTCCCTGTTTACTTTGCACCTACTTATTTACTTGTGACTCCACACATACACAAACACACATATACACAAACACATGCATGCCTCCTTTATTGAATTATGAGCTCCTTTAAAAAGAACAGGGTTTTTTTTTTTTTTTTTGCTTTCCTTTTTGACCCAAGCAGTAGTCATAGCATCTGCTGCAAACTAAGTGCTTACTAAAATAGTTATCAAATAAATGAGTTACTGTGACTTCCCACAGGATTTGGGGTGACAAGAAGATTGTATTTTATGATAGCATAGTCATAGGACTCTGGGAGAATATAATTGGCTGAACAGGACTATAAGATGAGAAGAATGGATAGCTGTTGCAATGGAGAAGAAATATATCCTTCTATTCGAGAGAGGAACACAGGATACTTTAATATCAGTATTGTAGAACAACATACCTTTCACCCCATGCTAGCTATAGTTTTATTCCCATAAAGTGTTGACAAGGATAGTTTATATGATTTAAGATGCTTCAGGATATACCTTGCTAGATTTCTTTAGCCTTCCAATTCTTTTTATGTATACATATTGATTCATAAATTTCTACCGCTATGCCTTTAGCCCTTCAGCTTAAGATTTTATTCTCTGGGGAAGGAATTAGCAGAGAACTTTTTATACGTAAATGTGGAGAAAGTGTTAGATTTTTATTGGAAACCGTTTTTAAATGAGGGTTGGGATTAGATGATCTCTAAGGTCTCCTCCAACTGAATCATTATTATTGTTTATTATTATACATAACAATTAGTAGGCAGTATGATACAGTGTTAAAAACTACTGTTCTGAGTTGACAAGACCCAGTTTCAAATCTGACCTTTACCTGAAGAGAGATTCATGTTTTGACTTATGTTCAGTGACAAATATTTGTTATTTTGGTAGAATGAAACTAGCTATTCTATTTCTTGAGCAGACCAACAAACAAAAAACTCCATTTAGAATTGATTTTTTTCTTTATAACTATAAATCTTAGAATAAGTCTATGAACTTCTTGGCTTCAGTTTATACATGATATTAAAACGTTTTAAAATTGTGAGCATTTACGTTAATTATTTAGGAGGGGAGAGATGAGGAATAAATTTGGAATTCAAAATCTTGTGGAAGAATGTTAAAAACTGAAAATAAATTATATTAAAAACCACTATATTCTATAACTATTGTTCCTCTAGTAATGATACCTATCATCCCCCATTCTCTCCCTTTTTCCTGCTCTAATGGTCATTTCAGTCCTCCAACTGACAAATTTTCTTTATGTGCTTTGCAACTTCATAATTTCTCTAAATTATTTTCATAATCCTCAATTTAAAAACTGTTTCCAATAAAAATCCCTCCCCTCCCCCACCCCAGGACACCCCAATCACCCCTTTTCCCAATCTGCCCTCCCTTCTATCATTCCTTCTTCTACCACCCCCTCCCGTCTATTTTTTCTGTAGGGCAAGATGAATTTCTACACCCCATTGCCTGCCTGTACAACTTATTTCTCTATTGCATGCTAAAACAGTTTTTAACCCTTTGAGTTCCACATTCTCTCCCTTCCTCCTTCCCTACCCACCCTGATTGATAAAGCAAGCAGTTTTATATTGGTCATACTTGTGTAGCCATGTAAAACGCTTCCGTAACAGTCATGTTTTGAAAGATTAATAACACTTCCCTCTATCCTGCCCTGCTCTCTGCTTATTCCATTCACTCCTTTGGCCTGTGCCCCCACAATTGTGTTTGCTTCTGATTACCCCTTCTCCCAATCTGAGTCATTTTTAAAGGTGTTATTTTCTTCAGCATTTTTTGGGTCTCCTTTAGCAAGCTATTGACTAGTTTTTTATGATTTTTTGTGCATCTCTCTCATTTATCTTCCCAATTTTTCCTCTACTTCCTTACGTGACTTTCAAACTCCTTTTTGAGCTCTTCCATGGCCTGAGACCATTTAATGCTTTTCTTGGAGGCTTTTGATGTAGGAGTCTTGACCGTAATGTCTTCTTCTGGTTATGTGCTTTGATCGTCTTCCAATTGTATATTTTATCTTCTTCATTATAAGAAAATACCTTTTCACCAAGAAAGCAACCTTCTGTAGTTTTATTTTTCCCTTTTGTTTGTCATCTTCCCAGGCAATTACTTGACCTTTGAGCTCTTTGTTAAGTGGAGGGTGTACTATCCCAAGATTTCTGGGTTTTCTGTGGCTATTTTCAGAAATATCCCTAGGGATCTATAAATTCTCAGTTTCTCCAAAGCGGTGCTATCAAAGGAGAGGTGTTTACCCCTCTCCTGATCTACACTCTGCTCTCTTAACAGCCACAAACACTCTTTTCTGCCCTAGAATTGAAAGTAGGATTCCCTCTTCACAGCTTCTATCAACTCTGTCATGCCAGCATTCCCCCTTGCCCCAAGGCTGCCGCCCAGGACCAGGACCCAGATCAGCAGCTTGATTTCACCAGCCTCTGTAGGCCAAGAGTTCCAGAAGTAACCATAGTGGCAGCTGCTGCCCTATGACTGGGGCTGGGGCTGGGACTGAACCACGGTCCTCTCTTATCCAGGTGATTCAGTTTTCCCACTGACCTTTGCAGCTGTCTTTGGCATTTGTGGGTTGAGAAGTGTGGAAACTGCTCCAGTTGCCAGTGATTCAGCATGCTGAAGAGAATATAGTGGTTTAAGGAAATGTACTTATGACTTTTGCCCCATAGAAATGTTTTTAAGCTGTTTATGCCACTTCTCATGACAATCATGAGAAGAAGATTCAAGTGGGTCTTCTTTCCCAGGGAAGAGTAATCCCTGACAGAGATGGTGCATGAGCACATGAAGTCTGTACAGGAAACAAGGGGGAGAAGTAAGCATAAGGGCTCATATAATTCTCTTCTTTATCCTTTTGGTGTAAACTTCAGCTTCCTAAGATGGAGTCTTTTCTTTATTTATTATGACTGATATGTTACTCAAAACCAAGATCTTAATGTAGAAGGATTTTTATTGCTTTGTTTCTTTACCTGATACCTACCAACTTCATTTAGAAATTGTATACTAGTGTCTAATTCACTGTCAAATTTTGATCGCTTGTTTTCTAATCTTATTTGAATGATTGATTTAGTTTTCCCATTCTCATTAGATCCTATAGCACAGTGACAGCATAAAAAGAAAACAGAAATATTGACTTTGGGAACAAAAATACCAACACTGGCATTATTGGCTAATATACTGTTAACTCATAGATGTTATCTGATTTATGGTAACTACTTCAACTTGAAGTATTTGTGATTTCATTGATGAGATTTCCTCAATGGTATAGATCGTAAGCCCTTTGTACTTTGGTAGGTGAGTTGGTATAAAATGAGCACCATATCTGCCTCTGTTTGCTTATGGTAATGACCAACCTTCTGGGTCTCTCTATAAACTTGTATTCTTTGGCCAATAGACCTAGATTCCATCATGGAATCATTATTCCAAACTATTTTTTTCCTGATTATGAGGGTCTTCCAGAATGTGAGTTTTGCTGGTAAGGCATTTGGGAACTTGGTACCTATGTCATAATGAGATGTAGCTCTGAAGCTGTGCTTTCCTATTAGATTGAAATGTACTCAGTGTACCATAAGAGTGGAGTTTATTTATAGCTAAGTGACCGAATGCACTGGAGGTAAGTGCATCGTCCCCATTGAGTTTATGGTCAAGGAGATAGCACCACTACTATTCACTGGTTAGAATAAGAAACAGATTGATGTTACTGATTGATCAAGGTTTCTTTTTTTTGTTTTGTTTTGAGAACATTCTTTGCTACTAAAAGTTCTGCTGTTTTCTTGCTAAGATTAATTTTGTTAAGGAATATACATACATGAGAAATGAAAATAATGGTGATAAATTCTCTATTGATCTATGTTATTTGTCCTTGAATACCAATTCTAACATAGTAGGTATTCAATAAATGCTAGTTGAAGTGAATTGACTCTATTTGGAGAAAAATATGTTCCTCCTTTTTCTCCTAAGCCAGGTTTAGAAAAAGACTTTAAATCAAATAAAAATTCTTCTTTCATTATTTTCCATGAATATTGAAGGGGATTAAATGTGCTTAAAATTACATGTGAGTTTTTACATAGGAAACCATTAGCAGCACTGATCTTTTATTACAAAAAATAAACTTTTTTTTTTGCAATTTTGAAAACCTCTGGGAAATAACCAGAGCATATTTGATGTCACATCCGAACAGTTATGGAGAAATAATGGAGGACAGTTATACAATGTGGCTCTGAGTTGCAAGCTGGGAGAGACCTGGAGACAGCCCAAAGGAGAGTCTTTAATAATTATGTCTTGGTTACATATAGTTTAGCTTTCTTAAAAAAAAAAAAAAAGATGTTATTAAGGAAAAAAAAACTTTTAAATATTCCTCTTACTTAGAATGGTTTTCCTCATTTACATAGACTGAATGAGTATGACTTTATGCCCCTCAAAAAAAAAGCCCTCAGTTCTTTATCACAGTAACTATTTACATATTCATTTATCAAGAATACCTTATGCCATTCCTTTAGTATATCATTATGGATGATACTCTGTGCCTTTTAACCCAAGGTCTTTCAAGTGAGACGTATTGCTACTTCACATTAACCCCTAATTCTAAAATCAGATAAGACAATTACTCTAAGATAATACAACCTGTCAGGAATATTGCACTTTTGACCCCTTAGAGGATTAGAACATTCAGTAGCAGTCCTCTGTTTTTCCCAGTTACTGTCAGATTCTAACAACATACCAAACAGATAGGATATAAGTGGAACCCCCTGGCAAAATCTAACTTTAACAATCCATCGCTGGAGAGATACATATTGATAAACACATGTACACACACTTGCATTCCAAGAGAACATTTCTTAAATTACAGAAACGTTTCTGTCTATTCATCTGTAGTTCTACAGGGGTGTGTATTTACATAGAGAGAACTGAGGATAATCCCCAAGGCACTCACAACTTCAATATTCATTTTTAAATTTTTTTTAAGTTAAAAGGGCAGAAAGCAATAAATAGAAAAGCAAATTAAATCCTTTCTTTTCTCACAAAGACTTAGCATTTAACCTTTAAAATAACAAAAGTCATTTTATCGCAACCTAAAAATTTTGAAAAGAGAAGTTCAAAGGTATTTCCCAGCATCCAAGATTTTTAAAGATGAAATACTTTCTAGAAATGAGTAACTTTCATCTTCATCCTTGAGAAGTAGAAAAAAATAATTTCTGGGGGTGGGAGGGTGAGAACCAAAAGTAAGTGACTGATAATTATTTAAAATAATGGATACAAGAGTATAGGAAGAAATCTAGAGAATTAAAACTTCAACTTTGCATCCTAAGAAATTTTAGGAAGACTTTAGACTTACTAAACTTTTATCTAGGTGTAGTATGTCACACTTTTGCAGATAAAAAAAATAGAGGAAATTAAAAAAAAGGTTTTGATCTGCATTCCAAATCATTATTTCCTTCTCTCAAAGTAGATAGCATTTTTCCTCACAATCCTTCAGATTTGTTTTAGGTCATTGCATTGCTGAGAATAGCTAAATCATTCACTTGTCGTACAATATTGTTATAACTTTGTACAATGTTCTTCTGGTTCTGCTCACTTCATTTTGCATCAGTTCATGTAAGCATTTCCAGGCTTTTTCTGATAATAACCTGATCATCATTTCTTATAGTTCAATAGTATTCCATCACAATCCCATATTACAATTTGTTCAGCCATTTCTCAATTGATGGGTATCACCTCAATTTCTAACTTTTTTGCCACCACAAAAAAGTTGCTATAAATATTTTTTCACATATAGATCCTTTTCTCTTTTTAAAAAGCATTTTGGTAAATATTCCTTCTAGTAATATCACTGGGTTAAATGCTATGTCCAGAGTTACAATCTTTTTGACGTAATTTCAGATTGCTCTCTGGAGTAGCTGAATCACTTTACAACTTCACCAGCAGTGCATTAGTTTCCTAATTTTCCCCCATCCACTCCAACATTTATCACCTTTCTTTCCTGTCATATTAATGAGTCTGGTAGGTGTAAAGTGATACCTCTAAGTTCTAATTTACATTTTTATATGACTATAGAGAGATTTAACTTCTTTGTCTGAAAACTGCCTGTTCATATCCTTTGACCATATATCAATTAGGAATGACTTATGGTTATATAAATGTAATTCAGTTCTCTATGTATTTGAGAAATGGAGCCTTCTTGCTGTAACTTCTCCCCTTCCCTAGTTTTCTGCTTTCCTTCTCATGTTGGTTGCATTGATTTTGTTTGTGCAAAACTTTTGTAATTTAATGTAAGCAAAATGTACCATTTTACATCTTGTAAATCCTCTCTATTGCTTTTTTTTTTGGCAATAAATTCTTCCCTTATCCATAGATCTGACAGGGAACTATTCTATGCTCCCCTCATTTACTTACAGTATCACCCATTATAATTAAATCATAAACCCATTTAGACCTTATTTTGGTACACATTTTGACATGGTGTGTCTAGTTTCTTCCACATTGCTATTCATGATATTCATTTCTGAAACACTTGTTCTCCCTTCCTCCATTTCAAAATAGTTCTTTCCTTTTCCAAATACTCCAAATACTTTTAATGAGTTTCTTGTTCTGGAGTTCATCAAAGTCTCTGATGAAGGTTTTAATGATTTAGGGTCAGGAAATAATGAGACTAATGCCCTCAATGATTTCACACAAGAATGTGTTACCTTATCTTTTCTCTTAATGCCTTTTGGTATTGTCTTTATGAAATGATAAGGCAGGAGTTTTTAACCAGAGATCCATAATGGACTTGAATGAAAAATAATACATCTCTGTTTTCAATAACTGCTAACTTTAATGTAACATTTCCTTCAGTTATTAGAAAACAAAGCATTATTCTGAGTACACTCCTTACTCTTAAATTGTTGAAGTGTTCCATGACACAGAAAGGGTTAAGGATGAGTTTGTTAAAAGAATTGAATCTCATTTGATTAATTAAATTCCATTGCAATTAATCATTGTTATAGCCTGCTGCTGTTGTTTTATGCAAAATTTCATAAGTATGATACCAAAATGTAAGAAGAAAATTTTATATATTTTGTGTCAAATCTGTGAGTCCATTCTTTTCATTGCTCTCCTAATATATATTTTTATCGATCTATCAATCTGCTCATGCACACACGCACACACACACACACACACACACACACACACACACACACATACAGACATACACACATCCACCAAGATGAGACTGGATTAAATTGAGCTAGAACTCCAGGAATCCAGGTAAGCATATTTTGGTACAGTTTGATGAACCATTGTCATTGCTTCCCTTTGTTGGGGTTTGGAGGTTGAATGTGAAGAGGCTTTGTGATCTCCTAAATTGTGTAGCTTTGTTTAAAATGAATGACATCAGTGCCACTGGTTGCAGTTGTCACTGGGCACAGTTGTGAAGTGGCAAAATGAAATTTTCTCTCTTGATATAGTACTAAGATACTTGATCTATGCCAGCATATTCTTTTTTTTTTCTGTTTTTCCCCTCCAACTTTTACCTAGCTTATATTCCCAGCATGTGATATAGTTTACCCATGTCAAGCTGGTAATTGTTTTGAATGTTGTTCTCCCCTCCCACAAGTATGATGTAATTTAAGAAGTGATTTTTGGAGAGGCAGTCAAATCTGTTATGACAGGTATGATAACCTTCCACATGTTACTCAATAACTCTGGACTTCTATCTCTTCTCCTGTAAAATGAGAGAGTTGGACAAAATGCAGATTAAACTTAAAAGGGTGTCATGTTAAGTATGTTAGGTATTATGAGCTGTGATAGTCACAAATTATATACAAAGGATTAAATATAAAATAGAGGGACTTTTCAGATGTTAATATCTCTATGTAAATTTTTTTCCTTAGGGGTGCTCTCCATTAGGTTTCTAAAACCATACAGGTACCTCCATAGTCACCCTATACATAAACCAGCCTTATTACTGGACTTGTTAAGTGTAGAACTCAATCCTGGATTTCTGAACAACTGCAGAATTTCTAATATATGGAGCCATGCTGTTTATAATTCTGGTTCAGGGATAAACCATTTGATCCCTGTTCATTAATTTATTTTGCAGTTTGATAGGGGTGGGAATAAAGTTCATAATAATTTCATATTTTAGCTTTCGCTCCTGAACTTAATGATTTATTGGTCCATGTGCTTGGTAATGAAGATGATTCAGTAGACTGGGACACATTGATGTTATTCTTAGATCTTCTTTGAATTATCCATACATATACACTTAATAAATGTTAGCTATTAGATTTCATTAAAAAAACTTAATTATATTTCATCCCAAGCACATTTTCTTAGTTAATTGGTTTATGTTTTTAATATATAAAATTTAAAAGAAAATCTATGTTGCATGTACATTTTCTGAAAATGAATTCACAATTTCCCATCGTATTCAACAGAATATGTTGAAAATATTTTGTGTTTTTTTCTTTATTGATCCAGAAATGTTGCTGTGAATGTTAGTTATTACATAGCAAAATAGGAAGAGTGATGAATGTGAAGTAAGTTAAGCTTTCCTCCTGAACTAATGATTTATTGATCTGTATGGAGATGCCTTCAATAGATAAAAAATAAACAACTGACTAGTAAAAAAGCAGAGTAGTTCTAGAGCCATTTGACATAAGCACACCTAGCCCAGTAAGCCTTAATAAATTATGAATATTCAATTTATACCTCAATAGATATGGATTCAGAAATTGAAAGGAACTCAGAATCCATTTAGCCCAGCCTCTTAGAACATTATGGAATAGAGATGTTTAATGATTTCAACGAACATAATTCCTTTGTAAGTCATCATTACTAAGACACATATGTGTGTATAATTTATACATATGTACATATTATGCACACAATTTTTCTTCATTTTAGACTTATATAGACTAATTACAACAATTTACCTATGCTTAATGTTTAACCTAATGAAACTACATCTCCTGTGTAATGCAACAAATCACTATATTCTCCAAATAATTTTAAATTTAACTTCTATCTTACACATCACTTTAAACTATTTTGGTTTTTAGAATTCCCAGGCTACCCCTTTTCATCAGCAACTAATTTGTGAAGTAGGCAAGTAACTCAAGGATTGAAAGATAATTTGAAGATGAAGAAGCATCATCTGACAAAAGAGAAAAACATATAAAATGGATAAGTAAAAAAGCAGCACAATCTCAGAGTCATTTAGCACAAGGGCAATCAGTCCAATAAACCTTAGTGAACTTTGAATATTCTACTTATGCTTTGATAGATATAGATTTAGAGCTTAAAGAGACCTTAGAAGTCAGTTAGTCTGATCTCTTAGAATTATAAAACCATAGAATTAATAATGAAAGTGAACACTGGGATATCTAATTCCACCCCCAAAATTTATAATTCAGGAGACCAAGGTCAAGAAAGTTAGGGGACTTGTCTAAAGTCACTCGGATAGTAAATGACAGTTAATCAAGATTTTAACTTTCATTGTGAATACATTATTACTTGTCGAAGCTCATATAGGTATGAATTAGCAGATCTGGAACCAAAGCCCAGGTTCCTTTCTTTGAATCCAGCACTCTTCTCACTTTGCTATGCAATAACTAACATTTACAGCAACATTCCTGATTCAATCAAGGAAAAAAAAATATTTTCAACATACTCTGCTCAATAAGATAGAGAACTGTGAATTAATTATTTAGAAAGGTTACATCCAATATGGATTTCCTTTTAAGTTTTGGAAATTAAAATCATAAAACAATTATCTGCAGAAAGACAATTCTTTAAATATCTTATTCCCAAATTACATCCAATAAATAAACTATTATTATGAATTCCTGAGAAAGGGAGAAGAAAATTGAGAAATAATTTTAAAGAGAAAAATAGAAAAAAAAATTCAATTTGCCATGAATGCAAATAGTTATAGTGATCAGGTTAACTCTGTGACTGTGGAATTAAATTGTATTTCAATATGTCAGTGACTTTGGATGGAAGTGAAATAACCTATTAATATGTTAATGCATATTTTTAAGGAATAATATCATGTAGATAATTTGTGGATAATGTTGAAATAATCTTGGATACTGAAGACACAAAACCTTTGACTTAGAAGATTTATTGAACATTTGGCATACAGCATTTGTTAGTTTTCTAAAAGTAAGGCATGTATTAAGTAAGATTAAATGTACACAGCAGTAAATATAAGACAATTTGAATGAAGGGAGGGAGGGCCAACATTTGAGGAGCTTAGGAGAGACTGTGAGTAGCAAAAGTCACCTGAGTTCACTTTGGGGGTGGTTATGAGAAATGGAATGTCAACTGGAAGCAATTGGATCCCTATCATTTTGTCAGAAATGAAGGATATGGGCAACTGAGTAATGTGAATTAAATCTAGAAAGGTAGGTTACACCTAAAGTGAGATTTTAAATGGTTTTGAAAACTAGGCTGAACAGCATTTTTGTTTTTATTTTATTTTGTTTTGTATTTGTTCTAAAGAAGGACAAAAGTACCACAACAACTAGAGGAAGTGAAATAAGATGGGGGCAGGAAAGCTAAATGTAAGATGTGTTCTATAGGAAAATTATTTTGCTGGATAATTTTTGTGAGAGAAATTGAAAAGGGGACACTGACTAGATACATCATTGCAATAGTCCATGTAGAATTTGATGAGAAACCTAGACTAGTGCCCATAATGGTAGAGAGAAGTAGAGAGGTTGAAAATGTGCTGTGAAGTTAGAGTTGATAAGCCTTGGCAACTGATGAGATTGGGCTGGGGTGAAGGAGGCAGAAGATTCAGAGATTACTGAGATTTCAAATCTGAATAAATCGAAAGAGATAGTATGTGTATATGTATGCGTATGTGCATGTGAATATATGCATACATATATACAACTGTATATTTACATGTTTGTACATGTACATGTCTGTTTATTCATGTGTACAATCATGCATATGTGTATATATATACATATATGTATGTATATATATTTATATATATATATATATGTGCATGGAACTGGAGACAGAGAAATTTGATGAATTCTGTTTCAGAAACATTTAATTGGAGATGCCTCTGTAACATCTAAATGAAAATGTATTAAAGGTCAAAGTAAAACTAGAATTCAAGAGATAGGTTAGTTTTGTGGATCGCTTGCACTAATTCATATTTATTTGACATTTTAAAGTACATGAATTACTTTATATAATAATCTCATTTAATTTTAGTCATCTCTATAGAGTTAGCAGATAGGAGGAAATGAGATTTAAAAAAAATATAGGTAGAGAAAGAATAAAAGAGGACCAAGAACATTGTAGGACCAACCTATATTTATGGGTTCAGAGATGGAAGAGGTACCACAAACAATCAGATAGCTAGGAAAAGAAGAATGAGAAAGGAGTATCAGAGATAGTAGAGATGTTTAATGATTTTAATGAATATAATTCCCTCCCAGTTCATCATAGCTAGAATATTTCAGTTTTCTCTTCATTGTAGAATTATATAAACCAAATACAAAAATCTAAATATTTATCCTGATGAGACTAATGTTTCCCGTGTGGCCCTACAAATCACTATACTTCTCAAATAATTTTCCATTTAAATTTAGTGTATTTAATCTTGTAATATAAAGATGTGGCCATTCATATGTTTCAGCATTGAATTTTAGTCTCAGTCTCCTCCTAACAAAGAAAAAGTACCTCCTAGAAATAAGAGATAAATGTCAGGAATGTCATAAAGGGTTGCTTTAATATTTGAATTCACAGATAAATATGGGATCTTAAAGTTTATCTAACCCAAAGCATTCAGTGTAATAATGACAAACCTAAGGCCCAGATAGATTGGGTGACTTGCCCAATGTCACACAGGTAGAAAGTAACAAAGCTGAGACCTTCATTCATGCCCTTTGAGTCTGAGTGAAGTATTGTTTTCCTATTCAGATATATAATGAAACAGAGTACCATTGAAATCCTTTCAAACTTGGGGATCCATTAATATATCATGTGTTATTTTTGAAATTGTTATATCCTAAGAAAAAGTTTTTTTTATTCCCTCCATATTATCCATCCATTAAAACTATTATGATAAATATGATAAATTATGATAAATTATATAGACAAATATGGAATTTATATATATGTGTGTACTTATGTGTATATATTATAAAAAGATATATAATATATTTATAAATATATATCTTCATTTATTGCAAAGTTTTTTGTTTGGCTGAGATTTTTATTTTTTTTGCTATTATTTTCCAGTGCAGTATAGACTTTTGTATAGGAAAGAAAATCATCATAATTTAATCTTAGCCTAAAAGCTTCAATGAGCTATTAAATCTAAATAAACCCCATAATATAAAACTGTACATAAAATAATATATAATACAAATAATGTAATTTAAAATTAAGGAATCAGGACATTCTTATTTAGAGTCAAGTTGATACTCATATACGTATGCATAGAAACATCTATCCATACATACACACATCATACATACATGCATACATGCATATATATACATACATATTTTGTCCCATGAGGAATTTAACACTCAAATGTTACAGTGAAAGATTAAATTCAGCCTTTAGTTATGATCAGTGTCTAAAAATAAAATAAATATGTAATAATGTAATAAATAATATATAATAAAATATGTAATCAAACAATTACTTTGCAACTGTATTTCATGCCACCATTTTATGGCAGAAAAGGAATAAAGGTACAAGGCTATGAAAATAACAATTACTTTCGTTTCTAATGTCATGACAAACCGTGAGAAACATATGCAAAAGAATAGTCAAACCAAAAAAATCCTTCTTGTTTCTTAAGATTTTTTAAAACTTCTATTACATGAATTGCTTCATCTAGTAATTCATGTTTCTTAATTGGATTCAACAATAAGTATGGGATAACAAAAGCCATTCCTATCTTATCACCTTTTATTGCAATTTCTTCTTGGGACTTGCTCTCTCCAGCTGCTATGCAGAGAATGCAGATGTGAAGGACCACTGAGGGCTCATATTAGTTATATTTCTTGTAAATATACTTAAATGTACATTTCAGGAAATGCTAGGTCATTGTCTTCACATTTGTTCAATCATCTAGCAGTATTAGTATCCTAGGAAACCATAATTATTGACATGAGCAAATATAGGCACACAAACATATGTGTAAGTGTATATACACACATATGTACATATATGTGCATATGTAAATATGTGTATATATGTATACATATTATATAGCACATATGTGTATACATATTCATGTATGCATATACACACACAACACACAAACATTATAGGAAGAGATGTTTCTTGAAGGTAGAATTTGGTGGGGTAAAGAGATAGTTCCTGAGATAACCTTGACAACTGATGATGCTATAATTAACTTTGAAATGGATCAAGTTGAAAACCATGGTCAAAAGTGCTCTATAAGTGGAATTTTATTTTTTTAATTTATTTATTTATTTTTAGTTTTCAACATTCACTTACATAAGATTTTGAGTTCCACATTTTCTCCCCTCCACTTTCCTCACCCCAGGATGGCATGCAATATGATATAGGTTCTACATATACATTCATTATTAAACATATCTTCATATTAGTCACATTGTAAATAATGTGCTTCAATTTGAATTCAGAGTCCATAGTTCTTTTTCTGGATGTGGATAGCATTTTCCACCATGAGTCTTATGGAGTTGTCTTAGGTTCTTGTAGCTAAGAAGAGGTAAATCTATCGAAGTTACTCATTGTACAACATTGCTATTACTGTGTACAAGGCTCTCCTTATTCTGCTCAGTTTACTCAGCATCAGTTCATGTAAGGCTTTCTGTTTCCAGATTTTTCTACCTACTCATCGTTTCTTATTGTACAATAGCATTCTATTACATTCATAAACCACATGTACAGTCATTCCTCAATCGATGGGCATCCCCTCAATTTCCAATTCTTGGTTACCACAAAAGGATCTGCTATAAATATTTTTTGTACATGTGGGTCTGGTTCCTATTTTTATGATCTCTTTGGGATCCAGCCCTAGAAATGTCATTGCTGGATCAAAGGGTATGCACAATTTTGTAGACTTTTAGACATAGTTCTAACTATACTCTACCCAATGCATTAGTGAACACAATTTCCCTACACCTTCTCCAACATATATCATTTTCCTGTTTCTTCTTGTTAGTTAATCTGATAACTGTGATGTGGTACCTTAGAGTTGGTTTAATTTGCATTTCTCTAATCAGTAGTGATTTAGAACATTTTTTTCATAGGGTTAGAGATAATTTTAATTTCTCCATCTGAAAACTGCCTATTCATATCCTTTGACCATTTATCAATTGGGGAATGACTTGTAATTCTTGTGAATTTGACCTTGTTCTCTATTTTATACATGAAGCCTTTAGCAGAGACAATGGCTGAAAAAAATTGTTTCCAAGCTTTTGTCTTGGTTGCGTTAGCATAGTTTGTGCAAAACTTTTCAATTTAATGTAATCAAAATTATCCATTTTGCATTTCATAATTTTCTCTATCTCTTCTTTGGTCATAAATTCTTCCATTATCCATAAATCTCACAGGCAAACTGTTTCTTGCTCTCCTAGTTTTCTTATTGTACTAGACTTTATGTCTAAATTGTATATCCATTTTGACTTTATCTTTGTGTATGATGTGAGATGTTAATCTATGCCTAATTTCTGCCATTTAATTTTACATTTTCCCAGCACTTTTTATCAAATAGTAAGTTTTTATCCCAGAAGCTGGAGTCTTTGGATTTATCAAATAGTGGATTACTATAATCTCTTTGACTACTGTGTCTTGTGTACCTAACATATTACGCTGATCAACCACTCTGCTTCTTAACTCGTACCAAGTAGTTTTGAGGATTGCTTCTTTGTAATACAATTTAAGATCTGGTATGGCTAGGCCTCTTTGCCTTGCATTTCTTTTCATTAATTCCAGGTTATTCTGGACCTTTTGTTCTTCCAGATGAATTTTGTTATTACTTTTTCTAGCTCTGTAAAATATTGATTTTGGTAGTTTGATTGGTATGACACTAAATACATAAATTAATTTAGGGAGAATTGTCATTTTTATTGTGTTGGCATGGCCTACCCATGAGCAACTGGTGTTTTTCCAGTTATTTAGATATGATTTTATTTGTGAAAAGTGTTTTGTAATTGTGTCCATGTAGTTTCTGGACTTGTCTCAGTAGGTAATGTCCCAAATATTTTACAATTTTGGCAGTAATTTAATTGGAATTTGTTTTTCTATGTCTTGCCTATTGAACTTTGTTAGGAATATAATGAAATGCCAATTATTTATGTAGTTTTATTTTATACCCTGCAACTTTGCTAAAGTTTTTTTATTATTACAAATATTTTTTTACAAGGTGCTGTAGGATTTTCTAAGTATGCCATCACATCAATGGCAAAGAGTGATTTTTTTTTGTCTTTGCATATTCTAATTCTTTCAGTTTCATTTTTCTTCTTTTATTACAAAAGTTAACATTTCTAGTACAATACTGAATAACAATGGTATAATAGACATCCTTGTATCACCTCTGATCTTATTGGAAATGCTTATGGTTTATCCTCATTACATAAAATGATTGCTGATGGTTTTAGATAGATGCTACTTGTCCTTTTAAGGAAGAGTCCACTTATTCCTATGCTCTCTAGTATTTATAATAAAAAGAGATATTGTGTTTGGTCAATGATTTCTTTTAGTTTTGTTCTTGATATGGTCTATTATGCTGATAATTTTCCTAATATTGAACCAAGCCTGCATTCCTGACAAATCCTACCTGGTCATAGTGCTTTATCCTCATGATAGATTCCTATAATCTCTTTGCTAACATTTTATTGATAATTTTTGCATCTGTATTCAGTAGGAAAATTGGTCTATGACATTCTTTCTCTATTTTGACTCTTCCCATTTTGGGCATCAACACCATATGTATATTATAAAAATAAATTGGTAGGACTCCACCTATTTTCCCAAATGGTTCATATAATATTCAAATTAATAGTTTGATAGAATTTACTTTTAAATCCATCTGGCCCTGGGGATGTTTTCTTAGGGAGTTCGTTGATAGATTGTTCAATTTGTTTTTTGAAATGGGGTTATTTAAGTATTTAATTTCCTCTTCCATTGTTCTGGGTAATTTATACTTTTGCAAATACTCATCTATTTCACTAAGATTGTCATATTTATTGGCATAAAGTTGGGCAAAATAGCTCCCAATTATTGTTTTGATTTTCTCTTTATTGGTGGTGAATTCACCCTTTACCTATTTTATGCCAATAATTTAGTTTTCTTTTTTAATCAATTTATCCAAAAGTGTATCTATTTTATTGTTCTTTTCATAAAACCAACTTTTAGTTTTATTAGTTCAATAGTTTTCTTAAATTTGATTTTATTAATCTTTTGTTTTCTGAGTTTCTAATTTAGTATTTAATTGGACATTTTTAATTTGTTCCTTTTCTAGCTTTTTGAACTGCACACTAAATTTATTGACCTTCTTTTTCTCTATTTTATTCATGTTAGCATTTAGAAATATAGAACTTCACCTAACAACCACTTTGGCTGCATGCCATAAGTTTTGGTAGCTTGTCTTATTATTGTCATTCTCTTAAAAGAAGTTATTGATAATTTCTCTGATTTGTTGCTTGACTCACTCATTTTTCAGGAATAGATTATTTATTTTCAAATTGATTTTTAGCCTATCTTTCCATGGCCTTTTTTAATTTAATTTTTTTTTGTGTGTTCTGCAAAAGATGCACTTAATATTTCTGCCTTTCTATATTGGATTGTGAGGTTTTTGTGCCCCAGTACATAGTAAATTTTTGAGTAGGTGCCATGGACCACTGAAAAACACATATATTCCTTTTTATCCCCATTCTGTTTTCTCCAGAGGTCTACCTTATCTAACTTTTCTAAAATTCTGTTCACCTATTTAACTTCTTTCTTGTTTATGTTGTGATTAGATTTATCTAGTTCTGAAAGGAGAAGTTGAGGTTCCCTTCTAGTGTAGTTTTGCTGTCTGTTTCTTCCTGTAACTCCTTAAATTTCTCCTCTGAGAATTTGTATGCTGTAACGTTTGGTGCACATATGTTGAGGATTGATATTACTTCATTGTTTATGGTACCTTTAAGTCAGATGTAGTTTCCTTCCTTATTTCTTTCAATTAGATTTTTTTTTTTGCTTTTTCTGAGATCAGGATTGATACCCTTACTTTTATTTTACTTTAGCTGAAGCATAAAATATTCCACTCAGCCTTTTACCTTTATGCTGTGTGTATCCCTCTGTTTTGAATGTGTTTCTTGCAAACAACATATTGTAGGATTATGGTTTTTAATCCAGTCAGCTATACACTTCCATTTTATGGAGAATTTATCCCATTAACATTCATAGTAATGATTTCTATCTGTGTCTTTCTCTTCATCCTATTCCCCCCATTTATCCTTTTCTCTTTCCTTTCTCCCTTTTCCTCCTGTAATACTAATGAGATGTTAAAGATCTTCCTTACCCATTAATGGGCCTACTCATTAAGGGAATCTTGATTAGGGAGGCCTATATCTCTTGTAAATTTCTAATGAGGCACTGGTTCTGAAAGGTTGTGATGCCCTCTGGCTCTGAATAGTGTGTATATATATATATATATATATATATATATATATATATATATATATATATATATATATATATATATATTCTGAAGTGAGGTTTTGTTTTGGGGGCTTCCTCTTTGTGAGTGTTTGTTTGATCACAGAAGACTCTGTGCAGCTGCTAAGGATCCTCTTCCCCCCCACCCGCATTGATGTTGGTGCTTCTCTCTCTGGTAACCTGGTAACTGTGTATGTATGATCAGACAGTTGGATCTGTCTGTTAATCTGTGATATATATATATATAAATAAAATATATATGATATATAATATATATCATATATGTGATATATATTGTATATATACACATATATAGGTATATTTATATATACATATATAGATAGATATCTATCTATATAGATAGATATCTATATTTATCTATCTATCCATCTATCTATCCATCTATCTATCTATCTATCTATCTATCTATCTATCTATCTATCTATCTATCTATCTATCTATCTATCTATATTGCTTATGGTCAAATAGTTGGAAGTCCTGTCTGTTGGCATTTATTTCTCTGCTTGTATTTTCTCTGTTAGTGGATGTAATTAAAGAAGATTGTTGACCCCCCAAAAGTTGCTTTCTTTTAGAAAAGTAGATATAAAAGCCTTGCCCCAGGCCCTCCTGTGTGTGCCAGAGTACTTACTGCTATACATATACATATAGTCATCAGTATAATTAATAACTAAAATAGCTTAAAGTTACAGATCATTCTAAAAAAGATGTTTATTAGTACCATTTGCCTTCTTTTCTGCAATTCTGCTATCCTCAGCACAAAAGCAAAATGTTTGCACACATGAGACTGACAGCTTTTAAATAAATATTCATTTTTGTCTACTTCAAAGTATTTTTTTGTTTATATGTGATTTCATCTGTATAAGAAACTCCCTATGACCAAATTCCCTTCAACAATGCACATCAGCATAGTTACTGTAATGTAGGATATAGTGACTTAAGGCACTGAGATGTTAAAAGACTTTCTCAGGGTCACACAGTTATTACCTCAGAGACAGAGCATGAACTCTGGTCTTCCTGACTCTGAAGTCAGCTTTCTCTCTGCTCATCCAGGCTTGGGGAATCTGCCTCAAGGCCGTATATGACCTTCTAAGTCCTCAGGTGTGGTCGGTTGCCTGATTCCAAGTTTTATAGTGCAAATTTTTTATTAAGGGGATTTGTGCTAATTTATTAAGGAGATTTTAGTTCAAAGAGGTATACTTGAGGACATAGAGGGCCAAATGTTGCCTTAATGCCACAGCTTCCCTTACTCCTATACTCCTACACCATATTACCTCTTTCTCTATATAAATTGCACAAAATACTTTCAAGGTGAAGAAAACATTAAGAACTTGACATTGTTCCCTTTTGAATCAGTATCTCTCTTATAGTGCTTTGTGTGCTGAAAAAATTTACTACACCCTTGCCTCAGGTCTATTAGAGTCTGCTGATAAGAAAACTTCCTCATGATAATTAAAGGTGATGAAGAATATATTGCCATCTCTAGTAATAGACACAAAAACGTGACCCTTTGTCCTCCTTTCACCAGAGCCATATAATAATTCTCATTGTAATCATAGTCATCATTATACATCATCATTATTAAAATTACGTGGCATTTTAAGCTTTGCAAAGCTCTTTTCTCGAACTCTGTGAATTAAGTAGATCAAACATTATTTCCTCCATTGTAGAGAAATAGAAACTGAGGTTCCTAGTTGTTTAGTGACCTTTTCCTTAACCATATAGTTATTATAACTCAGAGTCACTCTAATCAAGCACAATGTTTAAATTCTTCAAATATCAGGAAGTGTACTGTAGCAAAATTTAACATCCTCCTACCAATGTTTTGTAACAAGCTGCATAGTGCGGTATTTTGTCTGAATTTATTAACTGATGATAGGCAGCAGTTATTAACTTTATTACTTAATAGGGTAAGGAGGAATAGTATAATTATACAGAAAAAAAGAAAATCTATGAAAAAATCCTTATTTGATAATGGTAAGAACATGTGAGTAGAAGGAAGGAGACTCATGTTATTTGCTCTGTTAGTATTTGCTCTGTCAGTAGTCAAATGTCATCATGGTCAAGTCATTTAACTTGACCCTGGGACTCAGTTTTCTCATATTTTAAAATAAAGAAATTAGACTAGATGATCCTTGAAGTCTCAATTTAATTGAGAATTTTGGTGTTCTAATTTTCACTCTCCTAGTGTCTTGAGTCATATTAGGTATTAGCCTTTATTGCTGAAACTTTGGCAAGCATTTCAGATAAAAATTAGATGAGCTTATTCATTCCAAAATTCATGAACCCTTTTATTTGACACTTGTGAGGAAAACCCATATCATATGGCTCCAGTGAAATTCCCCAAAGGTGTTTTGAAGGGATAGGAGGGACAAAAATGGAGGAGTACCAATAAGAATATTTAATATTAGTGTGGAATACTAGTATCTAGAAGTTGCTAGAATTATAGTTGATATAATATTGGATCTGTTGTCAGATAGATTTGAGATCAAATATGGCCTCAAATACTTAACAGCTATATGGCACTGGGTAATTTTCTTAACATCTGGGTGCCTCAGTTTTCTCAACTGTAAAATGGCTATAAAATAGCATCTACCACCCAGTGTTGTAAGCATTAAAAGAGGTAGTTTGTCAAAGAAATTAGTACAGTGTTTGACACATACTCCTTTTCCCCTCTCCACATTCTTTTCTTTTTGAGCAAATTGGAAACAACTGAATGTTCCATAAAAGATGGAGTCCAGTCTGATCTTGAGAAAGATTGCTTCCAGTGTTATTACATAAGTATTCAAAGCTCTAAGTGCTTCTAATTTTTCTCCTCTCACTCTCTTTTTAATAGCTTATGGTCTGACTTCTGACCTCATCATTCCACTGAAACTGTTCTCTCTAAAGTTAGTAATAATATACTCTTCATTGTTAAATTCATTGACCTTTTCTCAGTCCTCATAATCCCTTAACTCTATACAGCCTTTAAAACAGTTGACCACTCTTTCCCCTTAAATATTTTTTTCTCTCTAGGTTTTCATTACACCACTTTTTCTTGGTATAACTCTTACTTATCCAAACTCTTTTTTTTCACTCTTTTCCTGAATCCCTCTCCAGATCATACTATCTAATCATAACTGTCTCTGAAGGTCTTATCCTGGATCCACCTTTCTTCCCCCTCTCTACCCACTTCATTTGGTGATCTCATCATTCTCCATGGATTTAATTAGCATCTCTATGTTGATGATTCTCAACTCTACCTTTCCCATCTCAATATCTCAGCAGACCTCCAAGCTCATATCTCTAACTGCCTTTTTAAACATCTTGAACTAGATTTCTAGTAAATGTCTTAAATTCAATAAATTTAAAGTCTGAAAGTAAACTCATTATCTTTATAACTAAACACTCCTCTTACAAGAGAGAACAGTACCATTTTCCTCAGCTATTGCTGAGGCTTACTGATTTCACTTTAAAAATATCTCTTGAATACATCCTTTTTCTTTTTGGAAACTGATACCACTCTGGTGCAAGCCCTAATCACCTTATGCTGTCTTATTGCAATAATCTTTTGGTGGGTTTGCCTGCTTCAAGTTTTACCCCAATCCAATCCATTTTCCATTCAGTCACTAAAATGATTTTGCTAAAATGCAGGTTCAAATGCATCCACAAACCTACTCAAAAACTCTAGTAGTTTCCTTTTGCCTCCAGGATCAAATGTATAATATTCTGACATTCAAAACCAGCAATGACCTTGCCCCTTCCTAACTTTCTAGTCTTATGTGATACTACTCTTTGATCCATTGTCACTGGCTTTCTGATTATTCCAAAATGAAGAAACTCCATCTCTCTACTCTGCTTATTCTCTTTGGGTAACCTTTATGCCCGGCATTCATTCTCTCCCTGCTCCCCTACGACCACTGATGTTTATGTATTCCTTTAAGCCCCAACTAAAAGAATACTTTCTTCAGGAAGCCATCTCCAAACCTTATTAATTCTATTATGTTTTTGTTTCTTAGTTATTTTGAATTTATCGTACGTATAGCTTGCTTTGTGTATACTTGTTTGTATCCTTTGTCATTAGATTGTAAGCTCCTTGAGAGCAGGGACTGCACTCCTTCCCCACTTTTTGTATCTACAGCACTTAGCACAGTACCTTGCATGTAGGAGGTACTTACTAAATATTTATTGATTTATGGAAATAATTCATAAAAAAAATGGTTTCATGCATAATAATAACAACAGCATTTCCGTAGTTCATTAAAATCTTTAAAGTACTCTAAATTCTTTCTTATTTGATCCTTGCAACCTTGGGAAGTAGATTTTATGTCCATTTTACATATGAGGAACTTGAGATTGAGAAAGGTTAAGGAACTTGCACAAGCAGAGACACAAAGCCAGTGTCCAAGGAGGATTCAAATTCAGGTCTTTCTAACCCTAGATTCAGTGCTTTATCCATTATATCACTTAGCTGCCCATTTATTTTTAGTCATGTTATATCTCCTTTTCTAGATAATGTAAGTGATATGACATATTGTACAGCAGTCTGGAATAGCAGGCAGAAGATTGATATCCACTTTCTTTCAGCATTTATTGTTTGTCAATTACAAACATTGTTACCTCAGGCAAATCATTTAGTCTTTTTCTAGCTTCAGTTAACTTATACATAAGATGTGAATAATGGTACCTGCTCTTTGTTCCATACAGACTATTATTTGAAAATTCTTTGCAAATTGTAGTCCTTTTTAAACATGGTTTCTTTGTTGTTTTTATAACAAAATATAATGTGTAGTTATTAAGCTCTTTAAAGGCAGGGCCTATGTATTCTTTCTATTCCTCAGCTAACACAAGACTTTTCAATTGAAGGAAGCCTTAAAAATGTAGACTGAAATAAATGAAGTTATCTCTCTTTCAAGAGAATACTTGATGCTGAGCTGCTGGCAGCAGCAGTCACAGTCATGTGAGGTTGGAGCAACAGGAGAGAAACAGAGGGAATTAGATATTTTAGGGGGCATAGAAGGGAAATTTAAAAGCTGGAACTTGGAATCTGTGAAGCCAAAAGATGTCTGTATATGAGTATTTCATGTATATTTTCAGGAATGTAATCTATTCAAGGGTGTTTTAAGCATTTTTTTGTGAGTCATGGAACATTTTGGTAGTCTAAGGACGGCTCTGGACCCCTTCTCAGAATAATGTTTTTAACTCAGGAAATATTAAATAACTATGAATATAAAGGAAACCAATTATGTACAAGTACAGTTATTAATATTTCTTTTTAAAATTATACAGATTTCAGGTTAAGTACATTTGATCTACTGGCTCTCTAAAAAGAGATATAGGGACTATACCTATGATTTCATTGGCATAAGGAACTCCTAGTTGAGGAAAAAATATCAGCAGCTTAGTCTTTGATTTAACTAGAGCATTGAAACTTTAAGTTATGTGCTCAGGTTCACATAGCTAAGATTTGTTAGTGGTGGGACTTGAATTTAGTTCTACCTTAACTAAATCACATTATTAGTATTGGAAAAGAATAGTCTGAGATTTTATCTTCAAATTTATTTTAATGTTGATATGTACACACCATTAACCATGAGATAATCTTCTTTTGTCACAGATTGTAGGCTATGTTGCTTAAAAGTTGAAGGAAAGGGAAAGAATGAGTGATAAAACATCTTTTTGGTATCCACTTATCTTCTTCCATCAGGAAAAGTTTCCATTGCAGCTTTAATTATATATGTATTTGTGTATATGTTTTCTATTTTTCTTCAAAGAAAGATGGCTCATGTTTTCAATATTCAAATTAAATGACAATAATGAGTTTTGTCCTTAGACAAAATGAAATAAAATTTCTGATAATTTAGAGGATCTCTGATAATGTGTTCTTTCACTAGGCTTATAGCAATTGGTTCAAGTTAAATAATGATCTAGAAAGCTGAAAATATAGTGAGCAGGGCTACTATTTTATTCAAAGTGTTTACAAGTAACTCTTGTTCAAAACCATTAGCTCCATTCCTAAACTTGTCTATCCATTCATTTACTCAACAAATGTTTATTTAGGACCTACTGGCTTTACTGCTTTGTCCTAGGACTCTATTATTACCTTTATATGCCCCCTTGACTCCACTTTATTATTAACCTTAGTTGTTCAAATTATTCATATTCCCCATCATTAATAAAAACAAGAAATAACAAATTGGAAATAATGAATATATTTTCCAGCATTATTCTGATCTTCACAATGACCAGTATTATAAAGGACATTTTGACATAAGGCAGTCCTATTAAGTCACCTTGAATAAATAGTAAATAAAAATCAGTCTTTGATGTACACATTTCTAAATTGTTCATTAGTATCAGTTTTCAATAAAAAAAATGTAGACGCAGCTACGTTTCTTTTTGAAACTTTATTTTGATTTTATAGTGTGGTTGATTAGCTTTTGCATTTGACTCAATTCAGAAACATGGATTATATCATAAGTTCTGGTACATGATAGTCTTAAGATGCTGAGTAAGTCAACAAACCATCCTACGGAAGTTTTCTCTTCTGCAAAATAAGGATAATATTTCACTACATACTTGACAGGAATTTTATGGAGTAAGCATTTTATAAACTAATGTCTATATGTAAGTGTGAACTGCTATTATTATTAAGTTTTTACATATGACCTTTCATTTGACCTCGGTCTTGCTCTGATTTTTTAACTTCACTTTACATTACAGCTTGACTTTTCTAATTTTCTTAAAGACTTCTTGCTCACTATATTGTTTTAAAAAATTCCTTTTTCATTTTTTCTCTCCTATAAATACTTCATCATCATCACCATCATCACATTTTTGGGGCCATCTTCTGGCCATACATTTTTCTCGTTTGAGCATTTTGCTCTCTGAATTAATTATTCACACTGATGCATATTTTCTTTTCCTTCATCCAGTTTCTCAAGAGAAGAGAATGGGCAGAGACAGAGTTGGGACAACATAAATTCTTCATATTGATTATTTCCCTTCTTTTATTATACTTTGGTTTAATTCCCCCATTATTATTTTTTTTTACATGGAGTTTGTCTCCGTAGGATTTTTGAATATTTTGTTATAGAATTGAATTCATTATAAAAATTTTGCCATTGAAATCCTTTCACTGATTTTTAATTTATTTATAAAGTTTCTCCACATAACATTAAATTTGTTGTTCATAATCTATATTACTTAAGATTCAGTTAGGGGATACTTTAATGTAAAGTTGGAAACCAAATAGAAGACTCTTGATATATTTATAAGCTAGTGTAAGATGAAAAATGTCAAGCACTGTGCTTCCACATATTTCCAAGTATGCCCTTATGAAAATATTCTATGAATTTTCTTTTAAAAAAATACATATATATATATATATATATATATATATATATAATTTTCAGTTTTTGACATTCATTTCCACAAGATTTTGAATTCCAAATTTTCTCCCCATCCTCCCCTTCCCCTTCCCAGGACAGCTTATACCTCAACCATTCCCCCATCTGCCCTCCTTTCTATCACCCCACCTTTCTCCCATCCCCATCCCCTCAATTTTCCTGTAGAGTAAGATAGATTTCTGTACCCCATTGCCTGTATAACTTCTTTCCCAGTTGCATGCTAAAACAATTTTTAACATTCATTTTTAAAGTTTTGGGTTCCACAATCTGTCCCTCTTTCCCTACCCACCCTCATTGAGAAAGTAAGCAATTTGATATAGGTCATATATGTGTAGCAATGCAAAATTATCTCCCCTGGATCTGTTGTCCATGTCAGTTGTTTTTCAGATGAGGTATTTCACATTGTCTTCTACTTTTTATTTTTCATTCAAAGAAGAGAGGCTTATTCCTCTCCTGGCCTGCACTCTGGTCTATGAGCAACCACAAACACTCTTTTCTGCCCTAAAACTGTAAGTAGAATTCCCTCTCCACAGTTGCCACCAACTCTGCCATACCAGCTCTCCTCCTCACCCCAGGACTGCAACCCAGATCAACAGTTCGATTTCCCTACCCTCTGTAGGCCAAGAACTCCAGAAGCAGCTGCCACTGCAGCAGTGCCTGCCACCACCCTGGGATTGGGACTAGGCCATGTTCCTCTGTCACCCAGGTGAAAGAGCTTCCCCACTGACCTTAGAAGGTGTCTTTCATATTTGTGGGTTGAGAAGTCTAGAAACCAGTACAGTTGCCAGTGATTTAGTGCCCTGAGCCTGCTACAATTTTGTCTGTTGTGGCACTCCCTATACTGGATTGGTCTCAGCTCTAAGACGTGTGTAATAGACCCTTCCTATCAGCCTTCTAGATTGTCTTAGGCTGGAAATCCATTTCATTCATTCATTTTGTGGCTTCTGCTGCCCTAGAATTTATTTAGTCATTTTTTACAGTTATTTTTAGGGGTTTTGGGGGACAAACTCAGGCATGTACCTGTTTCTACTCTGCCACCCTGTATGATTTTTCCAATGAAGAATTATACCAGACCATTTTATGGAAATTTATATTTCTTGTATATTGAATTTGAATTGGGAAAATGCCTATGTGAAAAGATTTAAGATTGAGAGTCTATGGGAGGTTTATGGGTCATTTTCTGAATATAGATCACAATCACACTTTTAAGGAATGAAAGTTTGTATTGGTGCTCAGAAAAATGATTATGGGATTATATAAAAAGAGTATCTTATACCCATGCAAAACAGTTCTGTGATAGCCAAGGTGCTGCAGGGAAGAGCTGGTGAGAATGCAGACAGGATCTTATCCTTTTCTCACTATTTGCTATTTCTGTCAGTATTCAACCTTGATGTTCTTGGCAGTGACTGTATTCTATACAATTATGTCTAATATATGAGATAATCCAGTATATGAGATGGAATGATATTTGTAAAGTTCTTAGTACAGTTCCTAGTTCATAGAACATAGTTCACAGGAACTATTTAAATGCTTATTCCTTTCCCTTCCTCCCTTAATAATATCAGTGCTAGATCAGAGTGCTTCAGAGTATACTCTGAAGCCTATGGATTGAACAAAGAAGCGTTTGGACCCTCCTGGCTTAGACTAAATGTCAGTAGTAATAGTTTCTCTTCAAAACAACAACCCTGAGTTCCTGCCCCACCCAGAGTGATTTGTTCATTTTTTTCTTTTTGATTAGAGGGGCCATTTCACTGACTACCTTTTAAACAGGCCTAGTCACTGAATGGGCATTACCTCACTTTAAGTGACTACCTGAAAAGGTCTTAGTCTAAAAGGTCAAGGTCTCCAGTTGCATCCTGGGCTATCTCCAGTCATTCTGATGAATATCTGGTCACTGGATCCAGATGACTCAGGAGGAGAAAGAGAGGCTGATGACCTGGCACAGTCATCCCTCGCTGAAAACAGTCAAGTGCAAGTCATGTAATCATTTCTCTGATGTCATAGTCCTCTTTAAAAATGAAGGATGAACACAACGACAATGCTAGATCAATAATTCTTTCCAACACACACACACACACACACATATACACATATACTCACACATACTCTGTGTGTGTGAGAGAGAGAGAGAGAGAGAGAGAGAGAGAGAGAGAGAGAGAGAGAGAGAGAGAGAGAGAAAGTGTGTGTGTATAGGCATTGCTACTGACTTTTATAGCACTTTTAAACCTATTTTGAGAAGTGGGAGCATATGCATAATAAAATCAAGAATATATTTTGATATGATTTTGATCTTGGTCAAAAATGGTCACCCTCTTTATGATTCTTGTATTGTAGGTGTTTAGATATCTATGTATTTATTTGTGTATGTTTGTATCAATGTATTTTAAGATGACATTAACTGCTTTGAAGTGAATAAATCAAAAAATTTAGACTTATTCACTATTGCCTTTAAAATTATTTACATTAATTGTAGTTGTAGAAAAATTTTCTAATTGATAGAGAACTTCATGTATTTTTGTAGAAATTTTTTAAAAGTGATTATACTAGAATTGTTTTCATTCTTTAAAATATGAGACAGTATGATTTAGTGAATAGAAAGTTTATCTGATAGTTAGGAGGATGGTTTTATATTGTGATACTTTAGTGCTGTAAGCATGTAATCCAAAAGTGACCCAGGCAATTGCAAAAAACAATAAATTACAGGTGATTTAGTGTTGTGGTAGAAAGTTCTTGTTCTGATGAGATCACAGTTCAAATGAAAAAGAAACACCCTGATCCCCTAAAACAATTATAAGAAATATATCAGAATTAATAGGTGTCAAACTTTGAGTAATAACTTGGGTAGAAGTCCCTCCTTTGCTCATTTCACATTTCCTGGGTTTTAGGCAATTCTTTACATCTCTTCTAATATGACACAGATTAGTTGTGATCAGCATAAGTGGAGGGATTTTCCACACTGGTAGCTCCTCACCTGGAAAACTGCATAAAAATGTAATTAGAATTATTGAAATTGCATACTTATAAGCACTTGGAAAAGTGTTACCTTTGTTGCTTTGAGTACTCTAAGATTTTAAAAAGAAATAAAGAGCTAAGGTTCAATATGCAGTGTAATTTATGAGGAATTTTCTTCAGTATTGACCAGTGCACTAGTGCATGTAGTATCTTTTGCTTTATTACACCCAGTTTAGTGAAAAAGTGGGTTTACCATGGCAACTAAGTATCTTTTGGGACAGAATCAGAGATAAAGAGCACTTATTGAAAGAAATACAGAGTAAAACATCATATTAACCTGTGGATTCCTCAGTATAAAGAATATATTTATGTACCTATGCATATATATCTGGATAGATAGATCTTGTATTGATTTTCTAGTTTTATGAAATATTTGTATTCAATAAACTATATCATCAGGTCAAAGAATTAGAACTCACCTGTTAAATATTTTCCCTGTTTTGGTTATTCGTATCTGAAATAACATACACTTCCCAAGAAGAATCCTCCTTTCTCATGACTTGAACCCAGGCTACTTTATTCACACATTTAAGGGTTTGATTATAGTGGAATTTATTACATTAAGGTTTGCTGTCTTTCCACTTTGTTAGAGCAGTCTAAGTGTTTGAATCTCAAAATACATATTTTAAAAAATTCTCCTTTATTATATATATTCTTCAGTCTTACGTATTTTCCCATGGAAAACTTGCAACCATTTTTATAGTATTAATACCTAAACTTGTTACTACAACTATATTCATTTGACTGATATCTTTCCATTTTGATGGACCATCATCAAAATTATACACTGTATTATTTTCCTTAACAGTACTTACTAAAATACTATACAGATACAGATTGACTAATTCATTTTAGATTGTTGGATAGTTTTTTTTAATTAATTTATGTTTTGTTTACAACACTCACTTCCACAAGCTTTTGTGTTTTAGATTTTCTCTTCTTCCTTCCCCTTCTCTTCCTCCCCCAGATGGGTGTCCAATCTGATATAGGCTCTACATATACGTTCATGTTAAACATATTTTCACATCAGTCATGTTATAAAGAAGAATTATAACCAATGAAATGAACCACGAGAAAGAATATGCAAAACAAAAAAGAGAAAAAACAAATATCGTGATTTGACCTGTATTCAGACTTCATAATTCTCTGGATGGGAATAACATTTTCCATCATGAGCCTTTTGGAGCTTTCTTAGAACTTTGTATTTCTGAGAAGAGCCAAGTCTATCAGAGTTAGTCATCACACAAAGTCATTGTAACTGTGTACAATGTTCTCTTGGTTTTGCTCCCCTCTCTCAGCATCAGTTCATATAAGTCTTTCCAGGTTTTTCTAAGTCTGCCTGCTCATCATTTCTTTATACCACAATTTGTTCAGCTATTCCCCAATTAATGGTTATTCTCTCAATTTCCAATTCTTTACCACCACAAAAGGAGCTGCTATAAATATTTTTGTTCATATGGGTCCTTTTCCCATTTGTATGATCTCTGGGTTACTGAGATAAAAGTGATATTGTGAGGTCAAAGGGTCAGTACATTTTTAAAGTCCTTTGGCCATATTTCCAAAATGCTTTCCAAAATGGTTGGATCAATTCACAACTCCACCAACAATATATTAATGTTCTAATTTTTCCACATCTTCTCCAACATTTATCATTTTCTGGTTTTGTCATATTAGCGAATCTGACAAAGGTGAATGGTTTCGATTTGGATTTCTCTGACCAACAGTGATTTAGAGCATTTTTATATGAGTACAGTTATCTTCAGTTTCTTCCTCTGAAAGGAGAGTATTTCATAGTTATTTTTTTTTTCTGTATAAAAGATTTGAAACTAAAGAAATATATCTTACTCAGCATTCATTTTAGGATCTTACCTAATTCACTTTAGGAAGCATTAAGTATAGCTTGTGATCTACTAATTATTTTTTTTCTTTTTAAAAGATTTTCAATTTAACAAACATTAAATAAGATGAGCATTTAGAGTCAGAGTTAAAGCCTGACTCTATTACTTATTGCCTATTATCTTGTTTATATCATTTAGCTTTTTTGGGCCTGTTTCCTTATATGCAAAATGAGATTGTTAAACTTGATAACCTTTAAGATTTCTTTCAACTCTAAATCTATGATTCAGTGATCCTATAAATGCCAAAATGTATAGGAAAAATCATAATTGCTTCATTCTAAACAAATTTGTTTATTATGTTTGTTTAGGCAAACAATGTTTGTTCAGAAGTCTTGTTTAGAATCTAAACAATTATTGTTTAGAAAAGGAAAGTTACATAGGTTTTAAAAAATCATGTACCCATATAAGCAAATCCAAGAGGATTCTTCATTAAAATAGATGAAATTTGAGGTGTAACGTGAAAAAAAAGTTCAGTAAGTGCAGAGGAAGTGAGACTGCATTGTGGGTAGGGCATGTAATGCTATAACCAGCTCCAGGATATTTTAGTCTGAAGACGAGAAAATTTAAAGGGAGAATGGTAGCTGTATTTATTTATTCAATTATTTTTTCATCCATTTATCATTTATTTATTATATTTAACTTTATTTTAATAGTATTTAATTTTTTCCCCAATTATGTCAAGACAATTTTTAACATTCACTTTTACAAGATTTCGAGTTTGAGATTTTTTCTTCCTTCCTTCCCTTTTCCTTTTCCTAAAATGGTGGGCCATTTGACATATGCTATACATGTGCTGTAATGTAAAACGTTTCCTTTTAGTCACAGTTGTGAAAGAAGAAACAGATCAAAGGGGAAAACACATAAAAAAGAATAAAGCAAGTGAAAAAGTTATGCTTCAATCTCCATTGAGTCCATCAGTTCTTCACGTAGATGTGGATAGCATTTTCCTTTGTACTTGGATCACTGTGTTCCTGAGAAGAGCTGAGTTGGTCATCACATGATATTGCTGTCCAATGGTTTCCTGGTTCTTCTCTTTTCACTTTGAATCAGTTCTTACAAATCTTTCCAGGATTTTTTCTAAAATGACTCAACCACCATGACAAATATATATCATTTTATTTTTATCTAATATTTGTAATGCTTTTTTTGTGTTGAGAGAGATTTAAATTATTCTTTTATTAGCACACCTCCTCTAAACACAGGAACACATCTGATTGTATGAATATTAATAGCAGTAACAACAACAATAACTGACTTTTGCACATCTCTAAAGTTTACAAAATATTTTAAATTTATTATCTCATTTGAGTAGAGTTTCTGAACTTTTATAGTGTGGGATGTATAGTCACAAACTGGGTCTACTTTACTTAGTTTAATACATGCATATTTATTTCAAAAACATTAGAAAACATGAAAATTGATATATCAGTTTGTTTCAATTTAAAAACATGAATATAAAGATATACATATCTTTATACAAGATGTACATATTTACATACATTCAAGCCACACACGTAAGAATCCGTCCAGTTTCATCACCACTCTGTAAAGCATTCTATACTTTCACTTACTGTTTTACTTGGTAATCTATGAGATCATGAGTATGTATGGATGTTTATAATGCCTTGATGCCTTATAGTGGGAGCAGCAGTGGTGCACTATATAGTCAGGAAGATTAAGGAATTAAATTAGCACCTGTGGATTTATTTGCATGTTTATTCATGTAGTGAGTGTGTTGACTTTTCAATGGTAGAGATCAACATTTTATTTCAAAGATGTTGGTATTTGCCTTTGTGACTGAGTTCTTGCAGCCCCCTTTCTTGATTGTTTGTTCTAAAACAGTCTTTTTAAAATGCCTTCTTTAAATTCTTGTGACTTGTATTGAATATAAGAAAGTATTGACCTCTATGTTTACCATAGTTAAATTTTTGTATTTGTTGGATGTTTACATTGGTGTATTCCCAAAAAACAAAAAGAAACTATTGAATGCCTACTATTTAAGAAAGTAACTTTTCAATTTATTTCACAAATTGGCATTCACATCATATTATTGTATATTGTGCATCTGTTTCTTTACCTAGGTTTACAGTCATCTTTTCTATTAAAGTCAGGTATAATTTGGGAGAAAGTGTTTGTTAAAATGTCACAGTGAGCTATTTTCTCATATACTATTATTTATTAAATATTCGAGGATCACTGGATATTTGTATTTAGAAGGATCTTCTTGCAAAAGAGCATACTTATTTTTGAAAGTGAAAAGTGTGGATGAAATCTGTAAACTATAATTTATTTTTTAATTTTCAAGAATATTCCAGAATGTAGTACTTAAAGGTTACTTTTTCAGCATTTTGAAAAGGACATTATCAATAAAAGCCAGAGAGTGTGTGCCCAGAACAGGATATTCCAGACTAACCTCATTGCCTTTTTTTATGAGGGTCCTAGACTTATAGAGAGTGGTACATAGTAATGTCAATTTAATTAATTTGAAAAGTATTATTTTTAATGTCCAAGTATTCATTTTCCTTCCTTCCTCTCCTCACCTATTGAAAGGAGAGAGAGACAGGTAAAAAGATGAATGGACAGAAGGAAGTAATGAAGGAAGGAAGATATGAAAGAAGAAAAGAGGGAGGGGAAAGAGAGGGAGAGTGAGAGAGATTGAGAAAGGGAGAGAAAGAAAGGAAAGTATGAAGGAAAGAAGCAAAGAAAGGACGGAAAACTGAAGCATAGCCAAGCAAAAGATTCCCATATGGTCTCATTCAAAAAGGCATTGGTTATCTTGCAAAAATAGGCTATCATCTTTCTGTGAAGAGATGGGAATTATTCTTCTTTATTAGTCCTTTGAAATTATGGTGGACCACTTAATTGATTAGGATTCTTAGGTTTTTCAAAATTAATACCTTTAAAATATTGATGTTATAGTATTTTTTTCTTCTGGTTTTGCTCATCTCACTATGCTTTGATTCATACAACTCTTTCTAAACTCTTAGGAATTATTTTACCCCTTACTTATAGGTAATATTTCAATTAATCCATATAGTTATAATAGATGGATATAATAGATTATTATAGTGCTTTAGAGATAATTTATCCAAATTTCAACAAAAAATGTTAAAAAGTATTTGGAAGTCTTTCATTATATCATTGTAAACAAAATAATGACATAAATTATTCAAAATTTGTTGAATGATCTAACCCAACTAGTAGCCATGTTACACTACTAATTCCATTCAGTGGTTTCGAAAGTCTGAACCTAAGGCTAGGTTAATTAGAGAGACTTTACTTTAGCTAGCAGTCCCAGGAAATCCAGTAGTTTGTATTTTTTTTCATTGCCTGTAAGAGTACTACTCTTGCCATTGCATCATCCTAACTGACTGTGTTGATTCGTAAGAGCACATTGTCTCTAGTAAGCTCTAGTTATGCTACTTCTCTTATCATCCTTGTGACTTCTCACTCTTGGGCATTACTCTCCTATAAATAATATCCCTCCTTATTCGCATTGAAATCCAAATTCTTTAATGGCATTGCAAATTCTTTTCTATTTGTATTCTCACAACTTCACAAAATCCATGGTACATAGTATGGGTTTAATACATTGTTTGCCATTCATTCACAGCATGTACTGCTCCATATACACTTGATCTAATACCCTTTAATCTTCTCTTTAAATTGCCCTTTCCCCACTGTTTTCTCATTAATTATTAATACCTTTCTATCTACTGGATTTTGTCCTTCTCTTTCCAAAGTAGCAAAGACTCCCTCATCCATATGTCCAACCTTTGACAGTGCCCTGAATATATCAATTACTTAAAAGTTTTACTTGAGATGATTTTGTCCAGTTTATGAGCAATGAAATACAATAATGAAGAATTAAAATCATATATATTCAAGGTTATTCACCTAGTGATAGAATTAAGGCAAAAGAACCTAGATGTACAATTCTTTCTAGGGAGTTGTCTCTTTCTACTGTGGTGTGCTGCTTTTGTTTGTCTGTTGTGTGTGTGTTTTTTTTTTTTTAAATAGACAATGAAAATAACCCATGACTGTATTTCAATCCATTATTACACATCAAATATACTGATAATACTAGCAGGACCAGTTTACATACTAAGGACCAAATATTGTTGTCAAGATGAATTTTCTTCTATTAGCGTTAAGGTACAATGAAAATAGAAACCTACCTCATGTAGTTATGTTTTTCAATTCTCTTTTATTTCTTTTTCTGACATAGACTAATCCTAGTAACTGCTGTCCTCAAAGCAGTATAACTGGGTGCAGGATATTCATCATAAGTACTCTGGACACTAAGAATAAATTATTTAGCCATACCAACCTATAATAAAAGGAAAAATATAGAATCACTTTCACACTTATATGGACCCTTCTGTTTCTACATAATCTGCAGTGATAATGGCAGATAGGTGGAAAAAAGTGACAAAATGTCCTATGCAAGTTTAACTGATACAAAATAATTGCCATTGGTTGGAGGCCAAAAGAAGCTAGAACCCCACATTTCTCCACACCAGTCCAATGAGCACTTCATCTCTTTAACAAGCCAAGAAAGATGACAACAAGAGACAGTGCTCATTTAAAATACATATTCATTTGCAAAAATTTATGAAGGACAATTATGAAAGATTGTAAGAAACATTTTTAAAATGAAGTGAATAGGAGGGGCAAAATGCATTTCCAGAAGGTATGGCTTGATAACCAACTAAACTATATCTTAATAACAAGTACTCCAAAGAGTAAAACTGGCAGGAATTTATTGCAAATATGAAATGGAAAATAATACATTAATATTTTTCTATATAAAAGAAAAGCTATTTTCTAAATGACTTACAATGAAACTAATATATCTGGATTCAAACATTGCATTCCCTGCTGTGTTACATGAAAATACAGATACTATGAGAGTAATAAAAAAAAAAAATCTGAAGAACAGATAGATCTGAATACCTAGATACATTTGAGAATCATGCCAAAAGTAGAAGCATTTGAAAGTTTTGAAGGATTAATTCTTATAATATATTTGCAGATGGAAAGGAAAGACAGTTATCAGAAAATTAATAGATGTAACACTTTCAAAAGCCCTCCAAAGATCATGAGGAAACCAATAACAATAGACCCAGATACTTCCATTCTTATGACTTTCAGATGTTTCAGAATAATACATACACAATGATATCTCTGATGAAAATATTTAAAGATGGAGTTGACTGATTTTTGCAGATCATATCCTATAACAGTGGCTATCTTTAGAATGACACAATTGGCAAAAAAGGGCAGGGAAAATAACATCCCATTGTACCTACTGTAGTTGATTTATTTTTTTTTAAAGGTACATTGATTCAGACCAAAGTTCTACTTATGGATTGTCCTCCAAAAATGCTTTCTTATGCAAGTTTCCTTGGAAGGATCACACAAGTGATAATTTCTTCCCACTTACCATCACTGTTAGAAAGACAACACAATAAAATCATAAAACAGGGATGCATATTTTCACCAAAAATACCCACCAAAGTAGATTGCTTAGTGTAAAGACCAAAGGCAGGAAAAAAATATCCCTGAAGATAGAGAGGCCCTTTAGATGTTTCTAATTTCAAGTGATCCATTACTCATTGCAGCAAGACCCAGACGTAGATGTAGAGCCTTCTAAAACCATCTATATGATATGCCACTTAGAAAAAAATGCCAACTCTGTGATATGGAGTTGAATGTACAGTCAGTTTATTTGGTTCATTTTGTGAAGATAGATTAGAAGAACACAGATTTTGATCTGCAAGCAGTGTTAAATGCCATCTAGTCCAAATATCCCACTTTTAGTTCAGGGAGCAGAGATCTTGGGAGGATGTCCCTTGGTTGGGGTCACATGGGCGCAAAAGATAGGAGTTAGGTATAAAAGATGGGATTTGAATCATGTCCTCTGACAATAGAAATAGTGCTACTTCTATCAATCCATGCTGCCTTCTTTCCAGGGTGAGAAGAGGTTTGAAGAAAGCAATTTCAGGGGAACCCTTGAAGAAACTACACATGACCAGCTTGGGGAGAAGGAATATGATAGTAGCCATTAACTATTTAAAAACTTTCATGCAGGAAAGTTTTACTTTTTTTGTTTAACCCCATAGAAGAAATCTGAAAGCATTTGAAAGTTGAAAAAGAAGTGAAATTGAAATTTTCTATAGGAAAAAACAAACTTCCTGTCAATTAGAATTATCCAAAAGAGGTATTCAAGTGAGATACCTCAATATATAGCAGGCTCTCTGATATTATAGGTATATGGCTCCTTGTTTGTAATGTTGTAGAAAGAATTCTATTTTTAGTTACCGATAAGGTTGACAAGATTTCATGGTTTACTATATCAGAAGCAATTTTAAAAATCTCAGCTGTCAATCATATCTGGGAAGTAGAGGAACTCTAATGTTATGGCTTCAAAAGTCAAATTCTAAAAAAAAAAAAAAGATGTTAGCTAAATCTGCCTCAACATTCATTACACAATTGTATTCTACCACCTCTCTACTGAGAAATAAAAATAAATTAATTACATTTTCAGGAAAAAAAATATTCTGTACCCTACTCCTGGAGAATGTCCATCATTACAGCATCCTCCTTTAAACCTCAGTTAATTGATATAAAATTATTTTGGATGCCCCCTAGAATTTTAGTTATAATGAATGTATCTGAACGGAGATACAATTGATCTTTTTGTGTCTTTTTAAAATTTATTGAATTAATAACTCCATTCTTAAATGTTAAAAACAACAAAAAAGAATAGAATGTAGGCATTAAATTGCAATTCTTCCTTCCTTTTCTTTTTTGTTGTATCTTATAAGAAAAGGAAAATTGCTTCTATATTTAGCTTTGTCTATAAGCTTTTATTTTTAGCTGAAAGTTACTCTGTTTGCCTTTGGAATACATTTATATTTCAAATGGAACTGAAACCAAGTGGAATTTAAAGGAAACTTAGCTATTTCTTTGATTCATTCTAAATACATTCTTGGTTATGCGTACTCATGCAGAAGAAATGTTTGTATAATTTTTGATAAAAATTGATAATGAACTTCAAACAAAAAAGACTTTTATTGTATTTGCACATGTATATATATACACGTACATACCTATACAGAAACAGACACAGATAAACATATGTATATATACACACATATGTATATATGTACATACACATATACACGTAAAGTTAAATCAAACCCATTGTTTTTGCATGACATCCTCATCAGCAACATGATAAAATTAATAATTTCAGTGTTTAGGTCTTTACAGCATATTGGGCTTTTATTTTTCCTGGTGCCCAAGTCTTTTCTGAGTAGATACAGAATTAGCTATGATTCATAATTTACTCATGGAGGCACATTCACAATGCTGGTAATTTGCCACTGTATAAAGTACAATCACTGTTTTCAGTACTGTCAGATACTGTTGTTGCATTATGTTGTAAAAAATGTTTTATGCACCACTTTTGTATATTCATGACATTAATATTTTTTCCGTACATTGTTCATAATCTACAAAGCAAAGTACAAAGTATTCCTTAGGATAAAGTGGCAATGGGAAGAGAGTTTTTAGCAACCTTTCTGGGGGAGGGGTTGTTATTAATACTTATTTACAATGTGGAGATATTTTTCATTCAAAAGTTTCTTGATTAATTAGATTCTAGGTATGAAATGGTGAGTTTTAAAGTACTTGTAAAAAGGATGGATTCTATTATATTTTCTCTACTAATTAAAAAATAATCTAATCACTGTTAACTATTCTTTTATCTGGGGAAAGATAAGAGTGAGAGATATCCGAGTAGACTGGGTTCTGAACTTGAAGTCAGGAGACCTTGATTCAAATGCTACCTCAGACAGATTCTAGTTCTGTGACTGAATAAGAAACTTAACCTCTCTTTGCTTTAGCTTTTTCATCTGTAAAATTAAGGGACTATATTTGATGCTCTTTATAATTATTGACAGCTCTAATTCTTTGTTCCTGCTATCCAAAATCCTACTCTGATTCTTCATCTTGGAGTGGATATATAATGACATTGACTTCTGAAACCCTGGGACAACAGAATGTTACCTCTAGAATGTTCAATAAAGGCAGAAAAGGACTTTGAATGGACCCAATAGAAACCTGTATGTTTATTGTCTGAAGACAAACTTAGTTATGTACAGTCAGACTCATTACCTAAAGACTGCCCACCAAATTTTGTTTTATTTTTCATGATAGCAAGTCATGGGTATAATCTGTTAGGGTATGAATAATTATAACTTTTCTGGTATAGCAGAAGGTCAAAATGGAAAAGAAATCCTGCCTCATCAAAGTATATTTTTGTTTTTATTTGTATTATTAGCTTTTCATTTACTGTCCTGTATAAGCAATAATCATCACATATCTATAACATTCAATTTTTATCTACAATTGCTCTTAATTCTGATAGCTTTGATCATGCCCTTATTCTTGTTCCCTAATATATTTGATTCTCAAGTTGTGAGGTTATACTTTTAGAAAGATTTTTTTTATATATACAAAGCATATTTTTCTTTTAAACCCTGGAGGACATTAGGTGATATACAATATTAGAGAAGCGAGTGAGCTACCTTGCCTGAAGCATGTTATGATATGACATTTTATAGATTCCTTTGGAAGTGTGAAGTTAATATCAAAAAATATTGTTGGTTTTACCCATAGAGTCAGGCTAATTTGCTTTGAAGAAATGAATGTATTTGCATTTGTTGCTGGGAGAATACACATTTTCTAGACCTGAGACAATATGCCCGTATAAGTATTCTAAAATACCAACAAAGGCAATGAGTATAAGAGAAAATAGTATCAGATCTGGAGTCAGAGAACCTGGGTTCAGATTTTGACTCCACAACTTTGTACTGCTGTGATTTTGGATAGTTCTTTAACAGCTATGGGCCTCAATTTCTGCACCTATAAAACAAGAAGGTTGCAATATATGACAGCTAAGATTTATTCCATCTTGAAACCTGTGAAAATAAGAAATTTCAGAGCCAAAAAGCAAATTGAAAATCATTTAAACCTCTCATTTATTGTTATGGATAAAAAAAACCCCAAGGCTCAGTTTAGGTGAAATGACTTATTCAAGGTCACAAAGGTAGTCACTGTGCTGAGTTTAGAAAGTTAAGTGCTCTGGGTCCCCTAAACTCCCTTTAAACTATTCCTTGAAAATATGCACAATAAACCAAAAAAAAAAATCTTACATTGACTATATCCAATTGTGGGTATTATTCTATATATTTAATCCATCACCTGTCAGGAGATTGGCAGCATTTTTCATCATCAGTCTGCTGGAATGACGATTAGTCATTGCATTATTTGATGGTTTAAAGTCTTCATTTTGCATAAATTGTGGCATATTAGTGGGATGAAATATGTGTGGCATAAGAAACAACAAAGGGATTGGTTTCAGAGACTTGGGAAGACTGGTATGAACCGTTACAGAATGAAGTAAAGGTGCAGTAGAAAAATTTATGCTTCATCCACTATTTTAAGTAGAATACAAATATTTTGTCTGGGTGGTTATATAAATTAATACTTGCTGTAATTAAATACCTTAGTATCGATCTACTAAAATAATAATTTTAAAATGCATCTCTGTATATTTCCATTTGTGATTGTTTCTAAAGGGAGCATTTATATTCATGGCCTCTTTAAAATTAAGTGATTACTTATGTAATTATTGTATAAAAGAAAATGTATGAATAAATCATACTGCACTTAAATTAGTCAATGTCAATTTATCTCCTCTTTAGAAACCATTCCTGGGGGGACACATTTTATTTTTCCAGTTCCTTATTATGTCTAAAATTACTCAATAAAATTCATTTTATATTTCCTCAAACTATTTTCACCAAGCATAAGAACATTCATGAAAAAAGGGGGGAAATTATAAAAGTCCAATAAGTTTCAATTGGGAATAATGTTTTATACTAAAACATAAAGATATGCATTACTGAGGATTTTCATAGAACAGTTGACATATAAATTTTGCTTATGCACTTGGTATAGTGTATAAAATGGTGGAATTTGAACAGGAAGAAAGAGTTTGAATCTGTCTGTAACTTTAATGAACTGTGTGGCACTATGCATATCTATGTTTTCTGAGTTTCATTTTACTCAGTTTTCTGAATTTCATTTTACTTATTATAAAATAGGGATAGTAGTACCTAAAGCAAAATAATAGAATTTTAGAACTAGAAATAACCTTAGGCATCATGTGATTAATTCCCAGTCTATATGTCTACTTTTCATTCCTGAGAGTTGGTTTTATTTTCTTAAGGTCAAACAGTAAATAATAGAGCTTGGATTTTGTTCCAAGTCCTCAAAATCCAAATCTGTTAACTTTTGACATCATTAGATAAATAGTTTCTTAAAGGGGCATAATAGGGTTTAAATAAGATAATGAATGAAAAGCATGTTGCAAACTTTTTGAGGCATAATGAATGCCTAAAATAGTAATAGAAGTATGGTTAAAGAGATGATACATGTTCAATCCATGGATATAGTATTGGCTCTTGATTCCGAAGAATTATTTTCAAATTTGACATCAGGCACTTACTAGTTATGTGAATCTAGGTAGCCACTTAACCTTTGCTTTCCTCAGGTTTTTAATCCTAAGGAAAATAATAGCAGTTACCTCCCAAGGTTGTCGTAAGAGTCAAATGTGAGGATAAATATTGTAAAATGCTTAGGTACAGCAGAGAACATATAATAAAGACTATATGAATGTTAGTTATTATTCTTATCAACATCATCATTATTAAACTTACAACCTTTAAGCTACCTAATTATCCTAGTGAATTCCATGAAGATTTTTGTGATGAATTAGGGCTTAGTGCATATGCCAAGGAAATCCTGGCTTTTATAACATTGATGAAAAGTTTTATTATTATTATATTTATTATTATTATTATTTATTATTATTATTTTATTTTATTATTCTAATTCTGAAGCAGTTGCTGAGGTCTCTTCATGGGTTAAAATTACTCGAATATTAGTCAATTTCCAGTTCTAAAAATAAGACCCTGTTAGCTGGTCTAAAATAAATGTCAAACCCTGTGATTTTTGAATGGTCTTTTGAAATCATCTCTCACTGGAAGTGATGTTAAGATCTATCAATTCGATGCTTCATTAAAACAAGTCCTTCCCTGAACACATTCTTAGAATGGTATTACAGGACTTGGCATTTAATTGCATCTGATAAAATAATTAATTTGGAATTTTACTCGCTATCTTGAGTTATGCATTCTAGGAATGCGTAGAATGCTTTCACTTTGTTCAGTGCTTTTCTTTTACTCTTCTGAATCTATCTCATTGTTCTGTTCATGAAATTGATTTCTTTTGCTAGTAAAATGGTAGATATTAGGAGATTTTGAATCAGAGAATCTACAGTGTTTCTTTGTCCAATTTAAAAATCACTTTTCCCAATATATTGCATTTTATGTCACACCACTTAGTAAACAAGAAATTGTTATTTTATTCAATTAGTATTGTATTCCAGGACTTTTTTTAATGATGAATTTTCTCAGGTGAAACTCATTTTGAAAATGATTCTAAGGAAAGTTATGTGGAAGCCATCTCATGATAGGAATGATGTTGGAGTTCCTTACATAATAATTCACTTTGAACTTATTTTCGGTTATCTCTATAAAGGATCCATATCAGAAATTCAATAAATTTTAAAAATACATTATAATCAAACCATAACAATATCTTTTACCATTTTTTGAAGTTTGGAAATTTCTTTTTTTTTATTAATTAGTTTTGTTTATTTTCAGTGTTCTATAATAACTACCATGTAACGTAGATTATTATTTCCCCCTACCTCCCTTCTCTCTCCCAAAGATGGGATACAATTTTATATAGGTTTTACACATACATTCCTATTAAATACATTTTCACTATAGTTATGCTGTGTTGGAGAATTAAAATGAGTGGGAGAAATCATCTAACAAAGCAAAATACAATACACACATACACACACACAGACACACACACACGTAATCTACTTCAATCTGCAAGTGAATTCCATAGTTTTTCTCAGAATGTGGAAGGCATTTTGCCTTAGAAGGCCATTGGGAATTTTTTTTTCCAGTCCTTGAATTGCAATGAAGTTCTAAGTCTACCAGAAGAAACTCTCTCACACTGTGGTCTTTGCTGTGCACAAAGTTCTCCTGGTTCTGCTCAGCATCAGATCATATAAGTCTTGCCAGGCCTCTCTGAAGTCTTCCTGTTCATCATTTCTTATAACACAATAGTATTCCATTACATTCATATCCTATAATTTATTCAGCCACTCCCCAATTGATGGGCATCCCCTTGATTTCCAGTTTTTGGCCACCACGAAGAGTGCTCCTATAAATATTTTTGTACATGTGGGACCCTTTCCATTTTTATGATCTCTTAAGGATACAATCCTAGTAGCAATATTGCTGGGTCAAAGGGTATGCACATTTTGTAGCCCTTTGGTCATAGTTCCAAATTGCTGTCCAGAACGATTGGACAGGCTCACAGCTCCACCAACAGTGCATTAGTGTTCGAAATTCTCCTGCATTCTCTCCAACAGTTATCTTCCTGTTCTGTCATGTTCGCCAATCTGCTAGGTGTGATGTGGTACCTCAGAGTGGTTTAATCTCTCTAATCAGAAGTGATTTAGAGCATTTTTTTCACATGACTATAGATATCTTTAATTTCTTCCTCTGAAAATTGCCTGTTCATATCCTTTGAGTATTTATCAGTTGGGGAATGACTTGTATTTTTGTACATTTGACTCAGTTCTCTATATACTCCAGAAATGAGGCCTTTATCCCCAAGATTAGCTGTAAAAATTCTTTCCCAGTTTTCTACATCCCTCTGAATTTTTGTTGCATTGGGTTTGGTTGTGCAAAAACTTTTCAGTTTAATGTAAACAAAATTATCCATCTTGCACTTCATAATGCTTTCTATCTATCCTTTAGTCAAAAATTCTTCCCTTCTCCATAAATCTGATAAATACACTATTCCTTGCTCCACCAATTTTTCCATAGTATTCATCTTTATACCTAGATTGTGTACCCATTTGAATTTTACTCTTGTGCATGGTGTCAGGCATAGGTCTATGCCTAGTTTCCATCACACTTTTATCCGGTTTCTCAGCTATTTTTGTCAAACAATGAGTTCTTTTCCCAGAAGCTTGGGTCTTTGGGTTTATCAAACAGTAGATTGCTATATTCATTGTCTACTGTGTTTTGAGTACCGAGCATATTCCACTTATCTACTCTTCTGTTTCTTAGCCAGCACCATGTGGTTTGATAATTGCTGCTTTATAATATAGTTTAAGATCTGGTAGTGCTAGGGCACCTTCCCTAGAATTTCTTTTCGTTAATTCCTTTGATATTCTGGACTTTTTGTTCATCCAGATAAATTTTGATACTAATTTTTCCAGCTCTAGAAAATAATTGTCTGTTAGTTTAATTGGGATGGCACCAAATAAGTAAATTAATTTAGGTAGAATTGTCATTTTTATTATATTGACTCAGCCTACCCACGAGCAACTGATGTTTTTCTACTTACTTAGATCTGACTTTATTTGTGTGAAAAGTGTTTTGTAGTTGTGTTCATGTAGTCCCTAGGTTTGTTTTGGCAGGCAAATTCCTAAATATTTTATAGTATCCACCCTAGATTTAAATGGGATTTCTTTTTCTATCTCTTGCTGTTTGACTTTATTACTAATATACAGAAATGCAGATTTGTGTGGGTTTATTTTGTAACCTGTAACTTTGCCAAAGTTGTTTATTGTTTCAAGTAGATTTTTTGCTGGAATCTCTGGGATTTTCTAAGTATATCATCATATCATCTCAAAGAGTGATAACTTAGTTTCTTCTTGGCCTATTCTAATTTCTTCAGTTTCTTCATCTTTTCTAATTGCTATAGCTAACATCTCTACCGTACTGAATAATAGTGGTAATAATGGACATGCTTGTTCCCCCCTGATCTTATTGGAAATGCATCTAGCTTATCACCATTGCATATAATGCTTGCAGAAGGTTTTAGGTAGATACTGCTTATTATTTTGTGGAAAATTCCCTTTATTCCTATGCTCTACAATATTTTTAATAGGAATGGGTGTTGTATTTTGTCAAAAGCTTTTTCTGCATCTATTGAGATAATCATGTGATTACTGTTAGTTTTGTTGTTGATACAGTCGATAATGCTAATAGTTTTCCTCATATTGAACCAGCCCTGCATTCCTGGTATGAATCCTACCTGATCATAATGTAGTATTCTCGTTATAAGTTGCTGTATCTGTTTGCTAAAATCTTATTTAAAATTTTTGCATCTACATTCATTAGAGAAATTGGTCTATAATTTTCTTTTTCTGTTTTGTTTCTTCCTGATTTAGGTGTCAAAATCATATTTGTATCATAAAAAAGAATTTGGGAGGACTCCTTCTTCCCCAATTTCAAAAATAGTCTATATAGTATTGGAATTAACTGTCCTTTAAATGTTTCATAGAATTCACTTGTAAATCCATCTGACTCTGGAGATTTTTTCCTAGGGAGTTCACTGATGGCTTGTTCTTTTTCTGAGATGGGGTTGTTTAAACATTCAACTTCCTCTTCCGTTAATCTGGGCAATTTGTGTTTTTTGAAATACTCATCCATTTCATTTAGACTGTCAAATTTATGGGCATAAAGTTGGGCAAAATAATTTCTGATTATTGTTTTTATTTCCTCCTCACTGGACGTGAGTTCACCCTTTCATTTTTGATTTTAGTAATTTGGTTTTCTTCTTTCTTTTTTTAATCAGATTGACCAAAGATTTATCAATTTTATTAGTTTTTTTTCATAAAAACAGCTATTAGTTTTATTTATTAATTCAATAGTTTTCTTAATTTTATTTTTATTAATCTCTCCTTTGGTTTTCAGTATTTCTAATTTGGTATTTACTTGGGATTTTCAATTTGTTCTTTTTCTAGCTTTTTCAGCTGCATGCCCAAGTCATTGATCTCCTGTTTTTCCATTTTATTCATGTAGGCATTCAAAGATATGACTTCCCCTAAGAAAAACTTTTGCCATATCCCATAAGATTTGATAGGTTGCCTCACTGCTGTCATTCTCTTGAATAAATTTGTTTATTGTTTCTATGATTTCTTGTTTAACTTACTCCTTTAGGATTAGGTTATTTAGTTTAAAATTAATTTTTAGTTTATCTTTCCATGGCCTTTGATTACATATAATTTTTATTGCATTATGATCTGAGAAGAATGCCTTGACTATCTCTGCCTTTCTGCACTGCATTGTGAGGTTTTTATGGCCTAGAACCTGGTCAGTTTTTGTACATGTGCCATGTACTACTGAGAAAAAGGTATATTCCTTTCTATTCCCATTGAATTTTATCCAGAAATCTATCATATCTAACTTATCCAGAGTTCTATTTACCTCCTTAACCTCTTTCTTCTTTATTTTGAAATTCGATTTATCAAGTTCAGAGAGGGGGAGGTTAAGGTCCCCACTAGTATAGTTTTGCTGTCTATGTCTTCCTTCTACTCCCCCAACCTCTCCTCTAAGAACTTCATTATCTATGGTGCGTTTTAGCAGGATATAGTTTCCTTCCTTATCTCTTTTGATTAGATCTATTTCTGCTTTTGCTTTGTCTGAGATCAGGATTGCTACCTCTGCTTTTCTTACATCTGCTGAGATACAGTATATTCTGCTCCAGTCTTTTACCTATACCCTGTGTACATCCCCCCATTTCAAATGTGTTTCTTGTAAACAACATATTGTTGGATTATGGCTTTTAATTCATTCTGCTATCCATCTTCATTTTATGGGAGAGTTCATTCCATTCACATTCACAGTTATGATTACAATCTGTGTCTTCCCCTCCATCCTCTTTCCCACCATTTGTGCTTTTAGTTCTCCTATCTCCCTTCCTCTCCTTAATAGAGTTTTTACTTTTCTCCACCATCTCTTGCAGTCTTCCCTTCCTTCTTTCATCCCCAGTTTGGGAATTTCTTGCTTCACATAATTAGCAGCAGAGAAACTGTATTGAGCTGCACAGTAAAAAAATGAGAATTATCTTTTTTTTAACTTTGTGACATTTGTGGAGAAACTTTTATCCTAAATTCATAAAACATAGTGAATTTTGCTAATTAATATACTGATGTAAAATTTAAAAATGTCCAATATCCCAGATGAAACAGAACACAATAAAAATAAATGTGTAAGTTTATGATTAATAAATTTTCTTTCCTTTCTCTCCCTTCACTTCTTTTCCATTATTTTCCACTTTACTTTCTTTCCCTACCTTTTTTAACCTCTCCCCTTCTCTGAATCTTGTCACTCTTCCTCTTTTTCTTCCTTTGCTATTCCCTCCCTCTTTTCCTTTTGCTTCTTTGTTACTTTCTTAAGCTATCAAAGGGAAATAGACCAGTTCAACAGTAAATTAGTTTTCATGTTTTAGCAAGGGAAAGAAAAAAGAATTTTAGAAAATCTTCAGGATCATTAAATTTTCTAGAAAACTACTGTCTTACTGCTACTTATGCTTGACCTCTCTGGAAGATCCATTTGAATAGACATTTCTGCTGTAGAAATCTTTAACCTTTATTCCCAGTCACCTGAATTTAATTTTTGCTATAAAGTGAGATTTAAGGTATATTTTCTCAGGAAAAGATGCAATACTTGAGTTTAATAGGCCAAGAAATGCATAGCTTTCTTTGGGAGGTTTTCAGAGATATCACATTTAGTTTATATACTTTAATAATAATTTTTAAAAAATCCAAAACTCTCTCCCATTATGAAGTTATATTTCCTTTTCAAACACCATCATTACAGGAGGTTATATTATTCTTTTTTAATGCTACATTTTACCACATTATATTCCCTTGGATCCAAAAAGCAACAACTTTATTTTGAGAATTCTTTGAATAATATCTGAAGTCATATTACAACAAAGCAATTCCTAACATGATACTATACTCTGTGACTAGATGTGCTGAAATATGATTATAATTTACTCATTCTTACATTTTTTCTTTTCATTGTTGAAGTCCAAATCAATTTTGTAGTATTTTATTTAAGTATCTGAATGTCAAAAATTTTATTACCATTGGATCAAAATGTAATGCAATTGAAAATTTCCCAAATTATATACTATTTGCTGCTACTAATAAGAAATTTGAGTATTAATCATGCTCAATCTCAATCATTAAACCTCATGGTCTCACAAACTACTATTTTTCTTTGCCACAACACTTATGATTCCAATAAAGTATATTTATTTATCTACTTTTGTACTTAATTTATTAATTCCCTACTCTTCCACTATGGATCTCATTAATCCTCATGCTTTTTCTGGGTTTTATTATGTACTCACCTTCTTCTTGTAGAGTCAAATCCTTCTGATTCCTGATATATTATGTGCTATAAACTAACTGCTTCTCTTTATTTATAATGTTTCCAGACTGTCCACTTGAATACAAATACCTGCCTTTGTATTGATGGTGGTTTTCTGAATACTTCAACAAGATCTTCCCCATTATTTCAGGATTTCTTTCAATCTAGTTCTTGGAATCTTGTTTTTCATATCTGGCAAAATATCATACTACCTCAAATGTTCCTCAGCGTGAAATCTTTAAATCAGAATAAACAGAAACGACTGTGTTAGATGATTGTGTTATGCTTAAATGGACCTATGGTCTTATTAATTTGGGTTGGAAAGTCCCTCTAGCAATGCGTATACCAATCTAGTCATGCCTGACATACCTATATAACTCTTTTTCATACCCTTTCACAAGTTTCTATAATAATCTATAGAAGTGGGAGTTCCTCTTTTCTTTGTACAGGTATTAAGAGTGTGGGGCAGCTAGGTGGTGCAGTGGATAGAGCACCAGTGCAGGAGTCAGGAGGTTCTGAGTTCAAATCTCACCTCACACACTTGACATTCACTAGCTGTGTGGCCTTGGGAAAGTCACTTAACCCCAGTTGTCTCATCCTGGGTCATCTCCAGTCATCCTGACGAATATCTGGTCACTGGATTCAGATGGCTCTGGAGGAGAAGTGGGGCTGGTGACCTTTACAGCCCTTCCCCACTCAAAATAAAGTCGGGTACAAGTCATGTCATCATTTCTCCGATGGCATGGTCTTCTTCGGCAACAGGACGAACACACACATGCATTAAGAGGGTAGCAATGGAATGCTCTTCCTGGTATGCCGTGCTTTTGCTACACAATAAGACCGTTTTCTCCTTCTGTTGCATAATTCCTTGATGACTTCTATTTTTATTACAATTCTTTTTCAGAGATATGTACCATTAATTTATTGCAGCCTGGTCTCAGTCATCATGTGTCTTTCCATTGCTTCTAGATGGTTTCAGTACTTCAGAGGCAGTGGGGATCTTTGTCTTACTGCACTATATCAACAGTGATAAAAGAAAAGTGATATTATTATCAATATTGAAAAGATAGGCCTTTGCTGTTGTGGGATCTCTGAATCAGTTGCTTTCATCTTCTTGGAAGCAGACCAGCTCACTTGCCTCTTTTCCAGACCTCGACTCAGGTCAATATCCATCTTTATTTTCAATATGTGATAAACACTCTTATGGACAAGTTCAGTGGGATATCTATTAAAAAGACATTGAAATCTAGGTGGTAGATATTCTTCTATTTGCTTTTACCACAGTGATTAACAAGTCAAATCACTTTGGATTATTTAGTTGTAAATAAAAACAGTTGGAAATATAATATAGTATACCTTAACAACTTCCTTTGTATCATGCTTGAATAGAGTTGTTGACTTTTAGACTTGAACAGACCTTAGGATCATATATTTACACCACAGCACCATAGCTTTAGAGCTAGAAGAGTCCTCAGATACCATCTAGTGAAATCTTTTGTCATACAAATGAGAAAGTTGAAACATAGGGAAGTGGAAGTTAAGTGATTTTCTCAGGATCATATAGGAAGGAAATATTTATCTGGTCAAACTATCTAATTTTTATAGATAAAGGAAATAAAAGTGTGAATAATTTTTCACTTCCCCAAGACCACACAGGTAGTTAGCGAAAGATTGAGTGGAACTCATGTCTTTGATCAGAAATGCTAGTGTTCTTTACATTATCCACCTTTGATTGTGAATCCAATATTCATTGTTATATATTTTAGCTAAAAAAATAACATCTTATATGTTAATGTGTTTCCTGTCAGCTAACTAATCCTGTAGAAAGCATAGCAAATGGGCCATGTTCCAAAATGATACTGTTTACCTGTTGGTAGCTATACAAATTGCAGACATAGTATTTGGTAGAGTAAGTTAATTAACCATTATAGCACTGATTTTACAAAATCAAAAGTATAAAATAACTATGAACAACTAATTATCCATTTTCTTAGGGTGGTTTGTGTGATACTGCTTTTCCCTACTGTTCACTTAATTTATGTTCAGCAAAAAAATGCTGAAACATTAGAGCCATCAAATGTGAGTATATAGTGAAATGTTATTAAAATGAATTTTGTGACAAAACCAAAATAATTTTCCATATTTTGATCTCACCACACTCTCACAGTTGATAATCAGAGCATATGATAATGTATCCATCACAAATTTCTTTGCCATTCCTACCTTGAACCAAGGAAAGGGCCTTGGGAGCAATACACTGAGATAATTTATCTCCTTCTACCTGACATTTCCAGGTAGGTCCAATGTCTCAATGGATCTGAATCAGTTTAGATAGTCTCCTATCTATCTAACCTCTATCTTATTTGACAGATAGTCTGTGGAATCCATTAGGAGTCAGCTTGCCTAGAAGACAAGTGCAAATCAACTAGAAGGCTATCAGTTGTATTATAGGAAAATCTTTTTTCATACTTCATTCATTTGAGGATAGCCTAGCAGTTTTGATGTTCCCATATGATTTTATCCATGGATTCAGAAGGAGATGTGTCCTGAAACATATTTCTGTAAGCAATACAAATAGACCCACTTAAACAGCTGCCTTCTCTGTTTGTGTTTTCCTCTCAAATTCCTAAACAAAAATCCCTGCAGCAGTTCTTTCATGAAGCCAGATTGTTCATCAAAGGGTAGCCCAAACTGTTCTCTTCGAAATGTTTGTGGAAGCTGATTAATGTGGTGAAAATGCTGAGTGTGAATAAGCAGTGCTATTTGAGTAGGGACCTTGGAGAGTTTCTTAGACTACTGGACTAGATTCCACTGATGAGCAAAGAAAACAAATCACTTTCTAAAAATGCATTAACTGTTTCAGGGCCTTGGGTGCCAGTGAACATATCACATTCTCAAAGTTATCAGAGATGAATTTCACCATACAGATACAGTATCTAGTATGGCAAACATTAACAGTATTATTTAAAACTTGCTGAATATGTATTGCTCTTTAAAATTTGATTTTGTGCACAATTTTCATAATAAATTTCACATGTACATGCATTTTTAAACTTATAGTTACACTTTCATATGAAACTGTCCTAAAAGACCCTTAAAGTTTGAAAATAATATTTTTGAATCTTGAAGTATCTTTTCTCTTGAAGACTATTCTATTAAAATTAAAAGAATCTAGGAATTTTTTTTTCCTTTTGAGATTGACAGCTAGTTTAAAAGATAAGGTCATTATATCTATAAGCAATCAATAAATATTTATTGTGTCGACTATATGTCAGACAATGTGCTAAGTAATATGTATAAGATATAGGATGGATTATTATAAGAGATGGTGCCAAAAGGGGGCATGGATACTCTGAGAGGCATTAGGAGAGACATTAGCCTTTACAATTTAAAGTCCACAACAAGTTGAAAGTCTTAGTTTGCTTTAAAATTGAGAAATCTTCTTTGAGCTACCATACTGCTGTATATCTACAGCTTATGAATGAATGAATGAATGAATGGGAGAAAAAAATATGTCAGAGAATATGTTAGAAATATAAATGAGAAAGTGAAATCATCTCTGACTTTAATGAATGAACAGAAGTGAATATATTAAGTTCTTACTACTGTCAAAGGTAATGAGCTAAATGCTAGTAATAGAGTTGACATACTTGAGCTCAGTAATATGGACAGAAATGGATAAGTCAGTCATGTTGGAATTAAGTTGGAATGATCTACATAAATCCAGAGTTGAGAAGAGGGATACACTGGAATGAGAGGGAAAGGAGAGGTAAAATGAGAAAAAAAGATTTCTCATATAAAGAAACATGCAGGAAAGAGCTTTTACAATGGATGGGAAAATGGGTGGGATATACCAGGCAATACTTGAACCTGAATATGAATATGAATGAATATTGAACCTAAAGGAATACACACTTAGTCCTTCATAGAAATGTAACTTACCCAATAAGGAAATAGGAGGGAAAAAGAAAGAGAGAACTAGAGATGATAAAAGGGAAGACAGATTAAGGGAGTCAGTGGTGAGAAGCAAGATAGAAATTTGAGGAGGGAAATGATAAAAAGAGAGAAAGAAAAAGAAACAGAAGAAAATAGGATGGAGCGAAACATACATTTAGTAATCATAGTGTTGTACGTGAATTGGGTGAGTTCATCCATAAAACCAAAATAGATAAAATGGATTAGAAGACAGAATCCAACAATATATAGTTTACAAGAGATATACTTGAAATAGAAATACATATACAAAATCAGAATAAAGGACTGGGGTACAATCTAATATGCTTCATTTGAACTTAAAGAATGACAGGAATAGCTATCGTGATGTCAGACAAAGCAAAAGCAAAAATGGGTCTAATTTAAAAGGATAATGGGAGAAATTACTTTTTGTTAAATGGTACCATTGACAATGAAGTAAAACCATTTTTTTTGTATTTGCAACATTTTGTGATAAAGGTCTTCTTTCTAAATGCATCCTAAATGTAGAGATGAATCAAATTAAAAAAAATAAAGATCATTCTCCAACTGAAAATTGGTCAAATGATACAAATATAATTTTAAGGAGAAGAAATCAAAACTATAGTTATATAAAATTAAGTAACCATTGATCAGAGAAAGTAAAATTAAAACAACTCTGGTACAACCTTACTCCTATCAAAAATGAAAAATGCTGGAGATTATAAGGGAAAAATACAAGTGTCCTAATGAATTGTTGATAGATTAGTGAACTGGTCCAACCATTCTAGAGAACAATTAGAAACAAGGTACAAATGGCTATAAAACTATGCAAAACTTTTGATACAACAGAAATTCTTCTAGGTCTGTATCCCAAATAGATTAAAGAAAAGTGAAAAATATCTCTGTGTACAAAAACAGCAGCTCTTTTGTGGTGACAAAGAATGAGAAATCAAAAGGCATGCTCATTGATTGGGGAAATGGCTGAGCAAATAGTGGCATATAGTTGTGATGTAGTACTATTGTGTTGTGGTCAATAATGAGGAGGGTGGTTTTGGGATAAATATGGCAAGATCTATATGAACTGAAGCAAAATGAAGTGAGAATTGGGAGATCATTGTGCATACTAACAGCAATCTTGTAAAGCTGACTAGCTGTAAAAGGTTTGGTTACTCAAATCGATATCTTTATTCAAGATAATTTCCAAGGACACATGATGAAAAGGTTCTATCCACCTCCAGAGAGAAAAGTGATGAACTCTGAATGCAAATTAAAGCAGTTTTTTTCACTTTTAAACTTTTTCTTGCTTGTTTTTGAATATTACTAAATATAAAAATATATGTTGCATGATTTCACATGGATAGTTAATAATATATTGCTTACCTTTTTATTGTGTTGGGAAGGGGATTGAAGAGAGGGAAAGAATTTGGAATGCAAAATTTAAAAAAATGGAATGTTAAGACAAATAATAAAGGTAAACTTGAAGACTTTTCAATAAGATCAGAGGTGAAGCAAGATGTTCATTATCACCATTATTATTCAATTCTGTATTAGAAATGCTATTTATAGAAATTTTAAAAAGGAATAAAATAGTAAGCAAACAAAATTGTCACTCTTTGAAGATGACATGTTTGTGTTTTGAGAATCCTAAATTGTAATCTAAAAATCTAATTGAAATAATTAACAACTTTATCAAAGTCCCTGGATATAAAATAAACCTACATAACTCATCAGTATTTCGCTATACAACCAATAAAACTCAATAGAAAGGGATAGAAAGAGAAATTTCACTTAAAATAACTGTAGACTGTATAAAATATTTTGGATTCTACCTGCCAAGATAAATCAGGAACTATATGAACACAATTAAAAAATACTTTTCACAAAAAGGTAGATCTATACAATTGGAGAAGTATTAATTTCTCATGGGTAAGCTAAGACACTATACTAAAAATGACAATTGATTTATTTATTCAGTGCCATCCAAAAATATGAAAGAATTCTTTTACAAGTCTAGAAAAAAAAATAGTAAAATTTCCCTGAGACAACACAGGTCAGGAATATGAAGTGAATCAATGGGAAAAAAAAAAAAATATTGGGTTAGGTAGCCTAGCAATGTCAGATTTCAAACAATATTAGAAAGTTGTAATGAACAAAATTAACTGGTACTAAGAAATAAACTTGTGAATCAGTGGAATAGATTAGGTATACAATACACAGTAGTAAAAAACCCTAGTAGTCTACTGTTAATAGGGTAATAGGGTAAAAAGTCAACATGTGGCAAAAATTGCTGAGAAAACTGTAAAGCAGGGGAGGATTCAGGGAAGATGATGGAATATGTCAGAAAATTCCAAACTCTCACGATTTTCCCCCTATGAAATAGCACCTGAGGGTGAACAAAGTCAGGGTTAACATAAATAAGAATAGGGCACAACAGGAGTCTGCCTGGGAAAATCCAAGAAGATGAGAAGAAAAATCCCAGGATGAGGCTTAGTCCTGGCCTGGTGAAGAGTAAACATCTTCAGGCTAACGTCCCCTTTAACAACAAGGGGCAGGCTGTGGGATTATTTGGTTTGTGAGGCTACCTAGGCTCCAGCCACTAGAACATCTCCCCCAGGTATAGTAAAGGGAGTTGAGTGTCTGAACCTGGGAAGATGGAGATAACCTCTGCTGACCAAGAACACCGGTCTAAAGAGTGAGAAGGAAAGAACACATCCCTGATGAGTGCAGAAGCACTGAGGCAGAATGTCCCTGCCTGTGGGCACTTTTATAAGGTGGAGCCTTGATTTTCTTTCCAGGATAGAAGGGTAAAGTGAAGATGTGGGTCAAGAGGCACCATCCCCTATAACCCAGCCCTAGAAGTGATTACAAAAATTATACTATTACCATAAAAAATGCACAGGCAAAGGTGTAAGAATCCAACTATAGAAAATTATTATGGGAATAGAGAAGACTGAGGTTCATCTTCATTGCAGGATATTGAAGCAAATACCTCTACCTCAAAGAGTAATGTGAAATTACTGTCACCTGCCCCACAAAAGTCATGGAGCTTTAAAAAGACTTTAAAAATCAAATGACAAACAAGTTGGTGGAGTAAAAGCAAAGACTTACTAGAACTCTCCCACGAAGTCAAGCAAGACAAATACCTGTAAAAAATAACTCTAAACACATTCTGGAGCTGTACAACTCACAGAATGACAGAGTAAACAAATCTCCAGGCAAAGAAATCCTGGAAGGTCTATGGGAAACATCTATCACTTTGGTCTGGGAGAAGAGAACCATCCAGTGTGGGATGCCTGCATAGACAGGACCTGATCAGGTCTCTGGAGACTGAATCTCTGGCACGTGTGGCAGACTTCACAAACCCAAAACATTGAGGAAAAATTGAAAGGTCAGTGGAAAAAACCTGTTAGACCTATGTGAGAGAGTAAGTGGTCTGGTCCCATCCCAAGGGCAGCAGAGGGGCTGGAAGAGGCCATGGCAGTCATAGGAGCAGTAGGGGCAGCAACAGCAACTGTTTCTGGAGCTCTAACCCCACAGATTGTGGGAGGATCCAGCAGCTTATAGTACATCCCCACCTTCACTGGAAACAGAGAACTACCTCGATAAAAAACTCAAAAATCAAGTAAATGACCGTGGAAATATGTACAAACCAGCAAAAAAAAATCAAACTATAGAATCTTACTTTGGTGACAAGGAAGATCAAAATATACAAACAGAAGAAGACAACAAAAATCAAAGCTCCTACATCCAAAGCCTCCAAGAAAAAATATGAATTGGTCTCAGACCATGGAAGAGCTCAAAAAAGATTTTGAAAATCAAGTAAGAGAAGTAAAGGAAAAATTTGCTAGACATATGAGAATGATGCAAGAAAATCATGAAAACCAAGTCAACTGCTTGCTAAAGGGGACCCAAAATGCTGAAGAAAATAACACCTCAAAAATATTCTAACCCAAATGGCGAAAGGTATCCAAAAGGCCAATGAGGAGAATGCCTTAAAAAGCAGAATTGGTCAGATTGAAATGGAGGTCCACAAGCTCATTGAAGAAAATAAGTCCTTAAAGATTAGAATGGACCAGATGGAAGCTAATGACTCAAGGAAAAATCTAGACGTTATAAAACAAAACTAAAAGATTGAAAACAAAATAGAAGACAATATGAAATATCTCATTGGAAAAAGAGCTGACCTGGAAAATAGATCCAGGAGAGACAATTTAAAAATATTTGGACTACCCGAAAGTCATGATTAAAAAAAGAGCTTAGACATCATCTTTCAATAAATTATCAAGTAAAACTGCCCTGATATTATGGAACTGGAGAGTAAAATAGGAATGGAAAGAATCTACCAACTGCCTGCTGAAAGTGATCCCAGGAGGAAAACTTTTTGGAATATTGTAGTCAAATATCAGAGTTCCCAGGTCAAGGAGATGATGTTGCAAGCAGCCAGAAAGAAGCAATTTGAGTTTTGTGGAAACACGGTCAGGATGGCACAAGGTCTAGCACTTCTACATTAAGGGATCAGAGTGCTTGGGATATGATATTCCAGAGGTTAAAGGAGATAGGATTAAAACCAAGGATCACCTATCCAGAAAAACTGTGAGTATAGTGCTTCAGAGGAAAAAAATGGTCGTTCAATGAAATAGAGGACTTCCAAGCATTCTTGCTGAAAAGACCAGAGATGAATAGAACATTTGACTTTTAAACACTAGAACCAAGAGAAACATGAAAAGGTTAACAAGCAAGACAAGTCATAAGGGACTTACTAAAGTTGAACTGTTTACACTCACACATGGAAAGATAAAATTTGTAACTCTTGAGACTTTTCACAGTATTTGAGTAGTTGGAGGGATTATATACATATAGGCAGAGGACATCCAGTTGGTTGAATATGAAGGGATGATATCTAAAAAATAAAATTAAGGGATGAAAAGAGAATGTATTGGGAGGAGAAAGGGAGAAATAGAATGGGATAAATTGTCTTTCACATAAAAGAGGCAAGCAAAAGAATTGAGGGGAAGAGGGGGGAGCTTACAGGGAAAGAATGAACCTTAATCTTATTTTATTTGGCTTAAGGAGGGAATAACATTCACACTCAATTTGGCGTGAAAATCTATCTTACACTACAGGAAACTAGTGGGGGAGGGGATAAGTGGGGTTTGTGGGAATGATAGAAGGGAGGGTAAATGGGAGGAGGGGTAATTAGAAGTAAATACTTTTGAGGATGGACAAGAGTCAAAAAAGAATAAAATAAATGGGGGACAGGATAGGATGGAAGGGAATACAGTTAATCATTCATGCCATGACTATTGTGGAAGTGTTTTGCATGACTACACATGTATAACTTATATGCATACAAACATACAAAAATTCCCAAAGAAATTCTATTCCTGATCATTACGCATATAGATAGATAGAGAGAGAGAGAGAGAGAGAGAGAGAGAGAGAGAGAGAAATGATGAACTCTCAAAACAGACTGAAACATTCATTTTCAATTGGTATTTTCTTTTGTAACAAGGCTAATATGGAAATGTTTTGCTTGATTTTATGACATAATTTATATCGAATTGTTTGTCTTCTCAAGAAGGGAATGGAATGGGAAGGGAAATAATTTAAAACTCAATTTATTTTTAATTATAAAAATTCACACACAATTGGGAAATTTTGAATGAAATAATTACAGTGCAGATTAAAATATAAATATTCTGCAAATGTACTCCCCTTTTCTTTGTAAATTATTTAAAATATTCTTTTCTATCAGAATCTGAGTTCTAGGATGATTGTATTATCTACAAAGAACGTGACAATGTCAAAATTCAATTTTGTAACACTTTTTTCCACTACAGATCTTCCCTTAGCCAAGGGTTTCTCAGTATAAGGTTATATTACACTATTTAAAGTATTTTATTCTTAGGTTGTGTGTTGCAGTTGGTATGTAATGTATATGTAGATATCTATGTATGTGTGTGTATGCATACTCACCCCATAAATATAGGAAAACAATGACATACTTATTGTGATTAAAGGCATGTTAGCAAATGTCTGGATAACACACACATGTGCACACACTTCAATGTGTATGTATATTATCATATGTACATGTGTTTTATATTTACATATAATGTATTTATATGTACATTATATATATGTATATATATATTTATAATAGTAATCAAAACTCATGTCGAAGGTTAGAGCTAGTAGATGCTTTAGAGCTGATCTTATATCCAATCCCTTTATATTAAAAATGAGCAAAATGCAATTAAGAAACATTAAGTGGAGTGTTCAACACCATGTTGATATTTAGTCACAGAAATGCAATCAAGAACAAGACATAATAGAAAGTAAACTCTTGAGGTAAAGGGACTACATCTTTATCTTTCTAATTCTCCCACCATTTTGAATACGTTATCATATCAATAGATGCTTAAAAATGTTGCATAGATGAATGAATGGATAGATGAATGGATAAGTGAATCTACTATCACTTATCAATCTCTCTCCACCCCTCTACTTCATGAGCTACCTCTACGGGTGCATAATAAAACACTTCCCTTTAATTTTATTTCTTCCCAAATTATTTTTCCCTGAATGGTAATGAGTTCTATACTTCCCCTCCTTAACATATTGGCTGAATTGTCTAAAGTATATTCCAGGCAAGCACAGTGCTTCTCAGATAATGTTTATATTATCCAGAGATTTGCCAACAATCCTTTAATCACAATAACTGTGTCATTATTTTCCTTTTTTTGTAGGAGGGAGCAAGTATATAGAAATGAAAATCAAAGGAAGAGACCTATGGATACCATTAGGGAATTTGATGCCTATTTTGTAAAAAAAAAAAAAAAAAAGACTTCTTTTTACTACAGTAAGCAATATTTATATTACCAAAACAAAAAAAAGCTCTACATATCTCTTATTTTAAAAAGTATAAAGCCTTATTAATCCATTAAGATAAGTTACCTACTATTTTCCTAAATAATTGTTTTTTTTAGCTTCATGGTAACCTCTTCTCCTTTGTAACACAATTTTATCATCATTGATTATCTTATAGAATGCATAGACTTTCTAATAGCATGAATTTTTGTACCTGCTACTAAAATAAGCATAGATGTTAGCTTTTTTTATGAAAGAACTTTATATTATATTGAAATAACTCATTATTCATCTATTTTTTTATTAATAGTATACAATGTGTACATTATTCATATGTACAATGTATACACAATAGTGTACAATATAGCAGTCCAGCACAATGCAACAAAGATTCATCATGGTGATCTTTATTCTATGCCTTAGGGAATAAAGAGTAAAGATAAAATGTAGTGCCTATTCTCTCAGAACTTACATATTGTAGAGGGGCAAAATAGAAATATAGATTCCTGTTTGTAATGCTAGAAGGTAGTTGTATTAGAGATATGAAAAAAAGAATGCAAATTAATTTGCAAAGGGGAAGTAATTGCTATAATTTTCATATAAGAATACAGAAATATTTCTTCTTACTTACATTTGGACCTTTAATTTACATATTTGTTTAATTTTCTTCTCAACATGGATACTTAAATTTCTGAAATAATGAAATGCAATTTGACAGAATTCCATGTAAAGAAATTTCATCAAAATAGTTCAATTTACTAGTATTTAAAAACACACAAAAATTTTCTAATTTATATGTGCATGCAGAAAGGGAAATGAAGAAAAGCAAATATCTGGACATTTTGAAGGGGGATACAACTTTGCCTATACTGAATGGATTTTTAGGTAGAAATGTAAAAAAGCCTGAATTATCTTGTTATATATCTCAGTTCTTTTTTTCTATTAAAAATGGTACCATAAGATGAAATAACACTAAGAATAGAACTATTAACCTTATTAGAGAAGTTTTATTTGGAATATGATCTTAGTTGGGCATTTCAGAAAATAAAAGGATGTTTTCAGGACTTCTCTGAACATTACATAACAGAAATTGCTTACATTTACTCTGGGAAACTGTATTATGCCAGGATATTTTTGTAATGTGTCTCTACCTGGAAAGAAAATTTTGTGCAAAACTTTCAAGTGCCCAGCCAAAGTCCAATGCTGGTTTTTTCCCTCATGATTAAAATCAATGGACTGTTTTTGACAAAGGAGTAGAAAGAAAGAACAAATACAAAGAAGTAGCTAAAATATTTTAATAGGTTCCATAAGATCCAGCCCTGTCAGAGAAAGACAAGATTTTCTTTTTTATCAAAATGGTTATATTTATGTACAAAATTGTGACCTTCCTTTTCAATTTGTGCGTGTTAACCATATCACTCAGGACAAATTGTCAAATAAACTAACCCAGTACTATTCTCTGGCATCATTAGGTTACTGCCAAAGGCATTTGTAAGTTCGCAGAGGAATTTCAGTAGCAGTTCAGCAGCAATGAAGAAGGAAACTAAGTGTAAATTTTTCTCTTAATTTCTCTAATCATTGGAACATTTCTAGGTGTGTCTAAGGACTCTCTTAAAGAAAATCCACCGATTTTTCTACTACTCTGTAGTACTATTAACAGAGAGATAACTCATGCAGTGGATGGATCATTTGACCTTGAGTCAGGAAGAACTGAATTTAAGTGCTACCTCAACACATGCGAGATATGGAGTCCAGTAACTTAACTTGTATTTGCCTCAGTTTACTCATATGTAAAATAGCACCTAATTTCCAATTATGTGATTAGAAAAATACTAAAGTACTACTATAGTGTAAAGCACTATATTATACTATGCTATAAAGATATTTATAAATAGTATAAGATTTGAAAACATTCAGCATACATAAATTCTAGTTCTCAATATCATCTACATCCTCATTAAAATATTTGCTTTTGAGAGAGATTATGATAGGCTCTACAGAAACTCTATCAATTAAGTACATATCACATATTACCTAGGATCTTAAAGTCTAATGATTAAAAATTACTGGATGTTATATGGTTTTGCAAATTCTAAAAACATCTTATAAGTATAAAAATTTATAAAATATTATAAATATAATTAACTTTTGATAGGAGAGATAAAGTATGGTGTCATCAAAAGAGCTCTTGTACTTAACACTGATGATGATAGCTATAATTTCTATATCATCTTAAGGTCTGGAAAAAAATAAGCCTATTTTAAACAATGAAAATGTCCAAACAGGGTTAAGTGTTTTCTAATGGTCACACAGCTAGCAAATGTCTGAGAGCAGATTTGAATTCAGGTCTTCCTGACTCCATGAGTCCATGGACAAGTTACATATCCTCTCTTGGGCTGTTTCTCCCCACATAAAGGAGAGTATTCCATTATAGAGATATGATTTTTTTTCCAATGTGAAATCTATAATCATTTAATCCTTGAGTAACCCTTAGTATGTTATGGAAAAATAGGATCATATATAAACTGCTTTTCTACAAGAATCTTGTTGTATACATTTTATTTTTTGTTCTACTCAAAGACTTTCATATTCATTTAATGAATGAAATAATAGAATGTTGTTTCTGTATAAAATTTGGTAATGCAGCATATTTTTAGGCTCTTCATGAGTGCCAAGTTTCTTCATACTTCTTATAGTTTTACCTATTGCAGCCTGATGTGTCTGAATATTACTATACTGTATGTTCCAGGTACCCTTTCTTCATCACCACTTGACTATCTTCTTCCCATCCCCTAAGGGCAATATTCTCTGCTTAGAGCCCATATTTGCCTATCCTTGGCTATGAGAATAATAGCCTCAGGGTTAAGTTTTAGGGTGATTAGTTTTACCTCCCCAGTGAAAGATGGATTAGAGAGGTGGAAATTAATTATAAAATAATGAAACTTTTTCATTAACTTTTGCATTCATGTAAGCATTATGCATCCAAATGACAAATTGAAAGAGCAACACTCCTTTTAAGAAGTTATATATTTATTTTACTTATTATTTAAAACATGTTGAGATTTCCTTTTCCAAGTACTTCTAGACAGTCTCTGTCACTTTACTTTTTACCTAGTTTTGACTTGTTTAGGGATAAAAGCAGCATTCCTCTGCTCAGTTAACTACTCTATTAAGCAGACTTGAGTCCAAATCATTTTGGATAATTTCGAGAAATTAAATCCATTCACAAAGGACAAAGTCCTGCTCTCATAGATAGGATAGGATAATGTAATATGTTGCCAGTTCTAAGAATTCCCAAAAGTATTTTGAGTAAAGATAGCATCTGCCAAATTAGTGTATACTCTCCAAAGGGACTATGTATTTTGAAATTAACAACACATATTTGAATGAATAATTTCTTGCATATTTGTTTAAAACAAATTATTTATCTTTATACACATACCTCATAAAAGTTAGACATTAATGAAAATGCAATTTAGAAAAGACATTCACATGGTTTTATATTGCTCATTGACATCATTAAATGTTCTGGGTCTTTTTTTTTTTTTTTTTTTTTTTTTAGCATTTTTAGCTGTTCAGCAAAGGAAAAAAAACAAAAACAAAATACTCAGAGAACTCTTTGGGAGTGTTACAAAGACAACTTAATACCGTATCTCTGATTTGTTTGAAATAATGGGGTCTTTTTTCTTGGTGGGGGCTGGGGAAAAATTTAAAGACTAAGTACTAAGATCCCTCAAGAACTTTCTGAGGCCAAAATTTTTCTCAAATAACCTGAAGTGGTTTTTGATTTTGTACAACTTTGTGATTAGGATTTTTTCCATTCATAACTGGAAAGAAAAAGTAAGCGTGAGCAATTATTGAAAACAATCAGATAGTGAGCTTCCTAATTGTACATAATTGTTTATTTCTAAATATTTTACCTTAGTTACATATAGTTTTAATATTAAAAGTTAAACATTTTTAATAATTTATTATTCATTTTTTATTTTTAAATTTTGATTTCCAGTCCTCTTCCTTCACCCTCCACACCCCTTCCCAGAGAAAAGCCAAGCCAAATGATATCAATTATACATGTGAAATCTGTTTCCCTAAGAGCCATTTTTCCAAAAAAAAAAGCAGAAAAATAAAGAAAATAAGAAAAGCATACATCAATTTGCAAACAGAGTTAATCAGTTCTCTCTGAGGAGGTGGATAGCACTTTTTCATCATTAATCCTTCAGAACTATCTTGATCATTGAATTGATAAAAGCAGTGAAGTCTTTCAGAACTGAACATCATCAAAACGTTGATGTTTCTATGAACAGTGAGGTCCTGGTTCTTCTCACTTTAATTTTTCTTAGTTCATATAGGTCTTGCCATGTTTGTTTGTTTGTTTCAAAATTTCCTGCCTCATTATTTTTTAAAATTTCTTTCTCTATTTGACATTTTATTTTCCCAATTACATGTAAAAATAATTTTAGTTTTGAGTTCCAAATTCTGTCTGTTCCTCCCCTCTCCCCCTTTGTTGAGAAGGCAAGCAATTGTCATAGGTTATACATGAGTAGTTATGCAAAACACATTTCCATTTAAGTCATTCTGTGAAAGAAAGTAGAAAAAACTGCCCCCCCCAAAAAAAATAAAGAAAAAGTTTCTTCGATCTGAATTCAGGTTCTTCTAGTTCTTTCTCTGGAGATGGATAGCACCTTTCATCATAAGTCCTACAGAATTATCTTGAATCATTGTATTCCTGAGAATAGCTAAGAGATTTGTGGTAGATCATCATGTACTTATATTCATTAGGGGATTTGTTTTTTCTGTTTTGGCTCTTCCTGGTGTAAATATTAGCACCATATTTGTATCACAAACATAATTTGGTAGGCCTCTTTCTTTACCTAGTTTTCCAAATAGTCTTTTAGTGTAGAAACTGCAAGATTCTGTGTGATCCTGAACATACTTTCTTGATATTTAAATTGTTTCTTTTTGGCTGCTTGCAGTATTTTCCCCTTTATCTGATTGTTCTGGATTTTAGCAACAATATTCCTCAGTATTTTCAATTTGTTGTCTCTTTCAGGAGGTGATCTGTAGATTCATTCCATGACTATTTTGCCCTCTGCATCTAGGATCGCAGGACAGTTTTCCTTTATGATTTCTTAGAAGATATTGTCTAGGATTTTTTTTCATCATAGCTTTCTGGTAGATGAATAATTCTTAGATTTTCTCTTCTGGATCTATTTTTCAGGGCAGTTGTTTTTCCAGTGATATATTTTATATTTTCTTCTATTTTTTCACTCTTCAGATTTCATTTGACTGACTCTTGATGCCTCATAGAGTTATTAGTTTCTACTTTCCTAATTCCAGTTTTTAACAAATTGTTTTCTTTAGTTAACTTTTGAATTTCCTTTTCCATTTGTCCAATTTTCCCACTTAAGTTTTGTGCCTCCTTATCCATTTGACCAATTTTACTTTTTAAGGAGTTGTTCTCTTCAGTGAATTTTTTTTTTTAATTTTTGTCAATCGTATGTTTAAAATCATTGGAAAGTTTTTATTCTATCTCTCAAATTTGACTTTTAAAATCCTTCTTGAGCTCTTTTAAGAATACTTTTTGGGCTTGAGACCAGTTCATATTCCCTTTTGAGGTTTCACATGTAAGTACAGTGTCAGTGCTGTCCTGTTCTGAATTTGAATTTTGATCTTCCCTGTACCTGCAGTAACATTTTATGGTCTTTGCTTTTCTGATTTGCTCCTTGTTCATGGTGATTACCTTTTCTCTGGTTTTTAAAGTGAATCTCTGCTTCTGGGGCACAGGTTGCTCCATCCATCCCACATTTCTTATGCTGGGAGTTTGGGGTCTGGTTTCTGGCTTTGTGTGTTGTGACCTCTGGTTCTTTCAGCTGGAAGCTATATAATACTGCAGCTTATCTGGTGCTGAGCTGTCTGGTGTGTGCCAAGGCTGAGGCCTGGTGAAGTCTTTCTGAGTTTCCCTAAATTTACATTGAAACTCTTGGCATGATGTGTGGGGAAGGCATGGTGTGCTGCTAGAGGTCTCCTCTTCCCCTAAGTCTGATCTAGAGCACAGGCAGCCTCAGTGGCTGGTGAACTCTATCTATGCTGGTGTTTTCCCAGTTCCCTTGGCTGTTCTAAGGCATGCCTACGGTTCTGATGTTGGCACTTACTGTTAGTGCTTGCTGGGATGATTTGGTTCTTCACTGGTCCCCGATAGTCACAGCAAGAGGAACCCTTCCCTTAAATCTCTCTAACCTTCCAAGCTTAAAGATGGCTATTCCCCTTTTGCTGGTTCCACTATTCTAGGACTTTTCCTGTGGCAATATTCTCTGGGTTTTTCAAGGTCAACAAGGGGAGGATGAGAGCACTTATAATTTACTGTGACATCTGGACTCCCCCAATTTTACTTTTTAATAAGTTCTCTTCATTCAATTTTGTGCCTCTTTTAATATTTGATTTATTCTTTTTTTAAAATGTTATTTTCTTCAGTATTTTTCATGCCTCCTTTACCAAGCTGTTACTTTTTTTCATGATTTTCTCACTTCACTCTCATTTCTCTTACCAATTTCCTTTGCCTTTCTTACTTGATTTTGAAAATCCTTTTTGAGCTCTTTCATACCGTGTGACCAATTTGTATTTTCTTTGCAGCTTTGGATGAAGAAATGTTGACTTTACTGTCTTCTTCAAAGTATATGTTTTGATGTTCCTTGTCACCATAGTGACTTTCTAGGATTATATTTTTTTCTGTTGTTTACTCATTTTCCAGGCTATTTCTTGACTTTGAACTCTGTGCTAAAGTGGGGCTCTGCTTCTGAAGTGGAGGGACACAATCCCAAGCTTCAAGTTATTTTATGGCTGTTTACAGAGGTAATTATTGGGAACTGGAAATTTTTGGCTCTTCCAAGGTGAGGATGTTTACCACTCTCTTTTACTGTACACTTGTTTGTGAGCTGCCCCAATTATTCTTTTCAATAAAGGGATCCATGCTAATCTCCTTCTGATCCTCTGTCCAATCCCCTTACCATTTATGGCCTGGGAGTTCTGGAAACTGCCAATGTTTCCACTGACTCAGTAGCTCTAAGGACTGCTTCTAGTTCACTGTTTTTTTCCTAAATTGATGAACATCTCCTTAATTTCCAATTCTTTGCCACCACAAAAAATAGCTGCTATAAATATTTTTGTACAAATATGTCATTCTCTCTTTTCTTTGATAGCTTTGATATACAAACCTATAAGTGTTATTGTTAGGTCAAAAGATATGTGTAGTTTATTGACAGTTGGGTGTTGTTCCAAATTGTTTTCCAGCAAAACTGGACTAATTCATACCTGAACTAGTGGGTTATTTAGTATACTTATTTTCCCCCATCCCCTGTGGTGGTTTCAAATTTTAGGTATGAGATAGTAACTCAGATTTTGTAGTTTGCATTTCTCTAATCAATAGTGATTTAAATTATTTTTTAAGAAAAAGTATGACTATGGTAGATTTTTTTTTCTTCTGCAAGCTATCTTTTCATATCATTTGGTCGTTTATCAATTGGAAAAGGCTTGTTATTTTGTATAAATTTTACTTCATTTCTATATTTTTGAGAAATGGAGCATTTATCTGAGAAATTAAATGTATTTTGTATTTCGTTGTCTTTGGTACCTTGTAACAAAATGTAATTTCCCTGATTATCTTTTTAAATTACGTTTATTTTTATTTTTTGCTCTTTTGGGGTCCATGGTTACTGCCCCTAACTTGTTTTTACTTTAGCTGAAGCATAAAAGATTTCTGCTCCAGCACTTTAACGTTATGTGTATCTTTCATTTCAATTGTGTCTTTTATAAACAACATATTTTAGAATTTAGTTTTCGAATCAATTCTCCCATCTGCTTCTATTTTCCTGATGAGCTCACCCCATTCAGATTCACAGTTATGATTGCTCAACTGTATATCTGTCCATCCTATTTTGTTCTGTTTACCTTATTCTCACTCTTTTTTTCTCCTCAAAAACTTAATTTTTCTTTTGACCATAACCTTCCTTAATCTGTCCTCTCTTTATTATCTCCCCATGTATCTTATTCTTTTACCCTTACTTTTTTGTTGAGTCAGATAAATTTCTATTTATATTATATATCTCCACATGTTCTTCATCTGTGATCAAATTCTGAGAATGAGATTCAAGCCTTGCTTACACCTCCTCATATTTCCCTTCACTGTAAAAGTTCTTCCTTGCATGTCCTTTATATCTGAAAAAAAAATCTGTCCCTTCTATTTCTCACTTCCTCTTTCTCCCACAACATTCTTCTTTTTTACTCTTCCATTTTTTTTTCCCGGCGTGGGAGAACAGTCTAACATAATCAACCCATATGCATGCTCTCTGCCTTTATAACTATTTTTAACTGCCCTACTAGTGATAAAGTTCTTAGGAGTTACATGTGTCATCTTTCCACATAGGAATGTACAGTCTAACTTTATTGAGCCCCTTATAATTATTCTTTCATGTTTACCTTTTTTATGCATCTCTTGAGTCATATTTAAAAGTCAAAATTTCTATTCAGATGTAGTCTTTTAAACAGCAGTGATTGAAAGTCCCCTAATTCAATAAATATCCACTTTCCACTCAAGAATTCTACTCATTTTTACTAGATAGATTATTTTTGGTTATAATCCTAGTTCTTTAACTACTAAATTGTATTATTTGACTGTGGCTCCACAATGCTTGAATTGTTTCTTTTTGGCTACTTGAAATATTTTCTCTTTCACCTGGAAATTGACAGTCCTAGGAATTTTCATTTTGGGATGCCTTTTTGGAGGCAGTCATTGGTCTTTTTAGATTTCTACTTAATTCCTACATCAAAGATGTCAGGGCAATTTTTCTTTATAGTTTCCTGAAATATGGTGTCTAGATTATTTTTGGGGGGGTCATGGCTTTCAGGTAGCACCATAGATCTTAAATTATGTCTCCTCAAATGAATATTCAGTAAATTCTTGTTCTAATGAGATATTTCAGATTTTTCCTATCTTCATACTTTTAAAATTTATTTTATTGTTTCTTAATGTTTCATGGAGTCATTAAATTTGCTTGCCCAATTCTATTTTTTCATAAATTATTTTCTTCCAGCTTTTGAGTCTTTTTCTTTTCTTTTTGTTTTTTACATTTGACAAGTTTTGCTTTTTAAGGAGTTCTCTTTTTTTTGCAGTGAATTTTTGTATGTTTGTTTGTTTGACCTATTAGGCTTTTCAAAGAGTTCTTTTCTTCAGTGGTTTTTTTTTTTTTTTTTTTTTTTTTTTTTTGCCTCTTTTAACATTAGTCCAATTCTATTCTTAAGATATTATTTCTTTCAGTATTTCTATGCCTCTTTTTCCAACCTGTTAATTCTTTTATCATAATTTTCTTAGATCATTCTCAATTCATTCCCCACTTTTCCTTTACCATGCCTTCCTCTTTCTTTAATGGTTTCAGAGATTCTTGTTGGACTTAGTTACACTTGGGAGTTTTCTTTGTGGTTTTGGTTGTAATTGTTTTCATGATGTTGTCTTCTTCTAAATTTGTATCTTCGTGTTCCCTGCCACTTCAGTGTTTTCTTCTTCATATCTTTATTTTAAACTTAATTTTAACTAATTAATTAATTTTTAGTTTTCAACATTCACTCCCATAAGACTTTGAGTTTTAAATTTTCTCCTTTTCTTTCCTCTTCCCCTTCCCCAAGATGGTATGCAATCTGATATAGACTTGTGATGGCAATCAAAATAGTATCTTTTGCTGTTTTTATTTTAGTATAATCAAATGCCTCTGATTGAATTTTGCCTTTATCATTCAAGAGGTTTACAAAGAGTAAAGTACAGAAGCAAGAGTTTCTTTAACTAGCTTTATGCTTCTCTTTTAATCTTAATTATATTGTCTTTTCTTCAAAAAAACTTTTCCATTTAATGTAATCAAAATTATCCACTCTGCATTTCATAATGTTTTCTGTCTCTTGTTTGGTCATAAACTCTTTAATTCTTCACAAATCTGACATATTGTTACTTGCTGTCCTTGTTTTTTTTTTTTTTTTTTTTTTTTATACTATCAGCCTTTATAGCTAAATCATGTACCCATTTGATATAATCTTGGTAAGCATTTCAAGATATTGGTATATGCCTAATTTCTAACATATTATTTTCCATTTTTCCCAGCACTTTTTCATGAAATAGTGAGTTCTTATCCCAGAGGATATAGTCTTTGGTTTATCATATGATAGATTATTATAGTCACTGACTCTTGTGTCTTGTATGCTTAACCAATTCCGTTGATCCACCACTTTATTTCTTTACCAGTACCTAGTAATGATTGGTACTTTATAATGCAATTTAAGATCAGGTACAACTAGGCAACCATCCCTTGCATTTCTTTTTATTAATTCACTTGATATTCTGGACCTTTTGTTCTTCCAGATGAATTTTCTTATATTTTCTAGCTCTGTAAAATAATTTTTGAAAGTCTGATTGATATAGCATTGGATAAATAAATTTAGGCATAATTATAATTTTTTATTATATTACCTCAGCTTACCCATGAGCAATTGGTATTTTTTCAGGTTATTTAGAATTGACTTTGACTGTGTGAAAAATGTTTTGTGATTGTGTTCATATAGTTCCTGAGTTTGTCTTGGTGAGTAAACTCTCAAATATTTTATATTGTCTACAATAAATTTAAATGGAAATTTTCTTTATATCTTTTGCTCTTTTTGCATGTATGTATGTGTGTATGTATGTGTATATGTGTGTATATGTATGTATTGTATGTGTGTGTATCTGTGTATGTATATCAATGATTTCTGTGGTTTTTTTTTACTATCTTGGAAGTTTGCTACAGTTGTTTATTGTTTCAGGTAGTTTTTCTCAAGTTGATTCTCGAGGATTCTCTATGTATAGCAACATGTAAAATACACAGAATGATACCTTTGTTTCTTCTCCTAATCTAATTCTTTCAATTTATTTTTCTTTTCATATTGATAAAACTAACATTTCTAGCATAATATTGAACAATAGTGGTCATTAATGGACATCCTATTGAAAATGCTTCTAGCTTACCTGCATTATACATAAAGCTTGCAGATAATTTTAGATAGATGCTACTTATCTTTTGAAGGAAGACTCCATTTATTCCTCTGCTCTCTGGAGTTTTTATTTTGTCAAAAGCTTTTTCTGCATCTATGGAGATAAACATATAAATCTGTTTGTTTTGTTGTTGATAAAGTCAATTATGCTGACAATTTTCCTAATTTTGAACCAGCCCTGTATTCCTGGGATAAATCCTACCTTATCCTAATGTATTATCCTCATGGCAAGTTGCTGTAATTTCTTTGCTAATATTTTATTTAAAAATTTTTGTATCTGTATTTGTAAGCAAATTGGTTTATAATTTTCTTCTGCTATTTCATCACTTCCCATTTTAGGAATCAGCACCATATTCATATCATAAAAAGAATTCAGTAGAATTTTCTTCACCTATTTCCTGAAATAGTTTACTTAATATTGGAATTTATTGTTTTTTTTACATGTTTAATAGAATTCACTTGTAAATCCATCTGGTCTTAGAGATTTTTCTTAGGGAGTTCACTGATGGCTTGTCCAAATCCTTTTTTTTTAAAATGAGGTTATTTAGGAATTTTGTTTCTTCTTCTGATAATCTGTACAATTTATATTTAGAAAATATTCATCCATTTTACTAAGATTGTCAAGTTTATTGGCATACAGTTGGACAATAGAGCTCATAATTATTGTTTTAATTTCCTCTTCAAATGTGGTGTATTCACCCCTTTCCTTTTTGATACTGATCATTTGGTTTTCTTCTTTCCTTTTTTTAAAAGTCAAATTAACTGAACGTTTATATATTATATTTTTAATGTTTATTTATTTTTAGTTTGCAACATTCATTTCCACAAAATTTTGACTTCAAAATTTTCTCCCCATCTCTCCCCTCCTCCCACCCCATATAGCCTTGCATTCTGATTACCCCTCCTTTCAATATGCCCTCCCTTCTATCACACTCCTCCCTTCCCTTATCCACATCTTCTCTTTTTTCTTATAAGGCAAGATAGATTTCTGTACCCCATTACCTGTACTTCTTATTTCCCAGTTATGCAAAAACAGTTCTCAGCATTTGTTCCTAAAACTTTGAGTTCCAACTTCTCTCCCTTCCTCCCTCCCCATCCATCCCCACTGAGAAAGCAAGCAATTCAATGTGGGCTATATTTGTGTACTTTTGCAAAAGATTTCCATAATATTCATGTTGTGTAAGACTAACTATATTTCCCTCCATCCTATCCTGCCCCCCCATTTATTCTGTTCCCTCTTTTGACCTTGTTCATCCCCCAAAGTGTTTACTTCTAATTATTTCCTCCTCCAATTTGCCCTCCCTTCTGTCATCCCCCCAACCCCACTTGTTCCCTTCTCCCCTGCTTTCCTGTAGTGTAAGCTAGATTTTCATACCAAATTGAGTGAGCATGTTATTTGCTCCTTAAGCCAAATGTGAAGAGAGTAAGCTTTGCTTTTTCCCTCTTGCTTCCTCACTTTTTTCTCCATTGAAAAATCTTTTTGTTTCTTCCTTTATGAGATATATTTTGACCCATTCCATTTCTTCTCCCAATGTATTACTCTCTCACCCTTTAATTTCATTTTTAGATATCATCCCTTCTTCAACTCACTCTGTGCTCTCTGTCTATATGTGTGTATGTGTGTTTGTGTGTAAAATCCCTCCAACTATCCAAATTGAGAAAAGTGTCAAGTTATAAATATTGTCTTTCCATAAATTGTAAGCAGTTCAACTTTAGAAGCTCTCTTATGATATCTCTTTCCTGTTTAACTTTTCATACTCCTCTGGATTCTTGAAAGTCAAATTTTCTATTCAGTTCTGGTCTTTTCATCAAGAATGCTGGAAAATCCTCTATTTCATTGAATGACCATTTTTTTCCCCTGAAGTACTGTACTTAGTTTTTCTGGGTATGTGATTATTGGTTTTAATCCTTAGTTCTGAAATATCATATTCAAAACCCTTCGATCCCTTAATATAGAAGCTGCTAGATTTTGTATTATTCTGATTGTATTTCCACAGTAGTGGAATTGTTTCTTTCTAGCTGCTTGCAATATTTTTTCCCCTGACCTGGGAACTCTGGCATTTGATTACAGTATTCCTAGAAATTTCTCTTTTCAGATCTCTTTCAGGAGGTGATCACTGGATTCTGTCAACATTTATTTTACCCTCTGGTTCTAGAATATCAGGGCAGTATATTCCTTGATAATTTGATGAAAGAAGATATCTAGGCTTTTTTTTGATCATGGCTTTCAGGTAGTCCCATAATTTTTAAATTGTCTCTCATGCATCTATTTTCCAGGTCAGTTGTTTTTCCAATGAGATATTTCACATTATCTTCTATTTTTTTCATTCTTTTGGTTTTGTTTTGTAATTTCTTGGTTTCTCATAAAGTCATTAGCTTCCATCTGCTCCATTCTACTTTTTAAAGAACTATTTTCTTCAATGAACTTTTGAACCTCCATTTCCATTTGGGTAATTCTGTTTTTTACAGCATTGTTCTCCTCATTGGCTAGACCTCTTTGGCCAATTGAGTTAGCTTATTTTTAAAGTGTTATTTCTTCAGCATTTTTTTGGGTCTCCTTTAGCAAGCTGTTGACTCCCTTTTCATGATTTTCTTGCATTGCTCTCGTTTCTCTTCCCAATTTTTCCTCTACCTTTCTTACTTGATTTTCAAAATCCTTTTTTGAGCGCTTCCATGACCTGATACCATTGCATATTTATTTTGGAGGTTTTGGAGGCAGACATCTTGACTGCCTCTGATGATATGCATTGTTCTTCCTCATGTGAAAGGATGGAAAAAAATACCTGTTCACCAAAAAAGTAATCTTCTATAGTCTTATTTTCCCCCCTTTTTGGGCATTTTCCTAGCCAGTTACTTGACTTTTGAGCCCTTTTGCCAAGATATACTCTGGGGACCTGTAAGTTCTCAGTTCCTCCAAGGTGGCACAACCAAGGCAGAGGAGTTTACTCCTCTCCTGTCCTGTGCATGGATCTGGGAGCAACCAAAAACTTTTCTGCTTAGAATCCGCAAGTAGAACTCCCTCTCTGCAACTGCCTTTAGCTCCACCATGCCTGTGCTCCTCTTTACCCCCAGGCTGAGCTCATGGCAGAGATTCAGATCAGCAGCTCAATTCCCTGAAGAACTTTAGGGGGAGAGCTCCAAAAATGGAAAACTGCTGCTACAGTGGCTGCTGTCAGCAGTCCAGACTGCATTCCCTTCACCTGGTTGAAGGAGCTTTCTCATTGACTTTTGAAGCTGTCTTTGGCGTTTATGGGTTGAGCAATCTTGGAACTACTGTTGCTGGTGATGCCCTGAAGCCTATTCTGGGTCCTGTCCCTACCTTGGTGCATGGCCCATGATCTCCTCTGTTTCTGTTGTGATAGACCTTTCCTGTCGGCCTTCAAGGCTGTCTTGGGATGAAAATCTCTTTCATTCTGTCGTTTTGTGGCTTCTGCTACTCTAGAATTTGTTTAGAGTCATTTTTACAGGTATTTTATGGGCTCTGTGGGGGAGCTTCTATCTTTCTACTCTGCCATCTTGACATCACACCTCTGTATTGTTTTTGTGTTTTGTTTTTTTCATAAAATCAGCTTTTGGTTAATTCTTTCCTTTGATATTCAGATTTTCTAATTTCATATATTTAGTTGGGGATTTTTAATTTGTTCCTTTTCTAACTTTTTAAAAATTTCATACTGAATTAATTGACCTCCTCTTAATTTTATTCATTGTAGCATTTAGAGATGTAAGATTTCCCCTAAGAACTATTTTGACTGCATCCCATATGTTTTGGTTTGTTGTCTCATTATTATCATCCTCTTGGATGAAGTTACTGAATATTTCTTTAATTTTTTTGTTAGACCTATTCATTCTTTAAGATTAGATTATTTAGTGACCAATTGAATTTTAGTCTGTCTTTCCATGGCCCTTTATTACATATTTTTTTGTCACATTACAATCTGAATGTCATACATTTAGTATTTCTACCTTTCTGCATTGAATTGGAAGGTTTTTTTTTTTATGTCTGAATACATGTTCAATTTTTGTACTACTTAGAAAATGTTATATTCCTTTGTACTACTTAGAAAATGTTATATTCCTATCTATCCCCATTCAGTTTTGTCCAGAGGTCTACCATATCCAACTTTTCTAAAAGTTTATTAATCCCCTTAACTTCTTTCTTACTTATTTTGTGGTTAGGGTTATCTAGTTCTGAGAGGATGAGGTAGAGGTCTCCCACTAGTATAGTTTTTATCTCTTTTTATTCCTGTAACTCCCATAATATCTCTAAGAATTTGGATGGTATACTTGTTGGTTCATTTATGTTAAGTAATGGTTTTACTTCATTGTCTGTGATACCTTTTTTTTTTGCAGCATGTACTTCCCTTCCTTATCTCTTTTAATTAGATCTTATTTTACTTTTTTCTTTTGCTTTGTCTGAGATTGGTATTGCTACTCCTGCTTTTTTGTACTTCAACTGAAGAATATGTATTCTACTCCAGCCTTTTACTTTTATTCTGTATTTAGCTCTCTGCTTCAAATGTCTTTCTTATGAAGAACATATTTTCAGATTTTGGTTTTTAACTCACTCCCCTTCTATTTTATGGGAGTTTTAATCCCATTCACATTCATTTTATGATTATTATCTGTGTCTTTCTCTCTCTCCTATTCCCCTCACCCCCATTTGTGCTTTTCTTTCTCCTTTCCTCCTTTCCCTACTCACTAGTGTTTTGCTTCTGACTATTGTCTTCTTCCATCTTCCCTCCCTTCTTTCAATCCCTTCCATTTCTTCCTCTTTTCTCTTATTTATTCTTCTCTCCCTCCTATTTACCCCATAGATTTTCTTTCTCCTTTTGCCTCCTACTTTCTATAGGGTAAATTAGATTTCTGTACCTGAGTATGTTATTCCCTCTTTGAGCCAAATCCAATGAGAGTAAGGTTCAAACAATGCTCCCTTTTCTCCTTTCTGTTTCTCTACTGTAAAATGTCTCAGTGCATTTTCCTATCTCCTTTCCCTTTATCTCAGTACAATCCCTTTTCACCTATTAAATTTTTTATCATCACATCAAAATCAACTTCTCACCATGCCCAATGTTTATGTATACCCCCTTCTAAATTTCATAATAAATATACAATTCTCAAGTATTATAAGTCTCATTTTCCCATGTAGGGATATAAGCAGTTTGCCCTATTTGAATAATGTTTTTTTTCTTTCTTGTTTGCCTTTTTATGCCTCTCTTGGGTCGTGTATTTGAACATCAAATTTTCTCTTGATCTTTGGTCTTTTCATCAGGAAATTTTGGAAGTCCCTATTTCACTGAATGTCCACTTCCTCCCCTGAAAGATTATGCTCAATTTTGCTTAGTAGTTGATTATTCATTGTAATCCAAGTTTTTTTGCCTGAGAAAATATCATATTCCAAACTCTCTGACTTTTTAGTGTAGAAACTTCAAGGTCCTGCCTAATCCTGATTATAGGTTCATGATATTTAAATTGTCTCCTTCTGGTTGCTTGTAGTATCTTCTCCTTGAGCAGATAATTCTGGAATTTAGATACAATATTCCTTCACGTTCTCAGTTTGGGATCCCTTTCAGGAGGTGATCAATTAATTATTTCAATGACTAGTTTACTCTCTGTCTGTAGGATCTCAGGGAAATTTTCTGATAATTTCTTGAAAGATGCTGGCCAGGCTCTTCTTCTTCTTCTTCCTCTTCCTCTTCCTCTTTCTCTTCCTCCTCCTCCTCCTCTCAGGTAGGCCAATAATCCTTAAATTGCCTCTCCTGGATATGTTTTATAGGATAGTTGTTTTACCAATGGACTTTATTATTTTATGTTTTCTTCTTTTTCTCATTCTTTTTTATTCTTTTTACTGATTCTTGATGTCTCATAGAGTCATTAGCTGCCATTTGCCCAATTCTAATTTTTAATGAATTGTTGTCTTCAACCAGCTTTTGTATCTTCATTTCCATTTGGTCCATTTGATGTTTTAAGGAGTTCTCATCAATGGTTTTTTGTGCCTTCATTTCCATTTGGCCAATTCTTATTTTTAAGAAGTTGTTTTCTTCAGTGTATCTTTTTTCATTTGGGAAATAAATGACTCATTTTCTACAGTCAATTTCTGTCCTTTATTTTCCAAGCTATTGACTCTTCCTTGCATAGCTCTAATTTTCTTTCCCAATAAAATTCCTCTTGTGCTCTTCCAATAAGGCTTTTTGGGTTTGAGACCAGTTCACATTCCTCTTTGAGGTTTCAGAAATGCATATACTGACAATGTTATCCTCTCTTGAATTTGTGTTTTCATCTTCCTTGTCCCATAGGCGCAGGGGGAACTATGGTCATTGTCCATTTTTCTTTTTGCTCATGTTGTTTGCTTATTTCTTGTCTTTTAATATTGAACTTTCCTACTGGAGCATAGTGGGCACTGACCTAAATTTCTTGTGCTGGAGGCCAGGGACCTTATGGCTGACTTCATGTACTAGGGCTTCATGTGCTGGCAGCTGAAGGCTGAAACTTACCTGGTGTTGAACTGGGTTCCTAGTGGTGGTAGCTGGCATGTTCTAAGGCTAGTTGAGTTTTTATGCATTTGCCTGGGGCTACAGGGTAGCTCTCCCCTGGAGTATGCCTACTTACCCAAGCTACACTAAAGCCCAAGGAAATTTGGTTGCTGGAGGACACCTGGCCATTGCTGCATGTGGTGGTGCTCCAAATGGAGTCTGCTATTTTTCCTGGTTGTGCCCTGGCATGCAAAGTGTTGTGAGCACTTGCCTGCTCCCCCAACCTGGGGCTCAGGGCCGATTTGCTGAGGTAGAACTGGAATTCCTCCCATCTTGTGCTGTTTCCCTTCCACCAGAGTAAGAGGTACCTTTCCTACTGATCCTCCAAAGTTCCTGGGGTAAAAGACTGCTGGACCTCTTATTTCTGATATCTCTGCTGTTCCAGAATTTTTCCTGGGGTGATGTATTCTGGACTTTTACAGGTCAATAATGGAGAGTCAGAGTAACTTACTTCTTGTTCCACCACCTTGGCTCCTAGAAGTCAAGCTATTTCCTCATTTTTCCATGTTTTTTTCTTTTAACTTTATGTTAAAGTTGAGCTCTATTCACTTATGGATGGAGGATGTTTTGTTCATGTTTTCAAGATTTTTCATAGTGCTATTTTCAGAGCAAGCTCAGGAATCTGCCAGTTTTTGCTATTTCCAAGGTGGTGTCATCTAGGGACAAATGTGGTTATTTCTCTCCCCATCTCAGCTCTGGTCTTTATCCAGCAAGGGTCCCTGCTCTCCTGCAGTTACAAGTGCAAGTACTACTCCATACCGTGGAAGTATGACCAGGTCCCCTACTCTCCTGAGGTTATAAATCTTATATAAATATGTTCCTCTGTGCCATGGAACTTTTCCCTTGTGATTGACCATAAGCACTCCTCTCCACACTACAGCTGCCTTCCAGAACTGTGTACAGGGACTGGAGTTGCCAATCAGCACCAACTCTAACCAGTACTAGTGAAGTATCCCCTATAATATCTTTCTGATTCCGTATCCAACTACCTTCCCATCTCTGGGCTGAGAGTTCCAAACCTGCTGCTGTTGCTATTGCTGTTACTGCCACTTCCATGGACCACATGTTGCTGCCATTCCTTTAGTGTCACAAACCTCTCCTGATAACTTAAGTTGTCTTAGACTGGAAAAAAGTCCCTTACCCAAACCATTTATTGATTGGTAGTACTTCAAAATTTGGTTTGAGGTGTTGTTTTAAAGTTGTTTCAAGTGGAGTATTGGGAGAATTCAGATGGGTTGCTGTCTGTACTTGATCATATTGGCTCTGCCCCCCAATTCATTTGTTTTTTTTGAAAATATTCATTGTTTATGTAATTCACTATTAAATGGTGAAGTTTGTTTTCTTTTTCCCTTGTTTAGCTGTGCACATACAAAATATTTTTAGATTCTGAGGTCATCATCCAAATGACTACTATTCTGATGGGTTATTGATATTGTAGGATGATAAATGAAATAACTTTTAGAATTTTCAAATTAATGCCTATTAAATGTGCTAAATCACCACTGGGATCTACTTCTAATTCTTTAATTTTGCTTCCATTTTTACTAATTCATCGCCTGTTTAGGCAGATAAGAGCAAAAAGAAAAAAAAAGAAATCAGGACTATCAATACTGAAAAGACTTAGTCACAAAAAGTTGAAACAATGTGAGATATTAGAGTTTTGAAAATGTTTTGTATGAGAATCATGGTTATTTAAATATAGGTAGAATATACCTTCATTAAAATGTGACACTGCACAGTGTGTAGGGTTCTGTGTTCTTGGTCATGTAGATGAGTTTGAAACATACCGCTGTTGCACACTAGGTATGTGATTGAGGACAAATCACTTAAAGTCTCAGGTATCTAGGCCACTTTCTAACAATATAAATTAAAGTTGAGTTATCAATTTACATATGAGGAGATTGCCAACTGGGAGTTCTCTGTTCTTATTAAATCCCTGTTCCAGAACCTTTTATTTTTCCTTTTATTGAAATAATGACAGTAGTCTACCTCTCAGAGTTGTTGCGAGGATAAAATTAGATAATAATTGTGAAGTGCTTACCTTCAGTTTGGAACATAGTAAACATTGCAGAAATATTAGCTATCATCATCATCATCATCATCTACCTCTTCATTTTGATTATTTATCATGATGTGGAGGTGAGTACAATTTCTCAAAGTTTATGACAGTGGAGGAGTAAGTTCTTCCGTGTCCTACCAAGCTTTAACAGTTGAATATAAGCCTTACAGCAAACTAAAAATAAATGTTTTCCTAGGATCAGCCTCATTAAAAGTGGCTCATTGCTCAGAAATTGATTATCAGGTAAAATGTTATGTACTTGTGTACTAACAGTTGGTAGGTGCAACAACTCATTAAGACCATCTAATAAGGCAGATGGTGGATGAAATTGGCAATAGTGGAAATGGTACACATTTGAAACTAAATCTCACCTATGTTACCTAATGCCATTTTGTCCTTGGTCAAGTCACATGATGATGATAATAATAGCTAGTTTTTAGAAAATTCTTAAAATTTGCAGTGTTTTACATCAATGTAGATAATATTATTATTACTAGTTTGCAGAATTCACAGAAATTAAATGAAGCAAGATTTTAAACTAAGTGTTCTTGTGTCCAAGTTCTGACTGTCCTCTGTACCTCCTGGATGCCTGACACAATGTACTTTTTCTAGACTTAGTTTTCTAATCTGAAAAAAATGAGAGAGTTGGACTATGTGACCTCTGAAGTCCCTTTGAGTTCTAACTCTATGATTTCATAAAATTTTGTAACCTTGATGTGTCAAAGCAATTAGATGTCAGGTATTCTTGTAATGTTGCTATATATGTGACAGTTATGTGTATTTAGGACTATGAAGTGAAGTCTTTAGGCAGAACAAATGCAAATAGATTATGTGCTAAATCTTTTATCATGTCATTTTCTAATCAAATGACCTTTGTTTTTGAAGTACATAATCTTCAGTCTGATGTGATTTAAGTGGTCATCATGGAAAAGGTACTTATCATAGAAACTATATTCTTAAAAATTAGGATTAAGTGGCCATCATATAAGAAATGATTAAAATCATTTTTCTTAAAAAGGTAATCCTGCATCTTTTTGCTTCCGAGTTAGTTATTTTTAGAAAGATGGGATTTTAGAATCAGAAAGGATAGAATTGAAAATAGGACCTTCCAGAATATAGCCATGAATTTCTACCTTCTAATTTTATAGTCAAATCTGGCATCAAGAAAAATGTGTCTCAACCATCTCTCCCACCCCCAGGAGACATTGATTATTTAAGATGAGTTTCACTCCTTGGTTTTCCTAACCCTAATGCTGATGTCCTTTCTATCACATCAGACTACCTCTGAAATGGATTAGAATCTCTTGGCATGATACCATTTTAACTGAATATGTTGTATTTTTCAGTTAAAATAATATATAAACCAATTAAAATAAACAAAAAATATATAAACCAAGTCAAATGATTTCAATGTGTCTTATAGCTAACTTTTCTCAACATCAAGTAAAAATGAAAAGTACATTACAAAAAAGTTTTTAAAATGGAAAAAGATCAGCATCATAAAATGTTACAAAATATAAAATCCAGACATTGAAATCTGAAATATTCTTTTGATGTTCATATCACCAATTCACAGTATCATTTGGAACAACAGGTCAATATATACTTTTGAGTTCACATAGGTGAATATTTATTTATATTCCATTAAAGTAAATGAATGAATGAAATATTCCACTGTACTTCATGGCTAAACAAAGAGAAAGGAGAACCATAAAGATTAGCTATTTACCTTGAAATTGTTTAGTATGACAATTTTGAAAGCATTTAAATAGATTGGAAATTGAAATTTTAAAATTGATTGAAGTATTAATCTGGTGTATAAAGCATGATCACCTGCATCATCCTGGAAGTGTTACTCTTTGCTTTCCTGCTGTTGCTAGAGTTTATTTAGCATTTGGGAAAGCTCTGTGGCACCATAGCAATAGGTTTTCTATAGTTTTATCCTTAATTTACTTTTGCTTTCCAATTTTAACCCCAACAGTAATGATTCAGTTGCCCTGGAACAGGACACTTTTCCCCAGTAGGACTCTCTCACAAATATCTTGATGAAGCAGGCTGTAAAATATTGAATTTTAGGATTATAATTATGAGGGCTATTTTTAAAATGCTATCTCTGTGGTAATAAGCAATATGTATTCCAACGAGCCCATCTATAAAGCAGAACGTAAAGTGGAGACTTGGATGATATCCACTGTCTCAGGCAGAATGAGGTAATGAACTGGCTTCTAGACAAAGAAGGTAGATGACCTGAGTTCTAGAACTGGTTCACATTTGTCTCAAAAGGAATTTGGTGATTCTGAATTTACTGCTATTATGATCAGGGGAGAAAAAGCAATTACCTTGTTTGAAGATTGAGGCAGAACTTTTTTTTTTTTTATTATTCAGTGATGTAGATAATGATAGGAGGCAGTCTTGTTTAGTGGATAAAACAATATCCCCTAGAGGCAAAACTGCTGGATTCAAATCATGCTTCTGACTGATGAAAACTTTTATGGCCTTGGGCAATGTATTTTCCCTCCTTGAATCATGAATTCATATCTAAAATGAGAGGGAAGAAGTAAATATGTTTTGAGGTGTCTTCAGGTCTAGATCTATCATCCTATAAGCCTAAACTGTTAATCTCCATGGCAGAAATTTCCAGTTAAGAACAAGTGTCACCCAATATTCCCAGTTGCTGAATTGTTACTTTTACTTTAGAACTTACAGCATGAACATGTGGGACATTCAGAGACCCTGTTAGGTGAGATCTCTATGAAAGAGTATTACAGCTCCTATTCATTTTGCTCAAAGCTCTGCCCCTGACTTTTCCAGCTTTCAGAACTTTCCTTAACTTTCCCTGCCTGTTATTTTCTTTCTCTTCCCAAAGTTTTCTAGTTCCTTTTGTGGGTTGCTGGAGGGAGTCTTTTTTTTTTTTTTTATCGTTTGTTTGTACTTTTAGTTCCAGCATTTAGCCCACTGCTTGATATATAGTAAGTACTTAATAAATTGTTGATTCCTTTCTCCTTTCTTCCATCTGGTCCCAAGGATTCTAGTTATTTAAATGGATTTCTTGGCATGATTGAACACAGACTTTCCCCTGTTGTGGGTATCCCTGGAGAAAATCTCTTGTAGGGGGCTATTTTACAACATTATGGGACAGTTATGCATCAAAAGGCCTGGGAAGTGATGGTAGTATATGTAAAGGTCAGGAGTCTCTGATGACCACTTTTGTACCTCTTCCTCCTTTTTTTTATTCTTTGGTAATGCAAGTAAAATAGGTCTTTAAATGCAAAGGAACAGAGTGAAAATCTCTATAGAGAACAGCAAGCTAGTCATTCCATATTCCTCACTTTAAACTTAGTATTTATATTCACATAGGATCCAGTAATATAGAACTATACTAGTATATCAGAATGAAATATCAGTATATCACTATATATGCAGAATTCAGTAATAAAAATATCAATACTTAACAGTTAGTCAACAAATTGAAAATTTGTAAAATTACATGAATGGACCTGACATGTGTGGACCAGATTTTCACTGGAAAAATCAACTGTATATTTATAACCTAAAAGTATATTTCATCACATTTATTTATGATCTCACAAATCTAGGCCCTAAGGTATCTAGAATCAGAAAAGTCTCAGGCAGAGTATATCTCCAGGGTTTCATACAGAAAATGAGGGACCCAATTTTGTCCCAGACAAGGTCCCAGATATAACTCCAACTACCTGGGCCCTAGCAGAAGAAAATCAGGGGTATAGCATTCAATATCACCTCTAGCTCCTAAAACTAGGGAGAAACAATATAGGACAGAAATACACCAGGCTCATGTTTCTAAGATGAGGTAAAAGAGGGAGAGCAGAGGAAAGAAAGTTTTTTCCACTCATAGGTTCAATTCAGGGTGCAAGTAAATGATGATTTTTACCTTGGGAAGAAGTGGGGAAGAGGACAGCACTTGATGTGGCTAGTTTGAAAGCCACAACCTTTCTTGTTATTCACCTAGTAAAGATAGTTTACCCCCACTCACCCTGACTCAGATTGATTGTGGATGCCCAGTGCCTACATACTAGGCTATCTGGACATGACTACAGCAAATTCTTAAATATACGTCTTTCATGCATATATCTTAATTGTATGGAAATTTTTGTCTTTTATGTGGATGTCTCCCATGACTTCAATGTTCTTTGTTCTCTGCCCTGTTTACTAATCTCTCTGTATTCCTCCAATTCTCAAAGTCCCACCTTCTACTGGAAGCCTTTCCCAACACCTCTTAATTGTATTGCTTTCCCTCTGATATTATTTAATATTTAACTTGTATATAGCTTAGATTCTATATTGTAATCTCCTAATAGATAGGATTTTTTTTTTGCCTCTTTTTCTATCCCCAGCACTGAGCACAATGCTGTGCACATATTAGGTACTGATAAATGTTCATCGTTTGCTGGTCTACCCCTTATGCAGTAAGATCTTTGAGAGCAAGTGTCATTTTCTGCCTCCAGCTCATTTATAGTATATGAGAAAGAGCTGCTCCTTAATATACAATTATTGATTGACTGATTGCAAATGAATGCCTTTCACATCAATCGCTATCAACTGAATTCAATGAGTGGATGGAGTTACTTCTAAGTAGATATTTCAGGACAAAGAGGCCATTTAAAAAGTTAGCTCTGAGATTTGAATGACCCAGATTCTGTTTCTATGAGTGGCTCAAATAGTTTTGTCTTTTGAACTTTTTACTTTTGTAGCCCACTGCTTCTATTTAACTTTTGTTCATTAGAAAATAGTTTCTCTCTCTTCCCTGTTTGTTTTTCTGTCTCTGTTGTATCTCTCACTGTCTCTTTTTTCCTCTCTCTGTCTCTCTTTCTCTGTCTCTCTGTCTGCCTTTGCCTTTGTCTTTCTCTCTCTCTCTCTCTCTCTCTCTCTCTCTCTCTCTCTCTCTCTCTCTCTCTCTCTCTCTCTTTCTGTCTCTCACAGAAGGACTAATCAAAAGTGATAGGAATAATGGTATGACTTTTAATGAGAGACTAAAGATGTATAGAAAACATAAATTTCTTAATTTCTACCAGAAACGTAAGTTTAGAAAACAGCATAAATATTCATATAACAATAGCGCTCCATTCAGAGAGTACTCATGTTCAATTAACCTGCTCATGTGAGGAACAACATAAAGAACTCATGAAAAAGTGGAAAAGAACAGAGCTTGTGAATTGGTTTGAATGTAAATGTTGAAACATTTAAAAAAAAAAACTTTTACAATTCTTTTGTGAGGGGAAAAAACATATAGCCATATATTCTATAAGAAATGGAAGTTTAAAATAATGCTATTTTCCAGCCTAAAATAATTATGCAGTGAATTTTTTTCTGCGTGAAGTTTAAGAATACTATTTTCATTCTGTATTTTTTCTCACCTGCAGTTCTACCTAGAAAGGTAGCTTCCAGGTGTCAGGGAAAAAATTGTATTTATCAGAACTTTTGAATGTTATTGATAATAATGATTATGATAGAGCCTTGTAAGGAACTTGAGTAGCAGAGGGAATAATTAAGTCCATACGATAAACTAGTGAAGCAAGAAAAGCTCTTTGAATTTTCTCCTGAAAGCTTTCTACCTAGTGATATAGAGGGAAAATGTTAACTTGGTTCTGGGAGTGAAACTAAAAATTTGTGTGGATAATTTAGTGGATCGAGTGGCTTTCACAAAAAAGTTCATCAGTCCTAGAGAGGTGATGGTGATTGTTATTGTTTATTACCATAATCATCTAGCATTTATTGAATGCCAACAAAGGAAACATTTGAGAAGGGGTCTGACCCAGCTTGAAGCTAAGCTTATCAAAGACAGGAAAAACAAGAGAAGAATGGAAGTTTTAGCAACTGTATTCATTAAACAAGTAGGCCTCAATTCCTGAACTAGTTTATTATCCAAAAGTTATTAGCTACATGGAATTTGGAAACACAACTTTCCTTGGAAACAATGTTATACATTCTGGCTAGCATAAAACAATTAGAAGAGAAGCAGACTATAAATCTTTCACATATATGGGTAATTCTTTTATTATTATTATTATTATTATTTGATTTTGTTTTCAGTGTTTTACAATCACTTCCACATAACTTGATTTTTTTCTCCTCCCTCCCCCCCCATCCCTGAGACAGTATACAATTTTATATAAGTTCTACACATACATTCCTATTAAATACATTTTGACATTAGTCATGTTGCATAGAAGAATTAAAATGAGTGGGAGAAATCATAAAACAAACCAAAACATAATACAAAAGAAAACTATCTGCTACATTCTGCAGTCCAATTCCATATCTCTTTCTCTGGATGAGGAAGGCATTTTGCCTTAAGAAACTATTGGCAATTTTTTAAGTCTTTGCATTGCAATGAAGTTCTAAGTCTACCAGAAGTTCTAAGTCTAACCTGACACACTGTAACTGTTGCTGTGTACAAAGTTCTCTTGGTTCTGCTCCTTTCACTTCAGTTCATATAAGTTCATATAAGTATCAGTTCATATAAGTCTTTCCAGGCCTCTCTGAAGTCTTCCTATTCATCATTTCTTGTAGCACGATAGTATTCCATTACATTCATATACTACAATTTATTCAGTCATTCCCCAATTGATGGATATCCCCTTGATTTCCAGTTTCTGGCCACCATAAAGAGTGCTGCTATAAATATTTTTGTACATGTGGGACCCTTTCTCATTTTTATGATCTTTTGGCAATATAGTCCTAGAAGTGGAATTGCTGGGTCAAAGGGTATACACATTTTTGTAGCCCTTTGGGCATAGTTCCAAATTGCTCTTCGGAGTAGTTGGATCAGCTGACAGACCTACCAATAATGAATTAATGTCCCAACTCCCCCTCATCTTCTCCTACATTTATTGTCATCCTGTTTTGTCATGTTAGTCAATCATCAGATAGCCAATCAGTGGTATCAGTGATGTGGTATCTCAGAGTTGTTTTGCTTTGCATCTCTCTAATCAATAGTGATTTGGAGCACTTTTTCATATGACCATAGATAGCTTTAATTTCTTCCTCTGAAAATTGCCTGTTCACTTCCTTTGACCATTTATCAACTGGGGAATGACTTATATTCTTGTACATTTGACTCAGGTCTCTATATATTTTGGAAATGAGACCTTTATCACAGATACTATTTGCCAAAATTCTTTCCCGGTTTTCTGTTTCCCTCCTAAACTTGGTTGTATTGGGTTTGGTTGTGCAAAAACTTTTCAATTTAATTTAATCAAAATTATCCATTTTGTACTTCATAATGCTTTCTATCTCTTCTTTAGTCAAAATTTTTTCCCTTCTCCATAAATCTGATAAGTATGCTATTCCTTGCTCCACTACGTTGTTTGTAGTATCAATCTTTATACCCAGATCCTGTACCCATTTAGACTTTAATCTTGTGTATGGTGTCAGGCATTGGTCTATGCCTGATTTCTGCCACACTGTTATCCAGTTTTCCCAGCAATTTTTGTTGAAAAGTGAGTTCTTATCCCAGAAGCTGAGGTCCTTGGGTTTATCAAACAGTGAATTACTATATTCATCAAATACTGTGTCTTCAGTACCTAACCAATTTTACTGGTTTACCCTTCCGTTTCTTAGTCAATACCAAGTGGTTTTGATAATTATTGTTTTATAATACGGTTTGAGATCTGGTAGTGCTAGGCCACCTTCCCTAGCATTTCTTTTCATTAGTTCCCTTGACATTCTGGACCTTTTGTTCTTCTGGATAAATTTTAATGCTACTTTTTCTAGCTCTACAAAATAATTGCTGGATAGTTGATTGGTATGGCACTGAATAAGTAAATTAATTTAGGTACAATTGTCATTTTTATTATATTGGCTCAGCCCACCCATGAACAACTGATGTTTCTCTACTTACTTGAATCTGACTTTATTTGTGTGCAAAGTGTTTTTTAATTGTGTACATATAGTCCCTGGGTTTCTTTTTGCAGGTAGACTCCCAAATATTTTATAGTGTCTACTGTAGTTTTAAATGGAATTTCCCTTTCTATCTCTTGCTGTTGGGCTTTCTTAGGAATATATAGAAATGCAGAAGATTTGTGTGAGTTTATTTTGTAACCTGCAACTTGGCCAAAGTTGTTTATTATTTCAAGTAGTTTTTTACTTGATTATCTGGGCTTCTCTAAGTATATCATCATATCTGCAAAGAGTGATAACCTAGTTTTTTATTTACCTATTCTAGTCCCTTCAATGTCTTTTTCTTCTCTTATTGCTACAGCTAACATTCCTAGTATGATATTGAATAATAATGGTGATAATGGACATCCTTGTTTCACCCTGATCTTATAGGAAATGCATTTAGCTTTTCCCCATTGTATATAATGCTTCGTCAAGGTTTTAGGTAGATATTGCTTATTATTTTATGAAAAGTTCCATTTATTCCTATGTTCTCCAGTGTTTTCAATAGGAATGGGTGTTGTATTTTGTGAAGAGCTTTTTCGGCATCTATTGAGATAATCATTTGGTTTCTGTTAGTTTTGTTGTTGATATGATCAATAATGTTAATACTTTTCCTAATGTTGAACCAGCCCTGCATTCCTGGTATAAATCCTGCCTGATCATAATGTATTATTCTCATGACAAGTTGCTATAATCTTTTTGCTAAAACCTTATTTAAAATTGTTGTATCTATATTCATTAGAGAAATTCGTCTATAATTTTCTTTCTCTATTTTAACTCTTCTGACTTTAGGTATCACAACCATATTTATATCATAAAAACAATTTGGTAGGACTCCTTCTTCGACCCTGTTCCCAAATAGTCTGTACGGTATAGAAATTAACTGTTCTTTAAATGTTTGATAAAATTCACTTCTGAATCCATTTGGCCCTGGAGATTTTTTCCTAGAAAGTTTATTGATGGCTTGGTCAATTTCTTTTTCTTAGATGAGGTTGTTTAAGTATTCAACTTCTCTTCTTTTAACCTGGGCAATTTGTATCTTTTAAATTAATCACTCATCTCATTTAGATTGCTGAATTTATGGGCAAACAGTTGGGCAAAATAATTTCTTACTATTGTTTTAATTTCCTCCTCATTGGAGGTGAGTTCACCCTTTTTATTTTGATATTGGTAATTTGGTTTTCTTCTTTCTTTTTTTTTTTTTAAATCAAATTGACCAAAAATTTTTCAATTTTTTTTTTTCATAAAAGCAAGTCCTAGTCTTATTTATTAGTTTAATAGTTTTCTTAATTTCAATTTTTTATTAATCTCTTCTTTGGTTTTCAGTATTTCTAATTTGGTATTTACTTGGGGATTTTTCAATTTATTCTTTTTCAAACTTGTTTAGCTGCATGCCCAATTCATTGATCTCCTCTTACTCTATTTTATACATGTAGGTATTCAAAGTCATAAAACTTCCCCTAAGAAATGTTTTGCGGTATCCCCCCAAAATTTGGTAGGTTGTCTCATTATTGTCATTCTCTTGCATGAAGTTGTTGATTGTTTCTATAATTTGTTGCTTAACCCACTCATTCTTTAAGATTGGATTGATTAGTTTTCAATTTGTTTTTGGTTTATATTTCTATGGCCTTTGATTATATATAAGTTTTATTGCATTATGATCTGAGAAGAATGCATTGACTATCTGCCTTTCTGCACTGGGTTGTGATGTTTTTATGGCCAGTTCAACTTTTGTATATGTGCCATGTACCACTGAGAAGAAAGGTATATTCCTTTCTATCTCTGTTCAATTTTTCTCCAGAGATCTATCATATCTACCTTACACAGAGTTCTATACACCTCCTTAACTTCTTTCTTGTTCATTGTGAGGTTAGATTTATTAAATTCAGAGAGGGGCATGTTGAAGTCCCCCACTAGTATAGTTCTGCTGTCTATTTCTTTCTATATCTCCCTTAGCTTCTCCACTAAGAATTTTGATGCTATACCCCTTGGAGCATATATGTTTAGTAATGAAATCACTTCCTTGTCTATGGTGCATTTTAGCAGGATATAGTTTCCTTCCTTACCTCTTTTGATTACATCTATTTCTGCTTTCACTTCGTCTGAGATTAGAATTGCTAACCCTGCTTTTTTTTACATCAGCTGAAGCACAAAATATTCTGCTCCAACCTTTTACCTTTACCCTGTGTGTATGTCCCCGTTTCAAATGTGTTTCTTGTAAACATATTGTTGGATTATGGTTTTTAATCAATTCTGCTATCCATCTCTGTTTTGTGGGAGAGTTAATCCCATTCACATTCACAGTTATGATTCCTATCTGTGTCTTTCCCTCCATCCCCTTTCCCAGTGTTTATGCTTTTAGTTCTCCCTTCTTCCTTCCCCTCCACAATAGAGTTTTAATTTTTGACCACCAGCTCCATCAGTCTTCCTTCCCTTCTTTTATCCTCCCCTCCATTTTAATGCCCTTTTCCTTACTAATTCTTCTGTCCCTTTTAGCCTCCCTTCCCTTTTCTTTTCCCCTTCTCCTCCTACTGCCTATAGAGCTAATTGTATTTCTATACTTAACTGGGTTTGTTACCCTCCTTGAATCTAATCAGATGAGAGTACCTCTCAAATAATACTCATCTCCCTCCCCTCTTTCCTTTTACAGTAATATATTTTTGAGCCACATCTTATGATGGAATTTATTTTTTTCTGCCTCCTCCTTTTCACATCTCCCATTACAATTCCTTTGCACCCTTAAATCACATTTGTTATCACAAATCCTATCACATAATATAATTTATTCCCATTCTCTCTATTTATGTATACCCCTTTTGAATTTCATAATAATATACAATTCTCAAGATTAATAATATTGTATTCCCTTATAGGGATGTAAACAGTTTGTCCATATTGAAAAAACAAATTGCTTTCCCCTTTTTTATGCTTCTCTTTAGACCTGTGTTTGAAGATCAAATTTTCTATTGAGCCTTTTCAAGAGGAAGGTCTGTAAATCCCTTATTTCATTGAATGTCCATCTCCTTGCCTGAAATATTATGCTAACTTTGCAGGGTAACTGATCCTTTATTGTAGTCCCAGTTCCTTTGTCTTATTGAATATTATATTCGTCTTCCTGCAATCTTTTAATGTAGAAACTGCAATTTCCTTTGTTATGCTGACTGTAGCTCCTCGTTATTTGAATTGTTTCTTTCTGGCTGCCTGCAGTATTTTCTCCTTCACTTGATAGTTTTGTAATTTGGCAATGGTATTCCTTGTTTTTAGTTTCAGGTGCCTTTCAGGAGGTGAACTGTGGATTCTGTCAATGACTATTTTGCTCTCTGGATCTAGGATGTGTGGGTAATTTTGCTTGGTGATTTCTTGGATGATATTGTCCAGATCTTTTTCATCATGGCTTTCTGGTAGATCAATAATCCGTAATTTTTCTCTTCTGAATCTATTTTCCAGGTCAGTTGTGTTTCTAATTAGATATTTTACATTTTCTTCTATCTTTGAATTCTTTAGATTCTGTTTGACTGATTCTTGATGTCTCATAGATTCATTAGCTTCTACTTCCCAGATTCTAATTTTTATCGAATTGTTTTCTTTTGTTAACTTTTGTATCTCCATTTCCACCTGTTCAATTATTCCTTTAAAGGGGTTATTTTCACCAGTTAGCTTTTTTGTACTTCCTTTTCCACTTATAAAATTTTCCTTTTTAAGGAGCTGTTCTCTTTAGTGAATTCTTTTCTCATATTTTTAAAATCATTGACCAGTTTTTCTTCTATTTCTCCAATTTGGGTTTTAAAATCTTTTCTGAGTTCTTCCAAGAAGACTCCTTTTGCTTCAGACAAGTTCATATTCCCTTCTGAAGTTTCAGTTAGGAGTACAATCTCAGTGTTGACCTGTTTGCTACTTTTGTTTTGGTCTTTGCACCACAGAAAGATTCTGTGGTCTTTTCCTTTCTGCTTTGATTCTTTCTCATGATAGTAACACTTTTCCTAACTTTTAAAGTACATCTCTGCATCTGTGACACAGAGAGCTCTGTCCCACAGTTCTTGTGCCTAAAACTTTAGGCTTTGTGTATTGTGGCCTCTGATTCTTTCATTTAGAAAATAAAATGTTCCAGCTTACTTTATGCTGTTCTGGCTGTTCTTTGAAAGCAGATGCCAAGTGAGGTCTTTTTTTGGGTTTTCCCCTCATTTACCCTGGAGGTAGCTCATTAAGTGTGGGAAAGGGGTAGTCTGTCCACGGGAAGTCTCCTCTCATGAGATAGAGCATAGGCAAGCTCAACTATCTGCGCTAGTGTCTTCCTGATTCCACTGAGGTTCCCAGGCACACCTGAAATTCTAGTGTAGGTAGTTGCTGGTTTCACCCTCCTAGTGTTCAGGATATTCTCCAGGTTTTTTGAGGTGAGGCTGTCTGGGACAGCTCGGATCCTGCATTGTTTGCCTTCTGCCACAGCAAGAGGAACTCTCCTTAGTGATCTTTCTAACCTCACTGGCTGAGAGTCTGTTTATCCCTTCTGCTGCTCCCACTGTTCCAGGGTTTTTCCCCAGGGAGATATTCTCTGGGCTATCAAGTTAACAAAGGGAGGGAGATAGCCATTATCAATTGCTCTGCTCACTTGGCTACTGGAACTGGAAATCTAGATATTGGTAATTCTTAAACACGGGATAGAAGTGATTACAAAAGATACATTATTTTCATTGAATTAAGTTGAAAACCTTTTGTATGAAAAAAATTCATGCAACCAGGATGAGACCCATTGACTTAAAAATATTGTATCAACTATGTCTAATATAAATATGATATGTATATTATATATAGAGCTAACAAATATTTGAGAGCAAAAACCATTCCCTGAAAAAAAGTCAAAGGATATAAACAAATAGGCCTCAAAAATAGAATCTTAAATTATTAAGAACTATACACACACACTCACACACAGATAGATAGAGTTAGGTGGAAATAGAGATTTAGATAATTCCAAGAACAGAAATCAAAAGAAGCTTGAGATTTTACCTCATACCAATAAAATTGAAAAAGATGACAAAATATGGGACTACTAAATACTGGAAAAGATGTCAAAAGACAGACAGATGAATTGGTTCACAAGTGAGGTGGTGAATTTGTCTAATAATTGTGGGAAGCAATCTGGAATTACACAGTAAGGTGACCAAAATACTCCCTCTTATCCAGAGATTCTTGAGATAGGTACATACTCTACAGAGTTTAATGATAAACAAAATGAACTCATAAATATAAAATAGTATTTATAGCACTATCTATTTTGTGGTACTAAAGGACTGGATACAAAAAAAATGGCCATTGATCAGAGAATAATAAATATGTTGTGGTCAATGTAATGGAATAATATTGTACTGTAAGAAATTGTATATATGATAATTTCTAAGAAGCTGACACTGAAATGCAACAAAGTGAAGGACATAGTTACTATGACAATGCAAATTGATAGAATAACAAAATAATTTAATTGAATACTTAAAAACTGTGATAACTAAGCTTGATCCCAAGGAAGAGATACAAGAAGATTGCCTTAAATCTTTGTAGCAGCAGAATACCACGGATATGAAATATTGCATAAAAAAGGCAGATTTGTCAACGTTTGTTATTTTTGCCAAACATTTTTACTGTTCTGATTTTATGATTTTAGAGGATGCATCTCTTAGGCCTCCAGGGTATGTGTTTGCATGTGTATGAGGAGGTATGCCTCAAGGAGAGATACAGTAGGCAATATGGGTGAGGTAAAAACAAATTATAATACAATGTATTTTATAAACAAATATTTATTAGGTGTCCAGTACAAACTCATAAGGTCTATTATCCTACAATGTAGGCAAATATGTGTGCCTGTCTGTTTGACTCTGTGGGTCTGTAAATTTCTAGTGTGGAAACTAGTTCCATTGATGATTGAAAATTTCTTATCTGTAATCTGGAGGGTTGCAAAGCAACTTGTTTCCTTGATTATATGGATACATTGTGTCAGAGGCAAGACTCAAACCTTTATCTCCTTTAGTACAAGACTTTTCTTCACTGGACAATGCTGCCTTTCAGCCAAGTCACAGTATAATAATCATTTCATAGCCATCAGTAATGTTTTTAACATTTCCATTTCAAGACAGTGGGTTCAATATACCTGAAGATATCAGCCTTCCCGAAAGAGATACAATGTCATTCAGTCAGGGAACAAACTTTTATTAAGCCTTTATTAGGTGCCAGGCACTCTGCTAAGTTCTAACTGCAAAGAAAAGCAAAAAAAGAAACAAAAAAGGAACTGTATCTTGACAACATGTAAATAACTAGATACATAAAAGCTACATACAGAGTACATGAAGTTAATAGGAAACAGAAAGGTAGCTGAGGGAACTCGGTAAGGCCTTCTTCAGAAAATGGAATTTCATTTGCGTCTTGAAGTGAGCCAGAGAAACTAAGAGGCCAAGGTGAGGAACTTTAGCATTTCAGGCGTGGAGGACTACAGGAGGGTAGAAGCATGAGGAAAGGAGATGCAACACAGTGTGAGAACAGCTGCAGGTAGGGCAATGTAGTTGGGTCATCAAATATATGGAGGAGGAAAATGCAGTAGCAAGACGGTTGGGAAAGATAGGAAAGGACCTCATTATGAAGAGTTTTAAATGCCAAAAATGCCGTCAGTGGGAATATGACTTCTTTGATTCCCACAGTAATGGATAGGATACTTACAGTTATTATTACTTATTCAGAAGTTAGGAAATAATGGACCTCTAAAATGAAAATGGAACTTAGAGGACAACAAGATGGATAGCTATAAAGAGATAAAATCAGAGAATTCACTATGGACAACTCTTTAAAATATTGTTTTTAGATAAATTAGTTCATCTGAAATTTCTCCTCTTCAAGTCATTTGTTTTGTAAGTCAAATTCAAAAATTCCAGTAGATTGACAGACAGTAACTGTAATGTTATTGCTACCAATGTTAATAACCAAAACTGACTTTATATAGCTCTTTAAAGTTTACAAAGAACTTTACATACCTTGCCTCATTTGAGCTTCTGCCATTGACAGTGTAGATAGTTTCCCCATCTGAGAGATGAGTTCTTAACTTTGGGCATATGTAAAATCTTCACTCTCCTTCACGTCTCATATACAATCACTTATCCAACTCTCTGATCCCTGTCTCTTCACCATCACAGCTAGCATTTTAGTTCCGGCCTCCATCATCTCTCACCTAAGTTATTGCAATAGTTTCCTAACCATTTTCCCTGCCGTAAGTTTCTTCCCATTCAGCCCAATTTTCAAAGTATATGAACATGTGACTGTCCAATTTAACCACCTCCAATGACTACATGTTGCCTCTAGAATGAAATTGAAAACTCCTTCCTTTAGCTTTTAAAGTCTTTTCCAAAGTGTCCACAGCCACATTGCACATCATTCTCCTTCCCCAAATTCTTTGTTTCTCTTTGTGTCTTCACTTTTGCATTTTCTGCAAAACTTTTGCTCATTCTCTGTTAGTGTTTTCCCTCCCCAAATGACTTGCATTTTGCTATTTTGTGTTCATAAGTAATTATTAACTTTGTATTTATTCTATAAATACAAATATGTATATAGATGTATGCAATACACATATATGTATACAGATATACATATACATATATAATGCATATATAAACAATACATTTTAATATCCCTAGTGCTTTCCACAGTGGCTGGAACATAGGTGTTTAGTAAATACTTACTGGCTAATATTTATGTAAATATAGCCACACACACATATACATATTCACATATGTTTATGCACACTTACATAAGTACATGCTTGAATATATACATGTACTTTCAATCTCTCGAATTAAAATATAAGCTCCTTACGAGTATGCATACATATATAGTTGCATATACATATAATATGAATATATTATAAGGAATATGTATTAATGGATATTCTAATATATTGGTATAATAGCATGTTATATGTAGTGTATGTACATCTGTGCATTGTGTCTCTCCAGTTAGAATATAAACACTTTTGTAAGTGAAGACTTTTTCATTTTTTTTATTCATTGTATTTATATCTCAGACATCTAACATTGTTCTTGTTTGTAATAGGCACTTAATAAAGATACTTGATTCATTCATTGATTGATGGGGAAATAGTGCCTTAGAGATGCTATTTCACTTCTTCATATTTGCACAGCTAGAAAGTTTCTGAGACAGGATGTGAGTCTGTATTCCTTGTCTAGAACTCAAATCACCTTTTATCTGCATTCCTCAGTCATGCATATTTTCTTTTCTAATTCTAGAGTGGAAGATTATATTCATGTAACTCTTAAGCTTTTCTAGGAATACCTACATATTTTGCCCCAGCTCTACTTTCTATAATAAGTTGAAGGCTTTGAAGCCTCCATTTTCAAGAGGGAGCAACTGATCTTAATGTTTGGAGATATCAGGAGTAGTTGCTGTAGGCATTCAGAAAGATTCTGCAATAGTTAATAGTATAGTGTATATATGTAAATCTATGTATATATACATAGATATACATACACACATATTTGTATATATACATATATATGTAGATATATATGTATATGTGTATGTATATGTGTGTATATATATGTATATATATATATATATATCTATTACTGTGGGCAACTTTATTTCCCATTACTCCCTATTCATACAATTTGCATAATAGTCAAACTTACCTTCTTGTTATAATGTAAATTCTCCTCCATACCTGGGATACATTTCTTCCTCAATTTCGTCTCTCACAATCTTTTGCTTCTCTTAAGACTCAGTTCATACGTGACCTCTAAAAAGAGTTCTTAATTTTTTTCTTTCTTTCTTTTTCTGTTTTTGCTCTCTTTCTCTCCTTCCTTCCTCCCTCCCTCCCTTCCTTCCTCCCTTCCTTCCTTCCTTCCTCCCTCCCTTCCTTCCTTCCTTCCTTCCTTCCTTCCTTCCTTCCTTCCTTCCTTCCTTCCTTCCTTCCTTCCTTCCTTCCTTCCTTTTTCTTTCTGTCTTGTGTCCTTAAGCAGTTTGACAAAAATTTATCTATTATTCTTTGCAATAATGGTTTTATGCTTATAAAATAAAATGCATAGGATTGCAAAGAAAAGTAATTGGAGTATATTTAACAAAAAAGACTTTAAGAAATTAATATTCCCTGACAATTCTACATGCACCACAAAGACTCTGTCCTATGGGGAACCATTCTGATTACTTTAGCTGTTAGCATTTTCTCCTTCCTCAAATGACTTGATATTGGCTTAACTGTTTTTATGCATCTTCCAGAACAATTTAAGTTACTGGCTACCAGGTCTGTGGCAGTATTTTTGTTATTGTTGTTCTTATTTGTCATATTTTCTTCTGTTCTGAATTTCTCTCTCTAGTATAGCTGGCATGGCAAACATAAAATAGGTGCTTAATAAATCCTTATTTAATGGAATAAAATTAATGATCTTAGTAATGCCCATTAGTAAATTCTAATTGGATTATTTTAACAGTTTCAGTTAGATCAAATCTGAATCTGTTGCTGATACACCATTTTAAGGTTACTTCTCATATAATTAGACAGGTTGATGCTTAATTTAAACCCCAGGATAACTCAGATGCACTTGCAGTTCATTACATGGTTCTATTTTATTCTGAGCTTTCAAACATGATTAATCATTCTGTTTTGAGCAGACTTTCACCCTTTTAATGTTTACTTCAGTGCCATGTGTTGCTATGGAAGAAGAAAGTGTAGCTCTGAATGTTTTATCCTCAAGATTTTGAATTCTCTTTTATTGATATTTTCTAAAAAAATATTTTATGTTAAATCAGAACATCATTATAGAAATCAGTGTGCAGAATAAAGGCTTTACTGTCTGTTGGATCATATTTGAATGACATTTGACTTAACCACTTTTGATTTCCAAAGTCTCAAATTAATTGGTCTCACTGATGCAAAGCTTCAAGCTCTTCCTTTCTTGGTTGCATCTCCTGCAAGAGAAAAACCTTTCTTCTATTCCTCTAGCAGTATGGCATTAGCCTAAGGCAGAATGGTTAAACAATGAAGATCTTATTTCTGTCTTATTTGTTCAACTTTCTTCCAATGTACGTTAATAAAAATGCCCTAAGTGTGTATGTGTGTGTGTGTGTGTGTGTGTGTGTGTGTGTGTATCTCTCTAAAAAGAGATTTCAAAATGTTTAGGAAAAAAAGATAGATAATATTCCATGGATTAAGTGCTACAGGTTAAGTTCACCTATGGGAAAAGGAGATGTTGAATAGGGAATAATGAAGATTCAAAATTAGATAATTCCCATCAGAAATAGAAATGAAGTTTATCTGAAGAAATTGGTGTTGGTATATCGGGAATCTTCCAATGAAAGGAGATTAAAATAGAAAGAGGAATATCAAGAAGATAGAAGTAAGGCCATGTAACAGGACAAATACAGGGGCATGTCACAATCCATTATAAACATGGTCATTATTGTTAAATCCCAGAAGGATCTGAGACTGAGACGAGAAGCTAAGGCCAACTAAAAGATTTTAGTATTGTTTCTTTTCAGGTTATTTTTTTGAGCGCTATTACGAGAAAAAGGAGGATCAAGGAAAGGGTAGAACTTTTGCTTCGCATTTGTGGGATAATGACAGCAGCAGTAAAAAGCAACAGCTGCTCAGTCCTTATGTTGTTTCTGTATTTTTCCTACCAAGAATATTAAACTTTGTGTCAATCAAGTATTTTTGTGCTTACTAAACTAAAGTGCTATACCAAGAAAAAGGGAAACAATTCGTCTCCTCAAAAAACATATTAAAATAATTGAACAAATTTGCCACAGGTATTTAATATATGTAAGGACATCAAAAGGGAGCACCTAGCTGTCTTTTATGAATTCAAGTTACCTGGCTTATTATGAATTAACTTAAACTCATGGTATTAAAAAAAAAAAAAACAAAACTAGCAGGTGTGATTTCTGAGCCACACTTAAAGACAACCTTCGAAACTTAATGTATACCAGGAAGAACATATAGGATGTTCTTTATGCATTATAAGGATATAGAGTCAGTTGTCTAGCTTTGCAACAACTTTACATACTGGAGAAAGGGTGTGGTGAGAGATGCAGGTAAGTATTTGAAGAGCTGTCTTACACATAGAGGGATTGAACTTTTTGTGCTTCTCCCCAGATGGCAGAAGCAGGAACAGTAAAATGAAAACTGCAAAGAAACCAATTTGGAAATTGTAAGGAATTGTAATGTAAAACAAAATAAAACTAGCAATCAGAGTCATCTACGAGCAGAGTTGGTTCCCTCAAGAGTTAGGGTGTCCCCCTCAAAGATTTTCAAACAAAAACAGAATGACCACTTATGAGGTATATTATAGTGGAGATAGCTTCTGTGTGTAGGTAGGACTAGATTGATTCTGAGGTTCCTTATAAGTCTTAAATACTGTGATTCCATGATTGCTCTTAATGGGTTAAAGGAATTTGGACACTAGGGTTCCTTATATTGATGAAAACCAGTCTACAAGAATGCAAAATAAATTTCCACGTTTTATTAGAGAAATGGGGAGTGGAAAAGTACTAATAGTATCAAACATTAACACTAAACAAACCAAAACTGTTTCACAATGGCAATGGCATCATTGTCATCATTTTAGTAATAGTAAAATATGTGTGTGTGTTGTGTGTAGCATTTATATAGCTCTTTAAGATTAATAAAGTTTTTACATATATTATTTCATTTCATCTTCATAATCGTGATGTGAAGTAGGGTCTGTTCTTATCTCAATTTAAGGAGACTGAGAGAAGTTGTAAGATTTCAACCAAGATTGTCATCCCTGCTTCCAAATTCAGTATTCTTTCTATTATGTCTACATTACATACTGGCTACATTAAATGCATTGGGTTAATTCACAGAATTTTAATGTCATGAAGTAAAATTAACATAATAAGAAGACTGTCTTATTTCATGGTATGTTAGAAAGGAGGACACTGAATTTGGAGTGAGAGGAATTGGGAAGAAATTGTAGTTCGGCTACTTACTAACCATAATCATAGAAAAGTCATTTTTCACTTTCTAAGCTTGAGTTTCCTCAATTATGAATGTTAAAAAAGTAGTTTCAAGATAATATCTTTGGTCCATTTCAACTTTAAATTTAATTCTTTCACTTGACTATCATTTGAAAGTGTTAATTCTTATCACTTGAATATATATTCTTCCAAATATGTCCAAAACAAGAAGTGGGTACCTCTTACTTTCTGGCTTCTGATCTGGTATCAATTAATGATGTATCTTAACAAAATAAAGAAATATAACAACACATTGAATTATGGAGTCATCCCATACTCACATGACATCTGACAAGCATGATGATTCTATCAAAATAGAAAGGGAAAATGAAACCTTTCCTTAAGATGTTTGTGATAGTGTAGCATTCCCATACAGAGCAGAGAATCATTTCAAAATTGGTTAATTCATCTGTTAATATAGTGTGTTTATAGAAGTAAAAATGATTACTACATGAATCCTTGAGATTATTTTAAAAGTGATACTTTGAGCCACTTTTAGGTTCCAGAGACTCTTTTTACTTTAGTGGAATATCTAAATTAGAAATGTGTGTTTGAAAAATAAAACCTAAATCTTGATGGTGGAAATATCTTTTAAAGCAGCCTATTTCCTTGAGTGAGTTTAGCTCATTAAAATTAGAAAATTAAAAGACAGAAAACTGACAAGAGAATTGAAGCATACTATAGAATTACTTTCAAAACTAAACATGAAAGTAAAACTGTGTCACCATCATAATTAGTTTTTGTCCTCAAACTGTCCTTGATAACTTAAATGTATCTATGGAAAATACCATTTTCTTTAAAATTGACTGTAATTGGAGCATTACATACCTAATAAATCCCATTCATCTATGGGATATATAATGACTGAATTGTGATATAGTAGGTGTTAAAATGTTTAGATTTCTAGATTTATTTTCTCACATTCTATTTTTACTAAATTTGTTTACGTCCTGTTCAAAATACGTGATCCTAAATCACAGAATAAATTTTACTTCAATTCAAGGACAATATATGTAGCATATCCTGATTGCTGAATCCAAGTGCTATGCCTTTTAGGGGTTATACAAAGAAAATGAAAAGTTCCTTCCCTCAAGGTACTTAAACTCTATTAAAAGATAGATTACTCAAATAGGTAAGATAATGTGATGAAACACAAGTATTAATAAGTGGCAAGGGGAACTAACAGAAGTGGAACCAAGATCATGGAGGGTGGGACTTGTCTGAGCTCTCCCCCTAAATACTCCCAATACTTTTAAAATGACTAAGTAAATTCTAAAGCAGTAAATCCACAGACATCATGAAGTATATTTCCAGCCCAAGACAACTTGAAAATTTACAAAAAGGTCTGTTGCACCAGGATGAGAAAGGAGTACAGCCCAGCACAGACCATGCTATTGCAGACCTGAAACAAGAAAACCCATTCAGAGTAACTGAATCAATGGCAGCAGTGGCTGTTTCCAGACATTTCAGCCCACAGACACCAAAGGACACTTGGAAGATCAGCAGGAAGGGTTTCTTGCAACTGGGTGAGATTGGAACAAAGTCTAGGGCAGGCTGCCACAGCACAGACCCAGCCCCAGCAAATCACGAGCAGGCCATGGGAATGACTGAAATATCAGTGATAAGGGCAGCAGCTGCTTTTTTTCATTTATTTATTTGTTTGTTTGTTTGTTTGTTTGTTTATTTATTTATTTAGCTTTTTACATTCATTTTCACAAATTTTTGGGTTCCAAATTTTCTCCCCTTTTCTCCCCTCCCCCCATCCCAATACCCCAAGCAATCTAATTTTCCCTATCTCCAATCTGTCCTCTCTTCTGTCATCCCTCCCTTCCCTTGTCTCTATCTTCTCTTTTCTCCTGTAGGGCCAGATGACTTTCTATTCCTCATTAACTGTATGTCTTCTTTCCTAGTTGCAACAACAATACTAAACAATTGTTCCTAAAACTTTGAGTTCCAAATTCTCCCCATCCCTCCCTCCCCACCTATTCCCTTTGGTACAGCAGGCAATTCATTATAGGCCATATCTGTGTCGCTTTGCAAATGACCTTCCTGATAGTCGTGTTGTGTAAGACTAACTGAATTGCCATCCCTCCTAACCTGCCCCTCATTGTTTCTCTTCTGTCCTTTGATCCTGTCCCTCCCCAAGTGTTGACTTTCAATTACTCCCTCCTCCCTTTGCCCTCCCTTCCATCATCCCCCCCCCAATATCTCCTTCTCCCCCGCTTTCTTATACTGTAAGATAGGTTTTCATACCAAAATGAGTGTGCATTTCACTCCTTCGTTTAGTCAAATGTGATGAGGGTAAACTTTTGTTTGTTTGTTTGTTTTTTTTTTCCCTCAGCTCTCCTCTTTTTCCCTCCACTAAAAACATCTCCTACTTGCCTCTTAAATGACATATAGTTACCCCCTTCCATTTCCCCCTCTTTCCTCTCACTACATTTCTCTCTCACCATTTACCTTAATTTCTTTTAAGGTATGGTCCCATCCTATTCAGTTCAATCTGTGCTCTCTGTCTCTGCATGTGAATGCATGTGTGTATGTGTGTGCATGCGTGTACATGTGTATGTGTGGTCCCACCAACCACCCAGATACTGAAAAGTTTTAAGAGTTAGAAATATTGTCCTTCCCTGTATGAATGCAAACAGTTCATTTCTGGTAAGTCCCTTAATACTTCTCCTTGCTGTTTACTTTTGCATGCTTCCTCTCATTCTTGTGTTTGAAAGTCAAATTTTCTTTTCAGCTCTGGTCTTTTCATTAAGAATGATTGAAAGTCCACTGTTTCATTGAAAGACCATATTTTCCCTTGAAGTATTATACTCAGTTTAGCTGGGTAGGTGATTCTTGGTTTCAGTCCTAGTTCCTTTGCCTTCTGGAATATCCTATTCCACGCCCTTCGATCCCTTAATGTAGAAGCTGCTAGATCTTGGGTTATCCTGATTGTATTTCCACAGTACTGGAATTGTTTCTTTCTAGCTGCTTGCAAGATTTTTTCCTTGAGCTGGGAGTTCTGGAATTTGGCCACAATGTTCCTAGGAGTTTCTCTTTTTGGATCTCTTTCAGGTGGTGATCGATGGATTCTTTCAATACTTCTTTTGCCCTCTGGTCCTAGAATGTCAGGGCAGTTTTCCTTGATAATTTCATGCAAGACGATGTCTAGGCTCTTTTTTTGATCATGGCTTTCAGGTAGTCCCATAATTTTTAAGTTGTCTCTCCTTGATCTATTTTCCAGGTCAGTTGTTTTTCCCATGAGATATTTCACATTCTCTTCCATTTTATCGTTCTTTTGGTTTTGTTTGGTGATTTCTTGGTTTCTCATAAAGTCATTAGACTCCATCTGTTCCATTCTAATTTTGAGAGAACTATTAAATTCAGTGAGCTTTTGAGCCTCTTTTTCCATTTGGCTCATTCTGCTTTTGAATGCATTCTTCTCCTCATTGGCTTTTTGAACCTCTTTTGCCAATTGAGTGAGCCTATTTTTCAAGGTGTTAATTTCCTCAGCATTTTTTTTTGGGTCTCCTTTACCAAGATATTGACCTTTTTTTCATACTCTTCTTGCATCTTTGTCATTTCTCTTCCCAGTCTTTCCTCCACCTGTCTAACTTGCTTTTCAAAATCCTTTTTAAGCTCTTCCAAGGCCTGAGCCCACCCAGGGGGGTGTCTGGGGTACTGAGGCCCTGCCCTCCACATCTTTCTCTGATGGGAAAAATACGTTCTCGTCCTCCCCATCAGATCCGAAGGTCGGGATCATTTGCATTTGTTGGAAAAAACTCTCTAAAGTCTTATTTTTCTTCCCCTTTCTAGGCATTTTCCCAGCCAGTTACTTGACTTCTGAGATTCCTTTCCACCCCCGCCTGGATCCGCCCAGCTAGTGCTTGGCCTCTGAGATTCAAATGCGCTTTCCAGCGGCAAGCTTTAGTTCTGGCGCAGGGGTGGGGGCAGGGCCACCTCCTAAGCTTGGGCCCTCAGGGGCTTTCTGCAGAGACTTTCAGGAACGGAGCGGGTGGGGGCGGGGTCGGGGGCCCACCTGCTGTGCTCAGCTCCCTTGGGGGTTTTATTCAGAGGCATTCAGCAGTAGAGCAGGGTGGGGGCAGGGCCGTCTCCCCTGCTCGGCTCCCTCAGGTTGGAAAAACCTTCAGTATTGAAGATCCTACCTGCTGCTGGGGGATTCCTGAGTCCCGGGCCGCTGCCGCCTCAGCCGCCCGCCCACGCCTCTGCCTCCGCCGCTTCCTGCCCCCCTCTCTGCCGCTGCCGCTTCCTCCCGATGGGGCCCGAGTCAGGGAGACGCTCCGCTCCCCTCCCCTATCGCAGCCTTCTTTCTTACTGACCTGTAGCTTCTGTGGGCGGAGGGACTTTCCCAGCTGCCGGAGCTTCCCCCGGAGCTTTCCTCTCTGAAGTCTGCTCGGGTCAGCTTCTCTGGGGCCGCGGCCAGGGGTGGGGGTGGGGTCCGCTTTCCGGAGTGCGATGGACCCCGGGGACGGCTCTCCAGGGTTCAGTGGAACGGAAATCTCTTCCCCTATGTTTATGCACCCCCTGCAGAGATTCAGAATTTATGGGGATCTCCTTTTACCTCAATTCCATGGGTTGTGGGCTCGGAGCTCGTAAATGTGCATCCTTCTACTCCGCCATCTTGGCTCCGCCCCCCAGCAGCTGCTTTTGAAGATCTCAGTACACATACCCTAAGTGGGTCAAAAAATTGGACAGAAGGAGATTACAGGGATCTTTTTGCTAACACTGAGGCAGGGTTCTGTTACTTTGCACACACTCAGATCCAGGTCACAGTCCCAGGTGGCAGTCCCAGGGTAAGGAGCACTAGCATAACAGACTGCAGCCGTAGTAGAGAAAAGACCAACCTCACAGTTTCAGGGGAGAAAAGAATGTGATTTCTCACAAATCAGAGCACAGTCCAGAAGACTAGAAAACACCTCTCCTTAGATCAGAGCCCCTTAGAAGAGCTGAACACTTAACAATTCCTAGAATTTCTCTGAAAACAGCTGCACAAAACCCCTGAAGGTTGGGATTGTTGGTCCTCCACCCTGGAAACAGAGTCTTACTTTACAAAACAGTTAAAAATCAAGTAATAGGCTGGAAAAATGAGCAAACAATGGAAAGAACTCTTACTATAGAAAGTTACTCTGGTAACAAGGGAGATCAAAACATACTTACAAGGAGACAACAAAGTCAAAACTCCTACATCCAAAGCCTTCAAGAAAGATATGGATTGGTTTCAGAACATCAAAGAGCTCAAAACAGATTTTGAAAGTCAAATAAGAGGAGTAGAGGAAAAAATGGGAAGAGAAGTGATAGAGATGTGTGAAAATCATAATAAAATGAATCAATAGCTGAGTAAAGGAGACACAAAAAATACTGAGGAAAATGATACCTTAAAAACAGATTAGACTGGATGGTAAAAAGAGTTCTAAAAAGTGAGGAGAATAATTCTTTAAAAAGCAGAATTAAGTAAAAGGAAAAGGAGACCCAAAAGGTCACTGAAGAAAATAATTCCTTAAAAGTTAGAATGGAGCCACTCAGCGCAGCAGCAGCCCTTCTTTCTCCACAGTGGCCAGCTGTGACCCCTGACTCCCCAGCAACCATATTGAAGGGACTCACAGTTGACATAAATCTTGGAACCACTTACTCCTGTGTGGGAGTCTTCCAACATGAGAAAGTAGGGATCATTGCTAATGACGAAGGAAACAGGACCACCCCCACCTATGTCGCCTTCACCAACACAGAATGTTTAAGTGGTGATGCTGCAAAGAATCTAGTTGCAATGAACCCCACCAACACAGTTTTTGATGCCAAATATCTGATTGGTCGCAGATTTGATGATGCAATTGTACAGTCAGACATGAAGCACTGGCCTTTTATGGTGGTGAATGATGCAGGAAGGCCTAAGGTTCAAGTGGAGTAAAAAGGGGAGACCAAAAGTTTCTATCCAGAAGAAGTGTCTTCTATGGTCTTGACCAAGACAAAAGAAATTGCTGAAGCTTACCTTGGGAAGACCATCACAAATGCCATCATCATGGTACCAGCCTATTACAATGATTCCCAACGTCAGTCCACTAAAGATACTGGAACCATCGCTGGTCTCAATGTGCTCGGAATTGTCAATGAGCCAACTGCTGCTGCTATTGCTTATGGCTTGGGCAAAAGGGTTGGTGCTGAGAGAAATGTGTCGATCTTTGACCTTGAAGGTGGTACTTTCGATGTCTCCATTTTTACCATTGAAGATGGCATTGTTGAGGTCAAGTCCACAGCTGGGGACACCCACTTGGGTGGGGAGGACTTTGACAACCAAATGGACAACTATTTCATTGTCAAGTTCAAGCAAAAGCACAAGAAGGACATCAATGAGAACGTGCAAAATGCACCCTCTCTTCTAGTACCCAGGCCAGTATTGAGATTGACTCCCTCTTTGCAGATATCGGCTTCTACACATCAATCACTGGAGCCATTTTTGAAGAGCTGAATTCCGATCTCTTCTGTGGCACACTGGACCCTGTGGAAAAGGCCGTAAGAGGTGTCAAGCTAGATAAATCATAGATTCATGACATTGTCCTGGTGGGTGGTTCCACTTGAATTCCCCAAATCCAGAAGCTTCTGCAGGACTTCTTCAATGGCAAGGAGCTCAACAAGAGTATCAGTCCTGATGAGGCTTTTGCTTATGGTGCAGCTCTCCAGGCTGCCATTTTGTCTGGAGGTAAATCTGAAAATGTGCAGGACTTGTTGCTGTTGGATGTCACTCCTCTTTCCCTTGGAATTGAAACTGCTGGTGGAGTTATGACTGTTCTGATCAAACACAATACCACCATCCCCACCAATATTTACCACCTGTTTGGACAACCAACCTGGTGTGCTTATTCAGGTTGATGAACATGAGAGCGCAATGACAAAGCATAACAATTGCTTGGCAAATTTGATCCCACAAGAATCCCCCAGAACCCAGAGGTGTTCCTCAGATTGAAGTAACATTTGACACTGATACAAATGGCATTCTCAGTGTTTTTTGCTGTGGATAAGAGCACAGGCAATGAGAACAAGATCACTATCACTAATGATAAAGGACGTCTGAGCAAGGAAGACATTGAGCATATGGTCCAGGAGGCTGAGAAATACAAGGCTGAGGATGAGAAGCAGACAGACAAGGTATCTTCCAAGAATTCTCTTGAATCTTATGCTTTCATCATGAAGACTACTGTGGAGGATGAAAAACTGCAAGGCAAAATTGGTGATGATGACAAACAGAAGATCCTTGAGAAATGTAATGAAATAATCAACTGGCTGGATAAGAAACAGACTGCTGAGAAGGAAGATTTTGAGCATCAGCAGAAAGAGTTGGAGAAAGTCTGCAGCCCCATTATTATCAAGCTATACCAGAGTGCAGTGGGCATACCAGGAGGCATGACTGGTGGATTCCCTGGGGTGGAGCAGCCCTATCTGGAGGTGCTTCTTCTGGACCCGCCATTGAAGAGGTGGACTAAACAGCAGAAGAAAGAACATTCCACACAGCTTTTTCAAAAATTGAAAGACTCAAAATTTGTAGCCAAGGCAGTAGCAGTTTAAAAGTAACATTTAAGCTACTGGGTAAATCTAGGCATTCTGAATACTTGAATGTGTGCAGAGGAAGAGAAATGAACAACATTGTACTTTATCAGTACTGTAAACAAGTGGAAATGCAATTCTGGTCCTGGAGAATAAGAAGCTATTTAAAATTGGCACCATAAAAAAAAAGTTAGAATGGAGCAAAAGTAAGTTAATGACTTTATGAGAAATCAAGAATTAAGGCCAAATAAATAAAAAAGGAAGACAATCTGAAATATATCTTTGGAAAAACAACTGACATGGAAAATAAATCCCAGAGAGATCATTTAAAAATTATTGGACTCCTGGAAAGCCATGATCAAAAAAGAGCCTAGATATTACTTTTCCAGAAATTATTACAGAAAACTAACTTGCTAGTCTAGAATCAGAGAGCAAAATTGAAATTGAAGAAGTCTGCTGATGACCTCCTCAAAGACATCCCAAAAGGAAAACTCCTAAGATTTTTATAGCCAAATTCCAGAGTTCTCTGGTCAAGGAAAAAATACTGCAAGCAGTCAGAAAGAAACAATTCAGAAATTGTGAAGTCACAGACAGGATACCACAAGATTTAGCAGCTTCTACATTAAAGAATTGGAAGCTTTGTGATATGATATGCTGAAGGGCAAAGGAGCTAAGATTATAGCCAAGAATCACCTATCTAGGAAAGCTCAGTATAATCCTTCAGGGGAAAAATGGGCAGTCAAAGAGATAAAAGAGAAGACCAAAGCAAAATATACAAGATTCAAGGGAAGAAGTAAACAGGAAAGGGAATCACAAGGGACTTACAAAGGTTAAATTGTTTGCATTTCTACTTGGGAAGATATTTGTAATTCATAAGACCTTTCTCATTGTTAAGGTAGTTAGAAAGGCACAGATGTGAGTTGAATATGAAGGGATCATATCTAAAAATGAAATTACGGGATGAAAGAAGAATGGAGTGGGGAAAGAGAAAGGTAGAGGTAAAACAGGGTAAATTGTCTCCCATAAAAGGAGCAAGAAAAAGCTTTTGCAGTGGAGGGGAAGAGGGGGTAGGTGATGGGGAATGAGTGAAAGTTACTTTCATCAAAATTGTCTCAAACTGAGAATAACACACACACTCAGTTGGGTATAGAAATCTGTCTTACATGACAGGAAAGTAGGAGGAGCAAGGTAGAAGAGAAGGAAGGGTGATAAGGAAGTTTCAACTGAGGGAGGGATAGTCAGAAAAAAACACTTTTGAAAAGAGAGAGTAAAAGGAGAGATAGAATAGAATAAAATAGGTGTAGGGGAGGATAGGATGGAGGCAGTAGTTATAGATAGTAATAATAACAGTGAAAAAAATTAAGCAAGTTTCTCTGATATAGACATGCTTTCTCAAACATAGAGAAAAATGAGTCAAATTTATAAAAATAATAGCCATTCTCCAAGATAAATGATTAGGAGATATGATCAGTTTTCAAATGATATATCTAGAGCAATATGAAAAAAATACTCTGTCACTATTGATTTGACAATGCAAATTAAAGCAGTTCTGAGGTACTACCTCATATCTCTTAGATTAGTTAACAGGACTGAAAAGGTAAATAACTGTTGGAGAGGATATGGGAAAAATGAGACATTAATGCACTGTTGATGGAGTTGTGAATTGATTCAACCATTCTGCGAAGCAATTTAGAACTATGCCCAAAGGGCTATAAATCCATACTTTGACTTTAGCCTTTGACTTAGTCCATACCACTACTAGGTCTATATCTCCCAAAAAGATTTTTTAAAAAGGAAAAGGACCTGTATGTGCAAAAATATTTATAGCAGCTCATTTCTGCTGGCAAAGAATTAGAAATTGAGGGGATGCTCATCAATTGGAGAATGGCTAAACAAGTAGTAACATATGATCATGATGGAAGAATATTGCACTTTAAGAAAAAATGAGCATGATACTCTCAGAAAACATGGAAAGATTTGCATGGGCTGATGCAAAGTAAAATTTGTTGGGTACCAAGTAACAGCAATATTGTAAGATGATCTGCTGTGAAAGACTTAACTATTGTCAACAATACTAAAATCCAAGGACTTAGTACAAAAAATTGTATCCATCTCCAAAGAAAGAATCAGTGGTGTCTGAATACATATTGGAATTCTTTTTTACTTTATTTTGTTTTTGAGTGTTTTTATGTTTTCTTTCACAGCATGTATCTTATGGATTTTTTGCATGACTATACATGCATAGCATATATTGAATTGCTTGCTGTCTCAAGGAGATGGGGTTGGGAAGGGAGCATGGGACAGAATTTGGAATTCAAAACTTCATAAACAAATATTAAAATGTGTTCTTTTTCATGTAACTGGGGAGAAATGAATAAATTTTAAAAATAGTGTGGGGTATAGGTTAAGGGAAAATTTCAGAAAAGGGGTGACAGGTAAGCCATGAAAAAATATATGAAATAAAATTTACACCTGGGCACAGAGGCCTTTTTACTTACCTTACTCTTTACACTAAGTGATCTCTTGCAGCACTGGGTTTGGGAATATTCAGATTGAGTGCAATCTTTGGACAATTTGACCATATAGGAATGTGAATAGTTTAACTTCATTAAGTCTTTATGATTTCCTCATCCTATTTATTTTTTATACTTCTATTGATTCTTCTGTTTGTCAGATTTTTTTTCAAGTGAAGTCTATTCCTCTATTTCATTAAATATTTATTTCCCCCCTCTAAGATTGTATTCACTTCTACTAGGTATAATATTTTTGTTGTTATTGTACCTCTCTTGCCTTCTGGCATTTCATATCCCAAAACTTCCACTCCTTTACCCTGATAGCTGCTAAATCTTTTGCGACCCATACTGTAATTCCACCATATTTAAAGAGTTTTTCAGGCTTCTTTCAGTATTTTCTTCTTTACCTGGAAGCTCTGAAATTTGGCTACAAAATTCCTGAAAATTTTAATTTGGGGATAAATTTCAAGAAGTGATTGGTGAATTCTCTCAATGTCTCCTTTTCCCTCCTGTTCTAAGATATCAGGGTAGTTCACCTTTATAATTTCATGGAATATGATTCCTAGAATTTTTAGTCATTGAATTTAAATGTTCTAATAATTGTTATATCTTCTTGATGTGTTTCCATGTCAGTTGCTGTTCCTATAAAATATTTTCCTCTTCTACTTTTTCCAATGTTTTGGTATTGCTTTATTATTTCTTGATATATCATATAGTCATTAGCTTCCACCTGTCTGATTATAATTTTTAAGAAAGCGTTTTCTTCATTTAGGATCGTACCCATTTTGCCAGTTAGTCAATAGTAATTTTGAGGAGTAATTTTTCTTAGCGTTTTTGTACCTTCCCACCATCTTGACCAATTCCGAGTTTAAGGATTTATTTTCTTCATTATTTTTGCAGCTTTATTATGAAGCTGTTTTTTTTTTCATTATTTTTATTTCTTATTTCTCTTCCTGTTGTTTGCTTTTCTATTCTATTTTGATTTTTAAAACTTTATTTTGTTACATTATATCTCTTAAGATCCTGTAAAAGATTTTTCTTCAATATTCACTTTTCTTTGAGGCTTGTTGGGAGTGTTTGACAAAAGATGTTCACTTCACTCCATCCTCTTGAAGTATTGGATATATATTCTATAGATATTTTCATCACTGTATATATGAGAGAGGCAGTAGACATGAGCAATCAGTTCAGTCCAAAACTAAAGAGAAAAAGGAGTTTGCTGAATTGTCTTCAGGAAGTTTCAAAGCTTATTTTCCTCTTTCAGCTTCCCATAGAACCAAAGGACCACCTGAGAAAGTAATATTCTACCAGAGTTGCTAAATTTCACATAAATATGATGTCTGTCTCCAAAGAATTTTTTAAGAAATAAGTGTAACAGAGAGGCCGATTGATGGAGAGACAATGAAGTTTTGGAACAGTCAAAAATTCAGAATAAGTAAAGTACTCTGAAGAAAAACATAAGAAAATATATTAACAAAGGACTGTAGTTTAGGAAGAACATATATTTTAAATATATGAGAATAAGGAATGACAGCTGTACTCCAGTGGTACTTGCTAATATCAAAGGAAAGAAATACATTAGGTGAATGCCCTATCATATGCTAAGTCAAGGTATATTAATGGAACAGCACAGGGATTTATGAATGAATAGCAATTTTCATTCTTTTTTCATCCTGTTAAATACATGTTGGATAGAAGAATTCAAATGAATGGGAGAAACCATAAAAGAAAACAAAACATAATACAAAAGAAAATGGTCTGTTTCTATCTGCAATCCAATTCCATAGCTCTTTCTCTGGATGTGGAAGGCGTTTTACCTCAAAAGTCCACTGGAAACTTTTTTCAGTCCATGCATTGCAATGAAGTACTATGTCTACTAGAAAAATCCCTCACACACTGTGGATATTGCTGTGTACAAATTTCTCCTGGTTCTGCTTCTTTCACTCAGAATGAGTTCATAGAAGTCTTTCCAGGCTTCTCCGAAGTCTTCCTGTTCATCATTTCTCATAGCGCCATAGTATTCCATTACATTGATATACCACAACTTGTTCAGCTATTCCCCAATTGATGGACATCCCCTTGATTTCCAGTTTTTGACTGTCACAAAGTGAGCTGCTATAAATATTTTTGTACTTGTGGGAACCTTTCCCATTTTTATGATATCTTAGGGATATAGTCCTAGAAGAGATATTGCTGGTAAAAGGGTATGCACATTTTTGTAGCCCTTTGGACATAGCTCCAAATTGCTCTCCAGAATAGTTAGATCAACTCACAGCTCCACCAACAATGAATTAGTGTTTCAAGTCTCCCACATCTTCTCAAATGTTTGTCATCATTCGGTTATGTCATGTTAGCCAATCTGATAGAAGTCATGTGGTACCTCAGAGTTATTTTGATTTGCATATCTCTAATCAATGGTGATTTAGAGCACTTCTCATATGATTATAGATAGCTTTAATTTCTTCCTCTGAAAACTCCCTCTTCATATCCTTGGATCATTTATCAATTGGGGAATGACAATCAATTCTTGTACATTTGACTCAGTTCTCTATATATTTTAGAAATGAGGCCTTTATCACAGACATTAGTTGCAAAAATTCTTTCCCAGTTTTCTGCTTCCTTCTGAATCTTGGTTTTATTTGAATTTATTTGTGCAAAAATTTTTCAATTTAATGTAATCACAATTATCCATTTTGTACTTCATAATCTTCACTATCTCTTATTGGTCACTCATTTCTCCATTCTCCATAAATCTGACAAAAACTATTCCTTGCTCCCCTAATTTGTTTATGGTATAAGTTTTTTATACTTAGATTAGGTATCCATTTGGCCTTTTTTTTCTTGTTTACAGTGTCCATGCCCAGTTTCAGTCACACTGTTATGCAGTTTTCTCAGCAATTTTTGTCAAACAGTGACTTCTTATCCCAAAAGCTGGGGTCCTTGGGTTTATCAAAGAGTAGATTGCTATATTCATTGACTGCTGTGTCTTGAGTACCTAACCTATTCCACTAATCTACCTCTCTTGTTTCTTAGCCAGTAGCGGATTTGAAGATCTGCTTTATAATACAATTTGAGATCTGGTAGCTCTAGACCACCTTCCCTAGCATTTCTTTTCATTAGTTCCCTTGCTATTCTGGACCTTTTGTTCATCCAGATGAATTTTGTTATTATTTATTCTATCTCTAGAAAATAATTCTCTGGAACTTTGGTTGGTATGGCACTGAATAAGTAAATTAATTTAAGAAGAGTTGTCATTTTTGAATTTATATTAGCTGGGCTTACACATGAGCAACTGATGACATTTTTCCACTTACTTAGATCTGACTTTCTTTGTGCAAAAAGTGTTTTGTAATTGTGTTCATATAGTCCCCCATTTTATTTTAGTAGGTAGACTCCCAAATATTTTAATAGTGTCTACTGTAGCTTTAAATGAGATTTCTCTTTCTGTTTCTTGCTGTTGGATTTTGTTAGTAGTATATAGAAATGTAGATGATTTATCTGGGTTTATTTTGTAGCCTGCAACTTTCCCAGAGTTGTTTATTATTTCAAGTAGTTTTTTCTTGATTCTCTGGCATTCTCTAAGTATATCATCTATAAAAAAAAAAAAAGTAATGACAGTTTCTTTTATACCTATTTTAATTCCTTCAATTTCTTTTTCTTCCCTTATTGCTACAGCTAGCATTTTTAATACCATGTTGAATAACAGTAGTGATAATGGACATCCTTGATTCACCCCTGATCTTATTGGAAATGCATCTAATTTGTCCCCATTGCATATAATGCTTACTGATGGTTTTATGTAGATACTGCTTATTATTTTATGCGAAGTTCCTTTTATTCCTATGCTCACCAGTGTTTTCAATAGGGATTGGTGTTATATTTTGTCAAAAACTTTTTATGCATCCATAGAGAATCTTGTGGTTTCTCTTAGTTTTGTTGTTGATGTGATCAATAATACTCTAATAGTTTTTCTAATATTGAACCAGCCCTGCATTCCTGGTATAAATTCTACCTGATCATAATGTATTATTCTCAAAATAAGTTGCTAATATCTTATTTCAAGTTTTTGCATCTATATTCATTAGAGAAATTGGTGTATAATTTTCTTTTTCTGTTTTGACTCTTTCTGGTTTAGGTATCAGAACCATATTTGTACCATGAAAAGAATTTGATAGGACTCCTTCTTTGGAAATTTTTCCAAATAGTCTATATAGGACTGGAATTAACTGTTTTTAAATGCTTGATAGAACTCACTTGTAAATTCATCTGGTTCTGCAGATTTTTTCCTAGGAGTTCATTGATGGCCTGTTCATTTTTTCTGGGATGGGGTTATTTAAGTATTCACTTTCCTATTCAGTTAGTCTGGGCAATTTTTATTTTTTTTAAACAATTATCCATCTTATTTAGATTGTCAAATTTATGGGCATAGAGTTGGGCAAAGTAATTTCTAATTATTGTTTTAATTTCCTCTGCATTGGAGGTTAGTTCACCCTTTGCATTTTTGATCTTGGCAATTTTGTTTTCTTCTTTCTTTTTTTTTTATTTGAGTTTATTTGTGCAAAAAATTTTCAATTTAATGTAATCACAATTATCCATTTTGTACTTCATAATCTTCACATTGACCAAAGATTTATCTATTTTATTGTTTTTTTCATAAAACCAACTCAGTTTTATTTATTAGATCAATAGTTTTCTTAATTTCAATTTAATTAATCTCTCCTTTGGTTTTCAGTAATTCTCATTTGGTGTTTACTTGGAGATTTTCAATTTGTTTTTTTCAATCTTGTTCAGTTGCATGCCCAATTCATTGATCTCCTATTTCTCTGTTTTACTTATTTAGGCATTCAAAGATATAAAACTTCCCCCAAGAACTTCTTTTGCATTATCCTATAAAATTTGTTAGGTTGTCTCAATATTGGCATTCTCTTAAATAAAATTGTTAATTGTTTCTATAATTTGTTGTTTAATCCTCTCATTCTTTAGGATTAGATTGCTTAGTTTCGAATTAATTTTTGGTTTATATTTCCATGGCCTTTGATTACATATAATTTTATTGCGTTGTGATCTGAGAAGTGTGTATTGATTTTCTCTGCCTTTCTGCACTGCATTGTGGGGTTTTTATGACCCAGTATATGGTCAGTTTTTCTATATGCGCCATGTACCACTGAGGAAAAGGTATATTCCTTTCTATCCCCATTTAGTTTTCTCCAGAGATCTATCATATCTACCTTATCCAGAGTTTTATTCACCTATTTAACTTTTTTCTTGTTTATTTTAAGATCAGGTTTATCAAGTTCAGAGAGGAGGAGTTTGAGGTTCCCCCACTAGTATGGTTTTGCTGTCTGTTTCTTCCTGTTACTCCCTTAACTTCTCCTCTAAGAATTTGGATGCTCTACCACTTGGAGCAAATATGTTTAGTGATGATATTGCTTCATTGTCTATGGTTCCTTTTAACTGGATATAGTTTCCTTCCTTATCTCTTTTGATTAGATGTATTTCTGCTTTGCTTTGTCTGAGATACCCCTACTTTTTTTTACATCAGCTGAAGCGCAATATATTCTGTTCCAACCTTTTACCTTTGCCCTGTGTATATGCCACAATTTCAAATGTGTTTCTTGTAAACAACATATTATAAGATTATGGCTTTTAGTCCGTTCTTCTATCCATCTCTGTTTTATGGGACAGTTCATCCCATTCATATTCAGTTATGGTTACCATCAGTATCTTTCCCTTTCCACAGTTTATGCTTTTGTTTTCCCTTCCCTTCCCCAATAGAGTTTTAATTTTTGATCACAGCCTCCCTCAGTCTTCCTTCCCTTCTTTCAGCCCCCCTCTCTTTTCATCCCCTTTTTCCTTATTACTTCTTCCCTCCCTTTTAGTCTCCCCTCTCTTTTCTTTCCCCCTTCCCCTCCTACTGCCTGTAGATCTAGTTGCATTTCTATACTTAACTGAGTTTGCTGTTCCCTTCTTGAACCCAATCAGATGAGAGTAACTCTCAATGCTCATCTTCTTCCTCTCTTTCCCTCTACTGTGATATATTTTTGTTTCTATTCCTGTGATGTTATTTACCTTTTCCTGACACCTCTTTTTGATATCTCCCATGACATCATTTCATTTATACCACTCCCTCTACCTAAGTATATCCCTTTTATATATCATAATAAATATGCATGTCTCAAGATTAACAAGTATCATCTTCCCTTATAGGGATGTAAACAGTTTGCCCATATTGAAAAACAAATTATTTTCCTCCTTTTCATCCCTCTCTTTAGATCTGCGTTTGAACATCAAATTTTCTATTAATTTCTGGCCTTTTCATTAGGAAGGTTTGGAAATCCCTTATTTCGTTGAATATCCATCTCCTTACCTTAAGTATTATGCTCAAATTTGTCGGGTAGTTTATCCTTTGCTGTTGTCTCAGCACCTTTGCCTTACAGAATATCATATTCCACTTCCTGTGATCTTTTAATGTAGAAGCTGCAAGTTCCTTTGTGACCCTGACTGTAGCTCCTCGATATTTCAATTGGTTTTTTTTTTGGGTACCTGCAGTATTTTCTCCTTCACTTGATAGTTCTGTAATTTGGCAGTGATATTCCTTGGGGGATTTTAGTTTGGGATCCCTTTCAGGTGGTGAACTGTGGATTCTTTCAATGACTATTTTGCCCTCTGGATCTAGAACTTCTGCGGAATTTTCCTTGATGATTCCTTGGATGATATTGTCCAGACTCTTCTTTTCATCATAGCTTTCTGGTAGACCAATAATCCTCATATTTTCTTTCCTGGATCTATTTTCCTGGTCAGTTGTTTTTCCTGTTAGATACTTTACGTTTTCTTCTATCTTTTCATTCTTTACATTCTGTTTTACTGATTCTTTATGTCTCATAGAGTCATTGGCTTGTATTTGCCTGCTTCCAATTTTTATCAAATTGTTTTCTTCAGTTAACTTTTGCATTTCCTTTTCCGTCTGTCCAATTGTTCCTTTTAAGGAGTTATTGTCTTCAGTTAGGTTTTGTACTTCCTTTTCCATTAGTTCAATTTTCCTTTTCCATTAGTTCAATTTTCCTTTTAAATTCTTCTGTGACTTTTCTTCATATTTTTAAAATTATTGGTCAGTTTTTCTTCTATTTCTCTAATTTGACTTTTAAAATCTTTCCTGAACTCTTCCAAGTGCTAGTTTGTTAAGTGTGGGGGAGGGGTGGTCTGGCCTCAGGAGATCTCTGCTGAACTGGTACATAGGGAAGCTTAGCGGTTATTGATTCCTTCTGTGCTAGTGTCTTCCTGATTCCCCTGGGATAGTGAAGGATGCCTGGACACCTGGTGTTGATGGTTGTGGGCTTCACCCCCCTGGAGCTCAGGATCTTATCCCAGGTTCCTGAGGTGGGACTTTCTGGGACAACTCTGGTCCTGCACTAATCCCCTTCAGTCATAGCAAGAGGGACCCTCCTTAAAGATTTTCCTAGCCTCACAGGCTAAGAGACTGTTTCCCCCATCTGTTGCTCCCACTGTTCCAGGATTTTTTCCAGGGAGATATTTTCTGGGCTCTTCAAGGTCAACAAGGGAAGGGAGATAGCAATTACTAACCACTCTGCCATCTTGACTCCTGGGCCTGGAAATCTCAGCAATCTTTATTCTTAAAAGCAGTATCCAAATCATTGTTGTCATAGGGTTGGTTGAGTATAGTATTTGTGAATTCTTTCATAAATAAGTGAGGTAGAGAAAACTACATTTCCATGGTTTAGAAGCTTGGGAATATTTATTAGATTTTAGTATCACAATAAAAGAGGGATGAGGAAGACTGTTTTCTAATGAGTGATTTATGCTGTATCAGGTTTTATTTAGATAACATGGAAGCCTTTTCTGATTTTAGAAGTCTAGGGTTATTCGAGAGGAATCAAGGTCTGGAATGAAGCAAGACCATATGAAGCATTTAAGCTATTTTCAATATTGTAATCAAGATTGTATGTTAGAATTTAAGAATATAAAAATGAACCAAGACAATTTTTTTTTCCAATTTGGACAGGATTGATCCCTCTGGCATTTAAATCTCTTCAAATTCATTTCTCTTGAAGGTGGAATGGTAAATGGAGTTAGCTTTATGTCCAAAAAACTCTGAGTTTACATCATGATTCTTACATACATTTGGTATGTAATGTTGTAAGTAACTCTCAAAAAATTTCTTTTTTGAAACTTTCTAAGTTGCTGAGGAGTTGTAGACCTTGACTTGTAGAAGGAATTTCTTAATTATGATCTTAGAATGTAAACATACAAGTCCAGTTCCTATCTCTCTTTCAATATTTTCATATAAAGCAAACAACAAAAACATTTTTTGCCCTCATAGGTGGGGGGGGGATATATTCAGAATCTGAATCAAGAGTCTTCATCCTGTTGTCTATAAGGGAAAGTACTTAATGTCTGCAGAAGAGAGTAAATAGGGCAAATCTCTAGGTCAATAAAAGATTTTACATGTGAAAGAGATCTGGAAAGAGATCTCCTCCTCAAGGAATTAACCCTCAGAATACAGTTCTCTTGCTGCATACCTTTATCCAAATGCTTTCCTTCCAACTATTTTAACACATTTTAAACTGTTAAATTATTTGTTTGCTTAAGTGGTGCTATAACACCATGCCATAATCCAAAATTCTTCCCAACAGTGCCCTTCTAGTGAAAAAATTCGTTTTGATGTGTTCTGCTGCTAATCACTTACTAGTTATAGATTTTATGGTCATTCATATCTAAGTGTTTCCATACAAGTTGTTAAGGAGCCATTAGTAGCAATTCTTTAGTTCAAACCCTCCTTGAAATTGCAATATGTAATTGGATAAATTTTATTTAAAAGAACTTGGATGCTCTGGTTGATATATATATATATATATATATATATATATATATATATATATATATATTTGAAAAACTTAATGGGAAAGTTTTAAACATAATTTTCATAACTTGAAATAAACATAAGGATAATTTAGTCAAACTTTAATCATTTAATAAATGGAGAAACTAAGTTCTCCAACTAAATTGGATTTGCCCAACATGACAGAAATATAAAGTACTGGGTCTGGGTTTGAACACAATTTTTCTAAGTACAAATTCAGGATACTTTTCCCTATTTTGATTTCTGTCTTAGTATATCTTACTAGGAGATAGTAGTAAGAGGGTTATTTCTAAGAGTAAACTTATCTATTACATATTCATTTCTTTCCTTTAGCATGTTCTGCCATGCTCTGTTTTGCTCACTTTTCTAAGTCTAATGAAAACTAAATCAAATGCTTTAATATTAATGGAGTTGAGGCTTCTTCCTGTCTATGAATTATTTCAGTATTTAAACTCACTTTTTTTTTATTTAACTTTTTACATTCATTTTCACAAAATTTTGGGTTCCAAATTTTCCCCTCTTTTATCCCCTCTCCCCACCCCAATACCCCAAGCAATCTAATTTTCCCTATCTCCAGTCTGCCCTCTCTTCTGTCATCCCTCCCTTCTCTTGTCTCCATCTTCTCTTTTCTCCTGTAGGGCCAGATGACTTTCTATTCCTCATTAACTGTATGTCTTCTTTCCTAGTTACAACAACAATATTAAACAGTTGTTCCTAAAACTTTGAGTTCCAAATTCTCCCCATCCCTCCCTCCCCACCCATTCCCGTTGGTACAGCAGGCAATTCATTATAGGCCATATCTGTGTAGCTTTGCAAATGACCTTCCTGATAGTCGTGTTGTGTAAGACTAACTGAATTACCATCCCTCCTAACCTGCCCCTCATTGTTTCTCTTCTGTCTTTTGATCCTGTCCCTCCCCAAGTGTTGACTTTCAATTACTCCTTCCTCCCTTTACCCTCCCTTCCATCATCCCCCCCCTTGCAATATCTCCTTCTCCCCCACTTTCTTATACTGTAAGATAGGTTTTCATACCAAAATGAGTGTGCATTTCACTCCTTCGTTTAGTCAAATGTGATGAGGGTAAACTTCTTGGTTTTTTTTTTTTTTTCCTCTGCTCTCCTCTTTTTCCCTCCACTAAAAAAATCTCCTACTTGCCTCTTAAATGACATATAGTTACCCCCTTCCATTTCCCCCTCTTTCCTCTCACTACATTTCTCTCTCACCATTTACCTTAATTTCTTTTAAGGTATGGTCCCATCCTATTCAGTTCAATCTGTGCTCTCTATCTCTGTATGTGTATGCATGTGTGTATGTGGGTGCATGCGTGTACATGTGTATGTATGGTCCCACCAACTACCCAGATACTGAAAAGTTTTAAGAGTTAGAAATATTGTCTTTCCCTGTAGGAATGTGAACAGTTCATTTCTGGTAAGTCCCTTAATACTTCTCTTTGCTGTTTACTTTTTCATGCTTCTTCTCATTCTTGTGTTTGAAAGTCAAATTTTCTTTTCAGCTCTGGTCTTTTCATTAAGAATGATTGAAAGTCCTCTGTTTCATTGAAAGACCATATTTTCCCTTGAAGTATTATACTCAGTTTAGCTGGGTAGGTGATTCTTGGTTTGAGTCCTAGTTCCTTTGCCTTCTGGAATATCCTATTCCACGCCCTTCGATCCCTTAATGTAGAAGCTGCTAGATCTTGGGTTATCCTGATTGTATTTCCACAGTACTGGAATTGTTTCTTTCTAACTGCTTGCAAGATTTTTTCCTTGAGCTGGGAGTTCTGGAATTTGGCCACAATGTTCCTAGGAGTTTCTCTTTTTGGGTTTCTTTCAGGTGGTGATCGATGGATTCTTTTAATACTTATTTTGCCCTCTGGTTCTAGAATGTCAGGGCAGTTTTCCTTGATAATTTCATGCAAGACGATGTCTAGGCTCTTTTTTTGATCATGGCTTTCAGGTAGTCCCATAATTTTTAAATTGTCTCTCTTGGATCTATTTTCCAGGTCAGTTGTTTTTTCCCATGAGATATTTCACATTCTCTTCCATTTTTTTGTTCTTTTGGTTTTGTTTGGTGATTTCTTGGTTTCTCGTAAAGTCATTAGACTCCATCTTTTCCATTCTAATTTTGAGAGAACTATTAAATTCAGTAAGCTTTTGAGCCTCTTTTTCCATTTGGGTCATTCTGCTTTTGAATGCATTCTTCTCCTCTTTGGCTTTTTGAACCTCTTTTGCCAATTGAGTGAGCCTATTTTTCAACGTGTTAATTTCCTCAGCATTTTTTTGGGTCTCCTTTACCAAGGTATTGACCTGTTTTTCATACTTTTCTTGCATCTTTGTCATTTCTCTTCCCAGTCTTTCCTCCACCTGTCTAACTTGCTTTTCAAAATCCTTTTTAAGCTCTTCCAAGGCCTGAGCCCACCGGACTCCCCCCCTGGGGTGTCTGGGTTACTGAGGCCCCGCCCTCCACGTCTTTCCCTGATGGCAAGAATACGTTCTCGTCCTCGCCATCAGATCTGAAGGTCGGGATCATTTGCACTTGTTGGAAAAAAACTCTCTATAGTCTTGTTTTTCTTTCCTTTTCTAGGCATTTTCCCAGCCAGTTACTTGACTTCTGAGATTCCTTTCCACCTCCGCCTGGATCTGCCCAGCTAGTGCTTGGCCTCTGAGATTCAAATGCACTTTCTGCGGCAAGCTTTAGTTCTGACACAGGGGTGGGGGCAGGGCCGCCTTCCAAGCTCAGTTCCCTCAGGGGTTTTCTGCAGAGACTTTCAGGAACGGAGTGGGTGGGGGTGTGGTGGGGGGCCCGCCTCCTATGCTCAGCTCCCTCAGGGGTTTTATTCAGAGGCATTCAGTAATAGAGCGGGGTGGGGGCAGGGCCGTCTCCCAGGCTCAGCTTCCTCAGGTTGGAAAGACCTTCAGTATTGAAGATCCTACCTGCTGCTGAGGGATTCCTGAGTCCTGGGCCTCTGCCTCCGCTGCTTCCTCCCGAGGGGGCCCGAGTCACGGAGATGCTCCACTCCACTCCCCTAGCCCAGCCTTCTTTCTCACTGACCTGTAGCTTCTGTGGGCGGAGGGACTTTCTCGGCTGCCAGAGCTTCCCCCGGAGCTTCCCTCTCTGAAGCTTGCTCGGGTCAGCTTCTCTGGGGCCGCGGCCAGGGCAGCGCTGGGGGTGGGGTCCACTTTCCGGGGCACGATGGACCCCGGGGACGGCTCTCCAGGGCTCAGTTGAACGGAAATCTCTTCCCCTATGTTTATGCACCCCCTGCAGTGATTCAGAATTTATGGGGATCTCTTTTTACCTCAATTCCATGGGTTGTGGGCTTGGAGCTCGTAAATGTGCATCCTTCTACTCTGCCATCTTGGCTCCACCCCTCTTAAACTCACCTTCTTAAGTGATTTCTAGTTTCATTTTTGTGTTTTTATAAGCCAAAAAAATATTCTAAGTCTAATGCATCTATCCTGATTAACCATTTGACAAAAAAGTTTTGTTCTAGTTCAAATTTTAGTTAATCATTGATAAATAATTCATCTTGAGATACACAGGTATGAAGTAGTAATGAGAAAAACATTCCTAAAAATTATGTCAGCATTTTGAAACAGTGTTTTACCCTCCCTCTACTAAGTATTTGCTTGATATTTATGAATTTTGGAATTTTAAGGTATATGTGAACCTTCCAATTTGTTTTTATCTCAACAATATCAGTAAAGAATAAACAGTTCTAGGGACTACATGGTATCATATACATTTAGGCAATGCCATGGTGCCCTACAAACAAATGAGAAGCAAAGTTTGGTTAATAGCTGTCTTTGATCAAGTGATTTTGTACCTTTTTTTGTCTCTTTGTATTTTCTTCCAATTTTCGAAAGTATAGGTATTCTACCTCAAATATTTTAAGTTTGTAGGCGTTTTTTTCAGTGTTTTCTCCTGCTGCTTCCCTCCATGATGACATGTAACTTAATATGGTATTATGCACTCAGAAATTAAGCAAAAATATTTTAAAATGCCCTTGGAATTTAAATGGGCCACTTGATAAATGTTTTAAGTGTTAAAGATATACATATAGATAGCCAACAATAGGGAGAAGTCCAGCCTTCCAATCTGGAAAACCTAGTTTCACAGTACTGTACATTTCCCTCCATGTTTGTATTCTGCCTCTTCTGAGGAGTTTGTTTTACTCAAGTTTGTTTTATTAAGCTTAAAATTTAGGAAGTGATTGCCTTCCTAAACTATTTTTCCCCTTTTATTTCACCCTTCTTCTTCTCTGCTTATTATTCTGTTTCCCTGAATGAAATGTATCCCTATACCTAAGTGCATATTCTTTCTTCCTTTGACCAGATCAAATCCGAGTAAAAATGAAGTCATCCAGTTGCCATTCAATCCTTCCTCCTTGTTTGTATAGACTGCTATTTGTGTTCACAATTATATAAGATCATCTTCCCATCTTTTCTCTCCCTTATCTTACTGCTGTATTTCTCTTTCCCTCTTTCTCTTTTAAGATCATCAAACCATATTAGAAACACCCATATGCCCTCTTTCTAATAAGACTTACTTTGTGACTGATGTTGGGGAAGATTGCAGGCAGAAAGAGAGAGGGGTGGCGGAGAATGAGATGAACATATAATGTTATGGAAGCAATGATATGACTTGAACAGACTTTAGGAGATATTGGAGGGCAGAAGGACCTGATATGGTATGATCCATAGTGTCATGAGGAATCTAACACAAATGGATGACTTAACAACAACAAGAAATGACTCCTGACGATAAGAGAGCTCTGAGGGAATATAGGGATAATCTCACATTAGAGTAAAATCAATTTATCCTTATTTAACTGATATGACAATATTTGGTAATAATAATAACTTTCATATGGAGCTTGCTATATACCCAGCAACTATTTTACAAATATTATCTCATTTGATCCTCACAACAAACACAGAACTTAGATACTATTATTATCCCTCTTTTACAGAAGAGCAAACTGAGACAAATAAACTTTAGGAAACTTATTTGGGGACAAACAATGAGCAAGTGTCTGAGGACAGATTTGAACTCAAATCTTCATGACTTCAGGCCTTGCACTCTATCCACTGCACTGTGTTTCTCACTCAGATTTACTTTTTTATGCTACTCTAGACTCATGTGCTTATATTTCAAATAATCTATGCAGCTCTGGACTTTTCACCAGGAATTCTTTTCCATCCTCTATTTCTTTTATATATATATATATATATATATATATATATATATATATATATATATATATATATATATATATATATATATATATATATATACATACATACATAATCAAGATTTTATTAGTTCCTTTGGTAATCAGTACATAAATTAAACATTTAAATTAAATGAATAAATTGTACATTTAAAAAATGCTTCAAAATTCTAAAAATTATGTAGTTCTAATCCTTTTCTGAACTGTTATTCCAGTGACTTTCTTATTTTAAGTTTGGAAGCAACTATCCCTAAAAAGAGATTATCAAATACCAGTATCCTGAATATGGATAAGGTATTAGGTCCTTTACAAAGCAAAATTCCACTAATTCTGTATTTGATAAAACAATACTTGTTATACAGATTTTTCAGTCTCTTACGGCACATTAACAAAGTAACTGGAAACAAATTGTACCAACACTACTAAAGATGGCAAAATCACAGATAGCACATAATTTTGAAAGGATGATCCAAACACCATGGAGCAGTTTTATTTAGGAAACAATTGTCCCAAAAGACAAGATGGAAACAGATTAAAATAAGGTCTTTAAAATTCATAGTCACAATTCCAAATTGCTATCTATGCTTCATTTAATATGCCAAAACTGCCTATGGAATGTTAAGCCTATGAACAAGACACACAACACCTTCCTAGTCAACATTCTACTAATTTCTGGTTGTATTGAAACAAACAAACGGAAAACCAAACTGCGAACCAGCACGTGATTTCACCTCTTTAAGCAGAAATCTAAATAAAGTCACTTTAGATTGACTTATATTTGTCTAAATGTTTTAAAAAGTTAATGTGATGAGGTGGGATTGTCTCCTTCTTTAAAAGTGTGTTTCTAGAGCTACTAAAAAAACTTAACATTTGCAAAATAGTTGATAAAAATATTCCTCTGAATTGTATAAGAAGGGAGGTAACAGGGACAATTGTTAAAACACTTGGTATAAGGTATTCAGATTTGCTTTCTTTCTCTCCTGCTGAGTCAGAGACTGAAACCTCTTCATTTTTAGCTTCTCCATTTTTGTCAGGCAAGCCATCTTTATTCATTTCTTGGTTAGTAACTTCTGCTTGTTTTCCTTTTGCTCCTTTTTTCCCCTTTTATTTGAACATTTTTGTACTCATATTTATCCTTTCCATCTGTCTTTCTGGGCTTAGGTAAAACCTTTGCAAGGACTGGTTTAACTGACAATCTAGTCAACCTCCTCTTGGGCTGCTTCCTTACTTCCCCTGCTGTAGAGTTGACCTTCCTCTTGGGCATCTTGGCTGCCAGTGTGGATTGACTCCCTCTCCCCACACACAGGCTAGCAGTGGTGGGAGTGACTGTGCTTTTGGGTCGGAGAAAAAGGGCACAATGGCGGGAGCTTCTTCTCCAGCCGCCAGCCTCTATTTCATTAAAAGTGCATTTCCCCCCTATAGAATTGTACTGAGATTTGGTGTGTGCTGTTTTCTTGATTATAAGCTTAGATAATTTGTCTTGTATAATATCATGTGTCAAGCCCTCCATTCCTTTCTTATAGTAGCTATCAAATTGTGCTTGATCTTGCCGAGTCTTCTTGAGGTTTCTCTGTTTTGTTTTTCAGTAATTTTTCTTTGATCTATAACATCTGTATTTTGGCTATAATATTCTTGGTACTTTTCAATTTGTGGTTACTTTCAGAGAACAATTAGTGGATTGTTTCAATTTCTACTTTGCCTTTTATTCTAAGAGATTTAGGCAGATTTCTTTGTTTCATGAAATATGGTGTCTAAGCTCTTTATTTTCTCCTTTTTTTATTCATTATTTTAGGTAGTTCAGTGACTCTTAGATGATGTTTGGTTGTTTTTTATTATGAGATAGCTTATATTTCCTCTTTTTAATGAGTCTTTCAACTTAGTTTCTTACTGTTTCATTAATTTAGTATTTTAAATTTGATTATTTTTAATTTCCTGAATTTTTTTTCCCTTGGATATGATTTTCTACCTTTTCCACAAAGCAATTAATCCTTTTCAAAATTTTCCTTCAGAGATCTTATTTCTTTTCATTGTTTTCTCTGTAGTGCTCTTATTTAGTTATTAAACTATTTTAGCATTTTAAAAACTTTTGCTTCATATTTTCCAGGATTTCTGGTTGAACTTGTATTTTAATTAAAATTTTTTTTTTGTAAATTTTTGGAGTAATTTTCTTTTTCCTTTCTAGTTTATGTCTTGGACATTTCTGTCATCAGAATACTTTTTAAAAAAATGTTTATTTTTAGTTTTCAAAATTTATTTTTATGTTTTCAATTTTCTCTGCCTCTCTTCCCTAACCCCTACTCAAGAAAGCATGTACTCTGATATAGGCTCTACGTATACCTCCTTATTAAACATATTTTCACATTAGTCATGTTGTATATAAGAACTGGAAGAAACAGATGGAACAATGGGGAAGAAAAAACAAAAAAGAACAAAAAAAAGAGAGCACATAGTATACTTCAATCTGCATTCAGACTCCAAATTTCTTTCTCTAGATGCAGATGTAATTTTCCTTCAGGAGTCTTTAGGAGTTTTTTTTAAGACCTTGCATTTCTGAGAAGAGTTAAGTCCATCAAAGTCAGTCATCACACAATGTGGCTGTTACTGTATACAAAGTTCTCCTGATTCTACTCACTTTACTTAGCATAAATTCATTTAAGTCTTTCTAGGTTTTTCTGAAGTCCATCTGCTCATCATTTCTTATAGCACAATAGTACTCTGTTACATTCATATACCACAACTTGGTCAACCATTCCCCAGTTGATGGGTATCCTCTGAACTTCCAGTTTTTGGCCAACACAAAAGCAGCTACTATAAATATGTTTGTACAAATGGGTGCTTTTCCCATTTCTGTGATCTCTTTGGGATACAGCCTTAGAATCGTTATTTCTGGGTCCTTTGGGCCTAGTTGCAACTTGCTCTTCACAGTGGTTGTATCAGTTCACAACTCCACTGACAATAAATTACTGTTCCAATTTTCCACATCTTCAGCATTTATAATTTTCTTGTTTTGTCATGTTAGCCAATCTGATAGGTGTGATGTGGTAACTCAGCGTTATTTTAATTTCCATTTTTCTGATTAATAGAGTAGAGCATTTTATATAACTATAGATAGCTTTCATTTCTTCCTTATAGTAGTTTTAAGACCTATTTAAAAATATTAAAGTTTTGTTTTCTTCCTCATTCTTCCAACCTACTTCTACACTTTAGATTTTACATTATTTCTAGACTCTGAGCATTACTTGGAGATATTCCTAGACTGACCTCTTTTCCTGTGTCTTCCTCTTGATTTCTTGGCATATTGCATTCCATGTTATTCTAGGATCTCAGAAAGAGTTTAGGTAGCAGCTCAAGCTTAAGTTTTCAGTGCTCCCCAAATGCCTGGATCTAAGGTAAAGTCTTTGTATTGCCCTCTTGGTCTGAGCTTGGCAATTTCCTAACCTGGATTTTCTGAGCAACATCCTTATAGGTTCATCACCAGTTGTAAGTTCTAATAGACTTGTTGGACTCAGTCACTATCAGCCAGCTGAGAGGCTCTGAAAATTCAGTCACAATTTCAGATTTCCCTTTGGTCTGTAATTTCTGCCCTTGTTATTTGATCAGAAACTCTTTATTGGGTTGCATGATGGGAACTCAGTCCCTGTTCTCCTGGGATCAGAGCCACATGACTGCTATCTGTTTCATAAGTTTTTCTTTGCTCAATACATAGTTAAGGGCCTATGACTACTCCTTACTCATAGACAACCTTTATTTTGGTTCACCACCCCTAGAAAGGTGTCCCCTCCTCTCTCTACCATGAATCCTTGAGTAGTTTCCTAGTCAGGAGAAACAGAGCTGTCAGTTGCCATCTTGTCCCTTTCATTATGCCTATTAAGGGTTTGGGACTTCATCTTGCCCTTAATAAAATTATTGGTCTTTCAATCTCTTGAGTGCTCGAATATTTATGGTGGTCAATCTGGATACATCCTTATCATATTATATAAATATGATATAAACCTCTTTGTTAAAATAGAAGTAGCCTAGGTGTTAAACTCACTGTGACTATTTTTTTTTCCTGATCAAGATATAGTATGGTGATTTTCTATATCTTCATGGAGAAGCTTTGTACGAGGAACTGGGCTATACTTCTATCTCATAGGCTACCATCTTGGATATGCCTTTAAATGTAATTTACAAATATGTTGCTATGTTAAACTTGGTATTCAAAGAAAATAGAAATATCTTATTTTCTACCAAAGGCAGGAAGTAGACAATCTGTGACTTGTGTAGAGATGTGTCATAAAAAGGAGGGTGATAGCAGCAAGGGAGAGTTGAGAGAATATGTGCTAGGGATAGTTTAATAGGTAGAGAGTTGATGAGTTCTGGGATTACTAAACTGAAGGAGTGGCAATCAAAGAAGTAAACTTTAAAGGAAAATGTGAGTTCTTCAAGATGAAGATGAAGGCATATATTTCAGATTTATCATATACGAGTGAAGAAGAAATTGGAATACAGAATTTGTAAAACATCTAGAAGTCAATTTTGACTGCGAATGAGTGTATCAAATAAGGCTTAAAAATACCTTGAAGCTAGACTCTAGGATTTTCATGTTCCAGGCTGTGGGGTTTGTGTTTATCCTGAGGGTAATAGCCAATAATGAAATGTATTTGAACGTGTGAATGAAATGGTGAACACTTTTCCATGGGAAGGTGGATTTTTTTAAGAATCAGTACTTTGAATCTTAAATATTTGAAGGTTTCTCTTAAAATTTAGGAAACAGATTACCTTCCCATTCCATTTTTATAATTTAAAATGAACCTTTGAAGGTCTATCATTGCCTCTTCAGATAACCTTTTTCCACTTCATAAACCAATTCCTCCTTATTAGAGACTTGGATCTAGAATAGTAGTTTAATTATTTCCTCTACTTTGTAGACAAAGATATCAGAATATTTCAAGAATTTTTCAGCTGCTCTGTTTTTATTAGAGCAAAAGTTCTAGTAAATGCACAGATATATAAATATAGTGAGGTCTATTAAATTGTAAACCCCTCAAAGGCAGGGAGTATGTCATTTTCATTTTTGTACATTTGTTGGCTAGCATGTTAACCTTGTTTACATTATATAAACACAATATAATTCAGACTACTAAAGTGCTATAAGAGAAGTATGAGTTAACTGATTTGTATGATTACCAAAAAAGATTGATAATAGAATTTCAACTAATACTAATGGAAATATAGCATCCATATTTGGGGTTTATAGTCCTACTTTGTTGTGCTCATGAAAAAAGATAAAGCATTGTATAAGCTCTAGGTAGCTCCTTTATAAGGAACTTGAAAAGCTGAAAATGGGCAATGATGATGAAGAGAAGGTGAAAAATAATACTCTATATGGATTATGTGAAAGAAATAGGAATATTTAGCCTGAAGCAAAGAAAATTGGCTGAGATAGGGAGTAAGCAGCTTTTGTTAAACTTTTAAGGATGTTCACGTGGGATACGATTTAGATGTGCTTTGCTTAGTCCCAGAGGGAAGAACTAAGGCAAATAGACCCACATATCACTGTCAAAGTAGAAGCTATTCAAAAATACATTAGTTGCACTATTGAATGTGATTTATGACTTGGATAAGGGTGAAACTAGATGGCCTCTGGTATTCTGTAATGCTATAGTGTTAATAATCAATATTTCATTTATTTATTTACCAAACAAAAGATATGCAAAAGCATATCTTTTTAAATAAAATGCATGATAGTTTGATAACTGTATACATGTCTGAGAATTATAGTTGTGAGAACTGCATAAAAATATATGGTGCCCCAGAATAATAATTTTGATTTACTATAGACAATAACAGCGTTATATAATGTTATATTTATGTGGTGTTAGCATAAGTGTATTCATCTTTCCTTACCCTATAATTTACTTGTATCTTACCCCACAGTTAATCTAGCCAATTACAATTAGATTGTCAATGAAGGAAATTATTTTGCATTGATATAATTTGTTTCATCGAATCAGAGTAATGGAAACAGAGCTGGCCTCACCTTCTCTTTCTGCATCTTTTCTCACCATTGGTCCGCTATCTTCCCTTCCTTCACTCTACTCCTTGACACTTCTCAAGACTTTTAATATCATCCATCTTTTCTGGAAGATGAATATGTATAATTGATCCAATAAATTCATTCAAACTAAGATGTAAATAATGGAAAACAAAACAAAAAAGAAAATTTAAAGCTATTTCTATCCTGAAAGGAAATAATTTCTTACCCATGGGCGTGGGAAAGGAAATCTTTAGCAAAAGGAATAAATTTCTAGCTTGTGCATGTTAGCAATCAAAATGTATATGAGGAGATCATTTCTTTAAGGTACTTAGACTTCATGGTATTCCTGACATATGAAAAGACCACTGAGGGTATCAATTTGAACGGTTTCTAGCCCTGGTTTTGCCACTGATTAGTTCTTTAGCCTTGAGCACAGATGTATCTTCACCTCTCCAAGGCTTTTCTCATCAGTAAAAGTAATTCTCTGGACAAAATGGTAGGTAAAGTCTCATCCATTTTTATATGCCATAATTCTGAAGACTCTCTAGTGCAGAGGTGTCAAACAGGATGCCCACAGGCTGTATGCAGCTAGAACACCTCCAAGTGTGGCTCCAAATCATATTACCATGTATTGGGAAAGGAATTAACAACATAAATAAAAATAAAACAAAGCCTACATCACATTACTGAGTTCTGCAGGGTTCCTTATTTACAAATTAGTTTCCCACATTTCTTTTTGGAGTTAATACCACTACTCTAGAGTTTTACCAGATCAACCTCCTACATTTAGGTAAGTAGTTAATGATTCTGTTCTCTGCCTTATTTCTTACCTAGTCTTAATCACTGAATGAAGTCTTAAAAAGAGAAAAGTCTCCCACTGCATCCAGGGCCATCTCAAGTCACCCTGATCTATATTTTGCTACTGGACCAATATGGTTTCAGAAGAGAAGGTAAAGCTAGTCACTTTGCACAGATCTCACTCACTTAAATCCAATTCGCTTGCATGACATATATAATGGTGTTTTTTGAGAACAAAGGACAAGCAAACAACAAAAACAGTTAACCATTCAAAATGTAATTTTTTTCTTTTCTTTAAGTTTTACTCAGGCACAAAATACTGGGATTTTGAAAGATGATAGTCTGGTTGCTTTATACATCTTCAGTCTCAAAGGGGCTTAGTTTTTCTGTCAATGATAAAATCATTAATAATCAGAACCATATATTTATAATACATGAAAATAAAAATCTGGCACGTGTCCTTTCTCAAGTAGCACTCTAAGAAATTGGGGAAGAATTTTGTTAATTATTAAATATTATTATCACTATTGTCCTGAGATTATTTTGCATAATTTAAAATATTATTATTAAAATGAATCTTGGTTGAAAATGTCAGCCATTTTGTTGTTCTGTGAATAGACTGGTTTTTTTTGGGGGGGGGAAAAATAATCACCCAGGGCCTTTAGAACATGTACCAAACTCTGAAGATCTGGTTTGTAACCACATCAGTCAATCAGACAGTTCTCATTTGCTTATTTCCCTGATTAACTCATCAGAAGTAAATTAGACTTCTCATTGAACTCAATTATGGTCATTCAGTTTATATATATTTGCATAGGTTTGGTTGAGATTTTTTTAGGCCTTTTGGTTATTGACCACTATTGAGAGGTGCGAAAGAGTTTCTGTCTTGATAAGTAATTTATACAATGAAATGTGCTAGGGAGTTTGTTTTGGTTTGGATGTTGTCTCTACCATTATTTTTTTTTCTGGATTTATGTTTACATAACCTTTGGTGAAAAAACTCCCTTAGATTAACAACCCTTCCTCAATTTATAATCCTAAAGATTTTCCTGATGGTACTGTTTAAGCAACTTGTCTAGGGTCACACAACTTTTTTTTTTTTTTTTGCATTGCGCTCCACTCAGCCTGACTCTGAGGTCAGTTCTTTATCTGATATTCCATGATGCCTCTCTCATTATATTACAGTAATGAGTAGAAATGCCATCGATCTGAAAAGAGACAGAAGATAATAAAACAGGGAGAAAAGGTAATTACAAATGTAGAGTCTTATTTAACAGTATAATCATCTCTTCCAGATTTTATTGAAGAATTGGCATGTCACAGCAATGTTCAAGGGTTTCTGTGAATCAATTCTGCAACATCATTGCAGAGCATAGTGTATTACACTTTTTTTCCCTCTTTGTGGCTGCCACATCATATCTAATTGTACATTTTAATAAGATAGTAGAAAAGGTAATTTAGTTCCGCAACCTACTCAAGAGTTAATTTATGTATTTTACTTTGTGTTCAAATATGAAGCTGATTATATATTAAGTGTATGAAAATCAAGCATCAAATTCTAGACCACATGCTATCAAATGAAAAGTAATAATGATAATATAATCGTGAACTGAGAGAAACAACAGCTGTGGATTCTAATAAGTTTTGCAAATATTTCAAGTATTTTGTGGAAGAGATATGGTCTTGTCTCTCTGATTGCTCCAATATTATGTGGCCTTTCTATTATAATACTGCAAAGAAGGCAGGATTCATAATATAGGTTTGACATGTATAATATGGTTCTGCAGGATTCCCTCCACTGCTTCCCAGCCAAAGAGAGATTTCAGGATCAGTTCTATTTAAATGTGTCTTGTAGATGGAAGTGGCTTCTGACTTTCCCACACATTCCCTTTCTCTACACCTGTAGTCTTTTACTTCCTGCCATCCTTACATTGTGACAAATATTATTCCTAACCTGATACAAATCATCAGTCATGTCTTCTTGATTATGGTCCTTACCAATGATTCACCTATTCTGACTGCTCTCAACTGTCAATCTCATTTAACAATTGCTTATAGCATGTTTAATTTAAAGGAAAATATGGGAACTGTGATGCACAGCAGTATATGAATATTCCTCTGGTTACTATCTTTATGGAGCTTATAATTTAATAGGAGAGACAACACACATTATTATGTAAGTTTGTTTTTAATTCAACAAACTTATTTTGTTGTTGCTTTCTTTGTGTAAGAAAATAATAGTCCTGATTATGCTTATGATTATTATATGCCTTTGTCACTTCCATCATGGAGTTTATGGATTATGGTACATATAAACAATTACAAAGTAATACATAAGTGTGGCAGCTAGGTGCTCTATGTATAGACTGTTGGGTATGCAGTCAAGAAGACCTTACTAGCTGTGTGACCTTGAACAGTAATGTAATCCCTGTATACCTCAGTTTTCTTGTCTGCAAAATGGATATAATAGTAACAATTTCTGTCTGGGGTTGTTGTGAGGGGAAAGCAAGAAATAATAATTATAAAGTATTTAGCACAATTCCTGGAATACAATAATTACTATATAGCTATGATGATGATTATGATGACAGTGATAAGAGCAGATACAGTAAATACTATCGCTGTGTTTCACCAGGGTTTAATTAGAGTTTAAGCTTTAAATAAAGGACAGGATCTGAAAAATTGGAGGATATGGGAAGACCTTACAAGTAATAAGGACAACCTACCTTATTTACAAAATGAGGGGTTTTGTTTGTTTTTTGTTTCAAGCAATCATTAGTGCAAATAAATTAAGGTATGTTGCCTCAACCAAAGGTCATCTTTATGAAGAATATTCTCCTTGAAACTGACATCGAAGGTTATGAACAACTTGGATAAATGGGAAGGGTGACATTTTATTTAGAAGACTTGGGAACCTTTATAGAATGTATATGAACAAAAATGAGTAGGTATTAATGAGAAAGATATATTTGGATGACAATTCAGAGACTGACCTAGCCAGTTCAGATGATTCCTCCTGGAGAGAGGAGAGAGAGAATTTTCAAGTGGTAGAGCAATATTTGGTAGAGCTACCTATGTCATCCTACTAAGTTTAGGCTTTATATTGTAAGCAAACAAGATCAACAAAGATATTTCAATTGGGCTGTAGTGTGGTAAGAATATTATTTTAACAAGATTGATTCATTTCCTTCACTTATTCTGATGCTTTACAATGTCATGAGGTGTCACTTGTGATTTTTGAAAATTATTCTACTAGAAGATTCTATCAAGATGAAATGTTGACAGAATAGGGTTGATGATAGACTGTATTAATCTGTCATTCAAGGAGCAGCCTGGTTAATTGAAGCAGGTCATTACTAAATGTTGTCCACAAAAATACATGATGGAACAATGTCCAAGCCCTAGAAGTATTTTTGTATTCATAGACTGAGAGAATACCCATGTTGAAAAGAAATCATAAATGTTTAAATATTGAAGTATTAACCACCATGACTTACCCTTGATCCTACTGGGAAGACTTTGAGTTTGTCCCCATTACAGATAAAATGTACTCTTGGTTTTATATTGATAGTACTTGTCATTTAATAAAGACTCCATTGATTCTATTCTTCCATCTTCATTGGTGGTTCATACTATCATTTTGTTATTGTTTTTTTTTCATTTTTGTTATTGATAATTTGGTTTTCTTCTTTCTTTGTTTAATCATATTAATAAATAGTTCATTTCATTGTTATTTTTTCCATAAACCCATCCCCTTTTATTTACTAGTTCAATGGTTTTCTTTCGATTTTAGTGATTTTTCATTTATTTTTCAGAATCTATACTTTACTGTTTAATTCAATATTTTAATTCTTCTCTTAGCTTTTTAAGTTGCACTACAAATTCATTGGTTTGCTTTTTTTGTTTCATTGATGTAAGAATTTAAAGATACGAACTTTCTCCTAAGTAATGCCTTGATTGCATTACATAGAATTTGTCAGGTGGTCTCATTATTGTAATTCTCTTTAATGAAGTTGATTGAGTCTATGATTTATTCTTTGACTCATTCTATAGATTAACTTACTCATTCTTTAGATTATTTACTTACCAAGTAACTTAATCCATATTTCTGTAGCCCTATATTTGATCTAATTTTTATTGTGCTATATATTCAATATTTATGCATTTTTGCATTTGTTTATGAGAATTGTATAGAATATTACCTTGCCATTTTTAAAAGATGCCATGTAAAGCTGAAAAGGAAGTTATACCCTGTTTTGTTCCTATTCATTTTTCTCCAGAGATCTCATATTTAACGTAACTAAAATTCTACTCTATCCTTGATTTTTTTTTTATTTTATGATTATGTTTATTGAATTCTGAGAGGGAAAAGCTGTGGTTCTCCACTCATACAATACTACTGTCTATTTCCTCCAATAACTCATTTAATCTCCCTTTAAGAATTTGGTTGCTATTCCATTTGGTGCATATATGTTTAGTATTGATATTATTTCATTGTCTTTGTTATCTTTTTGTAAAATGTAATTTCCCTGCTTATCTCTTTTAATCAGTACTACTTTTGCATATAACTTTTACTGAGAACATAATTGCTACCCCTGACTTTTTTTAATTTCAACTGGAGCACAATAAATTCTTCTCTAGCCCTGCATTTTAACTCTGTGTGTTTTCCTGTTTCAAGTGTGTTTCTTTTAAACAACATACTGTTTTGGATTTTGATTTCTAATCCATTGTGCAATCTGACTCTATTTTATACCCCAGTTCATCCCAGTTATTGTGCTTCTGTCCACTCTATTTTCTTCTATTTATCTGTTGCCCCCTTTCCTCAAGACAGTGGTTTGCTTCTGACCACTTAGTCCTCCTTTTTATCATCAACCCACTTTTCACTTATCCCCTTCAACTCCTACTTCTCTATTGTGTAAGATAAATTTCTGAACTGAATTGGTAGCTCCACAGAATTTGAGTCTTTTTTTTCCAGTACTTGCGAGGTTGCACTATTTTCTATTTGACTAGGGAACTGTGAAATTTTCCATAATATCCTTGGAATTTTTCATTTTGGAATCTCAGATAGTAATTGGTAGATTCTTTCATTTTCTATTTTGTCCTTTGGTTCTAACTTGTTAAGACTGTTTTTCTATAATTTTATGAAACACAATGTCTAGGATCTTATATTAATCATGTCTTTTAGGTAGTCTAAGAAATCTTAAGTTATTTCTCCTCAAACTTTTTTTTATGTGAGTTGATTTTTCCCAATACGATATTTCACATTTTAATCTATTTTTGCTTTCTTTGATTTTATTTGTTTCTGGATGTGTCATGGACTCATTAGCTTCCACTTGCCCAATTCTAATTTTTAAGAACATATTTTAAGCAAGTAGGTTCAGTGATCTTTTATACCTCTTCTTCCAATTTGTCCAATTCAGCTTTTAAGGGGTAATTTTTATCAGTGAAATTTCGTAATTCTTTTCTTTTAGTGAGACTTTCTGCCTCTTTTAGTAATTACACAATTCTCTGAGTTATTTTTTCTTCCACTTTGTTGTGCTCCTTAATACTCTTTTGATAATTTCATAATATTGTTTACTTTTTAAAAAAACTTTTTGTGGGCATATTTTACTTATTTTTTTATTCTGCACTTTTAAAATAAAAATATCTCCACTATAGAATGAATAGAAAGAAAAGAGGATTGCACATGAAATTACATATCTGCTATGTGCAACGTGCAACTGGCTTTTCCTTTTGAATATATAATAAGCTACGCTTCATTCTAAGAAATGACTACTGTTAGACACAAATATATGTGTGCATACACATATATGTGTAGCTGTGTGAAACCATACTTTCATTTATTAGTTCTTTCTCTGGATGGCATCTTCCTTCATAAGATCCTTTGTATCTGATTTTTGTATTTTTAATAGTCAAAGTGACTGGTCAGTCAAAGATGTCCTTTAAATAATATTGCTGTTACTTTATGTAATGTTGTCTAGGTTCTGCTCATCTCATTCTTCAATATTTTATGGAAGTCTTTCCCAGTTTTTACTAAAATCATCTAGCTCATTGTTTCTTACAGTTCAATAGTATTCCATCACAAGTATATACTACAATTTGTTTAGCTATCCCACCAACTCATGGGCATTCCCTCAATTTCCAGTTCATTGCCACCATAAAGAGAATCGGTATAAATATTTAGAACATTATGTGTTATTTTATTTTTTCCCTACTCCTTTTGGAAAGCAGACCTAATAGTAGTATTGCTAGGTCAAAAGGTATGAACAGTTTAATAACTCTTTGAGCATAATTCCAGATTGTTCTCCTAAATAGATGAGTTCACAATTAGACTAATAGTGGAATTCTTTTCCATAATTTCCCTCTACCACTCATAATTTTTCAAGTCCCTTCCTTTTTTTTTCTTTTTTTTGCTCTCTTCTGATAGTTCTTTCAGGTTCCATTTGTAAACTTATTTCATTCCAATTTTTTCTTTGAGACTTTGCTTGTAGATGTTTTTATATTATTGTCTTTTGATATTGCATCTGACTTTTCTCTATCAGTATAATAGTTGTTTTAATCAGGTTTTTGTTGCCATTTGCTCATTTTTTCCAGCCTATTTCTTCACTCTGAAAATTATGTCAGAGTTAAAGACTATTCATCTGGTGGGGAGATATTGCTCCATGTTTCAGGGTTTTTGATGTTGCTGTTTTCATATTTTGTTCTTGGCTTTGTAAATTTTTGTTACTTTCAAGCTGGGTTGATCTGACAAAAGGTGTTATCACTACTTTTCTGGTCTTAGTTCTACTCTCAGCCCATGACTTGTCCCTGCTCACTTGGGAAAACATTCACCATTCTTCTTCAATGTCCCTACTTTTTCCTCACTCTTAGAAATTTTGCTCTTCTAGTTCCTTCTTCTCTGTGGACACATACTGGTGCTCCTGTCCACCCTGGAACTGTGACCTAGATGTGGGTATGGGCAATAGACTTGCTCATCATTGTCAGGTTCTATGCCTATTGCTAGCAGAGAAGTCCCTTCTAATTTCTTTCTGATCAATTGGCCAAACCTTTTACCATCTCTGGATTGGGAGATCCTAAATTCTGACTGCTGTTGCTGTTGCCATTGCCTCCAAGGTCCATCTCTTGTGTTGCTGTCTCTCTGGGTCAGCCCATATTCCACTATCACAGATATTTCCTTCAAACCTTCTAAGTTGCCTTGGGCCAGGAAAGTATCTCATTTTAGCCTTTTGTTGACTGTGATGCTACAGAATTTTATTTGAGGAATTATTTTAAAGTTATATGGAGAGGAATATTGGCAGAGGTTGGCTGTAGTGATTCCTCTATGCCACCATTTTGGCTCTACCTACCTTACTAATAATTTTTGAGATGAGTTTTCTATATTTCTTGGAAGAGACAATGTTAGAATATCTATTATCTTATATATTTTATGTATACATATATATGTATTAGATTTTAGAATTGATCAAACTAAAGATCTTGTATTAAATTGAAATTATACATAGCTGAGGATTAATCTCTAAAACATTAAGCCTCATATAATGGTGAACAATCAGATTTTCCAGTATTGGTACTACTACCTAAGAAACAATACAAATTTTTTTGACCCTGAAGCTGACCTACTGTGTCTTTTTGTTTTGGGGAATTTTGCTGGTAGATAGTAACAGCAACCCTCTGACCTCCACATTTACACACATAGATGCACACATACAGACACACAGATATGTACACATATGGGCACATTCTTGCATGTGCCTATATAGATAAGATATATTAAGGGTTCGGAAATATTAGTAATATTTCCTAGATATGTTAGATAACCAAATGTATCATGACAGCAGATTCAGTGCTTTGTATGTGGAATAGTAGGAAGCTTGGTTTCTAGTACATGTGAAATGAAATAATACACAATAAATCCAATAAGGGGAGTTAGACCCAAGTTTTGAAGAGTTTAAAGCGCAGAATGCAAAAACTTATGTTTGAGCCCAGATGAAATAAGGAAACATTAAAGTCTAATGTGTAGGGGAGTATCATGATCAGACGTGTTACTTAGGAAAATCAATTTGACCATTGTTTGAAGGATGGTTTGAGGGAAAAGTGACTTAAATCAGAAAGATCAATTAGGAACTTGTTGCAATAGTCCTGCTTAAAGATCAAGATTATGAAGAGAGACAAAAGGCTAATTATAAGAGATACTATTGAGGCATCACATACCTTTTTAAACTTTTACTATTATCTATTAAACTATTTACTGTTATAAGATGTGAGGATAAAAAGGAAAGGTAGCAACAAAAAATATTCCCTGGCCTTAAGAATCTTAAATTTTAATGGGACAGGCAACATACAAATAATAAGATACATATGTAATATTACATAATTGATAGGAGGTGATCTCAGAGAGAAATGCAGTAGCAGCTGGGAAATGTGGGGACTGGCAAATGTTTCCTGCAGATGGTATAATTTGAACAGAGAATTAAGGAATGATAGGACAGCTCAGAGATGCATGTTAGAAATGAGGGCTTTCCAAGCATTGCCAGTTGTTAGTTAAATGTTAGAGGGACAGTAAGTAAAGTGTCATGTGTGCTGAATATCATGTAGTTCACTATAGATCTTGGATTTTAAAAGGTGAAGCACAAAAGCCCAAGCATGTGAGAGGAGGTAATTTTAAGAAAAAAAGTGTCAGCCAATTAGATAGATGAAGATAGGAATGGGAGTCCAGGATGGCACCAAAATGTAAAATCTGATGACTAGAGTGATGGATCATGCTGTCATAAATTTAAAGTTGAAAGGAACCACATATGAAATCTAGTTCAATCCCTTAGTTTACACATGTGGAAAGGTTAAATGGCTTGTCCAAGGTCGCATAGGTAGAAAGAGTCATATTTGGGAGTTGGAGCCAGGTTCTTTTACTCCAGAACTAATTGTTTTCTGTTACGTGAATCTTTCTATATTTGTTCTCTTGATATGAAAGGAATTTTTCAGAAAAAGGGCAAGTGTGATATGTGGGGGTAGTGGTAGGACAAATCGAGTTCAGTTTTGAACAAGTTGAGACAATATCCAATATATCTCTTTGGCAGTTTTTTATATAGTTTGCAAGAGTATTGGATGTATGGATCAGGGAATCATCAGCATAGAGATGATTATTAAACCCATGAGAACTGATGAGGTCATAAAATGAGACTTTATTGTGAGTAAAAAGATCATGTGTAATTGATCATTTGTATTTCTTGTGTAAACTGCTCCTGTAATTTCCTTTATAATCTAATTCAGTTTTTCAATTGTCATATGAATATAAATGCATCAATGCAGGTTTTAATTTGTTTTTACTTGGTTTCAATCTACAAAAGACTTTGAACTACCAAAATTTATCTAAATGAAGCTAAATTCTTCATCCTTTGCATGCAGAGAGAAATGCCTTAAGGAATAATTACCTTAAAGATTTTAGCAAATTAGTATTTTTGAAAAATGAATACTGTTTAAAGGTAGTTTATCTCACTAAACCCATAGGAATTTGATATAAAATTTGAGAATTGAATGTATAGATTGATTCAGGATACCTGACTGGTAGAGACTGAACATGAGATGATCACCCTTTGGCAGTGTTCTAGTTATCATTTATAAAAAAAGGAAACACCTTTCACTGCTTGTGATGGATGTGGAATAAAGGGAACTTGATTTAAGTTTTGAATGTAGATTTATGTTTTGCATCTGTGAGAATAGAGTGAGAGTACACTCTATACATAGAGATAGTGAGATTATCAACCCATGAAGCATTGCTTTTAAGATTGACTTTATTATTATTCTAAAATATCCCTATTAATTTTGTTGAATAAGTTTTATTTGTATCATTTTATTTTTACTCTTTTCAAAGATGTGGTGATGATATCTAAACTCATGCTAAAAAACAAAACAAAAGAAAAAAATTATACATGGCAGTGCTGAACAGCAGTAATTTCTTTGAAAAAGCAGGTCAAAATATGAATTTGTTTAAAATGTTTAATCATTTGAACCAGAAACTTTCAAGTCATATCTAACAGTGAAAAGGAAAGTGAAAGACTTAAGCAGAGTGTTTATTTAAACAGCTATTTGTTTTTGAACACGGGAACAGGACAAAATATTTCATGGTTGATACAAGTTGATGGACAAAATTTGATAATTCATAATATATGCACATTTTATTAAATTTATTTTTAACTCTTAGTAACAAGAAATCATTAGGCTATTTATCTGGATATAGGGAAGGTGATGACACTTATCATACTTTGTGTGCCTAAGATTGAGAAGAAGAGAGTTTTTATTGATTATAATAAAATTTTTAACCTGAGTTTTTGTTAATCATCCTTAATTCTTGAAGAGGACCAGTATCATTAGGGTGATATCTTGGTTTATGGGCAGCTAGGTGTTGCAATGGATAGAGCACCAGTGCAGGAGTCAGGAGTACCTGAATTCAAATCTCACCTCAGACACTTGAAACCCACAAGCTGTGTGATGTTGGGCATCCTGGGTCATCTCCAGTCATCCTGATGAATATCTGGTCACTGGATTCTGATAACTCTGGAGGAGAAGTGAGGCTGGTGATCTGCACAGCCCTCCCTCACTGAAAACAAAGGCAAGTGCAAGTCATATTATTTCTCTGATGGCATTTTCTTCTTCAGCAAGGAAGGACTAACACACACACACACACACACACACACACACACACACACACACATATCTTGGTTTACACTACACATGAATTGGATATGAGTGAGGCAGAGCTGTCCCATATCCTTAGCCTCACTTTATTCCTTAGAGAAATCAAAGTGCAGTGGAAAGACAAAGGTCAAGATGAGGGTTGATGGTCCAGAATACAGTGTGTGACTTTGGCCTTTCTAAATTAAGTTTTCTTCTCCCCCCATCCCCACCTCCCCAGGTTTGTCTGGGGCCATGCTCATTCAATGACTAAGTTCTGGGTAAGAGTTGAGACAAAAATATCTCAGTTTACCATCACAAAGATATAATCTGGGAGGAGAAATCCTCCGAGTTTTTGGCTAGAAAAGAAAACAGTTGCTTTTTACACTGAGCCATTAAAAGATAAACACTGAGCCACAAAGTGTTGTGCTGAGATCTATTATTAGCCACTCAATGAAAGCCAGAGTGATTTGGCTTTTAAGGTGGAGTCAAGTAGCTGCATTAAAAACACAATGGGCTTTTAAAACCCATCTTTCACAGCCATATTTCAAGAAATCAAAAATTATAACCATGGAGTGTTGGGAGTGAACCATCCCAGGTTTTGGGAGAAAGGTAACATAAATAAATAAATACACATCAAAAAATTAAAAAGGAAAAACAAGGAAAGAGGAGGGTGGAGAAGGAAAAAGAAGGAAGAAGAGCAATGAGAAAGGAAGGAAAGAAGGAAGAAAGGGGGAAGAAAGAAAGGAAAAAAGAAAGAAAGCGGGACAGAGGAAAGAAGGAAGGGAAGATAGGAAGGAAGGAAAAAAATAAAGTAGCAGGATTCCCCAGTTTTAGCTTGAATTGGCAGGTTGAATCCCAAGGAAGTGGTGACTACTTTTCTCCTATGGTAAAGGCAGTTAATACAAAATGTTCTCCAAAGAACTTAGATCACTGCTTCCCACAAATACAGCCTCTGTGTGAGGAGCAAGCTTAAACTTAGACCACTGTCATTGTAGTGAGTCACCTATTTAAGAAATATGAACAAGTTATGGTATGTGGTTATGATGCAGTACTATTGTGCTATAAGAAATGAGAGCAAGATGCCTTCAGAAAATAAAAAAAAAATCTGGAAAGATTTACAGGAAATGATAAAAAATGAAATGAGTAAAACTAGAACATTATATATAGTAACAGCAACAGTGTACAATGATCAACTGAGAATGACTGAACTATGTTTAGCAATACAGTGATCTAAGACAATTCCAAAGGGATTATAAAGAAAAAAAAAACACTACCTCCAGAGAAAGAACTGAGAGAATAAATACAGATCGAAACATACTTTTTATTTTATTTTTTTCATGTTTTTTATTTTTTGTTTCTCACAACATGATCAATATGAGAATATGTTTTGCAAAACTGCACATATACAATGTATCAAATTGCTTTCTTGTCAATGAGGGGGTAAGGAAGGGAAGAAGAGAATTTGAAATTCAAAAAAAATGTTAAAATTGTTTTAACATACAATTGGAAAAATAAAAGATGTTTAAAAAATCATTGTATGGAGGGATTTTAATTTGTATCAGTTAAGGAAGGTATGGTTCTTCAGAAGATTTCATTATGATTCACCAATATAATTGTTGTTTGTAACCCAAAGAAGTGAATATGAAAACTTATTTGTATTTAATTACTTTTTAAAATTAATATTGATATATGCTCTTAAATAGACATTAAAATAACTTTTTAAACATTTTGATGATATATCACAAAAATAAGAAACCTTATTGATTAGAGAGATGCAAATCAAAACACTCTGAGGTATCCATCACATATCAGATTGACTATCTTGACAAAACAGGAAGATGATAAATGTTGGAGAAGATGTGGGAGAGTTGGAACAATAGTTCATTATTGGTAGAGCTGTGAGCTGATCCAACCATTCTGGAGAGCAATTTGGAATTATACCTAAAGGGCTATAAAAATGTGCATACGCTTTGAGTCAGCGATACTGCTTCTAAGGCGGTATCCCAAAGAGATCATAAAAATGGGAAAAGGACTCACTTGTACAAATATTTTTATAGCAGTTCTTTTTATGGTGACCAAGAATTCAAAATTGAGGGGATGCCCATCAATTGGGGAATGGTTGAACAAGTTGTGGTATATGACTGTAATGGAATACTATTGTTCTATAAGAAATGATGAATGAGCAGCCTTTGGAAAAACCTTGAGAGATTTGTATGAACTGATGCTGAGTGAGGTGAGCACAGTCAGGAGAACATTTCACACACTGAAAGTCATAGTGTGCAAGAACTCTTCGTAGTAGATTTGCACCTTCACAGCAATGCAAGGACCTAAAACATTTCTAAAAGGACTTGATACAAAATGCCATTCATATCTAGTGAAAGAACTATAGAGTCAGATCTCAGAATGAAGCAGACTATTTTCTATTTTGTTATGCTTTTTTTGGTTACTTTTTCTGCTCGTTTTTCTCATTCTTTTTAATTCCTTTGTGTAACATGACTAATGTAAAAATGTGTTTAATAAGAATGTATGTGTAAAACCCATAGAAGAGTGCATGCCATCATGGGAAGGAGAGGGAAAGAAGGGAGAGAAAAATCTAAAACTTATGGAAGTGATTGTTGAAAACTGAAAATAAATTAATTATTAACAAAAAAATAAGAAACCTTTTCTGATTTATACAATGCATTGTTCAAAAAGAGAATTTTACAAGATCTGAGTTGTCCCATTGATCTTTGAATGAGAGTCCCCACTCCAGCAAAACAACAGGTGGACATCTGATGCTTGAAGACTTCCAGTAGCTATTCTGTTTTTGAGATTGCTGTAATCTAGGGGAAGTTGTCCTGTTGAGGTTGGGGTACTTGTGACCCCAAAATACTGAGATGTTAGGTCCTTCTCAAATGAATTTGACCCAAATCTTCTTTCAGCCAAAGCGAATAACAGAGTTTATGAAAGATTAACCATATTTTGGGTAGACTTTTAAGGAGTCTAAGCATTTGTGATGCTTGTATTGACAAGTAGGCTAGATTGAATCAGGACAGCTTCATGGAGACAAGAAGGAGCTTATATACAAAAAGACTCTGAGAGGAATCTAGGGATGGCCAAGTAGTCTGGAGTAACTAGAGAAGGGGTATATGGAGGGTCTTGATGGGAGCAGACAATTTAAGGGTAATAGTTTAAGGGTGGTAGATTTGGGCATATATATTTTGATAGGACCAAGGGTGGAAAATAGTCAGGGGAATTGGACAAAGCAATAATGAAAGCCTTATGGTGACAGGTAAATGGCAAAACAAGTGGGAAGAGAGTTCAAGGGGGTTCCCAGAGCCTGCACCCCATCAGTCTCACTCCCCCATAATACTGTCTGAATTTGCCTTTTTGAAGATTGCTATTGATGTTCCTAGTTCTGCTGAAAAGAGAATTACAAGCCTAATTTCTCTTACATGTGATAGCACTTCAAATAATTGAAGACACCTATGCTACATACTTTAAGTCTCAACTTCTTGAGGATACACAAAATAGTTTTTTTCTTAAAAATGTGTATAAAATTCATACTGAAAATAGGCTCTACTCTTTACCTTGAAGTAGTGGCCTATTTATTGTGGTAAGAGAGGATCTCATCCTGCAGTCAAAATACTAACTAAAAAAATGTAGAAGAAGTTTTGAAAAAACGATTCCATTCACCGTTGATACATGGAATATATTCATGCTTATGGACAAAACAAAATGAATAGATCCAAAAGACAAACAGAGAGTGCTGTAAAAGAACTCAACAGGTAGCCAAATAGCAATCTGAATGAAACAAGGCTGGAAAATCAAAAACAGCTTACTGAAGTTGAAGTTCGATAAACATTTTTTCTGGAGTGTCCATAGTCATAGGGAACACTGTGAAGCTACCATAAAATTCACAATTAGAACTAATCTAATCAGCAACTTTGCGGGCTTCTCAAAAGGAAAATGTGATTGCCACTTGAAGGAAAGCACCATGCTACCATCATCAGTGTGTATGCTCCCACCATGATGAATGTTGATCAGATGAAAGAAAAAAATTATGAAGAATTGGAAAGGCCTATCACCAGTGTTGTGAAAGAGGAGAAGCTACTTCTTTTTTACTTTAATGCCACAATTGGCATTCAGACATGTCATGGAGTCCTTAGGACTGGAATCAGAAACAACAAGCCACAGCACTTGTCACTTACTTGTAAAGATTTTTGTATCATGGGCTTCTCGTTACCAACACTGTCCTCCATTTAGCTAAACATAAAATTTCTTGGATACATTCTCGCAGCAATCATTTGCTTTTAATGGACCATACCATTGTAAAGAAAAGAGAAGGACAGGATGTGAAAGTGATGAACATGATGTAGCACAGAGTACTAGACAAAAAATGAGAACTCCACTTTTTTTTGCCATTGGAATAGTTTGTCACTAAAAGCATTTAACTTCATCAAAACTAAAGTGCAAGCAAAGCTTTTTGAGATACAGGATTCTTAGATCAGTAAGAAGGAAGATGAGATTCAGTTATATCGTGATTGGAACAATCCAAAGTGCTTTTATGATTCTCTGACAGCTATTTATGGGCCAAAGATCTGTGGTGCATCTTGAAAGCTCAGTACTGATGGAGCCACATTCATTAATGGTAAGGACATGACTTCAGGGAGATAGGCTGAACATTTCTGTATTTTTCTCAACAGATCTTCAACAACCAATGCAGAAATCATTAACCATATACCTCAGGTTAAAGTTAACTTCTTTCTAGCTGACCTTCCAACTGAAGAAGAGGTTTTAAATACCATTAAGCTCCTCTCAAGTGGAAAAGTAATTTATGTGAATTCTATTCCATCTGCTTACAAGTCACTGCTCTTTCAAAAGCTGACAAATCTTCTGTAACACATGGCAAGAGGAAGTTATTCCCCAGGAGTTCAAGGATGCCTGCACTGTCTGTTTCCATAAAGGGAAATGAAATAATTTGCCTGTGACAGTATCAGTGTGGGTATGTGTGTGTCTCTCTTCATTACTGTCAGCAAGATTCTTGCCAGATTTCTCCTTAATAGGCTGCTCCTTCACCTGGAATATGGTAATCTATCTTAGAGCCAGTGTGCTTTCAGAAATGGACAAAGAATGCTTGAGGTAGTGTTTGCTGTCTGATAACTCCAGGAGAAAATGCCAGGAACAGAATAGAGATCTGTACACAATGTTCAGATGCCTTCAAAAAGGATGAAAGCAGCATCAAGTTTAGTTACCATAATGATAGCAAATTATTTAACCTGAAAGGACTACAAGCCAAGACTAAAGTGGAGGAAGAGTTGGTATATGACTTTTTGTTTCCAGGTGATTGTGCATTCAATTCGTCCTCTGAGCCTGGGATGCAACAAGGTATAGATCAATTTTTTTTGCTGCTTGTGTTAATTTTGGCTGGATAGCACCAAGAAAACAAGTTCTCCACCAGTCAGCATTTCATCATATGTAGAGCCATCAATTGCCAGTAAATGGAGAAATTTTGAATGATGTGGATAAGTTCGTTTACCTTGATAGTATGTTTTCCAAGGATATACACATATATAATGAGGTTGACACATTTATTTCCAGACTTGTCTCAGTGTTTGGGAAGATCTAAAAGAAAGTGGTAGAAAAGAGGTACAGAAATGCCTACTAGCTTTAAGATCTACAGGGTCATTGTATTGACCTCATTGTTATATGCCTGGAAAACCTGGGTATTCTACCAGCCCTATACCAATAAACAGAATCATGTCTATTTCAATTGTCTTAGGAAGATTCTGAAGATCACCTGGAAAGACAGAGTACCAGACATTGATGTCCTTTCTCAAACTGAACTGCCAAGCATTTAAACTCTGCTATAGAGAACACAACTTCGTTGGCCTGTCATTGCTCTAGTGCCTAACATATATTTGCTTAAAAGTCTATATTATGAAGAGTTCACACAAGACAAGGTTTCACATAGAGATCAGGAGACATTGGTACTAATTATAAGACATGGGAGACACTGGCACAGCACCACGTATCATGGCATGGCCACATTAAGGAAGGTGCTTGTAGCACTAATGCCATATTCATAGTACCTATGGTGACCAAGGATATCCTGGTACAATTCTGAATCATGAAATACAACAGACTCTCCACATGGAAGACAGAACCAAACCATTTCTTCAGACATCAGAAAGCCAGATCATAAAACCAGAAAGCCAAATCCATCATAGTAACAAAAATCTATGCACAATAACAATGCAGAGGACAACCACATCCCCAAGCCTTCCCCGTGCTAGGGTCTTCCCACAAACAAACCCTCATGAATCTAGCTGTTTGCCTCCTCTCTCCCTCAGTTCTGATTGCTCTCTGATTAACTTCCTCTCAGTTCTCCTACAGCTCTGCTCTTCCTGTTCCACCCTTGCTGATCCACCCTTTCCTCTTCCACCTGTTCAGTAAGCTCCTTCCACCTCAGGCTCTGTTTGTGTGACTCAGACTTCCATATGACCCAAGCAGGTCACATGGCCCTATTATTGATGGATGGGAAAGATCTTCCTATTAAAAAACAAAATATTATCAATGCAGTTCTGTTCTCTATGAACAAAGTAGAGTTGCAGCAACTCAAAAGAAATATAAGCATCTTTCTTGGAGGTAGAGCCAATATGGCTGAGTAAAGGCAGAGATCCCTCCAAATTCCTTCAGAAATATCTCTGAACAAAATTTAGAATAGTAGAACCTGTAAAAACACAGAGTGAAACAAATGTCCAGTCCAAGACAACTTGGAAGTTCAACAGGTAAGGTCTGTTGCATCAGGGTGAGAGAGGAGGCAGTGACACTGCAGGCCAGGCCTCACAAAAACCAGAGCAGTACTCAGAACAGCTGAATTACTGGAAACAGTGTCAGTTTCCACACCTCCCAGCCCAAAGATGCCAGAGACAGCTTAAAACGTCAACAGGAACAGTCTGTTGCACCTGGGTAAGATTGGAGCACCATCCAGTACAGACCATGCCATCACAGGCCATTCTAGCACTGTCCTGTCCCCAACCTACCAGGAGCAGGGCTTGGGAGTCACTGATTCAGTAATGGCAGGGTCAGTGGTTGCTTCTGGAATTCTCAGCTCACAGATGGTAAGAGAGTTGAATCCCTGGCCAGAAGGATATTTCAGTGGTCTTTTTGCTGGCATTGGGGCAGGACTCTGTTGCTTTGGATCCATACTTGGATCCAGGTTACAGTGGTGGGTGGCAGTCCCAGGCTGGGCAGGAACACTAGCACAGCAGACCTTGTGACAATAGTGGAGGGAGGAACTTTGAAAAGTATGTGGTTGGTCACTCACAGGCCAGGAGAGGAGGAAACAACATTCCTTAGATCACACCGCCTTGGAAGAACTTAAAACTTACAGATTCCTAGATGTAGTTTAAAATGAAAAAAAATACTTTTACTATAGAAAGTTACTATGGTGATAAGCAAGATCAAACCACACATTCAGAAGGCAATAATGTCAAATCTATTACATCCAAAACCTCCTAGAAAAATATGAATTTGTCTCAGGTCATGGAAGATGTCAAAAAGGATTTTGAAGATCAAGTAAAAGAGGTAGAGAAAAGATTGGGAAAATATGCAAGAAAATTATGAGAGAAGAGTCAACACTTTGGTAACGGAGATGCAAAAATATACTGAAGAAAATAGCATCTTAAGAAAAAAAATCTAGGCCAAATGGAAAAGGAGGTCCAAAAGCTCTCAGAAGAAACTAACTCCTTACAAATTAGAGTGGAGAAAATAGAAGTTAATGATTTTTTGAGAAATCAAAATACAATGAAACAAAACTAAGAAGATGAAAAAAATAGAAGAAAATGTGAAATATTTCATTGGAAAAAAGCAATGGAACTAGAAAATGGATCCAGGAGAGATAATTTTAAAATTATTCAACTAGATGAATGATACAATCAAAAGTAATAGACTAGACATCATCTTTCAAGAAATTGTCAAGGAAAAGTGCCCTGATAATTGAGAACCAGAGACTAAAATAGAAACTGAAAGAATCTACTGATCACCTCATGAAAGAGATCCCAAAATGAAAAATGACAAGTATAGTACAGTCAAATTCCCAGAGCTCTCACGTCAAAGAGAAAATGGGGCAAAGAGCCAGAAAGAAACAATTCAAGTATGATGGAGCCACAGTAAGGATAATAGAAGATTTAGTAGCTTCTACATTAAAGAACTGAAGGAGTGAGAATATGAGAGTCTTGAGGGCAAAGGAGCTAGTATTACAACTAAGAATCATCTACCCAGAAAAACTGAGTATAATTCTTTCAGGGAATAATGGACATTTAATGAGGTAAAGGATTTTCAAGCATTTTTTATTTTAAATTCTAATTTATTTATTTATTTTTGTTTTTCAACATTCATTTCTGCAAGATTTTGAGTTCTGTATGTTCTCCCCATCTCTCCCTCTACACACCCCATGACAGTGTGCATTCTGATTATCCCTTTCCCTAAAATGTCCTCTCTTCTATCATACTCCTCCCTCCTGTTATCCCCATCCCTTCTATTTTCTTGGAGGACAAGGTAGATTTCTATTCCCCACTGCTGTATATCTTATTTCCCAATTGCATGTAAAAGCAATTTTTTACATTCATTTTTAAAACTTTTGAGTTCCAACTTCTCTCCCTTTCTCCCTCTGCACCCATCTCCACTGAGAAGGCAAGCAATTTGATACATATTTTGCATGTGTAGTCATGCAAAAGACTTCTATAAAAGTCATGTTGTGGAAGACTAACTCTATTTTCTATTTTCAGAATCTTTTTTGAGCTCTTCCATTGCCTGAGACCAATTCATATTTTTCTTGGAGGCTTTGGATGGAGGAGCTTTGTCTTTGTTGTCTTTTGTTTGCATGTTTTGGTCTTCCTTGTCACCAAAGTAAGATTTTATAGTCTAATTCATTTTTTGGTCTTTGCTCATTTCCCTAGCCTTTACTTGCCTTTTGAGCTTTTTGTCAAGCTAGATCTCTGGTTCCAGGTGTGTGGAGGGGGGAGTGTATCCTGTCAGCTGCTTGATTCCCCCACAATCTCTGGTCCTAGAGCTCCAGAAACAGTCTCTAACCCTGCTGCTGCTGTGGCTGCTAGGGTTTCGTCAGCCCCCTTTGCCCTTTGCCACTCTGGGGCTGGGGCTGGACCACTCTACTTTTCCACACTGGTCCCACAGGCTTTTTCCACTGACCTTCCAATTTGTCCTTGGTGTTTTGTGGTCCTGAAGTCTGGAATCTGCCACAGATGTGAGAGATTCAGTCATCACAAGGCCTGCTCAGGCCCTGTCTGTGCCACTGGTCCACACTGGACTGTCCCTTGCCTTCCGTGTGGCACAATAGATACTTCCCAGCAACTTTTCAGGCTCTCTAGGGCTGGAGATTTGCTTTATTCCATCATTCTGTGGGTTCTGCAGCTCCAGAATGTGTTTACAGCCATTTTTACAGATATTTGGCTGGATTTGGGGGGCAATGCTCTAGAAAGTACATGCTGTTATTCCCTTTCAAGCATTTTTATGAGATGACCAGAGGTGAAAAGAAAATTTGATTTTAAAATACAAGATTCAAGAGAAAGAAAAAAAAATGTAGACAGGAAAGTAAAATCATAAGAGAATAAATTTAAACTGTTTAAATTTCTAGATGGGAAGATGATATTTTAATTCATAAGAACTTTCTCATTATTATTTTTTCATTTTATTTATTTCTAGTTTTCAAGATCCATTTCCGAAGTTTTAAATGTTGTCCTTCATCACCAAGATAGCATGCAATCTGATATTGGTTCTACATATATATTCTATATACACATATTTTCACATTACTCATGTTGTATTAGAATTAGAACAAATGGGAGGCATTATGAGCAACCAGGAAAACAAAACAAACAAAGAAAAAAAGAGAAAATATTTTGCTTCACTCTGCATTCAGACTTCACAGTTCTTTCTCTGAATATGGATGACATTTTCCATCATGAGTCTCTTGGAATTGTTTTATGACCTTCCATTGATGAGAAGGACTAAGTCTATCAATATCAGTCATCACATACTGTGACCATTGTTATATACAGTGTTATGGTTCTGCTCACTTCACTCAGCAACAGTTCATATAAGTCTTTCCAAATTTCTCTGAAGTCTGCCTTTTAATCATTTCTTTTTTTTAATTTAAATTTTCTTTTTTTAATTTTCCAGTTTTATTTATTTGTTGTCCATTTTCAACCATCACTTCCATAAGCTTTAAATTTTCTCCCCCTCTTTCCCTAAGATGGCATGCAATCTTATATGGCCTCTACACATACATTCTTTTAAACACATTTTCTTTCCCATTTTTGTGCTTCCCTCCTAATCTTGGTGCCATTGCCCTTGTTGGTGCAAAAACTTTTCAACTTAATGTAATCAAAATGATCCATTTTGCATTTCATAATGTTCTCTATCTCCTGTTTTGTCATAAATTCCACCATTCTCCATAAATCTGACAAAAAACTCTTCCTTGCTCCCCTAATTTGCTTATACTATCAGATTTTATATCTAAATAGTGTACACATTTGGACTTTATTATGTTATACAGTGTCAGATGTTGGTCTCTGCTCAATTTCTGCCATTCTATTTTCCTTATTTCCCTGCAGTTTTTAACAAATAGTGAGTTCTTATCTCACAAGCTAGGGTCTCTAAGTTTATTAAATGGTACATTACTGAAATTATTGGTTACTTGTCTTGTGTACCTAATCTGTCATCTGTCACTCTATTTCTTATCCAGTACCAAATAGTTTTGATGATTTCTGATTTATAATGCAATTTAAGATCTAGTATTCCCAGGCCACCTTCCCTAGCATTTCTTTTTGTTAATTTTTTTAAAAAAAATTTTGTTTAATTCTTTTTTTTTATTTTTTAATTCTTTTTGTTAATTCCCTTGATATCCTGGACCTTTTGTTCTTCCTGGTGAATTTTGATATTTTTCTTAGCTCTATAAAATACTTTTGGATAATTTGGTTGGTATGGCAATAAATAAGTAAATCGATTTAGGTACAATGGTCATTTTTTTTCTATTAGCTCAGCCAATCCAATCCAAGAGCAGCTGATTGTTTTCCAATTATTTTAATCTCAATATTTGTGTGAAATGTGTTTTGCAATTGTGTTCATATGGTTCCTAGGTTTTCTTTGGCAGGTAGACCTAAATATTTTATAACGTCTGCAGTAATTTTAAATGGAGTTTATCTGTTTAGCTCTTGCTGTTGGGCTTTGTTAGTAATACACAGAAATGCCCAATGATTTTTTGTGGGTTTATTTTGTATCTTGTAACTTTGCTGAAGTTGTTTATTATTTCAGGCAGTTTTCTTTACCAGATTCTCTAGTATTCTCTAAGTACATCATCGTATCATCTGCAAAGAGTGATAACTTAGTTTCTTCTTTGCCTATTCTAATTCCTTCAATTTTTTTTCTTCTCTTATTGGTAAAATTAACATTACTAGTACCATATTGAATAATAATGGTGATAATGAACATCCTTATTCCACCCTCAATCTTATTGGAAATGCTTCTAAATTATCTTTATTATGTATAAGATCATTCTCTTTATTAGAGAAGTTAGGAGTATATATAGACAGAGAGCACAAATCTGATTTGAATATGAAGGAATGATATTTTTAGAAAAAAATTAAGGGATGAGAGAGGAGTGTACTGGGATGAAGGGAAATTGATAGGTAGAATGGGGTGAATAAAAAGATAAAAGAAGGAAGAAAAAGGTTTTACAGTGGAAAGGAAAATGAGAAGGTAAGAGAACCTTTCTCTCCTCAGAATTGGCTTAAAGATGGAATAAAATACAGAGACAATTGGGTATAGAATTATATCTTACCCTGCAGAAAATTAAGAGAAGGAGGTAGGGGTACTCAGAAGCAAAAACACTTTGGAGGAAGGACAAGATAAAAGTTGAAAGGGAATAGAACAAACGGTTCAGGGGATAAGATGGAAGAAAATACAAGAAAAAAAACTGAGGCAAGTTTCTGTGATAAAGGCCTTACTTATCAAAGATATAGAGAATTAAGGGTCATTACCCAATTGATAAGTGACCAAGAGATATGTTCTGTTTTCAGATGAAATAATCAAAGCTATAGTCATATGAAAAGATATTCAAGTCAGTAATGATGAGAGAAATGAAAATTACACTAATTTTGGGTTCCTACGTTATACCCATTAGGTTATCTAATAGGTAAATGGCAAATGTTGGAGAAGATGTATGAAAAATGACCCTTTAATTCATTGTTCATGGAATTGTGAATTGATTCAACCATTCTGTAGGGCAATTTGGAACTATGTCCAAAGGCCTGTAAAACTATACATACATCTTGACAGCCAATAATGCTACTAAGTCTGCATCCCAAAAGAGATAAAAACAAATGGGACAAGGGCCAATATGTACAAACATATCAGTACCAGCTCTTTTCTTGGTATAAACATTGTATATTCATCCTTCATTTCCAAAGAAGACCATGCCATCAGAGAAATGATGACATGACTTGCGCTTGACTTTGTTTCAAGTGAGAGAGGGCTGTGCAGGTCACCAGTCTCACTTCTCCTCAAGAGCCATCTGAATCCAGTGACCAGATATTCATCAGGATGACTGCAGATGACCCAGGATGAGACAAGTGTTTGAGACTTGTCCAAGGTCACCCAGCTAGTGAGTGTCAAGTGTCTGAGATAGATTTGAAGTCAGGTCCTTCTGACTCTTGCACTGGTGCACTATGCACTGCAGCATCTAGTTGCCCTGATATAAACATTAGAAGTTGAGTGGATACCCTTCAATTGAGGAGTGGCTGAACAAACTGTGCTAAGTCATTATGACAAAATACTAACGTAATATAAAAAAATTATTAGCAGGATGCTCTCAAACCAACCTGGGAAGCCTTGCCTGGACTGATGCAAAGTGAAATGTCCTCGGTATAAAGTAACAGCAATATTATAAGATGACTGTGACTGACTTAGTTATTTTCAGCAATACAATAATCCAAGACAACTCTGAAGGACTTATGATGAAAAATGCTATCCATCACCTGAGAAAGATCTGATAGTGTTTGTTTGCCTTCTCAATGAAAGGGGTACGGGAAGGAGGAAGGGAAAGAACTTGGAAGTCAGTTTTAAAAACACATCTTAGAAATACTTTTCAAATGTAACTGGGGAAAAAAAAAACATTAAAAAATGAAATGTTTGATGCAGAAATTTGAAGACATCTCCACTCCAAAAATTCGTATTGATTTTTTGTGCCCAATGTATGGTAGAGCCTCCCAAGCTCGTATTGTTCTGATCAACCATGGTCTCGCATAATTTAACTTGACCCCAACTTAATGTTTTTGTCCTTTTTGAACACGAAGGACAACACTAACCCTGTTGAACATTCAGAGCTTTAAAGAAGAGATTATATTCTGAGTTTATTAATTCATGATATGAGATGTTACATAATATGTGCAACTTGACATGGAATTACCCAAATGGAATTAGAGACATAATAACAATATGTTTTTATCACTTGTCACATTTAGCCATTTGACCCTAGTATTCCTAACAATGTTATAGTTCAGTTGCATTACTTATAATTGTTTTGTTTAAAAAAATAAAAGAAAAATACAATAAAATCAAACAAAATCAAAAGATGACAACCAAAATCCTGTAATATGATTTCAACATATTTGACTATGATGAATTTGCTATTTCATTTTCATAAGCACAAAGCAATTGATGTACCAATGTTCATACTTTTTCAGTAAATTCTATTTTTTAGTATCTCAGATACTTTCCACATTCTTATCACAATAGGGTTATGCAATATTTATTCTAGAAGATATGTTAGAAATTATCTTGTTCAGTTACCATATTTGACAAAGGAAGAAATCAGATGCCAAAAAGGTGAAGTTCTTTGGCAGCCAACTGAGCTCAGTGTCAGCATTGGAATCCAGAGCTCTTGCTTTCTGATTTCTTATTTTTTTTTCTACCATATTATCTCCTTAGTATTTATGCCCTCTAAATTAGTAAAGAATGGCGGGGTTCTGATTTTGACAAAAATTGCAAAATGTTTCCATCTCTAAATGGTTTCATCCACTTAAACAATCCTCTCTTATTTTTAGTTCTTTTCTTCCTGTTGCAAATCTGCTACAGTAGACTATAAAATTGTTCTTCATTGGTTTTGAAATAGTACTCAAAAAAGAAAACTAATACTTGGAAATATTACCTGATTAGAAATTTTGTGCTTAAGCATGCTTTCTTAAAAATGAGCAATATGAATGAGACATATTTTAGAGAATTTTTTTTATCTGATATGAATTGTTTCATTGCTGTGAAATAATGAAAGAGATGGTGAAAACATAAAAGTTCTTCTGGGAGGATTGATTAGAACATGGATCAAATCCAGATAAGCTCAGGAGTTGCCATTCAGTCTCATATTGTCCATAACTGTGACTTTGGAGAGAATTACTACCTATTTCTATCTTTCTTAACATCCATCATTTAAAATTAAAGAAGGGATAAAATTGAGATTGGATTTGAGTGACATAACATTTTCAACTAAAATTCTGTGATTTGATGATTATTACCTAAACTTAATGCTCATATGTCATTTAAGTTTTTAAAATACTGTGTAGTTCAGAATTGAGCATGAAACTACTTATAGTTTTTCTATGTTAGTATCATATCATTATGCTATATTCATATATCAGTTTGATTAAATAAATATATGTTAAATGTTTAAGACTCATTTAAGGTACATTTATGTTAGAGTGATCAATTAATTTCATTTATGCAAATGTCTTAAACTCTCATAATGTCAATTGTGCCACTCATGCTACAGTTGTTTTGATTAGTTTCTTATAAAAGTTGCCCAAAACAGATGACACTGAGCAAAATTACAGTGACCCTGTCTCTGCCCCTCTCCCACCTACTTACCCTCATAGAATCCTGAAGGACATTTTAGACCTCTGGTTTGTTCTTTCTGGGTTATTCTATTCATAATCTGTACAGGAAAGTATAAAACTATTCAGAGTTGTAGTCTGGTGATTTGGAGAATATATCTGCTGCTAAAAGAGCTAATAAAAAATTTATGCAATGAAGGTCATTGTATAATGAATTATTCAGTGATAACTGTTCATCAGGGAATCAAAAAGTTTATGGTAGTATGGGCTTAGGGAAACAGGAGAGAAAATATATTTCAGCAGATTCAATTTTGAAATGGAAAAGCAGAAATTCAGATGCAAATCTCAATTTTACTCATCTCACAAACAGAAGTTATGAAATATGATTATAAATGAAGAAACAGATTCCCCAGGTCTTGAAAAGAAATTAGTCTCATTATTTTACAACTAATCCATATACCAATTCATCACTAGAAATAGAGATAGATAAATAGATACAAAAAAAGAAAGATAGATGGATAGATGGATAGATGGATGGATGGATGGATGGATGGATGGATGGATGGATGGATGGATGGAGGAGAAGTAGGTAGGTTTTTTATAGTGTTTTGCTTTTTCTGTGTAAAATCTTGAATTTTCTTAATCAGTACCAATGAAAAGAGAAAATATCATCTGGTCCCTAATATTAAACATTTTCTTGTAAGAATGATTGGCCTCTGTACTTCTGGCAGAGATCTGTTCCCAGAATAGAATCGTATTTTATTTTCTCTGATATTAGAAACAGTCCCATGTGCTTTGAAAATCTGTTATGAACTAAAGAAGAAAGGTCAGTGATTTAAACAAGTTTTTGTTAAGCTATACATAAAAAGTTGCATCTGGAACTTCTGAAATGAGTTTTATCATCCATGAGTAATTGAAAAACACCTAAGACAAGGAAATCCACAAACAGTATATTCAGTAGCATATGATGGCTGTCTGTTAAATCTTATTTTTTTCACCTATAATAAGTGATCCAATGTAAAATGCACCCAGTATATTATGTAATGATAAAGCTAGCCAATATTTCTACAACATTTTATGATTTGCAAGTTAATTTATACTATTTCACTTGATAACACCAATCCTAGGTTGTTGATGCTGATTTTATCCTCATTTTATAGATGAACTAATTATGGCTGAAAGTGATAAAATATACTTGCTCATGCCACCCCTCCCCCCACCCTGGTATTTTCTGAGACCAGGTTTGGACTCAGATTCTGAGAATAACATTTGAATATTTTTATTTATACTTTCTTTTTTCCCTTACGCTTTCCATTCTTTTTTCTAACTACATTTATTTTCTCTAAAAAGAATTATTTACCTGACGATGTTATCTTATCATTGTTTTGGTATTTGACAGGACTATACAAAAAAGTATCTGGAAAGTATCATTTTCTTTCAAGATTTCACATAAGAATATTATTTAGTTTCTCATAGCATATAATTTTAGCATCTCATAACCTTTAATATTAGAGATTTCTTCCCACTATCTAATCAAAGTTAGCCTGACAGACTTAAGTCCATCTGTCCTCCTTTACTTTTAGGGAATATAGAAAGTATTTGGGATCTAATCCTGTTTTAAATTTAAAAAAAATTCAGTTGTCGCTATGAAACAAACAAAAATAACAACACCAAAGCAAAATAACAAATGACAGACCTTGAAGAATTTGGTCCAGATATGACACAATCTTTCATCATATAATTGAGAGTATACCAAATTGTTGATATGACCTGACTCTTTGATTTGAGGGAACATAATAGCTTCTGAATGAGCTGTAGAGAAGTATGCTGCAACCATCAACAGCAATTTTCCTCTAAACTCAGGAAAATGACACAATGGACTAATTACTCCACATTCTAATCTGAAATATACTGCTTTTAGCAATTTGGAGAATAGTTTATTGTCCTTAATGCTGTCATCCAGGAATCTTGGGACAAAACATTTTAAGAGAACAAAGAGAAATCTTGAATGGTGTGAGTGGCTAAATTTTTGGCATAGAAGCAGAATGCATTACTTTATCAAAATCATTACTTAAGAGAAATTTAATGGTGCCATTCATTTCCAGGTTCTCAGAAGTAAAGGCACTAGTTTACTTGTATTGCTGAGAAGTTTTTAGCTGTTTAATGACAGGCATGAGGCTCTGTCAGTACAAAAATAGACTAGTATAAGAAATTGTGCAAGATGATCATTTCCTCTCCCAGTTCTCTCAGAGAGATATCTATTATTCTTCATTCTCCCTACATGTAAAGATTATTTTCAACTTTCATTTTTTGTAAAATTTTGAATTCCAAATTTTCCCTACATGCTAGCATTTATTATGAAGGTACAAAGTATATTGAAAATTACATTTATTTCCACCTATCCAGGAGCTCAAATGAATGAAAATTCTAATGTAAAATCATTTTCTTTTAGAAAATAGATTACAGACTTTTTCATTAATTTTTTTTTATTCTGTTTACTATTTGCATAAGAATAGGTCAGAAAACATACTGAATTTCCTAAAATTTTATGTATTTTTCCAATGAAAAATCCATCATTAATGAGAATATATGACAGTGAAGACTCCAGTAGGAATAAAAATTAGGAATTAATTTCCCCCATGAAGAGTACCATGCCTTAAAAACCTAATCTCCAAGGTCTCTTCCAGGTCAAACAGTACAATAAGCCTGGTATGGATGGGAAAAAAGTACCACATTCTAAATGCATTTGTTTATGAGAGTCCAGTATATCTGATATGCTGTCCTGTAAAGACAGAGCAATCTGTGAAAATGACAGAGTAGAATGTGTGCCAGTCAGTATTCCTTAAAAAGCTTCAGTCCTTTTACAGATCGCCATCCTTCTGTAATGCACATTTTGAGACTAACGTAAGGACCTTTTTAATTTTTTCCCCCGTAATACTGTTTTATTTTTTCCAATTACATTTAAAGATTGTTTTCAACTTTCATTTTTTGTAAAATGTTGAGTTCCAAATTTTTCTTCCTTTGTCCCCACTCCTGAAGACAGCAAGCACATATACAAGCATATTAAACATTACCATAATGTCATTTTTTGAAAGAAGAATCAGAACAAAAGGAAAAAAACGTGAAAAAGAAAAAATGAAAATAACATAAAAGAGAAAATAGTATGCTTCACTCTGCATTCAGACTATAGTTCTTTCTTTGGATGTGGTTAGGATTTTCTATCATAAACCTTTTGGAATTGTCTTAGATCATTTTATTGCTGAGAAGAGCTAAGTCTATCATAGTTAAGCATTACCCTTGAAGATGAATGTTAGTCTTTTTATTTTAGAAGATTTAGAACATTTTTTATATGATTACAGGTTTAATTTCTTCATCTAAAACCTGCTTGTTCATATTATTTAAACATTTATCAATTGGGGAATGACTTGTTTATAAATTTGACCAGGGTTTGTATTTATTTTAGAAATAAGGACTCTATCAGAGGTACTAGCTGAAAAAATAAAAAGTTTCCTAGCTTGCTGCTTTCATTCTAATCTTGATTGTATTGGTTTTGTTTGTGCAAAAGGTTTTTTTTTAATTTTATGTAATCAAAATTATCTGTTTTGCATTTCATAATGTTCTCTGTACCTTGATTTCTCATAAATTCTTCCCTTCTCCATAGATCTGACAGGTAAACCATTCCTATCTCTCTCAATTTCCTTATAGTATCATCCATTATGTCTAAATCATGTACCCATTTCACCCTTATCTTGATATAGGGTATGAGATATTGGTTTGAGCCTAGTTGCTATCATACTACTTTCCAGTTTTCCCTGCAGTTTTTGTCAAATAGTGAGTTCTGATCCCAGAAGCTAGAGTCCAGGTTTATCAAACAGTGGATTACTGTTTTTGCTACTGTGTCTTATATACCTAATCAGTTTCACTGATCTACCATTCTATTTCTTAGCCAATTCCAAAGAGTTTTGATGATTCCCACTTTATAACATAGTTTGAGATCTGGTATGGTTATGTTGCTTTCCTCTGCATTTTATTCATTAATTTCCTTGTTATTCTTAAGCTTTACTTCTTCCAGATGAATTTTGTTATTATTGTTGAAACTCTATAACATAATTCTTTGGTATGGCACTGAATTACTAATTTAATTTAGGCAGAATTATCATTTTCTAATTTATTCAATTCCTTTTTATCTGCTATTTCTAAAGCTAACATTTCTAGTATTGTACTGAATAATAGTGGTGATAATGGGCATCCTTTTTCACCCCTGATCTTGTTGGGAATTCTTCTAGCTTATCCTCATTTAATATGATACTTGCTGTTTGTTTTAAATAGATACTGATCATTTGGACGTCTTTTTCCATTTGGGTTAGACTATTTTTAAGATGTTATTTTCTTCAGCAATTTTGGGTCTCCTTTAGCAAATTGTTGACCTATTTTCATGATTTTCTTGAATCACCCTCATTTTTCTTCCCAATTTTTCCTCTACTTCTCTTACTTGATTTTCAAAATCCTTTTTGAACTCTTCTGTGTCCTCTGACTAATTCATATTTTTCTGAGTCTTTTGATGTAGAAACTGACTCTGCTATCTTCTTGTGGTTGTATATTTTGATCTTCTTTGTCATGAAAGCAAGATTCTATAGTCTGAGTTCTTTCTTTCTTTCTTTCTTTCTTTCTTTCTTTCTTTTTCTTTCTTTCTTTCTTTCTTTCTTTCTTTCTTTCTTTCTTTCTTTCTTTCTTTCTTTCTTTTCTTTCTTTCTTTCTTTCTTTCTTTCTTTCTTTCTTTCTTTCTTTCTTTCTTTCTTTCTTTCTTTCTTTCTTTCTTTCTTTTCTTTCTTTCTTTCTTTCTTTCTTTCTTCTCTGCTCAGGTTCCCAAACAAATACTTGACTTTCTAACTCTCAAGAGTTAGCTCTCTGCTTCCAGAGGGGTAGGTTTACTGTCCCAGGTTTCATGGGTTATGTATCAGCTGCTCAATCCCCCACCATCTGTGGGCCCAGAGTTCTAGAAGCAGCTGTTGCTGCTGCCACTGCTACCACAAACTCCACCACCCCAGGCCTAGAGCCAGATCTCATTCTGGCCATGTCCCTTCCCCACTCGGTTCAACAGAGTGTTCCCACTGACTTTGATGCTGTCTTTGGAGTCTATGGGTTGACAAATATGGAAATTTCTACAGCTACCAGTGATTCATATTATTGAATAACATTTTTTCCTTTCCTGTTTACATTTCTATGCTCCTCTTGAGTCTTTTATTTGAAGATCAAATTTTCTGTTCAACTCTGGTCTTTTCATTAGGAAAATTTGGATATGCTTTACCTCATTGAATATCCCTCTTTTCTCTTGAAAGATTGTGCTCAATTCTACTTGGCAGCTGATTCATGGCTGTAATCCAAATTCTTTTCCTTCTGTAATATCATTTTCCAAAACTTCCAATGCTTTCATGTTGAAGCTCATAAGTCTTGTGTAATCTTGACTGTGGCTCCTTGATATATGAATTGTTTTTTTATGGCTGTATGTGGTATTTTTTCCTTGACTTAATGATTTTGTTATTTGGCTACAATATTCCTTAGGGTTTTCATTTTGGGATCTTTTCCAGGAGGTGATAGTGAATTCTTTATTTTTTTAAATTTTATTTGCTTTCAGTGTCCTACAACCACTTCCATATAACTTAGACTTTTTTCCTCTTCCTCCCCTCTCAGTCCCCCCTCCCTCCCTGAGATGGCATACAATTTTATATAGGTTTTACAATATATTCCTATTAAATACATTTTCACTTTAGTCATGTTGCATAGAAGAAATAAAATGAATGGGAGAAATCATAAAACAAACCAAAAAGTGATACAAAAGAAAATGATCTGCTACATTCTGCAATCCAATTCCATAGTCCTTTCTGTGGATGTGAAAGGCATTTTGCCTTAAGACACCATTGGCAATTTCTTAAATCCTTGAATTGCAATGAAGTTCTAAGTCTATCAGAAAAAAATCCTTGCACACTATGGTTGTAGCTGTGTACAAAGTTCTAGTTTTGCTCCTTTCACTCAACATCAATTCATGTAAGTCTTTCCAGGCCTTTCTGAAGTCTTCCTGTTAACAATTTCTTATAGCACAATAGTATTCCATTACATTCACATACTACAATTTATTCAGCCATTCCTCAATTGTTGGGCATCCCCTTGATTTCCAGTTTTTGACTACCACAAGGAGTACTGCTATAAATGTTTTTATACATGCGCGACCCTTTCCCATTTTTATGATCTCTTGGGGATACAGTCATATAAGCGGCATTGCTGGGTCAAAGGGTATGCACATTTTTGTAGCCCTTTGGACATCATTCCAAATTGTTCTTCATGAATAAGAAGAAAGCAGCCAGCAAACCCGAAAACAAGAGTCCTATTTATTAAAGCTCAGGATATTCAAACAATTAGTATACTTTTTTGTTCTTTTTCTCTTTATTTCCATATTGGGTACTAATTTGCTATTTAAATTTTCCCCAATTATGTATAAAAAACAATTTTATCCATTTTTTAAACTCTGAATTCCAAATTCCCTCCCTTCTTCTTTCCCTGACCCCCTCATTGAGTAGGCAATAACCATTGGTTATACTTGTGGAGTCATGCAAAACATGTCCATGATAGCTGTCTTATAAAAGTAAATACAGATCAAGAAAACAAACAAAACAAAACAAACCCAAAACCTCAAGATAAATAAAGTAATAAAAAAGTATAATTCGATTTGAATTCAGACATCATGGTTTCTTTCTCTGGGAATGGATAGCATTTATTTTATCATAAGTCTTCCAGAGACATCTTGGATCACTATACCATGAGGATAGCTAATTCATTCAAAGCTGATCCCCTGACAATATTGCTGTTACTTTATACCAGTACATTTCACTTCGCATCAGCATATATAGATATTTCCAGGTTTTTCTTAGAGTATCCTGCTTATCATTTCTTATAGTGCAATATTATTCCATCATAATGACCTAGCACAATTTGTTCAGTCATTCCTCAATTGATGGGGATACCCTCAATTTGTAACTTTACCTTCAGAAAAGAGCTGCTATAAATATTTTTGTACGCCTAAGTCCTTTTCCTTTGTGCGATTTTTAAAATCTCTTTTGGTATACACAACTAGCAGTTGTATTGCTAGGTCAATGAGTATTCATGGTTTTGTAGCCTTGAGGTAGAATTCCAAATTGCTCTACAGAGTGGTTGAATCAGTTCACAACTCTGTCAGCAGTACCTTAATGTCTAACCCTAAATTTTCCCCACATTTCCTCCAACATTTGTCATTTACCTTTTCTGTCCTGTTAATCAATCTAGTAGATACCAGGAAGTATATCAGAATTGGTTTAATTTGCATGAGTTAGATTGTTTTTCTATATGGCTATAGATAACTTTGATTGCTTTATCTGAAAACTGATCATATCTCTTGATCATTTATCAATTGCTGAATGGCTTTTATTTTTATCAACTTGACATGGTTCTCTGTATGTATAGAAACACTTCTTTTTCTTCACAGTTATTCTTGCTAACTGTGTTTCCCTCCATCCTATGCTCCTTTCCCCCATTTATTCTATTCTCTCTCTCCTTTCATCCTGCCCCTTCTCAAAAGTGTTTTGCTTCTGACTATACCTTCCCCTAATCTGCCCTCTTTGTTACCAACCACCTCCCCCCCTTCTCTAAATTCCCTTTCCCTCCTATTTTCCTGTTAGGTAAGATAAATTTCTATACCCAATTGTCTACGTATGTTATTTGTTTTTTGAGCCAATCCTTTTGAGAGTAAGGTTACTCACTCCCCCTCATCTACTTCCTCCTCTCCTCCATTGTAAAAGCTTTTCCTCACCTCTGTTATAATTTACTCTTATAATAATTTTAAGGTTTACTCTCCCTTTCTCTTTCTCCAAGTACATTCTTCTCTAATCCCTTTATATTCAATTCATCTGTCCCATCTGTCTACTTATATTCTTTCTAACCTAATAATGAGAAAATTTTTATGTATTGCAAATATCATCTTCCCATGTAGTCATGTAAACAGTTCAATCTTATTAAGTTCATTATGATTTCCTTTTCCTGCTTACCTTTTTATGCTTCTCATGAGTCTTGCATTTGAAAGTCAAAGTTTCTGTTCAGCTCTCTTCTTTTCATCAAGAATGTTTGAAAGTCCTCTATCTCATTGCTGTTCCATTTTTCCCCCTGAAGGATTATACCCAGTTTTTCTGAGTAGGTGATAACTGGTTTTGATCGTAGCTCCTTTACCCTCCAGAATAGCATATTCCAAGTCCTCCAATCTTTTAATGTAGAAACTGCCAATTCTTTAGTTATCCTGTCCGTGACTCTAGAATATTTGAATTTCTTTTTCTGACTGCTTGAATTATTTTTTTCCTTTACCTGGGAACTCTGGAATTATACTATAATATTCCTGGCATTAAAATTATGCCTTCCTGACTCTAAGAATAGTTCTTTGTCCATTGATGCATGTTTCTGACCTTAGTTGTCAGCAATTACAAAGGAATTACACATAAGGCAAAAATATACCATATAAATAAATGTAGAAGGTATAGCTGGATATTCACTGGAAACAGAGGAATTGAACAGACCATATATACCAGAAAGAATAAAAGTCCAATTCAACTTAGCTGCCATATGTTTTCATTCATTACTTCCCTGAAGTGATTGATAGAGATCTGGGCCTCAATCATGAAGATCTGAGCTGAAATAAACTTTTAGATATTTACTAGCCATGTGATCTTGGAAAAGTCAGTTAAACCTTTGTTTGCCTAATTTTCTTCAACAATCTAATTCCCAGGGTTGTTGTATGCATCAAATGATACAATAATTTTAAAACACTTAGCACAATGAAAGTTATTGCTCAATATATACAGTCTTTTCCAAGTCTTATTCTCTACTTATGTGACATCTTTTGTACTTAGTCTTTTTCTCTGATCACACAGCCACAATCCTGGTTCAAATTTTCTTCATCATCATGATGACTGTAATATTTTCTGATAAGATTCTGTGCCTCAAGTGTCTACCCACTCCAATCCATTCTCTGTTCAGCTGATAAAGTCTAAGCAATAAATTCAAATGAATCCCTATTATTCCATGAATAAATATTTTAAAATTATCCATTTGTCTTTTAAAAGCTATAAGTAAACCCTTCCTTTCCTTTTCAGTCTTCTTAATGTCTTACACTTGAGCCTTCTCCATGTAAACTAGAATCTAGTTGCACTGGTGTACTTCCTGTTTTTCTTTCCTAAGTGGAATGGATAATATTCCATCTTGAGACTTTGACCTTATATAGTCTAATCCCTGTGCCTGAAATGCTTTCCCTCTTCACCTGTTGTTTTGTAGTTACACTTTGTCTTTCTGTGTCTATCAAAGAGATAATTCTCAGCTAAATATGCTAAACAAACATTTAGGCAGTTAGTATGACACAATGGAAAATTTAGAACTGAATTTTAGAGGAAGTGGTTTCAAATCTGGCTCTGAACTTTCAATGGACTTAGGTAAATAACAGCCTCTAGGGACTTCAATTTTCTTATATGTAAAATGAGGGATGTGTGGACTGCTTGATCTGTAAGGTTCCTGGTATCATTAAATCTTTGAAATTGTGGCTCTAGGTAAATATGTTGTGTTAGGGAAACAAACTTTTTTGAACAAGAGATTGCATGGTTGGTTTTATACTCCGTACCTATGGAGGAAGTTATATCATGAAGGAATTTTTAGTTAAGCTGGGTCAATTAACCTTTAGTAAAATGCTGGAGGAATTCATCATTTTACATATAAGATAGATTACAATTCAGCTATTTGAATTCCTCATATCTATGAAAGAACATAAGTAATAAATTCTATCAAAAGACATGTCTATTCACTTCTTAGATAGGCAATGATCACAAAAGAAGGTAAGATATTAAGAATGTTACTTTTATTTCTATTATGAACCTTATATCATTTTTCCTGATTTATTGCATATCACTTACGTACAAATCTCTCTTTCTCCCCCCACCCCTTCCTCTCTCCTTCTCTCTCTTCCTCCCACCTACAAAGCTATCACTAAAACAGCTAGATTCATAAAAAGTTAAAAGACCGATAATGTGCAGATGAAACTGTCATCTCAGTTTTTCATAAACAATGTTGACTATTAACTTTCTTCAACTATATATTGTTTCTGTTTTTGTCAGCTTGAGGCTGAAAAGCAACAGGTATAATTGCCATTTCCCTGTCTTCTACAACTCATAGACAACTTTGAGTTTAGCCTCCCTGTTAGTGGTGTGAACTGTAAATAGGTGTTTTAATGAGGCAAGTCTGGGCTCAGTTTGAAAATTTGGTAAAACTTTGGTTTGTCACGTCAGAAGTGAAGATCAGACTATTTGCTTGGTGGGTTATATCTTTTGGAGCTTTTGTTGCATTCGTTGCTGGTTTTGAGAACAAAAGAGAGTAAAACCTTAAAGCTCATTGCATCTGAGGTTTTATAGATATGAAAACTCTACATATGTAGCTGATCTACCCGCTGTGGAACTCATTTACTGAGAGATGTCTTTCCACAGGGATCTTTACTGATTTGTGAGATAGCACTTGCAGCATAAATATCCTTTATTTCCAAGCTATATGATTTCAACTGATAGAATAGGAGAAAACCATATTTTCTTATTTTAGTCACATTTCTTATCAATTGACTTATATCCCCAATATTGTGATAATGTTGTAGTGACCTTAAGAAGCAAGTGACTATTGGTAGCAAAGTAAGGCAAATATTCTGTTAGTCATACCATTTTTTGAGTGGTCAGAGTTTGTATTACAGGGCTTGAGGTACTTAAATATACATATTACAGAGTACTTTCTGACAAATCTTATAAAAGGAAGACTTAGTAAATAGAATAATTTACTCATACAGTAATGTCTCACAAAAATGTTCATCTTGATCAAATAATGCAAATAACTGAACCCTCTCAGTGAAAATTTGTTTAAGCATATGATAACTATAAAAAATTAACAATGCTTTTCCATAATTGGTGGCAATTAATATCGTTCAATGGCAGCTAATATTGTTCAATGAATGAATAGACGAATGAATGCAGTGCATTAGTTTCATTGTTTTATATCAGTGACATTTGACTGCACTTAAGTATTTGTGTGTACATGTTTTGCACATATATGTGTTTGTGTTTTGTTTTGTTTTTTTTTGTCCTTGATTAATTCTAGAAATCTGATTGTGTTCTACAAAAGCAGAAGTCACTTGTAATCAGCTATCCCTCCCTTTCTCTTCGGAACACAACCTGTGATATCATCCAATTTTCTCAACTGCTTTACTCTTGCACCAGATGAAAATGTGCCCCTTCTTACCAAGGCCATGATCCCATTCCTTACATCTTCTCCAGGAGATTCTTCTCACTATCGTCCTCTGTTTATTCTTCCAATTCTTTCCCTACAACCAAAAAGCATCCTCAAATTTCTTCCATGCTTAAAACCCTCTCGCTAGATCTTACAACATCTGAAAATATCACTCTGTATTTAATTTCCGTTTCTCAATCAGACTCTTTGAATGAGATTTATGTCATTTCTCATTTCACTCACTACATTCTATACTGGCTACAATTTGACTTAATATAATCATTCAAATTAAAATACTCTTTAGAAAGTGACTATCCCTCAGCTACCAAGTCTTTATCAATTTTCATTTCCCTTAATTTAGCTGCCATATATGACATTCTTGACCATTCTCTTTTTCATAGGATATTGTGACATGACTTTGTCATGGTTCTTCCATTATTTATCTCCTCCTTTTTAGCTATCTTTTCTATATCTTCAAGCACCAAATATCCCATAGATGTGAGTATATCTAAATAAACTGTCCTGGAACTTCTGGTCTCTCTTCATAATCTTGGTGAGGTGATCAATTCATACAACTTTAGGTATAATTTTTACTGTTTAATGGCTCTCTGATCTGCATCAAGTTTTAGTCTCTTTCCTGTTTACCAAATATTTTGTAATATATGTCTTTTAGAATATACAAACTCAACATGTCCTAAACTGAATTTACTATTACTTCCTCCAACAAAAACAACAAATCTTGCTTCTACTACTGGCAACTTGCACATTTCAGACTTGCAGATTTTCTACCTCATTGTAATTCTCAGGTACTCTTCCTCACTTTCTTCGTTTATTAGTTCCCATCAAAATTTCTGTCTTCAAAATATTTCTTATTATCACCTATTTCTTCATTTAATAAGTTTTAGACTGTTGCAGTGGCCTACTAACTTATTTCCTTGCCCTAAGCCTTTCTGTTCTTCAATCTATCCTTCGTGCTTGAAGTGTATTCCCTCTTTCACTTCCAATAAGGTTCACCTCAAATACCACTAACTACATGAAGATGTAATTTTCCAGGCACCCTCAAACTACTAGTGCCCTTTTCCAAAGAATCACATTATTTCTAATTTGTATATATGTAACATATGTACGTAGGGTGGCCTCAGAATGGACCATTACCCTCTCTAAACAGATTGAATCAATATCATCATGGTACTTCCCTACTAATGGCTTTTATTTATTTAAATTATTGAATGGTAACATATAAATACATATACAAATATGTGTGTGTATATATGTATATATACATATGCATAGATACATGTGTGTATATTATGTATATATGTGTGTATCCCTCTTAACACTCCATTACTAAGATGACAAGCAAAATTATATTATACATGTAAAATCATGATAAGAATATTTCCACATCTGCCATATCACAAAAAAGAAAAAGAAAGAAAATTATACTTCAACTTGCAATGACATCTTACATTTTTTCTCTAGAGATAGATAGCATTCTTTTCCTCATGAATCTTTTGAAATTGTCTTGGATCACTGTATTTATCAGAGTAGCCAAGTGTTTCATAGGTGATAACAATTACAAATTTGATGCTATCTATGCACAATATTCTTCTAGTTATGACTTCACTGTTTCTAAGCTTACTTCTTACCATTTTTTTCTCAAATGACCCCCCCATTCTTTCTTTCTGTTTTTCATGTTTCTATTTTTTTTCAAAAGTTGTTTATTTTCAAAATTCACTCCCTTAAGAGGTTGAGTTCCGAAATTTTTCCCTGTCTCTCCCTTCCACCTATATGATGAGAGCATGCAATTTGATATAGGCTGTACAGCTACATTCATATTAAACCACTTTTCACATTATTGGGGTTGTAAAGATACCTTAGATCCAATGAGAGAAATCATTAAGAAGAAGAAACAGCCAAAAAAAGAAAACAAATAATATACTTCAATCTGGATTTTTCTGACTGTGGACAACAATTTCCATCATGAGTCTTTTGGAGTTGTCTTAGATCCTTGCATTGATAAGAGGTAAGTCTATCAAAGTTAGTCATCACGCAATGGAGCTGTTCCTGTGTACAGTGTTCTCCTGGTTCTGTTCACTTCACTCAGCATCAATTCATATAAGCCTTTCCAGGTTTTTCTAAAGTCCACTTGCTCATCATTTCTTATAGCACAATAGTATTCCATTACATTCATATGCCACCACTTTTTTAGCCACTATTCTATTGGTGGACATCCCCTAAATTTCCAATTCTTTGCCACCACAGAAAGAGCTACTCTAAATATTTTTGCACACGTGGGTTTGGGATACAGAAATAAAAGTGGTATTGCTGGGTCAATGGATATGCACATTTTTATAATTCTTTAGGCATAATTCCAAATTGCTCTCCAGAATGGTTGGATCAGTTCACAACTCCTCCAGAATGTACTAGTGTTCTAATTTTCCTATATGTTCTCCAGCATTTATCATTTTCCTGTTTTGTCATGTTAGCTAATCTTATAGGTCCCTCAGAGTTATTTTGATTTGCATCTCTCTAATCAATAGTGATTTTTTTTTGAAGTTTGAACATTTTTTCATATGACTATAGATAGCTTTAACTTCTTCATTTGAAAACTGCCTATTCATATTCTTTGACCATTTATCAATTGAGGAATGACTTGTATTCTTGTAAATTTTACTCAGTTCTCTATGTACTTTAGAAATGAGATCTTTAACAGAGACACTGGCTGTAAAAATTCATTTGCAGTTTTCTCCTTCCCTCCTAATCTTGGTTGCTTTGAGTTGGTTGATGCAAAAAATTTTCAATTTCATATAATGTAATCAATGTTATTCATTTTGCATTTCATTGTGTTCTCTTTCTCTTATTTGGTCATAAATTCTTCTATGCTCCATAAATATGACAGGTAAACTACAGTTTGCTCTTCCACTTTGCTTATGGTATCAGCCTTTATATCTAAATTGCGTACCCATTTTGACGTTAGTTTGGTATACACTGTAAGTGGGTGGTCTATGCCTAGTTTCTGCCATACTATTTTCTTGTTTTCCCAGAAGTTTTTGTCAAATAATACATTCTTATTCCAGAAGCGAAGTCTTTTGGTTTATCAAACAGTAGATTACTATAGTCATTGACTACTGTGTCTTATGTACCTAAGTTATTCCATTGATCCACTTATTCCACATTATTTCTTAGCTAGTACCAAGTAATTTTGGTGACTGATGCTTTATGGTACAATTTAAGATCTGGTATGACAACTCCACCTTCCCTTGCATTTCTGTTCATTAATTTCATTGATATTCTGGGCCTTTCCAGATGAATTTTTATGTTATTTTTTCTAATCAAATAAAATAATTTTTGGTAGTCTGGTATCACTGAATAAATAAATTAATTAGAGTTGTCACTTTTATTATATTAGCTTGGCTTATCCATCAGAAATTGATGTTTTTCAATTATTTAGATGCAACTTTGTGTGAAAAGTGTTTTTCAATTGTATTCTTACAATATCTGGGTTTGTCTTGGCAAGGAGACTCCCAAATATTTTATAATGTCTACAGTAACATTAGATGTAACTTCTTTTTCTATCTCCTGCTGTAGGGCTTTTTTAGTAATATATAGAAATGCCAATGATTTACGTGGGTTTATTTTATATCCTGCAAATTTGCTAAAGTTGTTTATTATTTCAAGTAGATTTTACTTGATTCTCTAGGATTCTCTAAGTATATCATCATATGTCATCTGCAAAGAGTGATACTTTTGTTCCTTCTTTACCTATCTAAATTCCTTCATTTTTTTCTTTCCTTAATGATGAAGCTAATGTTTCTAGTACCATACTGAATAACAGTGGTGATAGTGCACATCATTTTTTCGTCTCAGATCTTATTGTAAATGCTACTAGCTCAGCACCATTACACATAATGCTTTCTCATGGATTTAGGTAGATATTAGTTATCATTTTAAGGAAAACTCCATTTATTCCTATGCCCTCTAGTCATTTTAATAGGAATGATTGTTCTTTATTGTCAAAAGCTATTTCTGCAACTATTGAGATATGGTTTCTTTTAGTATTGTTATTGGTATCATCAATTATGTTGATAATTTTTCTAGTATTGGACTAGCCTGCATTCCTGGTATAAATCCTATGTGATCATAGTATTTAGTCTCATGGTAACTTCCTGTAATCTTTTTGCTAATATTTTATTTAAACTTTGCATCTAATATACATTACAGAAATTGGTCTATAATTTTCTTTCTTCTGTCACTATTTTTAAAAGCTAAAGAATACTCCATCAAAATCATAGGTCATAACTTATTCGGTCATTCCCCAGTTGATGTGCATCTCCTCCATTTCAAATCTTTGTCACCATAAAAAAAAGGAACTGCTGTAAATAGTTTTGTCTTTATAGGTCCTTTTCCTTTTTTTTGATCTATTTGGTGTATAGTCCTTTTAGTACTATTGCTGGGTCAAAAGGGATGCAGTTACATAGCCCATTGACATAATTCCAAATTGTTCTCCAGAGTAGTTGGACCATTTCATAACTCCACCAACTCTTTAGTTAGTATACCTCTTTTCCCTAATCCTCTAAATCATTTACCATTTCCTTTTTCTGTCAAGTTAAACAATCAGCTAAGTGTGAGGTATTTCTTCATACTAATTTTAATTTGCATTTCATACATGCATTTCATACATTTCATGTGTGTGGTGTGTGTGATACTTCATTGTCCATGGTATTTTCTAGGAAAATGTACTTTCCTGGTTACCTCTTTTAATTAGATCTGTTTTTTACGTTTATTTTGTCTGAGACCATGATAGGTCCTGCCTTTGTATCTTCAGATGAAACAGCAGATTCTGCTCAGCCATTTATTTTAAATCTGTGTGAATCTCTATTTCAAATATGGCTAAACTATCATGTTTATATGTTGCATGTATAAAACATATTGTTGGGTTCCAATTTCTAATCTATTCTGGTGTCTGCTTCCATTTTATGGATCAGCTTGTTGCATTCACAGTCACAGTTATGATTTCTGTTTATTTACCTCCATACTATTTTCTTCTGTTTATTCTTCCCTCTATCTTTTCATCCTGTCCTTTTTTAAAAGCCATTTTTGATTCTGATTGCTGGCTCCCTTAATATGCTCTCTGTTTTATCATTCATTCCTTCCTGCCTAACTCTTAAACCGTTCTCCTATTTTCTAATTAGTAAGATACATTTCTATACTCAACTCTGCGTATGTATGTTCTTTCCTCTTTGAACCAATTATGATGAGAGTGAGGTTTAAGCATTGCCCATGAATGCCCCATTTCCCCATTTCCCACCACTATGAAAGCTCTTTCTCAAGTGCTTCTTTCATGTGTTAAAAATGTCACCATTCTACTTCTCCTTTTCTCTCTCTCCCATTAGATCCTTCTTTCTTACTCATTCATTTATTTTTTTTAATTTTAGAGATCATTCCAACACTATTGTCATTCATTCCTTCTATTTATGTATATCCCTTTTAAACGGTCTGATAATTATGAAATTTCTTGGGGGTAATATGTTATTTGTTCACTTAGGAACATAAACAGTTTAATTTTTTTGAAGCCCTTATGGTTACATTTTCATGTTTACTTTTTTTATGCTTCTCATGAATAGTGTTGGAATGTCAGATTTTCTCAGTTTTGGTCTTTCCATCAGGAATAATTAAAAGTTCTTTATTTCATTGTTTTCAGTTTGTTTCTACTAAAAGATTATATTAAATTTTGCTGAATAGGTTATTCTTGGTTTTAATCCTAGCTCCTTTGCTTTCCATAACATCATATTCTAAGCCCTTTAAATCTTCCATGTGGAAGCAGCTATATCTCATGTAATCCTGCCTATGACTCAGTGATATTTGAATTGTTTCTCTCTGGCTGTTTGCCATAGTAGAACCTTGATTTACAAATTTAATCCATTCTGAGATTCTGTTTGTCATGCGATATGTTCATATTATAGAGTGAATTTTCCCATAGGAAATAATGTAAAGTCAAATAATTGGTACCATATCCACCAAAATATTAATATAAATTAATGATTTATAATTATAAGTTTTTTCCCTAATGCACCTGAAATATAACAGCAATGATTAGTACACAATATAAATGGAAAATAATAATAATACTTTATTTTCAAAATCCTTTTTGAGCTCTTCCATGGCCTGGGACCATTGAATTATTTTTGGATGTTTTGGATGTAGAAGCCTTGATTTTTATGTCTTCCTCTGATGGCATGCTGTGTTCTTCCTCATCAGAAAGAATGGAAGAAAATATCTTTTCACAAAGAAATTAACCTTCTTTAGTCTTATTTTTTTTCTCTTTTTGGCCATTTTCCCAGCCAGTTACTTGGCTTTTGAGTCCTTTGTCAAATGGAGGTAATACTATAGGGACCTGTAAGTTCTAGTTCCTCCAAGGGGGCACAATCAAAGGAGAGGACTTTACTCCTCTCCTTGCCTGCACTCTGGTCTGGGAGCAACCACAAGCACTCTTTTCTGCCCAGGAACTGTGAGTAGGATTACCTCTCCACAACCACAACTAGCCAGCACTCCTCACCCCAGGCACACCACTCAAAACTGAGACTCAGATCAACCACTTGATTCCCCTAAGGTCTTTAGGGTGAGGGCTCCAAAGGTGGGCACTGCTGCTGCAGTTGCTACCATCATCCTAGGGCTGGGGCTGGACCATACTCCCTGCTCACCCAGGTGAAAGAGCTTTCTCCCTGACCTTTGAAACTGTCTTTGGCATTTGTGGGTTGAAAAATCTGGAAACCACAGAAGCTACCCATGATTCTGTGCCCTGAATCCTGCTCCAGTCCTGCCTTTGATGTGCTGTGAGGCCAAGGCTGTGCTGTACTCTGCTGCCCAGTGTGAGAGACCTTTTCTGTTGACCTTCCAGGCTGTCTTGGGCTGGAAATCTCTTTCACTCTGTCATTTTGTAGTTTCTGCTGCTCTAGAATTTGTTTATGGTCATTTTTACAGGTATTTTATGGGCCATGGAGGGAGAGCTAGAGCAGGTCCATCTTTCTACTCTGCCATCTTGGCTCCACCCTCTGTCCTATGTTTCTTGTTCTGGGAATTAGAGTCCTGGTTACTTGCTTTGTGTGCTGTGGCCTCTAGTTCTTTCAGCTAGAAGTTATGTAATGCTGCATCTTACTTTTTGCTGAGCTGACTGGTATGTTCTGAGGCTGAGGTGAAGTCTATCTGATTTTCCCAGGAGTTAAACTAAAGGTTTGGGGGATGGGTGGTGTGGCCACTGGAGGTCTCCTTCTCCCCTTGGGCTGAGTACAGACAGGCTCAGGAGCTGGTGAACCCTGTCTGTACTGATATCTGTCCAAATCCCCTGGCTGTGGTAAGGAATGCCTGGCATCCTGGTGTTGGCATTTACTGGCTCTACCTGCCTTGGGATTCAGGATCTCCTGATGGTCCCCTGAAGTGGGACTTGCTGGGATGCCTCAGGTCCTACAGTGATCCCCTTCAGCCAAATCAAGAGAGTCCCTTCTCCTCAATCTCTCCAGCCACATGAGTTTAAACATTGTTGCACCTCTTCTGGCTCTGCTATTCCAAGATTTTTCTGGGGCAATATTCTCGGAGTTTTTCAACAAGGGAGGGTGAGACCACTTACAGCTTACTCTGACATCTAGGTTCTTGGAAGTTTCAAATCTCCTTTTTCTTTATGTATTAATTGTGGTAAAGAGGTGTGATTTGAATCCATAAAGTACAGTAAGATTTTGAATTACATTGAATGCACTGGAATACTCAATAAAAGAAAAGTGGTAAGAGTGAGTTTTTTTAAACTGTAGAAACTCATGATAACCACCTACTCAATGGCAAGGAGGGGTGGTGATGTTAATGAAAGAGGTACCTTGATTTTGAAAGTAAAGGCACTTAAAGAATTAAATTAGTCCAATGAGTCCTATTTTAATATTATATGTGTTGAAATCATTATTTTTGCTTGTTTCCTTTCAAGATGCCATTGAAGAGTTATGAGCTTTTTTCCACTTTGTTCTAGCTATAAGGTTCATTTCTACTCTAATGAAGGAATATCATGGATGAATTGCTTTTTATTTTCACCATTTAAATAGTATTGCAAATGGTGAGTTAAATGTCAGTTGCTCACAGGAAAACAAAAAGGCCTTTATTAAATTGGCCACTTCTTTCTGTAAACCATGTTTCTCTCTAGGGAAAAGTGGTTGGCTTTGATTCCTATGCTTTTGGAAATTTGTAAATAAGATACAGTAACAAGAAATTAAACAAAGGAACCACTTGTGGTATATTTTGAAATATGATTAAGTCTTTTTTTGGCAACTTTATATTTAAATGAGTGTTTAGATAGAATTTTAGGAATAATATTTTGATGTTAATAAAACATGTCCTCTTTCTATTGTTGCTTCATTACTTTTCATTTCCCCCTCTGGACAACGTATGTTTGCAATAACTTTTATGCATATTGTAGTTATAATTCCGTATATTATTTTAGAAAGGCCTTAACTTAGTAATAATAAATAAACGGAATGCTTGGTTTTAAGTTATATTCTTTACACTACCCCTTTAATTTATTTTCATTTATTCTTTTTATTGCTATAGGAAGAAACAGTTTCAGTGCTGTAATTTTATAATAAAACATTGTGAGGAAGAATTACTAGCTGTGATACGAGTACCTAAGCATCATTAAAAGTTTACATAGAAATTCCTTTTGATAATATAACAGGAGATTTAATAGCTGTATCTTTTGCACAAAGATCTGTGTTTAAGTTTTGAGAAAATTGATTTCCTTCATTTCCCGGTATGCTAATAAATGCTGAGTTTAATTCCAAGAACAGATTTATAAATATTTAATTAAACTTTTGTATTTTTTTTTCTCTTGTTAAGATATATTGTTGTGTCCTTCTTGACTTGGCAGTTTATGTCATTGTGATTTATACTTGTTCATTCAATTGTATTCATTGTTAAAGAGAGAAGAAATGTGGTAAAGAGCTTAGAAGTAAACTGATGATTGTTTCTCTTTCCTAAGCAATAGAGTTTCTTCTCTGATATCAAATAATATAGGTGGGGCTACAATGGTTTGGAAAGAAGGAAGGAAAGAAGCAGATAATATTATCCTACTGTGAAATAAAAACAAAACAAAACAAAACAAAAAACAGTCTTAGCTTTCATGAGTTTGCCTGGTGCTGTTAAGTTGTAAAGACAAGAGTACTGAGTATCAGAATTTAAAGTAGGAGTGTGGTAGAAGTACTGCTTAAAGTATAATGACAGAAATAATCAAGTCCTTTCACTTTAGAAATATGGGAGCTGAGAAAGGTATATTATTGAAGTATCTAAACTTATGAATAGCAGTGAATATAATTCTGTAAGTAATCTGTAGAATGCCAGAAATGACTGTTGGAGGAAGGGTCTCATTAAAACTTGAGAGAGAGAAAAAAATATGACAAATAAAGTAAAGTTTTACTTTACACAGTGGTCAGAAACTTAAAAAAAATTCACCAAGAGAAAGAAAAGTAAAAAAATGTATAATGAGATAGAATAAAAGTTGAGTCATGGGATAATAGATCCATGAAAGATTATTAAAATAAATTTGGATACAAGGTCCTCATTTCTGAGATTGAAGTCATTAGACTTGACCCTGACCCTGACCCAAGAGTAACCACTTATAGCAACAGAATTATGAGCATATGGAGACTTTTAATTAGTACACATTCTACTCTTGGATTTTTTGTGTCTAAGAAGAATAGGATACAACATATAATCTCAAAAAATTTTATTTGAATTCCAAGCCTAACTGTTGCAGAATAGAAATACATTAGCAAAAATCACTCTGTCAAATGAAAGCTTAGTCTGCTTGGTATTATAGATATCCCAAAATAAGAGAGACTGCTGCTTTCTAATTAGAACAGACACTTAAATAAGCAGTGGCCTGCATTCCTGGGGCCTAAAATAGAGAGCAGTAATAAAATTAATTCTCATCACATCCCCTTTGTTATATTTTTGTTAGACAATACTTTTTGGATTTAATATTTTTATTTGGGTCCTGTTACAATTTAAGTATACTTTATAAAGGTCGGTGAAAGTAACAGAAAAGTGAGTGTCCAGTCCTTAGACATCTGATTCTTATTAATATATCAGTTTACAGCTTTGAGTATGGAAGTGTATTGCTAAATCATAATCAATGTATGATGCACTGCAGCTCTGAGATCATCAGGTGCTAAACTGTCCCTAAACTGTTGGTTCTTATCTGAGATCTGTTTGTTGTTTTGGTCCTGATAATATTGTGTTGTACTTGGCATTTCCTCCTGGTTTTTAATGGGACATTTCTTTTTTACTTTTATTAGAAAGGGGAGGATAGCTACATGGGTGAAATTTATTTTTTATTCTGTCTAGCTTCCAATTTTTAACATCATCTCACCTTCCTATTAACTGCCTTCTCATGATTTTAAATTGTGCAAGTTAAAGACAGGAGCTTGTATTCAGGTTAGATATCCCTACCCAGCTATTGTGGTTGAAAGGTCTAGCAAAATCTTGAAAAATCCAGCATGTCTTGCTGAAGGCTTTCTTTTTAGACTCAAATAATAACAAAACCCTCAACTTATGTTTGTGCCCTAATTAACTTTCCTATCAAGATAAGACAAGAAAAGATTCATTTTCAGCAGTATCATCAGTCAGAGCATTAGGATATAATTTGATTCAATTCAATAAACATTTTGTCTATTATATATGCATGACATTAGTCTAGCTTCTGGTAATACAAAGACTAAAAAGAAAATAAAGCCTTCCCTCAAGGAACTTGCAACATTATTGTTGTGTTTGTACTTTGTTCTCGAAGAGGACCACGGCATCAAGATGATGACATGACTTGCAGTTGACTTTGATTTGAGTGAGGGAGGCCTGTGCAAGGTCACCAACCTCACTCTCTTCTCCTAAGCCATCTGAGACCAGTGACCTGATATTCATCAGGATGGCTGGAGATGGCTCAGGATGCAATGGGAGACCCTGGCCTTTCAGGATAAGTCTTGTCACATTCTCTATTTGAGTGAGATACACCCATTCAGTGGGTGTATTCAATGTGGGAGAGCTGAATAGATACAAACCCAGTACTCATTAGTTAAGTGCTCAATAAATGCTTGTTTCCTGACTGAAAGTCATTTCAAAAGGAAAAGAGCATCAACAGCTACAGAGGCCAGAAAAGGAGACCCTATGGAAAGTGATAACTGAGTTATGAAAGAAAGCTAGAGATTCTAAAGGGTAGGAGAAAAAAAATCACATTCAAGATATTTGGGATGTGACTATATGTTCATCAATAGAGAATTAGGAGATAAAATGTCATCATTGGAGAAAATCTAGCAAACTAGTTTGCCAGCTATGGAGAGCACACAAAGGGGAGTCATACTAAAGAAAACTGCAAACATAAGTGGAAGCCAAATTGTGTTGGACCTAAATTAAATGTTGGCCTGAAGATTGCGTATTTTATCTTGTGATCATTGTTCAGTGATGTCCCACACTGTGACTGCATGGACTGTAGCATGACAGGTCCTTCCATCCTACACTATTTATCAAAATTTATCCAAGAGTGTATTTGTTGTTTTCGTGACACTATCCTTCTTATCTTCAGCTGTCCCTTTTTCCTTTTCCCTTCTATCTTTCCCAACATCAGGGTTGTTTCTAATGAGTCTCATCTTCTCATTATGTGGTCAAAGTATTGAAGTTTCAACCTAATATTTGACCTTCCAGTGAATAGTTTGAATCAATTTTTTAAGTAATTGATTTGATCTCCTTTCTACCCAAGTGACTCTCATAAGTATTCTCTCCAGTCCCACAATTTGAAAGCGTTGTTTCTGTGGTGCTCAGCTTTCCTTATCATCCAACTCTCGCAGCCATACATTTGCTACTAGAAAAATCATGATTTTTACTATACAAATCTTTGTCAGCAAAATGATGTCTCTGCTTTTTAGTATGCTGCCCAGATTTGCCATAGTTTCCCTTCCAAGGAGCAAGTGTCTTTTAATTTCATGACTGCAGTCACCACCTGCAATAATTGGAGCTCAAGAACATAAAATTTGACACTGCTTCCGTTTATTCTCCCTCTGTTTGCCAGGAAGTGATGGGATCAGTTGTCCAGATCTTAGTTTTTTCGATGTTAAATTTCAAGTCAACTTTTACTCTCTTCTCTTTCACCCAATCAAGAGATTTCTTAATTTTTCTTTACTTTCTTGGAGACAATAGGGAGCTATAAAAGATTTTTGAGTGGGGATGGATTGGGATGATGTAGTCATACCTTTGCTTTAAGAATACTAGTTTGGGAGGATATGTGGGAAAATTGGAACACCAGTGCATTGCTGGTGTAATTGTGAACTGATCCACCTATTCTGAAGAGCAATTTGAAACTATGCCCAAAGGGCTGTAAAACCATGCATACCCTTTGATTCAGCAATATCAATTCTAGGTTTATATACCAAAGAAATCATAAAAATGGAAAAAGAATCCTCATGCATAAAAAATATATATAATAGCCCTTTTCATGGTAGGAAAATATTGGAAATTGTGTGGATACCCATCAATTTAGGAATGGCTGTACAAGTTGTGATATGGGAATGTAATGGAATACTGCTATTCCATAAGAAATGATGAACCAGCAGATATCAGAAAAACCTGAAACAGTTGCCACGAAAACTGAGGGAAGTGAGCAGAATCAGGAGAACATTGTACATAGTAACAGCAACATTGTGCAATGATCAACTTTGATAGACTTAGCTCTTCTCAGCAATATAATGATCTAAGACAACTCCAAGAGACTCATGATGGAAAATGTTATCCACATCCAGAGAAAGAACTATGAAATCTGAATGCATATCAAAACATACTATTTTCTCTCTTTCCTGTGTTTTTTCCCTTTGGTTCTGATTCTTCTTTCATGACATAATTAATATGGAAATATGTTTAATGTGATTGTACATGTATATCAGATTTCATGCTATCTTGGGGAGGGGAAAGGCGAGTAAGGGAGAAAAATTTAGAACTCAAAATCTTGTAAAAGTGAAATGTTGAAAACTAAAAACAAAACAATATAAAATAAAAAGCTGTCACAATTTTAGTAATCCAGTGGGAAATGTATTGTCTCAGAACACATTTCCCCCTTACTAGAGGTCTTTCAGCAAAGAGAACATAACTACTTCTCTGTTACATTACAGTGGGGACAAGATCTCTTCCAGTTCTGAAATTTACTGGTTCTGTGCTTTCCTGAATATCAATCATTAAACAAAGGCTGAGGAAAGGATAGTATATGGTGTCTTTCTGGAACCTTTCCAATTATATAAGAAAGATGATTATAATTTCCTCCTACACATAAGGCTAGTCCTGATTTTTCCAATATGTGTACCTCATTTTTAATTCATATCCTTTTTCTTGGAGTATGCATGATCCTGCCCAACTTGATATAATTTGCAAGCTCAATGAAGTCATTGATATTGATACTAAGTAATAATAAATTCAGGGACACTGAAAAGCCTCAGTAATCAACAGAGCATATTGAATTTTATTCACTACAAATTTCCTAGAGCAGGTAACTTAATGGTATATTTTTCTCCTCTTTAAATATTGGATGAAGCAGTGGCCTGAAAAATACTGATGTCACAATGCCTATCTCCATGAAAAATTTATAGGCTGTGTTCATCAATATTTTAGATATTCACATATGTTTCTTTTCCTACAATACCTGTAACAGGAATGATAGATCTTTTGGCTATTTCCCCATTTATAAAGAATGGAATATCTACCACCTAAGTATTGTTTTGTGATATGTATAACCATGAGAATTTGGCAGATGCCCCTGTGACTAGAAAAGGTCATTTTCTATGTTTCCATCTAAGATTCCTTATTTTTTCACCACATTCATCAGTAATATTATCCTAAATACCAATCAATATTGAAGACTATGATGATAACTGGTATTTTCAGCTCTGTGACAGAGGTGATGCTTTGTGGCTTGGAAAAAATTTTTACCTACTTACTTATTTGAATGATTTCAGTTTCTGGAATTTTATGCAATCATAATATCTTAGAAATGGAAAGGACCTTATAAAGTTATTTACTTTCATCTTTTATTTTCCTTCCAAGTAGAACTGTACTTAAACTGAATATTTTTGATGGTTTCTTGTCTTACTCTTAAAGATTTCCATTCTCTTCATTAAGATTTCCAGAGACAGTTTTAAAGTCTCCAGAATCACTCCTTTATGTAAGGTCCTATAATTTGCATATTATTGCTTAAGAATGCATTATATATGATCTTACTTATTTTTCTCAATTTTTTCCTTTAAAATAATTTAATCTTCCTTTAAAATAATTTAATCTTCCTCACTTGATTATAAAATCTTTGCAGCCATTGCTATAACAATTATATATAGTTATTATACATAATTACATGTTACATATAGAGAGAAATCTTATTATATATAATATATTAATTATGATTATTATTATGAGTAGCCATCTTATACTCTTTTTATCTCCTAATTACACTCAAAGACTCATGTGCACATACATGCACCCACACACAAAAGCACCCATATCATCTGATTGTCAGTGCTCACAAATATTTGTTTATAAATTGATTGAAAGAATAGAAGTTATGGAATTATAATAGTCATTCTGGTTTCTTAATGACAGAATATTTTCAATGTCTGTTCATTATTATCATCTAAACTTCTACATGATAAATAAAGAAGAGGCAAGGTATAAGGGGGCCATGGAAGAACCAACTAAACAACCTCTATAATTGTCCCAAGAGAAGATATTTTGACCCATTTTTCTCTTTCTTGAAAAACTCTACCAGGTCTTTTCTCTTGAACATCACCTTTCCCATCCCTGTCACCCTTCAACCCCTTCTGTCACTCAGGCTTGTGTTTTCATAGATTCATTAAAAACTGGAAGGAATGAAGTTGTAATTTTCCAGAATGTTTCACAGAGAAATCTTGCCCTATTCATGTTGTTACCTTGGTCATATTGCTCAAATCCCTACTGCCCCGATTTTCATCTTAACTGTTATCAGAAGAAACAAACCATCACATTTGTCTATACTTTCTCAGAACTTTTCCAAAATATTTCTTATATCAATTATCCTCACCACGAACCAAAGATAGACAGGTTTATCTAACAGATGATCAAAGACCTGAGATACTAAGTTTTCTCAGATCACACCGTAATAAAGGTAGATTAAAAATTCTCATCCTTTTCATCATAGACCTCACTTCTCTCTACTAAAGCAAATGACAGAAAAGATTAATGACCATATTACTATGTCTATTGTTTTGCTATGGATATTGGGTTTTATAAAAAATTTCTGATCTGTGACAGTCTAGAACACCAATTTGAGTTTATAGTTGAAATTGTGAAATGAACTTCAAAGTTGAGACTGATTAAACTATTTTCTTTTTACTTAAAAAACATTTTAGTTGTATCTTTTTACATGATCGGTTTTCCCCACTATTGCTACCCTCACCCTCTCATTCTGTATACCCATTCCATATAACAAATAGTATTTTTAAAAGTATAAATGAAAAAGGAGAGGAAAAATAAGCGCTGTATAATCCATTGAAGATATATTGAATGAAATGTACAAATAATACATTGAAAAAGTTCCAAAACATGTCAATAGACCTTTCACTTCCGTGAAAGAGTTGGAATGTCCTCTCATATTTTTTCTTTCAAATGATACAATTTAACATTTGTTATGATTATTAAATTATTAGTGCTTTTGCAGGTCAGAATTGTTTATGTTTGAGAAATGTCATACTGCCCTTGTGATCAACTTTACAGGTATCACAAAGGTACCTTTTTTGTTGCATTTTTCTTTGTCTTCTGTAGGCTGATTATTCATTGTGTTGATTAATCAGGTCCCTTTACCTTGCCACTGAGAAGAATTAACTCAGAGAGCCAGAAAGCAATGTACAACTTAGTAAAGACATGATTTCATTGCTTATGTCCACAAGGGACAGGATCTTTCCACACAGAATGGAATTACATGATGAGGCTTCTCCTTTAATACCTCCAGCATGGGCAGCTTTATATTTTTAAAATATAAAATTTTAAATTAAATTTTAAAATTTTTAAAATAATTTCCTCATTTTAGGCAATGTGGTAGAAGTATCCAAAGTTAATAAGGTAATGGAATATATAAAGTAGTTGACACTAAACTGATATGACTGGCATATTATTGAGATATTTTAAGAAAAAAATATAAAATATTAACAGACCATTATTTACTGTGTGAAGTATAAGTTTATTCTTCCGCAGGTTATTTTACTGACCTATGGAAAACAAGTTTTCCCATGGAAAACCTATTTCCTGTGTCTTTTATGTGTGTTCATCTTTCATTGCCAAAGAAGACCATGCCATCAGAGAAATGACATGACTTGCACTTGACTTTGCTTTGAGAGGGAGGGCTGTGCAGGTCACCAGCCTCATTTCTCCTCCATAGCCATCTGAATCCAATGACCAGATATTCATCAGGAAATATAACATTGATTCCTTTAGTAGGTGCTCCATAGAATGAGCATGCCATGCCTAACTTTTTTTACATTATATTCCACAGTACCAATCACCTATTCCTATTTCCACATATATAAGCAGCATGGTCATGCAACCTCTCACTCAATATTCACCCCATTCAAATTTTCTAATTAGTTATACTCCTCCTCAGATGAAACTCAGCAGTTCAACTGTGACCTTTTAGAATTTTGTCTGTTGTTACCAAATTTTCCTATGCGGCTAAGGGGAAGTCTGCAACTATAATTTCACTGATGTAGGGAGCTCACAATAAGGAAAATCCCTTTAAACATATTGTGGATCAAAACTGACCTACCACTTCTAGTCTTAGTAGTGCTTGTTTTATGATGTGTGAGTAGACAGAAGTTGGACCCAGGTTTTCCCGTCCCTGGCTCTCTATCCATTATGAAAAGTTGCTTCCAATAAACTACCTTATATTCTTTGAACTTTTTAAACAAGGCACCTCTTCTATTCAAAAAGATTCTGATAATATTAAAATTAAAACTACCATGTCACCTACTTCAAAAGCCTTCACACTTTATGTTATTGTCATTTTGACAAGAATGTCATCTATATCTATGCATATACTGAAGTCTTTAACAAAATATTACACATCACTGAGAAAAGAGTAACTGGATTATTCCATGAAACAATTTTTTGGAAATGAATGCTGTCCCATAACTGACTACATTTGCCTATGGTACTTCAAATACTTACAAATCTACATAATTTTGCTATAATGTAAACCATTTCTCTCTAACTTTTCTACAAACACAAAATGAGATGTTGGTATCAGGTGCCACTTCCAAAAAGAAGCTTTTCTTGGTCCCTTTGTTGTTACTGTTCTCTCCATGCCATGTATCATATAATATAATCTCCATTTCTCTATCTTCATATCACTGATATCTATACATGTTTACATATGTATATATTAATATATGCAAATATATTTATTAAGGAAAATTAACTAAAATATGTTAGATATGTGTGTGAGTATTTGTGTGTTTATGTAGGTAGGTATGTATAAACATTTTCCACTGATTTGTGTACAGTTCCCACTCACACCATAATGTACATGATTTAAAGGAGAGCGCCATGCTCCTCTTTTTTTTTTGTCTTCATATCCCTAGCTCCTAGCACAGTGCCTGGCACATTATAGGTACTTGTTAGATTCTTTATGATTAACTGTTTAATTTCTGGAATGGCTTGTGCTAAATTAAGGCTGAGGTTTCCTCTTTTTTTTTTGATCATTTATCTTACAGTTTACCATGAGTGTGAGTAAAGGGCTCAAAGGTAAGCAATGGGAAACTTGAGATTTAGTTGAGTTTCTGCTATAGACTAGTAAATATAAGGTAAAAAATGTGATTTGGGGCAAACATTTTTAACTGGTAAAACATCTATAAAATATGAAATTTTAAAAGAGGTAAAAGTGGTTCATAAAGTTTTATCATATAAAAATATGAAGCTTGTCATTTTTGCCCCATTATAATTAAGTATTCAACAAAATATGACATGTTTTGTGTGTGTGTGTGTACCTACTACAAGGCATTATGCTAAGTAATTCTTGGGGTAATGAAGATGAAAGCTGCAGTTGCTGACGTCAGAGACCTTAGAGTTTTTTAGGGGAAAATGTAGCATGTATTCAAGCATTTATATGTCAAAGTAGATTTTTATAGGGGAAAAACCAATGTAGGCAATATTCTATGAGAAATTTGGGGAGAGGAAGATCACCTTCATCTGGAGATGAAAGGGAGGCAAAGTTTCATCAGTGGGATGACTTCTGATCTGACCCTAGAAGAGAAAAGAATATATTTAAGGGGCTGAGATATCGGTATCAAGAGTCTATTCCAAGGATAAAGGATGACATAAAATCAGGAAAGAACAGGAGTTTTGGAGTATTTTTAAAGGTATTAAGGTATGGAGAGTGAGGAATAAAGCCAAGAAGAATTGGATTCAAGCAATTTTTCTGATAAATATGCTAACTGTGTGTACATAGGGAAGTCTCTGAACTGCTTAGTATCCTATACAGATCTCTAGAATTACAAAGTGCAGAGGTGATGACCAACACCAGGAGGGACAATATTCTCATCTAAGAGTTCTGCATACTAGTCAAATCAGGAACCTAATCCTTATATCTATCCTTAGTCTAGATGGAATAAAGAAAACATGAAGAAAAGCAGGAAAGGTAAGTTAATAAAAGAGCAAAGATAAACTAGATCTAGATTATGGTCAGTCCTGAATGTTACAAGAGGACTAGTCAAGGGAATTGCATTTGTTTAGCTTGAGGGAGTCTTCTGGGTCATAAATATTTTAAGGACTGTCATATGAAAAAGGGGCTAGACTTCTGCTTTGTTTTACAGAGTAGAACTGAGAGGGTCTATTGTTAATTGCAAAGGGAAAGATTTAGGCTTCATGGAAAGGGGAAAAACAGTACCAAGATTTTCTAAAAGTAGAGCTATTCACATGTAGAATGGACTGCCTAAGGATGTAATGGTGTGTTTTTCAGTGGAGATCTGATTGGTGGACATTGTTAAATTTTTTCTCATTAGATAAGGGCAAATGGGATGTCTTCTAAGGCCTCTTTCAACTCAGATTTTTTTGATTCCACAATCATCTGGAATTTCAATTTTATTTGCTATGTTTTTGTTGAGTTTTTCAGTTGTGTCTGACTCAAGACTCTCCCTCTAATCCCTCCCTCAATCATTGAGAAGGAAAACAAAGTGATAGTAATTTTACATGCAAAGTCATGAAAATCATATTTCCATATTATCCATTCAATTAGTATTTTTATGCATCTACTGTGTGGTGGAGTTCAAAGTCAATTTATTTTGATTCATTATCCATAACCTTCATAGAAGGCAGAGAAGGTGGCCCTTCATTGGTCACTGAATCTCCCCAAACCTACTTCCCTTCTGTAAAATGGAGATTATAATAGATGCCTTTCTTATCTTGAAAGATGGTAAAGTAGGGCTTTATAAAACTTAAAATGTGAAATTCATTATTGCTGCTGCTATTATTGTATTAATGTCATTAACCCCTTTTAGGGAAATTTTAGGTTGCTGCCCAATCCAAACCCACATAACTAAAAATGGTATCCTTTTGAAAAAACAATTGCAATACCTTTAAATAATTAACTGAACTTTTGATAAGGGGAGAAGGGTAAAGTGACTGGTAATGTCGTCAATGTGTGCTTGAATATGTGTGGGCGTGTGTGTGTGTGTGTGTGTGTGTCTGAGAGAGAGAGAGAGAGAGAGAGAGAGAGAGAGAGAGAGAGAGAGAGAGAGAGAGAAACCTGGAGAGATAAATAGAAATAGACAAAAATAGACACTGGAGAGGTGCACAAAGACAAAGGAAAAACAATGATACATAGAAATAAATACAGGAGTGAAGGGTGGAGAATATATGTCCATGTTTCAAAAATCTCTACCTTCTACAGTGAGCCTGACATTAATTTCAAGTCTTCTTATTTGGACATTTATTAGCTATGCTTATATATTCTTAATGATAAGGTAGAAGTAATACAAACTGAAAAGTGCAAAGCCTTATTCCAATATATTGAGAAAGATCCTCTCATTTAGCTTTCCACATCAATCTCATCTCCTTGCCAATACCATGCATGCTACCCAGGGAGAACATGCCATCACCCGTTGATAGAGAAGCACTTGTTTAATTTAGTGACCGCACACTGTTGATTTTTATGACTGGTGGGGGAGCAGTTTGAAGGAAACTGTTCTTTTGACAAATGAGAATTCAGCAAGGTGGGCTATTTTGTATTATTGGCCTTTCAGTGATTCTCCCTCCTCTAAATAACCTGAATAGAAATGATTCCACTTGTGTTTCTGGATCATTTATATTGGAAACTTTGACAGGCTACAGATAGAGTGAATGTAAATCATCTTCTGATAGTGTGTCATAGTAGGATAAAGTGCTGAATTTGGAGTCAGATGACGTGGGCTTTTATTCAGCTCTGTTCTTTTCAACAAGAATGCTTGAAAGTTCACTATTTCATTGAAATTCCATTTTTCACTTGATGTATTATCCTCTTTTGCTGAGTAGGTGATTTTTTATTTTAATTCTAGCTCCTTTGAGCTCTAGAATATTATATTCCAAGCCCTCAGTACCAGAAGTGTAGCTCTCCCACTTACTGTGTCAATTTGGATAAGTCACTTGTGGGGATCAGTTTCCTCATGTATAAAATGTGAAAGTTGTAAAGTCCTCCCAGGACTAAGTCCATGTATGATCAAATTATTTCTTTTATTTTTGTAAATATGTAAGAAGTCAGTCAACCAACTAGCATTTAAAATGTATTTATTTTCTTTTTTTCGAATTAAATTTATTTATTTTCAGTTTTCAACATTCACTTCCACATAATTATGAATTTCAAATTTTCTCCCCATATACCTCCTCCCCAGACCTCAGTACAGCATGTATTCCAGTTACCCTTTCCTCAAATCTACCCTCCTTCTATAACACACCCCGCCCCCCAAGCCCTTCCCTTCTATTTTCCTGTAGGGCAAGATAGATTTCTATACCCCATTGCCTATATATTGTATCTCCTATTTCATGTAAAATGATTTTTAACATTCATTTTTCCAGCTTTAAATTCCACATTTCCCTTCATCCCCTCTCCCTCCCCACCCTTATTGAGAAGGCAAGTACTTTGATATAGGTTATACATGTGTAGTCATGCAAAATGCATCCATAACAGTCATGTTAGAAAGACTATATTTCCCTCTGTCCTGTCCTTCCCTCCATTTATTCTATTCTCTCCTTTGACCTTTCCCTCTATAAAAGAGTTTCCTTCTAATCATACCTTCCCTCAATCTGCCTTCTATTATCCACCCCCTCTTATCCCCTTACCCCCTGTTTTCATGTAGGGTAAGATAAACTTCTATACACAATAGAGTGTGTATGTTATTCTCTCATGAAGCCAAATCTGATGAAATTATTCCCTCTCACCTACTCCCTTTTTTCCTCCATGGCAACAACTCTTGCTTGCCTCTTTTATGTGAGATGATTTTACTACATTCTATCTTGTCCTTTTTCTTTCTTCCATATATCTCTCTCAACAGTTAATTTTACTTTTTTAGATATCATCCCTTCCTATTCAGCTCACCCTATGCAGTGTGTGTATATACCCACACATATACACATACACATAAATATGTATATCTATCTATGTGTGTATACATATACATACACATATGTACACATACATACATTCCCTTCAACTATACTAATAGTGAGAAAGGTCTCATGAGTTACAAATACAATCTTTCCATGTAGGAATGTAAACAGTTCAATTTTTATGAGTTCTTTATGGCTTTGTTTTCTGTTTACTTTTTCATATTTGTCTTGATTTTTGTATTTGAAATTCAGAATTTTTATTCAATTCTGGTCTTTTCAGCAAGAAAGCTTGGAAGTCAACAATTCCATTGAAATTCCATTTTTCACCTGAAGTATTATACTCAGTTTTGCTGGATAGGTGATCCTTGGTTTCAATTATAGCTCCTTTGACTTCTGGAATATCATATCCCAAGTACTCTGATCTCTTAGTGTGGAAGCTGCTAAATCTTGTGCTACTCTGATTGTGTTTCCACAATACTTGAATTATTTCCTTCTGGCTGCTTATACTATTTTCTCCTTGATCCAGAAACTCTGGAACTTAGATAGAATATTTCTAGGACTTTTCTGTTTGGAATCTCTTCCAGGAGGTGGATGGTGGATTCTTTCAATTTATATGTTATCCTCTGGATCTAGAATATCAGGGCAATTTTCCTTGATAATTTCTTGAAAGGGGGGCAGGGTCAAGATGGCAGAGTGAGAGAAACCACTCACCTAAGTTCTAGGACAAACTCCTTCAGATATCTCTAATATGAGAATCTGAATGGATTTCAGAGTGACAGAATCCAATAGGAGAGAGATTGTGGTAGATTTCCAGCACAGGACAGATTGGAACTTTGACAGGAAGGATCTGTTGTGCGGGGCTGGAGGAGTGCACAGTGCACAGGTTGTACCTGTGTGGTCCCCTCTGTGGCAGGGCTGAGCAGGAAGCACTGCAGAATCTCAGAGATATCAGCCCAGGACAGGAGTCTAGTGGAACTGAGCAAGAGAGCCTGGAGCCTCAGGTAACCAGAACAGCCGCTCCTGAGACTATCAGCCCACAGATTAAATGTCTGTAAGTCACCTACTTGAACTTCTGGGAGCCAAGATCGCAGAGTAATCAGCAAAATCTCTACTCTTCCCCTTCTTGTCCTTGAGAAAGTCATAAAATATTTCTCCAGGAAAAATCCTGGAGCACTGGGATCAGTTGAAAGCTCTCTTAGTCCATGAGGCTAGGAAAATTAAAAAAAGGGGTCTCTCTTGCTGTGGCTGAATGGGAACAGTGCAGGACTGGAGCTGTCCCGGACAGCCACACCTCAGTGAACCAGGAGGAGATCCAGAGCCCTAGGGAGGTGGAGCCCACAACCACCAATACCAGGACCCCAGGCATGATGAAGCACCCTAGGGGAATTGGGAAGACATGAACACAGATGGGTTCACGAACTGCTGAGCTTGTCTGTGCTCTAGCTCAGCAGAGGAGACCTCCTGTGGCCAGACCACCACTTCCCCATACTTAAGGCAGCTAGCTCCAGGGTAACTCCAGGGAAACCCAGAAAGCCTTCACCTGGCCTCTGCTTTACAGCAACAGTCAGCTCAGCACCTGGTAAGCTGCAGCATTTTAGCTTCTATCTGAGACAACCAGAGGCCACAACTCACCAAGTCACAAGTTCTAAGCACAAGAACTATGGGACAGTGCCCCCTGTGCCCTTGTGCCCCAGAAGCAGAGATCTACTTTAAGAGATAGGAAAAGAGTGATTCCCATGACTACAAAAGCAGAATAGAAAAGAAAAGACAATATTTCTATGGGAGCAAGGACCAAAACATAAATACCAAAGAGCTTATCATTGAGACTGTACTCCCATCTGAAACTTCAGAAGTGAATATGAACTGATCTGAAGCAAAAAGAGCCTTCTTGGAAGGCCTCAGGAAGGATTTTAAAAGCCTAATTAGAGAAATAGATGAAAAACTGACCAATGAATAAAAATATGAAAAATGAAATCACAGAAGAATTTAAAAAGACAATTGGACAAATGGAAAAGGAAGTACAAAACCTTCTGGAGAAAATAACTCCTTAAAAGAAAAACTGGACAGATGGAAAAGGAAATGCAAAAGTTCAATTTGCATTTGAAAAAAACAATTTGATAAAAATTAGAATCAGGCAAGTAGAAGTTAATAAATCTATGAGACATCAAGAATCAGTCAAACAGAATCTAAAGAATGAAAAGACAGAAGAAAATGTCAAATATCTAATTGGGAAAACAACTGATCTGGAAAATGGATTCTGGAGAGAAAATCTAAGGATTATTGGTCTACAAGAAAGCCATGATGAAAAAAAGGCTGCACATCATCCAAGACATCATCAAAGAAAATTGTCCAGAAGTCCTAGATCCAAAGGGCAAAATAGTCATCAAAAGAATCCACCATTCACCTCCTGAAAGGGACCCCAGACTAAAAAAATCCAAGGAATATTACTGCCAAATTCCAGAACTGTGAAGTGAAGGAGAAAATATGGCAAGCAACCGGAAAGAAACCATTCCCATATTGAGCAGCTACAGTTGGAATCACATAGGACCTTGAAACTTCTACCTTAAAAGAGCAAAAGGATTGGAAGATGATATTTTGTAAGGCAAAGGAGCTGGGACTACAACCAAGGATCCATTGCCCAGAAAAATTGAGAATAATATTTCAGATAATGAGATGGACATTCAGTGAAATAAGTGATTTCCAGACCTTCCTGATGAAAACGCCAGAGCTCAATAGAAAATTCACTCTTCAAACACTGGTCTCAAAATAGGCATAAAAAAGTAAACAGGGGGAAAATAAAACTTGTTATTCAATGTGTGTAAACTGGTTACATCCCTATAAGGGAAGATGATACTTGTTAATCTTGAGAATTGTATACTTATTATGAGATATAAAATGGATATACATAGATAGAGGGAGCAAGAATAAATTAAATGATGTAGTGATAAAAATGCAATTTAAGAGTGTGAAGGGGTTGTAATGGGAGATGTGAAAACTGAAAGGAAGAAAAACTTAAAACTATGACACAGGAAGAGGGAAAGGGGAGGGAGATGAACATTGTTTGAGATTTACTCTCGTCTGCTTTGGTTGAAGGAGAGAATAACAAACTCAGTTAAGTGTAGTAATCTAACTAGCTATATAGACAGTGGGAGGGGAAGGGGGAACAAAAGAAGAGGCGAGGCTAAAAGTGAGGGAAAAAGTAGTAAGGGAAAAGGGGAGTAAAAGCAAGGGGGGTTGAAAGAAGGGAGGGATGCCTGAGGGAGACAGTGGTCAAAAATTAAAACTCTATTGTGGAGGGGAAAGGAGAAGGGAGAACTAAAAGCATAATTAGGGGTAAAGAGGATGGAGGGAATGACACAGATAGCAGTCATAACTGTGAATGGAAATGGGATTAACTCTCCCATAAAATGGAGATGGATAGCAGTTTATAATCCATAATCCAACAATATATTGTTTTCAAGAAACACATTTGAAATGGGGGTACACACACAGGGTAAAGATAAAAGGTTGAAACAGAATATATTGTTCTTCATCTGATGTAAAAAAAAGCAAGGGTAGCAATCCTAATCTGAGGCAAAGCAAAAGCAGAAATAGATCTAATCAAAAAGATAAGTAAGGAAGCTATATCTTGCTAACAGGCACCATAGAGAGCAAAGCAATATCATTACTAAACATATATGCTCCAAGTGGTATAGCGTCCAAATTCTTAGAGGAGAAGTTTAGGGAATCAAAAGAAGAAATAGATAGAAAAAACTATACTAGTGGGGAATGTTAACCTCTCCCTATATGAACTTGATAAATCTAATCTCAAAATAAACAAGAAAGAAGTTAAGGATGTGAAAATCTCTAGGTAAAGTAGTTATGATAGCTCTCTGGAGAAAACTGAATGAGGATAGAAAGGAATATACCTTTTTCTCAGCAGTACATGGCACATATACAAAAATTAACCATGTACTAGAGCATAAAAACCTCAAAATCCAGGGGAGAAAGGTAGAGATAGTCAATGCATGCTTCTCAGATCACATTGCAATAAAAGGCCATGGAAAGACAGACCAAAAATTAATTGGAAACTAAATAATCCAATCCTAAAAAATGAGTGGTTTAAACAACAAATAGAAACAATCAACAACTTCATTCAAGAGAATGACAATAATGAGACAATCTACCACATGTTTTGGGATACTGCAAAAGCAGTTCTCAGGGTAAAATTTTTATCTTTGAGTACCAATATGAATAAAATAGAGAAAGAGGAGATCAATGAATGGAGCATGCAGCTGAAAAAGCTAGAAGCAGAACAAATTAAAAGTCCCCAAGTAAATACCAAATTAGAAATATTGAAAACCAAAGGAGAGATTAATAAAGTTGAAATTAATAAAACTATTGGACTAATAAATAAAACTGAGTTGATTTTATGAAAAGAGCAATAAAATTTATAAACTTTTGGTCAATTTTATTTAAAAAAGAAACAAGAAAACTAAATTACCAATACCAAAAATGAAAAGCGTGAACCAACTTCTGAAGAGGAAATCAAAACAATAATTAGAAATTATTTTGGCCCAGCTGTATGCCCATAAATATGACAATCCAAGTGAGAAGGATCATGGTTTTAAAAAATATAAATTGCCCAGATTAACAGAAGAGGCAGTTGAATACTTAAATAATCCCATCTCAGAAAAAGAAATTGAAAATGCTATCAGTGAACTCCCTAGGAAAAAATTCTTCAGGGCCAGATAGATTTACAAGTGAATTCTATCAAACATTTAAAGTACAGTTAATTCCAACATTTTATCATCTCTTTGGGAAAAATGGAGAAGAAAGAGTCCTACCAAATGCTTTTTATGATACAAATGTATCCTTTTCCATTTGGCCCATTTTGCTTTTTAAAGCATTCTTCTCCTCATTGCCTTTTTGCACCTCTTTTGCCCTTTAGGTTAGTCTAATTTTAAAGGTGCTATTTTCTTCTGCATTTTTTGTGTCTCCTTTAGCAGGCTCTTGATACATTTTTTCACAATTTTCTTGCATCACTCTAATTTATCTTCCCAATTTTTCTTCTACTTCTCTTACTTGATTTTCAAAATCCTTTTTGAGCTGTTCCATGACCTGGGACCAATTTTCATTTTTCTTGGAGACTTTGAATGCAGCATCCTTGACTTCGTAGTCTTCTTCTGGTTGCATCTTTTGATCCTCCTCATCACTAATGATGTAAGAAAATACCTTTTCATAGAGAAAGTAAGTTTATATAGTCTCTTTTTTTCTCCCAGTTTGCTCATCTTTCAATCACTTGAACTTTGAGCGCTTTATTAATTGGAGAGCTCCAGAGGAAGCTGCTGCTTTGGCAGTGGCTGCCACCCCCTGGGGCCAGGGCTGGGCTTGGACTGGGGCTGGATCATGATCTCTTTTAGGCCGGGTGAGAGGCCCTTCCCACTAGCATTCTAATCTGTCTTTTGCATTTGCAGGTTGAGAAGTCTGGAAATCACTACAATCACCAGCAATTCAGTTCCCTAAGTCCTGTTTGAGCTCTGACAATACCAAACTGTGCTCCCCTCCTAGCACACAGCATTAGACCCTACCTTCAGTCTTTCATTTTGTGCCTTCTGATGCTGTAGAATTTGTTTAGAGTCATTTTTCTAGGTTTAAAGGATTGGGGGGGAGAACTCAAGCGGGTCCCTGCTCTTACTCTGCCATCTTGGCTCTGTGCCCCACAATTTACTTATTTTCAACGGTTATTTAAAAAAAAAAAAATTCTTGGATCTCTGAATTCTCTCTCTTCTTCCATCTGTCAGTTATTGAGAAGGAAAACAATATTATAAAAAGTATATATCTGAATGCATAAAAAGCATATTTCCATATTAGCCATTAAATTAGTATTTTAAAGCACCTACTATGATCTGGAATTTAGAGTAAGTGTATCTTTAAACAACATTTTTATTCTCGGTAACAGGCTGAATAGGTGACCCTGGGAAGGCTAATGAATCTATCTGAGCCTCAATCTCCCTGTAAAGTGGAGATGACAATAGTTACCTTGCTTGTCTTCATAAGTGGTGAGGACAGTGTGTAATTAAACTTAAAATGCTGTGAAATTTGTTGTAGTTGCTGCTGATATTGTTGTTATCAACATCATTACCTCCCCTAAGGGAAAGCTTATGGCCATTTACCAATCCAAGCCCACACATAAATAATATCCATTTAAAACAACTGAAAATAGATACCTTGAAATAATTAACTAAACTCTTGATAAGGGGAGGAGAATGCTTTATAATCAGCTTGCACACTGTGATTGTACTATATATCAAATCAGTCATTTTTTAATGATTCTCTTGGAGAATATATAATCATGAAACTTTTTTTTTCTCTCTCTCTAGGAGCTGGGAAGTAACAGTCCTCCACAAAGGAACTGGAAGGGAATTGCTATTGCCCTGTTGGTGATTCTTGTTGTGTGCTCGCTCATCACTATGTCAGTCATCCTCTTAACCCCAGGTGATCTCTCTTTTCAGTTCTCTTTCACTGATCTTATTGAACAATTGCACTTTATATTCTGAATGACTATATTAGGGTAACAATAAATAGTGAATGTTAACATCGATTGGGCTAGAAATTGAACTAAGAGAAGGCCATTAGCAAAATGATGCAATAGGTTAAAATCAGGGGTAGGTAACCTGTGGCCTCAAAGTCACATGTGGCCCTCTGAGTTCTTAAGTGTGACCATTTGACTGAATGCAAACTTCACAGAAGAAATCCCCTTAAACTTAGACTCAGTCAAAAAGCTGTACCCAAGGACCTAGAAGGCCACATGTCCTCAGTGCTGCAGGTTCCCCACCTATGGGTTAAATTCTGAAATAACTCAGAGACATTTTTAGTATGATCTAACTGCAAACTGCAAGTGGAATTGCTGAAAGTGGTGTTCTTTTGCCTTATGTGAATTGGTAGCATTGTATGGTGGAAAGAGCTATGGATATAAAATCAGAGGTTGTGGTTGATCATTTTCAATTATGCCTGACCCTTTGTGATGCCATTTGGGGTTTTCTTTATTTATTTATTTATTTTTAGATTATGACATTCATTTCCACAAAATTTTGAGTTCTAATTTTTCTCCCCATATCTCCCCTCCCCCTGCCCCATAACACCTTGAATTCTGATTGCCCCTTCCCTCAATGTGACCTCCCTTTTATCATACCCCACTCTCTTGATTCTTGTGTGTGAAAGTCGAATTTCCTCCTCAGTTCTGGTCTTCTCATCAAGAATGTTTGAAAGTCCTCTGTTGCATTGAACGACCATTTATTCCCTTGAAGTATTATACTCAGTTTTGCTGGGTAGGTGATTCTTGGTTTTAATCCCAGTTTCTTTGACTTCTGGAATATCCTATTATAAGCTCTTTGATCCCTTAATGTAGAAGCTGCCAAATCCTGTGTTACCTTGACTGTGTTTCCACAATACACAAATTACTTCTTTCTAGTTGTTTGCAATATTTTCTCCTTGACCTGAGAACTCTGAAATTTGGCCACAATATTGCTAGAGTTTCTCTTTTTGGGTCTCTTTAAGGAGGAGATGGGTGAATTCTTTCAGTATTTGTTTTGCACTTTGGTTCTAGAATATGTGGGCAGTTTTCCATGATAATTTAATGAAAGATAATGTCTAGGCTCCTCTTTTGATGATGCCTTTCAGGTAGTCCCATAATTTTTAAACTGTCTCTCATGGACCTGTTTTCCAGGTCAGTTGTTTTTCCAATGAAATTTTTCACATTATCTTCTATTTTTTTCATTCTTTTGGTTTTTGTTTTGCAATTTCTTGTTTTATCATATGGACATTTGCTTCCCTTATCTCCACTCTCATTTTTAAAGAATTATTTTCTTCTATGAGCTTTTGAACCTCCTTTTCCATTTGGCTGATTCTGCTTTTTAAAACTTTCTTCTCCTTTTTGACTTTTTGGACCTCTTTTTTTCCAACTGAATTAGCCTATTTTTAAGGTGTTGTTTTCTTCAACATTTTTTGGGTCTCCTTTAGCAAGCTGTTGACTTGCTTTCTAAGCCCTTTCATGGTACAGGATGCAGAAGCCTTGACTTCCTCTGACAATATGCATTGTTCTTCCACATCCAAAAGGATGGAAGGAAATACCTGTTCACCAAGAAAGTAACCTTGTATGGTCTTATTTTTTCCCCTTTTGTGGGTATTTTCCCAGCCAGTTACTTGATTCTGGAATTCTTCATTAAGAGGAAGGTCCTAATCCTCCTTTTCACCCCAGGAGAGTGCCTCAGGGCTGAGATTCAGATCAGCTGCTCATTTCCCCCAGGGGCTTTAGGTGGGGGCAGGGCCACCATTCAGATATGAATTTCAGATCAGCTGCTCAATTATCCCAGGTGCTTTAAGCTGAGTCACTTGCACAGTGGATGCTGCTGATTTGGCCACTGCAAAGCATCACTGCCACCTTGCTGCTGTTGCTGCCACTGCTTCCTGTGGCCTCTTGCTGGGGTAGACCCTGTGCTACTCTTGCCTAGCTGGGAAAGCCCTCTCACTGACCTTTGAAGCTTTCTTTGGCCCTTGTGGGTTGAGGAATCTGAGACTCTCGCTGCTGGGGAGTCTACCCTAGAGGCCTGCTCCTCCTGGTGCTGCATGATCTGGGCTGGGCTCCACCCTGCTCAGTGTCCCATGGGGTCCACCTTTCCTGTCTGCCTTCTAGTTACCTTTGGCTGGAAATCTCTTTCACTCCGCTGTTCTGTAGCTTCTGCTGCTCTAGAATTTGTTGAGAGTCATTTTTTACAGGTATTTTATGGGCTGTGGAGGAAGAGCTAGGGTATATGCATCTTTCTATTCTGCCATCTTGGCTCTGCCTCCTTGGGATTTTCTTGACAGAGGTATTGAAATAGTTTGTGTTTTCCTTGTCTAGCTCATTTTACACATGAGTAAACTAAGGCAAAGAGGGTTACACAACTAGTAAGTGTCTGAGGCCGTATTTGAACTCATGAATATATCTTCCAGATTCTAGTGCTGGCATTCTACCCATTGAGCCAACTAGCTGCCCTGATGTCTGAAGACTTAGATTCAAATCACAGCTCTGTAATTTTCTGCCTGTGTATCCTAAAGAGAACCTTAAGAGTTACTGGAAAGGATTGCACTTTATATTTTGAATGCATTTAATTTAAATATATACAATTATTAAACACATTTAATGATAATCAACATTTTGATAAAAACAATTTTCATTATTAGAAGAAATCTGTTCTCCAAAAGACAGATTTTTTTGAGATTTTACTCTCCTTATCCACCAGATTTTTGAAAATGAAGTGGGCATTTCTCCATCAACTTTTTCATACTTTCCAACTAATAAATGAGCTTTTCCTCATTTGTGAGAGTCTTGTCCAGAATAAAATTCCCCCTCATTATTGCTCATCTAATGTTTTAAAGATAAACTCTTTGATTGGGTAATTCAAGGAAAAAAAAAGAATGCTTCTTTGGATACAAAAGGAACTTCCAACAGATATGCAAATAATTGACTTTTTGTGTTCCTTTGCCTATCTTAGGATGCATTTTCCTCTATTCCTTTTCTGTTTTATCTTTCTGCCCAGGGATGTGGAGAGTGTTCTAAACACAATCTAGCCTCTATATCTGATTTCGTGTATAAAATTTCTATCTTGATTGTCTCTTCTGATTTCTGAATTTCCTAATAGAATAAAATTCTCTTAATGTATAATGTACTTCCTCTCCAATCTTTTATGTCTGAACTCTGGCATTCATATTATTAAAATTGTCATTATTACTCTCATTTAATAAAATACAAATTTCTTCAGTGTGATGTTCAAGTTACTCCACATTATGACTCTGTCCTAATTTTCCAACCCTACTTTTTATGACTCCATTTACTTCACCATTCAACAGTTTATTAAAAAAAATACTGTGTACCAGAATAACTGTGTTGTTATATTTTTCCTTCATTTTCAAAGAGGACTATGACATCAAGATGATGACATGACTTGCAGTTGACTTTGATTTGAGTGAGGGAGGGCTGTGCAAGGTGATCAGCCTCACTTTGTCCTCCAGAGCCATCTGGTTTCAGTGGTCTGATATTCATCAGGATGACTGGAGAGGGCCCAGGGTTCAATGTGGGACCTTGGCCATTTTAGGCTAAGGTCTTATCACATTCTCACTTTAAGTGAGATATACCCATTGAATGACTAGCCCTCTTTAAGTGGTTACTCAAGGGATGGATCCTTTTACAAAAATGAACAAACAAACAAATAAATAAATAAATAAATAGAACTGTGCTAACTACTAAAGAAAAAAATCCAATGAGTGAAATAATTCCTTCTTGCCAAGAGTTTGTACTCTTTCAAGGTAGAAAATGAGAACATATATAAATTTATATAGAGTAAATATTAAGAGAATATTATGTATATGTATAACGATATATAGAGAGATAGACATGTATGAATAATGACAAAGTAGTTTGGAAGGGAAGATACTAGCAATTGATGAATCTGGAAAGATTTCAAGTAGAAAATAATAGTCTGTTTAGTGGAGAGAGGGATTATATGAAGCAGAGATCACAAGGGACTCTACTTGAAACTTCAAAGACAGACAGTGCAAAATTAAAGAGCTTCTGCGTGGCAAATAGATAGGACATGTTTTTTGCATTACAAATTGTGAAAGGAGAATTAATACAAGATTAGTTTGTAAAGAAAGACAGAAATCAGTTTGCAAAAGGCCTTAAAAGATAAACAGAGGAATTTAAATTTTATCCTGAAGCAATGGGAAACCAATGGACATTGTTGAATAAGGTGACATGATCAGATCTGGTTTTAAGCATTTTGGTAACAGAAGAGACAATGAGAGGCGCGACTGATAATGAGAGGAGCCAAGACAGAGACACGTTTAGGAAACTTGCAATATCATTGGTTAGCAGTAATGAAGTTCTGAATGAACATTTTCATTGTTCTCCTGTGTTCTTTCATCTCTGTCCCTTTTCTTTAAAAAAGCCTTTATGAAATACCTGTAGCAAAAATTTGCATACATAGAACACTTTACAAAAACTGCTTTGAATTCAGCAATTCTGGGCTCCCAAAACAGGTTTTTTGAGAACCACCCAGAGAATGAATGGACATGAAGCAATCCTTTTCTTTAATCTAAATTATATAAAAGATATAGGACTTGAGCTTGAAGTCAGTACTTTGCAGAATAATGTCCCAGCCAATCATGCTGAATTCAACAAAATTCCTATTAACTGAAAATTCCCTTTTTATGCACCCAAAAAAGATTTTGTTCCCTGAATAACAATAGATACTTAGTGAATTTCATTAGTCATTGTGTACATTTTTTCATGTGAAATCAGAAGCTCCATTTAAAAAATTTAATTGTGTTTTAAATTGTAAAAACTTTTTGAAATGCCATGGATTCCTAAATATTAATTTCTAAATGGCAGAAAACCTATCCAGCCAGTCTAAATGCTTTAAAACATATTTTCATTCATTTTCATGCAAAAGGTGGAATGTTCTTCAGAAGTGATAGAGATAATTAAAAGTATCACTGATAGTGATTTTCAGACATTAGGTTCTCCAGATGATGGAGATGTACCTAGGAAATCATATTGATAAAAAGTTTAATATTTGGGGTTAGCTTAAACTCATGATAGAGCTTGTTCAAAGTTCATATTCCCCATAAAGATTAGGAAACTTAAACGTATTACCAATAAATCCATTTCCATTTATTCAAGGGAACTGAGATCATCACACCTCAAAATTAATATATTACTATGTTGTCTATTCCTGACTTGTCCAATCCCAACTGATTCCTTTTTCCCCAGTGTAAAAAGAAGTGTGACAAACTCCCCTGAGTTATATGAAACAAAGATAATGTTGACTGCAGAGTAATCAGAAATAGCTTTGCCTCTTCCACCATCTTACAATATTAAAAGAAACATTATTATTTTATGCCAGGCCCAGACTTCCCACACTGAATATGCACATTCAAAATATTTTCTAATGACATCCCTATGACTGTAATCAGCATGCTCCATCATAATCTCCACCTGTTGAAATGTCTCACAGGTTTTAAGGCCCAGCTCAGTGCCATCTCCATCCTGCTATCAGTTTTTCTCAAGCCAAAATTCAGCTCTCTGTATTCAAATTTTGAAGTACTTTTGGACTTTTCCTCTGTACTTTATATACTCTGCTATTAATCTTATTTTTTAAGGTACATGCCTTTCCCTTCAATGCCCCTATTTAATCATATGCATCATGATAGCAGATTTATATTTTATTGCATGTTTTGTATTTGCAACCTATATTGCAGCAGTATATATCACTGCTTTATATTTGTTTAATTGAATCAAAGAATATGAAGGCAATGTGAAATATTGGATAGATTCCTGAATTTGGAATCAAGATTTTTAGTCAAATCTTAGTATTGATATGTTAGCTTTACAACACTGGGCAAGTTGCTTTAGATCTCTCTGCCTTCCTGGGTCTCAAGGCCTAGGAAGATTCTTAAGTTCCGTCTAGACAAAGAAAAGGATCAAATAATGCTTATGATAATTTAATAATCAATATATTTTTATAGTTCAATTCTCTTTTTGTATATACATGTACATGCATATGTTTTATATGTGTATATGTAATTATGATATGTTATCTGCTAAATCTTTTAATTATGGATCCCAATACTTAATTCTTATTCTCTGTAATCATAATCACATGAGTGAGCCTAAAAGAATGATGAAGAAAAGCAATTTTGAAAAAAATAATACTTTGTTTCAGAAAGCTATTTTAATCTTATTTCAATCACTATGTAATAGCTAAGAAATCAATGAATAGAATGTATTATCTTCCTCTTTACAATTCTGGGAAACTTTCATTTGCTTCCACTTCTGATTATGTTTTCCCTATGCTTCATCCTATAGCTGTATTTGTCTACCCTTGACTGACTACCAGTGATTGTGTGGTCTACAGGGGGTGCTGGATTGGAGGTGGAGGGTGAATGTAAGAAAGATCTACTCCCTGCCTGATCTTTTCTTTAACCAAGTCTATATACTGTACTAATTAACACTACAATATATTTTTTTGTGATTTGCTTTTTTGTTTCTTCACATCTTTGTGAATAATTTTCTAAATGGAAACTTCCACTCATGAAGGTAAACTACCAGTGAGTCTGCAATTTATAAATTTAGATTTTCCTTTGACAAGTGACTTGACTAAAGTTGTATAGTTCATTTGTGTCTTGGGTGGCACTTGAAGTCACAGCTTTTTTGCTCCCACATTTATAACCATAATATCATTCTGCCTCTCAAAATATAGCTTAGGTCATTCAGTCTGTCTTCAAACAATTACTATGCTCTTATTAATTTCCAGATTCCTTAGTAAGAACTAGGAATAGAAAAATAAATGGCAGCTATTGAGTTTAAGAAACATAGACTCTAAACTAGAAAAGGCTGTTAAAAGATCTAATTTTAGAAAGCTAAAGGTCTGTAGGTAAAGAATGTTGCATATACCACTAGACTTAGTTGCTTTATTTGTAATTAAAGAAAATTGCCAAGAGAATTTCAATGGGGAAGAATATGTTGGGGAAATGGCAGTAATATAAATGTTACCAGTGAATATATATATATATATATATATATATATATATATATATATATATATATATATATAAACACACATACATACATATATATGTGTATATATATATGTACATATGTATGTATTTAAAATCAAATCATAAAAAGTCTTTGAGAGGTTCTGATATTAAGGAGTGAACTCTCAGAGTGACTATGATTTTCTATTCCCCTACAGAAGTATCTTGTTGAAATTATACATACATATATGCATGCATGTGGACACACATACACAAATAAATGAACACATGCATGCAAGCATGCATATATATACATACACACACATATGTGTGTTTATTAACTGATTCAGTGTTCCATAGTTTTATAAAGCAAAGAATCATTTTTTTTTTCAATCTGGGGTCCTGACTTAAAACTCAGGGAGTTTTATGCTGCTTCAGAGTTAAAATAAGTAAAAATAATGCATATCAGAATAAATATCCAGTTATTAAAGGCATAAAAATGAGTAACTGTGTGAATTAGGAAAGACCTTTTGGAAGTAGCTCTTTAAGTAAACACTGAAGAGAGCTAGGGAGGCAGGTATGAAGTAGGAATGCATTCTAATTTGGGGGGACTTGAAAGTAGAAATAATTTCCACTGAGAACGAAAATTAACAAAGGTTGCCGAGGAGCCAGCATGATGGAGGAGGGGCTGCAACTGAACAGAATTCTCTCAACTTTTCCCTCCAACCCACTTTAAAATAATGACTCAAATCACATTCTGCTTAATCAGATTCAGTAAGAGTTTAGGGTGAGAATTTTTCAAGCTTAAGAAAACTTTTGTGGTCAGCAAAAGCTTGTGACTCTGGAGTGGGAGGTAGTAACAGCATATGAGCTACAGAAAGAGCATCTGTGGTGGCAGAGAAGATTAATAACAAGCTCAGAAGACAACAAAGGGAATAACAGCTATAAGAAAGCCTGAAAAAGTGCTGATTGACCCAAGTCCAACAAGAATACCTGGAAGACTTAAATAAAACTAGAAGAGTAGTAGAGGAAAAATGGGGAAATAAATGAGAGTGACCCAAGAAAATTATAAAAAAGAGAATTAACAAGTGGGTAAAAGGGCATAAAAATATTCAAGTAAATAACACCTTAAAAAACTAAATTAGGGAAGAGCCAAGGTGCAAAGAGAAATCAGAAAGTTCCACGAGCTTTCTCTATTTCTCCTCATAGCAAGTTTAAGTCAAGCCTCTGCATGGATTCTGGAGTGACAGAGCCCACCAAAAGATAGAGTGAAACAATTTTCCAGCTTAAGATTATTTAGAAGGATGTCAGGAAAGGTCTGTCTCACTTGGGCAAAAAGTGAGTGCAGTTCAGTGTAGAGAGTGTCTAGGCAAGCCAGTGGAATGCTCTTAACCATAGTATAACTCAGCAATCCAGCTCACTTAATCCTATCTCAGAAGTCTGATGGCATGAAAGTGTAGCTATAGGGCCTACAGGCCCAGCACAGAAGGCAAATTTTCACACCAGCACAATGAGTAAGCCACAAGAAACTGAGGGTCTGATATGGAAAGACTGGGCCCAGGATCATGGCATAATAAGCTTAGAACAGTACATCCTGTGTGGCACAAGCAGAGTCCAATTTTAAAAATGAAGAAAAAACAGAACAAAAAACTTTGACCATTCAATGCTACTATGGCAACAGGGAAGATCCAAACACAAACTCAGAAGAAGATAACAACATGAAAATGCCTACATGAGAAGCCTTGAAGGGGAATATGAATTGGTCTCAAACCTCCCTCCCCCTCCCCCCAAAAAATACTTTTAGACTCTTGGAAGAGCTCAAAAAGGATTTAAAAATCAATTAAGAGAGATAGAAGAAAAATTGACAAGAGAAATGAAAGTTATATGGGGGAATTATGAAAAAAAATATTCAACAGCTTGGAAAAGGAAGCACAAAAATTGGCTGAATAAAACAGCTCCTTAAAATATAGAATTGGCTAAATTGGGAAAACAGTATCCACTGAAGCAAACTCCTTTAAAAATTGAGTTAGCCAAATGGGAAAAGGAAGTACAAAATAATTTGAAGAAAATAATGCGTTAAAAGTTAGAATTTGGCAAGTGGAAGCTAATGACTCTATAAAACGTTAAGAATCAGTCAAAAAAAAATTTTTAAAGAAATGAAAATTTAGAATAAAATATACAATATCTCATTGGAAAAAAAAAAAACTGGCATGGAAAACATATCCAGGAGAGATAATCTAGGAATTACAGACTAATTAATACCACATTTAAAAAAAAAAAAAAGAGGGGGGTGGAGTCAAGATGGCGGAGTAGAAAGACGCACGTTTACGAGCTCTGAACCCACAGGCCATAGATTTAATGTAAAAAGAGATCCCCATAAGTTCTGGATCACTGCAAGGTGTGCAGAAACAGAGTGGAAGAGATTTCCGTTCCAGAGAGCCCTGGAGAGCCCTCCCCAGGGGCCGTCACGCCCTGGAAAGTGGACCCCACCCCAGCACTACCCTGGCCACGGCCTCAGAGAAGCTGATCCAAGCAGGCTTCAGGAACGGAAGCTCTGGTGGCCGGGAAGGTCCCTCCGCCCACAGAAGCTACAGGTCAGTGAGAGAGACGGCTGGGCTGGATGAGAGGGGGAGCGGAGTGTCTCTGTGACTCGGGTCCCCTCGGGAGGAAGCAGCGGAGGCAGAGGCGGGGGCAGTGGCAGAGGCAGAAGCGAGGGTGGTACTGGAGGCAGCAGCTGCAGCGGCGGAGGCAGCTGCTGTGGCGGCGGCCCGGGACTCCCCCAGCAGCAGGCAGGATCTTCATTACTGAAAGTCTCTGCATAAACCCCCTGAGGGGGCTGAGCCTGGGAGATGGCCCTGCCCCACCATTACTGAAGGTCTCTCCATAAAGCCCCTGAGGGAGCTGAGCCTGGGAGGCGGCTCTGCCCCCACCCCAGCACCAGAACTAAAGCTCACATTGAATAACAGGGCACGGTGCAGAAAGCCCATTTGAATCTCAGACCCCAAGCACTAGCTGGGCGGATCTAGGCGGGGGTGGACAGGAATCTCAGAAGTCAAGTAACTGGCTGGGAAAATGGCTAGAAAAGGGAAGAAAAATAAGACTATAGAGAGTTTTTTCCAACAGATGCAAATGATCCCGACTTTCGGATCTGACGAGGAGGAGGACATATTCTTGCCATCAGGGAAAGACATGGAGGGCAGGGCCTCAGTGCCCCAGCTATCCCAGGGGGATGTCGGGTGGGCTCAGGCCTTGGAAGAGCTCAAAAAGGATTTTGAAAAAGCAAGTTAGACAGGTGGAGGAAAAACTGGGAAGAGAAATGAGAGACATGCAAGAAAAGTATGAAAAACGGGTCAATACCTTGGTAAAGGAGACCCAAAAAAATGCTGAAGAAAATAACACCTTGAAAAATAGGCTCACTCAATTGGCAAAAGAGGTTCAAAAAGCCAATGAGGAGAAGAATGCTTTCAAAAGCAGAATTAGCCAAATAAAAAAAAGAGGTTCAAAAGCTCACTGAAGATAATAGTTCTCTCAAAATTAGAATGGAACAGATGAGGTCTAATAACTTTACGAGAAATCAAGAAATCACCAAACGAAACCAAAAAAATGAAAAAATGGAAGAGAATGTGAAATATCTCATGGGAAAAACACCTGACCTGGAAAATAGATCCAGGAGAGACAATTTAAAAATTATGGGACTACCTGAAAGTCATGATCAAAAAAAGAGCCTAGATATCATCTTCCATGAAATTATCGAGGAAAACTGCCCTGACATTCTACAACCAGAGGGCAAAATAAGTATTGAAAGAATCCATCGATCACCACCTGAAAGAGAGCCAAAAGGAGAAACTCCTAGGAACATTGTGGCCAAATTCCAGAACTCCCAGGTCAAGGAGAAAATCTTACAAGCAGCTAGAAAGAAACAATTCCAGTATTGTGGAAATAAAATCAGGATAACTCAAGATCTAGCAGCTTCTACATTAAGGGATCGAAGGGCATGGAATAGGATATTCCAGAAGTCAAAGGAACTAGGACTCAAACCAAGAATCACCTACCCAGCAAAATTGAGTATAATACTTCAGGGGAAAATATGGTCTTTCAATGAAACAGAGGACTTTCAATCATTCTTGATGAAAAGACCAGAGCTGAAAAGAAAATTTGACTTTCAAACACAAGAATGAGAAGAAGCATGAAAAAGTAAACAGCAAAGAGAAGTCATAAGGGACTTACCAAAGGTGAACTGTTTACATTCCTACATGGAAAGACAATATTTGTAACTATTAAAACTTTTCAGTATCTGGGTAGTTGGTGAGACCATACACATACATGTACATGCATGCACACACACACACACACACACATGCACACACATACAGAGACAGAGAGCACAGATTGAATTGAATAGGATGGGACCATATCTTAAAAGAAATTAAGGTAAATGGTGAAAGAGAAATGTAGTGGGAGGAAAGAGGCTGAAATGGAATGGGGTAATTATATGTCATTTAAGAGGCAAGTAGGAGACTTTTTAGTGGAGGGAAAAAGAGGAGAGCTGAGAAAAAAAACAAAACAAAACAAAACAAAAAACAAGAAGTTTACCCTCATCACATTTGACTAAAGGAAGGAATAAAATGCACACTCATTTTGGTATGAAAACCTATCTTACAGTATAGGAAAGTGGGGGAGAAGGAGATAAGCAAGGGGGGATGATGGAAGGGAGGGCAAAGGGAGGAGGGAGCAATTTGAAGTCAACACTTGGGGAGGGACAGGATCAAAAGACAGAAGAGAAACAATGAGGGGCAGGTTAGGATGGAGGGTAATTCAGTTAGTCTTACACAACACGACTATCAGGGAAGTCATTTGAAAAACTACACAGATATGGCCTATATTGAATTGCCTGCCTTCCCAAAGGCAATGGGTGGGGAGGGAGGGATGGGGAGAATTTGGAACTCAAAGTTTTAGGAACAACTGTTTAGTATTGTTGTTGCTACTAGGAAAGAAGACATACAGTTAATGAGGAATAGAAAGTCATCTGGCCCTACAGGAGAAAAGAGAAAATGGAGACAAGAGAAGGGAGGGATGACAAAAGAGAGGGCAGATTGGAGATAGGGAAAATTAGATTGCTTGGGGTATTGGGGTGGGGGAGGAGATAAAAGGGGAGAAAATTTGGAACCCAAAATTTTGTGAAAATGAATGTAAAAAGTTAGATAAAAAAAAAAAAAAAAAAAAAAAAGAGCCTGGATAGCATCTTCCAAGAAGTGATCATGGAAAACTGTCCTGATATGCTAGAACAAGAGGGTAAAATAGCCATTGAAAAAATTCACCAATAAATTTCTGAAAGAGATCCCAGAATGAAAATTGCAAGGAATATTGTAGTCAAATTCCAGAATTATCAGGGAAAAGAGAAAATACTGCAGATGTACACAAAGTAACAATTCAACTAAAAAGGAGTTATAGTCAGAATCACAGCAGCTTCTACACTGACGGATCAGAAGGCTTGGAATGTAACATTCTCGAAGGCAAAGAAGTTTGGATAATAACTAAGAATCAACTATCCAACAAAACCAAACATAATCTTTCAGGGGAAAATATGGACATTCAATGAAACAGGGGACTTCAAAATATTTCTGATGAAAAGACCATAGCTGAACAGAAAATTCAATCTTCAAACCCAAGATTGATGATAAGCATAAAAAAGATAAACTGGAAAGAAAAAGATAACGCTTTATTCCATAAAATTAACCTGCTTATATTGCTACGTAGGAAGATGATACTTGTAATTCTTGTGAACTCTGTCTCCATTAGGGAAATCAGGATTATACTTAGACAAAATGTATGGGTATAAATTGACTTTTCTGTGATGATATAAAAAAAGGGGGTGAAAAATGATTATATAAGGAGGAGAGGAAACAGAATAGCCTAAATTATGTTACATTAAGTGGTGCTGAAGACCAATTCCAGTACAGGGAAAGAAGAGAGGGTGTGAACAGTGTTTTAACCTTGCTCTCATCAGATTTGGCCCAAAAAGGGAATAACATACACACTCACTTGGGTATAGGAATTTATTTTACCCTCTAGTGAAGTAGGAGGGGAAAGAAAGCAGTAGGAAAGAATATGGAGAGTGATGGAAGGGAGGACAGATTGAGGGAGGTGGGGATCAGCAGCAAAACACTGGTGAATAGGGAGAGGATGAAAGGAGAAATATATAAACACTGAGGAAATAGGGTGGAGGAAAATATACAGTTACTAACAATAATTGTAAATGTGAATGAGGTAAACTCTCCCATAAAATGCAAGTGGACAGCACAGTGAGTTAAAAACCATAATCCTACAATATTTTGTTTACAAGAAACACATTTGAGGCAGAGATACATATGGAGGAAAGAATATATTATGCTTCCTATATATTATTTTATAATTATATTTATAATTTTATAATTAATATGCTATAGGACAGAATATATTATGGTTCAGTTGAAGTAAAAAATACAAAAAACAAAAAAGGAGTAGAAACGTTGATCTCAAACAAAGTAAAAACAAAAACAGATGTAATTAAAGGAGATAAGGAAAGAAAATGCATCCTGCTAACAGGTATCATAGACAATAAAATAATATAAATACTAAATTCATATGCACCAAACGATATATAATCCACATTCTTAAAGGGAAAGTTAAATGAATAATAGGAAGAAATAGATAGTAAAACCATATTGGTAGGGGATCTCACCAACCTCCTCTCAGAACTAGATAAATCTAACCACAAAATAAATGAGAAAGAAGTTAAGGAGGTGACTAGAATTTAAGAAAAGTTAGATGTGCTATACCTTTGGAATAAACTTGAATAGGGATAGAAAGGAAAATATATTTTTCTCAGTGGTACATGGCACTTACATGCATGAAAAGAAGACCATGTATTGAGGCATAAAACCCTCTCAATTCAATGCAGAAAAACTAAATGCATACTTTAAAAACCATGATTCAATAAGAAAATTATGTGTAATAAAAGTCCACAGAAACAAAGTAAAAAATCTAATTGGAAATGAAATAATCTTATCATAAGGAATGAATGCTGATCTGAACCTCAACTCTCAGTGGCAGCCCTGCTCCCACCCAAATCCCCTGGGGAAATTGAGCATCTGATCTGAATCTCAGCCTTGAGCACCATACTGGGAGGAGGAGGAGTATTAAGACCCTCCTCTTGACAAAGAATTCAGAAGTCAAGTAACTGGCTGGGAAATTTCCCAAAAAAGGGAAAAAAATAAGATCATAGAAGGTTACTTTCTTGGTGAACAGGTGTCTCCTTCCATCCTTTCAGAGGAGGAAGAACAAGGCACACTGTCACAAGAAGTCAAGGCCTCTGCCCCTAAAATGAATATGAAGTGGGCTCAGGCCACAAAAGAGCTTGAAAAGCGAGTCATCAGCTTGCTGAAGGAGAATCAAAAAAAAAATGCTGAGGAAAATAACACCTTAAAAAGAGGCTAACTCAATTGGAAAAAGAGGTCCAAAAAGCCAATGAGGAGAAGGAGGCTTTAAAAAGTAGAATTAGCCATATAGAAAAGAAGGTTCAAAAGCTCCCTGAACAAAGTAGTTCTTTAAAAATGAGAATGGAGTTCAGGGAAGTTAATGACTATGAGATAAACCAAGAAGATAGAAAATAAAACTAAAAGAGTAAAAAAACTGAAGATAATTGAAAAAACTTTGAAAAAACAACTGATCTGAAAAATAGATCCTGGAGGGACAATTTAAAAATTATGGGATTGCCTAAAAACCATGATCTAAAAAAGAGCTTAGACATTATCTTTCATGAAATTATCAAGGAAAACTACCCTGATATTCTAGAGTCAGATGGCAAAATAAGTATTGAAAGAATCCACCCATCACCTCCTGAAAGAGACCCAAAAAGAGAAACTCCTAGGAATATTGTGGCCAAATTTCAGAGTTCCCAGGTTAAGGAGAAAATATGGCAAGAGACTAGAAAGAAACAATTTGTGTGTTGTGAAAATACAATCAGAATAACACAGGATCTGGTAGCTTCCACATTAAGAGAACAAAGGACTTGGAACAGAATATTCCAGAAATCAAAGGAACTGGGATTAAAACCAAGAATCATCTACCCAGCAAAACCGAGTATACTATTTCAAGGGAATAAATGGTCATTCAGTGAAATAGAGGACTTTCAATCATTCTTGATGAAAAGACCAGAACTGAGGAGAAATTTGACTTTCATACATAAGAATCAAGAAAAGCATGAAAAGGTAACAGGAAAGAGAAATCATAAAGGACTTTCTAAAGCTGAACTATTTACATTCCTACTTGGAAAGGTAACATGTGTAACTCTTGAGACTTTTCTCAGTATTTGGATAGGTGGAGGGATTGTTCACACACACACGCACACACACACACATATACACACACACACAGAGTATAGGTTGAGTTGAATCAGAAGAGATGATACCCACAAGAAAATAAAATAAAATTAAGGGGTGAGAGAGGAAAATACTGGGAAGAGAAAGGGAGAAATGGAATGGGACTAACACTCATAAAAGAGATAAGAAAAATCTTGTTCAATGGAGGAGAAAAGGGAGGAGGTGAGAGGGGTAAACTGAAGCTTACTCTTTTCACATATGGCTTAAGGAGAGAATAAAATACTCACTAAATTTGGTGTGAAAATCTATCTTACCCCACAGGAAAGTAGGGGAGAAGGGGACAAGTAGGATGAGGGGAATGATAGAAGGGAGGGCAAATGGGAGAAGGGAGTAACTAGAAGTAACCACTTTTGGGAAGGGACAAGGTCAAATAATAGAACAGAAAAAGGGGGGACAGGGTAGGATGGAGGGCAGTATATTTAGTCTTACACAAAATGACTATTTTGGAAGTCTTCTGCAAAATTACACATATATAGCCTGCATTGAATTGCTTGCCTTCTCAGTGGGGATGGGTAGGGAGGGAGGGAGGGAGAGAAGTTGGAATTCAAAGTATTAGAAAGGAATGTTGAGAATTATTATTGCATATAACTGGGAAATAAGAAACACAGGTAATGGGATATAGAAATTTATCTTGCACTATAAGAAAAGAGAGAAGATGAGGATAAGGGAAGGGTGTGATGTGATAAAAGGGAGGGTACATTGAGGGAAGGGGTAATAAGAATGCAAGGTGTTATGGGGTGGGGGGAAGGGAGTGATGGGGAGAAAAATTGGAGCTCAAAATTTTGTGGAAATGAATGCTGAAATCTAAAAATACAAAAATATAAAAAGAATGAATGGTTCAGACAACAAATTATAGAAACAATAAACAATGTCATTCAAGAAAATGATAATAATGAGACAAAATACTGAAATTTATCAAATGCAGCCAATACAGTTCTTAGGTGAAATTTTATATTTCCCAGTGATTGCATACATGCAGTAGAGAAAGAGGAGATCAATGAATTGGTCTAGCAACTAAAAATGTAAGAAAAAGAAGAAATTAAAAAAACCCAATTTAAATATGAAATTAAAATTTCTGAAAATCAAAGGAGAGATTAATAAAATTGGACCTCAGAAAATTGTTGAACTCATAAATAAAATCAAGAGCTGGTTTTATGAAAAAAAAGTCAAATAGAAAAACCTTTGGTTAAAATAATTAAGAAGAAAGAAAACCAAATTACCAGTATCAAAATAAGAAAGGGTGAATTCAACAACATTGAAGAGGAAATTAAAGAAATAATTAGGAGCCATTTTGCCCAACTCTATGCCAATAAGTTGGACAATCTAAGTGAAATAGATGAATATTTTTAAATGTATATAAATTATCTATAGGTTAACTGAAGAGAAAATAAAGTACTTAACCAGACATCAGAAAAAGAGATTCAACAAGCCACCATGGACTACCTAAGAAATACATTTCCGGAACCAGATGAATTTGCAAATGAATTCTATGAAATAATTAAAGAAAAAATATTTTCAATGATGCATAAACTATTTGGAAAAATAGGCAAAAAAGTCCAACTAAATTCCATTTTTGAAACAAATATGATACTGTTACCTAATCCTGGAAAAACCAAAACAGAGAAAGAATTATATAGATAAATTTCTCTAACTATTGGTGCAAAACAATTAATAAAGTATTATCAAGGAGATTCTAGCAATTTATCATGAGTATAATATATTAGGACCAGGTGAAATTTAAATAAAGGTACAAGGCTGGTTCAGTATTAGGAAAACAGCAAACAAAGATGATCATATCAATAACAAAAATGATAGAAATCATATAATTGTCTCAACAGATGCCGAAAAAAAAAACTTGACAAAATACAGCACCCATTCTTAATAAAGACAGTAGAGAGCATACCAATAAATGGAGTTGTCCTTAAAATGATAAACAGTATCTATCTAAAACCATCAACAAGCATTTTATATAATTGGTATAAGTTAGAATTTTTCCCGGTAAAGTCATGTGTCAAACAAGAGTGCCCACTATCACCACTATTATTTAATATTATAATATAATTGTTAGTTTTAACCATAAGAGATGGAAAAAAAAATGAAGCAATTACACCAGGCCATAAGCCAAAAAACTTTCACTCTTTGCAGGTGATATGATGATATACCTTTAGAATTCTAGAGAATGAACTAAAAAACAAAAACTGTTTCAAGTGATTAACAAGTTTAGCAAAGTTGTAGTGTATAAAACAAACCCACATAAATCTTTTGCATTTCTATATATCAACAAAGACTAGAAGCAGGAGACAGAAAGAAAAATACCACTAAAAGTAACTGTAGACAATTAAAAATATTTAGAGGTATACCTGCAAAAGGAAACCCAGGAATTATATGAATGCAAGTATACGAGAGTTTTCACACATATATAGTCAGATCTAAACAACTGAAAAAATATCAGTTACTCATGGATAGGCTGAGGTAATATAATAAAAACTGACAACTCTACTTAAATTACTTATTTAATACCATACCAAAATTACTAAAAAAAATAATTTGTATAGCTAGAAAAAATGACAATTCATCTGGAAGAACAAAAGGTCAAGACTATCAAAAGAATTAATAGTAATAAAAAAAAAAACAAGGAAAGTGGCCCAGCTGTACAAGATATAAAACTTCATTATAAAATGACAGTGATCAAAACTGTTTCTTACTGGCTAAGAAATAGAATAATACATCACTGGATTAAGTTATGTATACAAAACACAGTAGTAAATGACTATAGTAATCTGTTCTTTGATAAACCCCAAAATTCCAACTTCTGGGATAAGAGCTCATTATTTGACAAAAGCTGATGGGAAAAATGGAAAATAACGTGCAAAAAACTGGGGATAGACCAATATCTCACACTCTCTACCAAGATACTGTTGAAGTGAGTACATGATTTGGACATAAAGTGTTACACCATCAGCAGACTAGGAGAGCAAGTCATAGTTTACCTGTCAAATCTGTGTAGAAGAGAAGGACTTATAACTAAACAAAACATGGAGAATATTAGGAAATGCAAAATGGATTATTTTGATTGCATTAAAATAACAAAAAAAAAGTTTTTGTACAAATAAAACCAATGCAATCAAGATTAGAAAAAAAGCAAAAACCTGTGAAACTTTTTTTCAGCTAGTGTTCCTGATAAAGGCTTCACTTTTGAAATATATAATGAACAGATCAAATTCATTATAATTCAGGTCATTCCCTAATTGTAAATGGTCAAAGAATATGAAGTTTCCAGATGAAGAAACTAAAAGTATCTATCTTCGTATAAAGAAGTGCTCTATGTCACTATTGATTAGAGAAATGCAAATTAAATTAACTCTGAGTTACCACCTCAGGCCTATCAGATTGGCTAATATGAAAGAAAATGATTAATGTAGGAGAAGAGATGGAAAAAAAAAACTTGGAACAAGGAAGTAATTTACCTTAAGCCAGGACTGCCCAGGGTGGACACATAGCCCCTAGAAAGAAAAACATTTTGGGCTTCTTTGTTCTCTGGAAAGCCTGGGAAAATAGCCTTGAGCAAAACAGGGGCGGAACCCTTCCTCCCAGCGCCATCTTGTTCATGCCTTACCAGTCTCCCCTCAGTTTACCTGAGTTGTGACCAGTGAATGCCATCCAAGAGGCTGGGGGTTGGCAATTCCCTTACAATGAATGAAGTCATTGGAACCGGGAGAACATTGCCCACAGCAATAGTAACATTGTGCAATGATGAAGTATGATAGACTTTCCTCTTCTTGGCAGTACAATAATTCAAGATACAAAAGACTCATAATGAAAAATACTATCCACATCCAGAGAAAGAACCAAAGTATCTGAATGCAGATTGAAACATACTGTTTGCATTTCTTTTATTATTGCTTTTTTGCCTTTCTCCTATTTTTTTCTCTTTTGATCTGATTCTTCTTTCACAACATGACTAATGTGGAAATATGTTTAACGTGATTGTCTATCTATAAACTAAGACAAAACAAAATTGAATTAGCCTAATGGTAAAAAAAGAACAAAAATTCACTTTAGAACTTCTTAAAAAGCAAATTGGAAATGAAACCTATGTGGGACAATGCATAGAGCACTTGTCAGAGGACCTAAGTTCAAATCCAATCCCAGACACTTGGTACTTACTAGCTATGTGACCTTAGGCAATCACTTAATATCAATTGCCTTGCAAAAAAAAAAAAAAAGGCAGATTGGGCCAAATGATAAAGAGGTACAAAGTTTATACAAAATCTTTCTCAGTTACCACTCATTGAACCACCTCTTGATTACCTATAGTAATGTGGTAGTCACTTATTCCTGAAGCAATATGTTCTATTTTTAGATATGCCTATTTGTTAAGCATTTTCTCAAATCAGGTCAATATTTACATCCATGGTAGCCCTTATCACTGTTTTTTTTTTTTTTTTCCTCAGCAATTATGTAGAACAGTTCTGAACCATCTACTGCATGAAAATCTTTCAAGTGTTTGAAGACAGTACTGTCCTCTAAAATGTAGAAAAAGCAGAGACATCACCTTGCTGACAAAGTCCATATAATCAAAGCTATGTTTTTTCCAGTAGCAATATATGGCTTTGAGAGTTTGACTATAAAGAAAGCTGAGTTCTGCAGAATCAACACTTTGAAATTGTTTTTTTTTTTTAGAGATTTTTGAGATTACATTGGGCAGCAAGGAGATCAAATCAGTCAATATTTAAATTAATACCAGCTAGTCACTTGGAGGTCTAATTCTGAATCTGTAGCTTAAGTATTTTGGGCACATAAAAAAATGAGACCCATTGGCAAAGATCCTGAAGTCAGAAAAAAAAAAAAGGAAGGCAAAAGGAAAAGGGGGCAGGAGAGGATGACATGGATAGATAGTGCCATGGAAATGGTGAACTTTAACTTGGACAGACTGAAATTTAGTGGAGAGCAGAAAAGTCTGGCATGCTATGGTCTACATGGTTACTAAGAATCAGATATTACAGAATGACTGAACAGCAATAAGAGTAGTAAAGAAAAAAATCAGGGGAAAATACATCCAAGACAGACATAGCAAAGATATTTATGAAGTTCAGGTCAAGTTTACACAAAGTGTTTCCAAATTATAATTTTATTTAATACCATATATTTTCTTTATTTTTTTATCTTTTTGCAGTTAATGAAGTTAACGAGCATGCCAAATATTGAGCAGTGGGGGCAGAAGATTAATTTTTAAAAGCTAGTTAGAAAATTATGAACCTTCACCTTACAGATTTCCTCAGACTGCCGATCCTGGTGCTATTTTTGGCTAATAATGTATTTAAGCACCAATGTAGAACTAGGTTCAAAATTGAGATTACTTTACCCCTGGTCCATATTAGCTGTTTAATAGCCTTTCTGTTTCTCTTTGCTTTGGATAGTGGAAAGAATGGAAGTGTTGGAATAAGAAGGCAGATAGGGTTCAGATATACCCTCTGCTAGAAATCAATTTTTATTTGGTACTTAATCTCCCCTTTCCCAGTTTCCTCATATTTCAATCAAATCAAATGAATTAGATGACCTCTAAGAACCTCTAAGGAACTATTGTTTTCTCTTGGATTGGGTGTCTCCTTCTGACAGAATAACTTCACTGCAGGATGCTGTGGTGAAAAAGAATGGAAAAAAAATCTTCAGATAGATGGTGTGACTATCTCCAGGAATCAAGGAAGAAACTATTAAGATGACTAATCGGTTTAATAAAGTAGTAAGATACAAAATATCTATAAAGATTATGATGATTACATGTAATTCTGCCAAAACCAGAAAAAATATCAGAAATTCAATTAAAACTAAGTATAAAATTGATAAACTAGATGAATAAATAAAGAATTCATTGAACACTAACTATATTCAAAGTACTAGGAATACAAATAGAAAAGTATGTTGGTCAACCTCACGATGTACACAAAGTGTGTACATTCTAATGTGAATTAGAATTCACTCCTATTCGGTTCCTGCTCCAAATCAGATGGAAGGATCTTTTGATTCTTAGGGCAAAACTCACAGTAATGATACTTTTTCAATGACATTTTCACTGATAAAAATAATATCAGTGTTTGAAACTGAATCATGTGGAACTGGGCTGGATGCTCAGAAAGCCCAAATAAGAGAGATGGTTGAGAAGCTGGTGATGGGGGTTTGACCTAATACACTTTCTTCTAGTTTTCCTTCAGAGTTTCTTATTGTTTCAGTTAAGCTGTTTTGCTTGCAATGTAAATACATTTTGTAGGAAGATGGTGGAATTTCTTGTCCCTTCTCCACAAAGGCCACCTTGGTATGTGATGACTATGGGGGTTGAACTGAAGGCAGCACTGGCAATTTGGGGAGAAATGGATACTTTCACTCCCAAGGGCATTGTATCTTTCTGTCATCTTTTAATTTTAGGTGATCAACAGTTGTTTTTGGTGATTATAAGGAAAGTGGGCCCTTTCCCTGTGATGTCTTACCTTAATGACAACTTTGGGTATAGGTCTGGAAGTATGGTGATTTGAAGGACATTGGTATTCCCAAGCATCTTGGATGCAGAATCTTATATGGTCTCCTTCATAGTCTGAGTTGAGATAACATTCAAGGTGTTGCTTCATCATGCCTGTTGTATGCTGCCTCCTCTCTCCTCCTCTAGGGATCCTGACACTTTAATTTAGTTGCCTTGCCTGACCCGATTATCCACTCATCTGGGAGATAACCTACATATGATGCAAGATTTATATAAATGTAGGCTGTAATAATAGATTGATATATAGTGTTCATGTTTTGGCTACGCAAATATAATTAAAACAATTGTATTACATAGGCTAGGGTATTCTAAACTTACGTGTTTTTAGTGATCCCTTTAGTAAACTTCTCATGCTTTTGAACTGCTTTCTAAGAATAATGTTTGTAAGTGTAAAAATAGTGGAATACTTACGATTGCAAAAGAAACCAATTATATTCAAATATCCTATAAATTTATTTAAAAGCAAACCGAGTCACAGACTCCAGGTTAAGAACCATTGCTATAGGAACTATGTTTTAATGGATATAGTGCTGCAAATAAAGTGATAAAAGCTTGTATTCAAATTCCAGTTCTGACATTTACTACTTGTGTCATTTAATATGTCTGAATCTTAGCTTCCTTGTCTCTGGTTTTGTTTTGTTTTCATTTATTTTTTTTTATAAAAGGAAGATAACATCTCACAGGATGGAATATATTATAGAAGTATTGTTATGAATAATCTTGGCTTTAGACATTTTTCCCATTGATACTACTTTCTTCAAAGTTACCAATGACCTCTTAGTTGCCAAATAGAATGGAAGTCTATTTTCTCAGTCCTATTCTCTTTAAATGTTCTGTAGCTTTTGAGTGTGGATTGACTCCCTTTTCCTTGATATTCTATACTCTGTATATTGTTGAGCTACCACTTTCTCCTGAATATCCTGCTACTTATCTAAGCACTCCTTCTCAGTCTACTTTGCTGTATTTTCATCTAGATTGTAACCTCTGTAGTATTCTATTCTGGCCCCTCTTCCCTTTTCCCCTATACTACTTAGTGATCTTGTCAGCTCCCACGGATTTAATTACTGTCTCTCTGCTGGTGATTCTCACATCTAACTATACCCCACAACCTCAAATTTCAATCCTCCAACTACCTTTCAGCATGGAAAAAAAGTGAACCTATTTTCTTTCTCCTAAAAATTCTCCTCCTAACTTCTGTGTTACTGCCAAGGTTAAGACCATCCTCCCAATTTTTCAGGCTTTCTACTTAAGTATAACCTAGATTTCTCAGTATTTCTCACACCCTATAGCCAATCTGGTGCCAATGCCTATTGGTTTCACCTTTGCAATATTTCTTCTATATGCTCTCTTCTCTCCCCTGACACTGCCAACAGTCTTGTGAAGGCCCTCATCAACTCGTTCTTAAAATACTGCAGCAGCATTTGGGTGTATCTGACTTCTTTAAATCTTTCTCTTCTCTGACATATCTTGCATTCAGCCACCATAGTAGCTTTCCAAAAACATAGATCTGACCATGTCACTCCACTGTTCAGTAAACTAACATTGGTTCCTGTTGCCTCTAGAATCAAACACAAAATCCTTTTTTTTGGTGCTCAAAGTTCTTCATCATCTAGCTCTTTTCTTTTTTTTAACATAAAAAGAATTTATTGAAATGAATGTATTTTATGAATCTACCTTAAATTTATCACACTGATTGTACTAACAGCCATCTTCAAATATCAAAGAAGGAAATGTAATCTTCATATAATTTTTGTTGACATGACATCTGACACAACCAAAGGAGATAATACTGTTTCTTTTCAAATTAGTTACTTAATTTTTAGTTTTCAACATTCATCTCCACAAGATTTTTGAGTTCCAAATTTTCTCCCTATCTCTTCCCTACCCCTCATTCCAAGATCCTTTGTATTCTGATTACTCCTTCCCCAAATCTGCTCTTCCTTCTATCACACCCCTCTCTTCCCTTATCCCCATTTTCTCCCTTTTCTTGTAGGACAAGATAGATTTCTATACCCCATTACCTGTATTTCTTATTTCCCAGTTGGATGAAAAAACAATTCTCAATATTTGTTCCTAAAACTTAGAGTTCCAACTTCTCTCCCATTTTCCCTCCCCATCCATCCCCACTGAGAAAGTAAGCAATTAAATATAGGCTATACATACGTGATTATGTAAAATACTTTCACAGTACATGTTGGGATCGACTAAATATGTTTCCTTCCATCCTATCCTGCCCCCTATTTATTCTATACTCTCTTTTTACCCTGTCCCTCCCCAAAAGTGTTTATTTCTAATTACTCTATCCTCATATTTGCCCTCCATTGTAGCATCCCCCTCACCCCGCTTATCCACTTCTCTCCTACTTTCCTATAGTGTAAGATAGATTTTCATACCAAATTGAGTGTGCATGTTATTCCCTCCTTCAGCCAAATGTGAGAAGAGTAAGCTTCACCTTTTTCCCTATAAGCTCCCTTCTTTCCCCTCCATTGTAAAAGCTTTTTCTTGCCTTTTTTATGAGAGGCAATTTGCCCCATTCCATTTCTCCCTTTCTCCTCTCAGTATATTCCTCTCTCATCCTTTAATTATTCTTTTAGATATCATCCTTTCCTCACCCTGTACCCTCTGTCTATATGTATATAATCCCTCCAACTGCTCAAATATTGAGAAAAGTCTTAAGAGTTACAAACATTATTTTTCCATGTTGGAATGTAAACATTTCAACTTTAGTAAGTCCCTTATGATTTCTTCTTCCTGTTTACTTTCTCATGCTTCTCTTGATTCTTGTGTTTGAAAGTCAGACTTTTTCTATATAGCTCTTTTCATCAAGAATGTTTGAAAGTCCTCTATTTCATTGAATGACTGTTTTATCCCATGAAGTATTATACTCAGTTTTGCTGGGCAGATGATTTTTGGTTTTCATTCTAGTTCCTTTGACTTCTGGAATATCATATTCCAAGACCTTGATCCCTTAATGTAGAAGCTGCTCGATTTTGTGTTATTCTGATTTTATTTCCACAATACTTGAATTGCTTCTTTTTGACTGCTTGCAGTATTTTCTCCTTAACCTAGGAACTGTGGAATCTGGCAACAACGTTCTCAGCTGTTTTTCTTTTCAGATCTCTTTAAAGAGGTGATAGGTAGATTCTTTCAATATTTATTTCACCCTCTGGTTTTAGACTATCAGGGCAGATTTCCTTGATAATTTTGTGAAAGATGATGTCCAGGCTCTTTTTTTTGATCATGGCTTTCAGGAAGACCCATAATTTTTAAATTTTCTTTCCTGGATCTATTTTCCAGGTCAGCTATTTCTCCAGTGTTATATTTCACATTCTCTCCAATTTGTTTTTCATTCTTTTGGTTTTGTTTGTAATTTCTTTCTTTCTCATAAAGTCATTAGCTTCCATTTGCTCCATTTTGATTTTTAAAGAACAATTTTCTTCAGTGAGATTTTGAACCTCCTTTTCCATTTGGGTAATTCTGATTTTTAAAGCATTCTTCTCCTCATTGGCTTTTTGAACCTATTTTGCCGCTAGTCTATTATTAAAGCTATTATTTTCTTCAGCACTTTTGGGTCTTGCTTTTCATGTTTTCTTGCATTGCTCTCATTTCTCTTCCCAATTTTTCCTCCACCACTCTTACTTGATTTTCAAAATCCTTTTTGAGCTCTTCCATGGCCTGAGACCATTGAATATTTTTTTTGGAGGCTTTAGGTGTAGAAGTCTTGACTTTTATGTCTTCTTCTGATGGTGTGCCTTGTTGTTTCTCATCTGAAAGAATGGAAGAAAATACCTGTTCACCAAGAAAGTAACCTCCTGTGGTCTTAAATTTTTCCCCTTGTTGGGCATTTTCCCAGCCTGTTACTTGACTTTTGAGTCTTTCTCAAGAGGGGCAACTAGGTGGTACAATGGATAGAGCACCAATGCAAGAGTGAGGGGGACCTGAATTCAAATTTCACCTCAGAAACTTGGCACTCACTAACTGTGACTTTGGGTGAGTCACTTAACTGTAATTGCCTTATTCTGGGTTCTCTCCAGTCATCCTGATGAATATCTTGTCACTGGAATCAGATGGCTTTTAAGAAGAAGTGAGGCTGGTGACCTGCACAGCTCTCCATCACTCAAAACAAAGTCAAATTCAAGTCATGTCATTATTTCTCTGATACATGGTCTTCTTTGGCAATGAAGGATGAACACATACACCTTTGTCAAGAGGAGGGTATACTCTAAGGACCTTTAAGTTCTCAGTTCCTTCAAAATGGCACAATCAAGGAAGAGGAACTTACTCCTCTCCTGCCCTGAACTCTGGTGTGGGAGTGACTACAAGCTTTTCTGCCCAGTATCTGTGATTAGAATTCCCTCTCCAGAACCTCCACCAGCTCAACAATGCCACTCAGCACTCCTCCTCACACTGGGACCACCACTCAGGGCTGAGATCTAGATCAGTCTAACAATTCCCCCAGCAGCATCAGGCTGAGGGCTACTAAAATCAAATTTGTGCAGCAAGGACTGCTGCTGCCCTGGGGCCACCCTGGGGCTGCTGGGGCCAGACTGTGTTCCTTTCTCACCCAGGTGAAAGAGTTTCTCACTTAGCTTTGAAATTGCCTTTGGCATTTGTGGGCAATCTGGAGAAAAAAAAAAAAACATCTGATGCCAGGGATTCTGCCCCCTCAGGGCTGCTTGAGTCCTGTTGCTACCAAGCTGGCAAAAACCAGACTGTGCTTTGTGGGCTATGCTCCATCCTGAACCTGGTGCAATAGACCTTTCCTCTTGGCCTCCCAAGCAGTCTTGGTCTGCAAATCACTTTCACTCTTTTGTTTTGTGGTTTCTGCTGCTCCAGAATTTATTTAGGGTCGATTTTTACAGGTATTTTATGGGCTATGGGAGAACTAGAGTAGGTGCGTCTTTCTACTCTGCCATGTTGACTCCACCCCACTTAGCCCCTTTCTAATTTTCAAGTCTTCTTATACCTAAGTGCAAAACTTGTAGTCTTTGATCCATTGACAATGAATGATTTTTTTTTTTAAGAAGATAGTCTCTTGGCTCTCAGTAAATATTGACATTAAAATTATTAATAAAATCCTGTTAAGCTATGTGTCCAAAACAAATTCCTAATTATATAAGTGGTCAAAAGATGGTATCACTTTTAAATAATGAAGCAATAAGGGTGGAACCCAGATGGCAGAGTAGAAAGATGGACTTGTAGAAGCTCCTCCACATAGCCCATAAAATACCGGCAAAAAATGACTCTAAAATTATGAAGCAGCAGAAGCCACAAAACAACAGAGTGTAAGAGATTTCCAGCCCAAGACAGCCTGGAAGAATGATAGGAAAGGTCTATCACACCAGCTGTGGAGCAGAGCACAGCCCAGTGTAGTCCGTATGGCACAGCAAGGACAGGATCCAGAATTGGCTTCAGGGAAACACCTGCAGCAGCAGTTCACAGATTGCTCAACTCACAAATACCAAAGACAGCTTCTAAGGGCAGTGAGAAAGCTCCTTCACCCAGGAGAAGGGAACATGATCTGGACTACCAGAAGCAGCCACTGCAGTGGCAGGGTCCATTTATGAAGCCCTAAGCCTAAAGTCCCTAGGGGAATTAAGAAGTTGATCTGAATCTCAGCCCTGAGTGGTGGCCCTGGGGTGAGAAGGAGCACTGGCTGGTGTGGTAGAGCTGGTGAAGACTCTGGAGCAGGAATTCTACTCACAGATTCTGGGCAGAAAAATTTTTGGTTGCTCCCAGACCAGTGTGCTGACCAGAAGAGGAGTAAAGTTCTCTCCCTTTATTGTGCCACCTTGGAGGAACTGAGAACTTTCAGGTCCCCAAAATATACCCTCCTTTTGACAGAGGTCTCAAAAGTCAAGTAACTGGCTGGGAAAATGCCCAAAAAAGGGGAAAAAATAAGACTGTAGAAGGTTACTTTCTTGGTGAACAGATATTTTCTTCCATCCTTTAAGATGAGGAAGAACAATGCATACCATCAGAGGAAGTCAAGACTTCTGCATCCAAAATCTCCAAAATAAATATGTAAGGTCTCAGGCTATGGAAGATATCAAAAAGGATTTTGAAAATCAAATAAGAGAGGTGGAGGAAAAATTGGGAAGAGAAATGAGAGTGATGCAAGAAAATAATGAACAGGAAGTTAGCAGCTTGCTAAAGGAGACCCAAAAAATGATGAAAATAACCCTTTAAAAATAGACTAATTCAACTGACAAAAGAGGTCCAAATAGTCAGTAAGGAGAAGAATGCTTTGAAAATCCGAATTAGGTAAACTGAAAAGGAGGTTCAAATGCTCACTGAAGAAAATAGTTCTTTAAAAATTAGGATGGAGTAGATGGAAGCTAATGACTTTATGAAAAAGAAAGAAATTACAGAACAAAACCAAAAGAATGAAAAAATTAAAAAGAATGTGTAATATCTTATTAGAAAAACAACTGAACTGAAAAATAGAACCAGGAGAGACAATTTAAAAATTATGGGACTTCCTGAAAGCCATGAATAAAAAAGAGCCTAGACATCATCTTTCATGAAATTATTGAGGAAAACTGCCCTGATATTCTAGAACTAGAGGGTTAAATATTAAAATAATCCACATATCACCTCCTTAAAGAGATCTGAAAAGAAAAAAACTCCTAATAAATTGTAGCCAGATTCCACTGTTCCCATGTCAAGGAGAAAATACTGCAAGCAGATAGAAAGAAACAATTCAAGTGTTGTGGAAATACAAACAGGATAACATAAGGTCGAACAGCTTCTACATTAAAGGATCAAGGGCTTGGAATATGATATTCCAGAAGTCAAAGGAACTAGGATGAAAACCAAAAATCATCTACCCAGCAAAGCTGAGTATAATACGTCATGGGATAAAACAGTCATTCAGTGAAATAGAGGACTTTCAAGCATTCTTGATGAAAATGCCAGAAATGAATAGAAAATTTGATTTTCAAATACAAGAATCAAGAGAAGCATTAAAAGGTAAACAGGAAAGAGAAATCATATGGGAATTACTAAAGTTGAACTGTTTACAATCCTACAATGCAAAGATAATATTTCTAACTCTGGAGACTTTTGTCAGTGTTTGGGTAGTTGAAGGGCTTATACACACACACACACACACACACAGAAGGCACATGGTGAGTTGAATAAGAAGGGATGATATCTAAAAAAATAAAATTAAGGGGTGAGAGAGGACTACTGGGAGGAGAGAGGAAGAAACAGAATGGGGCAAATTATCTCTCACAAAAAAGGCAAGAAAAAACTTTTTCAATGGAGGAGAAAAGGGAGGAGAGGTGTGAGGGGAAAAAGTGAAGCTTACTCCCATCATGTTTGGCTTAAGGAGGGATTAACACTCAATTTAGTATGAAAATCTATCATTTCATTACATGAAAGTAGGAAAAGGGGGACAAGTGGAGAAGGGGATGATAAAAGGCAGGGCAAATGAGAGGATGGGATAATTAGAGGTAAACATTTTAGGGAGACACAAGGGCAAAAGAGAGAATAGAATAAATGGGGGGCAGGATAGGATAGAGGGAAATATAGTTAGTCTTACATGACATGACTATTATAGAAGTCTTTTGCAAAACTACACATAAATGGCATATATTGAATTGCATTTCTTCTCAGTGTGGATGGGTGGGGAGAGAGGAAGGGAGAGAAGTTGGAACTCAGTGTTAGGAAAAAATGTTGGGAATTGTTTTTGCATACAGCTGGGAAATAATACAGGTAATGGGTTATAAATATTTACCTTGCCCTATAAAGAAAGAGAGAAGATGGAGATAAGGGAATGGAGGGGTGTGATACAAGGAAGAGCATATTGACGGAAGGGGCAATTAGAATGCAAGGCATTATGAGGTGAGAAGAGGGTAGAGATGGGGAAAAAATTTGGAACTCAAAATTTTTGTGGAAATGAATGTTGAAAAATAAAAATAAATAAATAACATTATAAAAAGAATGAAGCAATAAAATAAGTACAATATATGTTCTAAAACACTAAGAGAAAAAGTAGATGAATTATGGTACTTTCTCATATACTACAAATTGGAAATGAAAATACTGATTTCTGAAAGTGTTACAGGAGGACAAATATACTAATATCTTCTTCATGGTTGTCCATTTGTAATTTTTTCTAGAAAAGGGATTATTATGTCAATATATTTTGACCCCTCAATCATATGATTAGGAATACAACTCAACCTTAAAAGGCAAAAAAGTTAAGGGATTCCTATTGATGACATTTTTAACCTTACAGCTGCTATTGCGTTTGATACATACATTTACTCTCATTTTCATTGTTACATAGATTTAGGTTCAATATAGAGGAAAGAAGCATTTTTATTTCTCATAGAGATTATTGTAATTTATGACAAAAAGTGCTAAGAAATGTATTAAAGAAAAGAAATGAAAAGAAAATGATGGAAGATAAAGAATAACAACCAAGATCTAAAATGTTCATTTAAATAAAATGAAGAAAACTTAAGGAATGGATGATTGATGAGTGATGACTGCAAAGGAAGATTTTGGAAGTAGATGTGAGGAATAATGAGCATGTTTAAGTTTCCTCCAAGCCCAGACTCTTGAAGGATGAGATAAAAGATGCATCTTGAATGGAAGAAGTGAGCATCCAATGCTGGCAAGTGCTTTGGGATACACAAGATTCAATGATTTATTTCCCTAGAATCTTAACACCACTATATTTGAAAGGCAGGATTTGATTCTCAGTCTTGCTGACTCCAAGGCTGACCCTTCCTCCATCAAACCATGATGCCTTAGGAGTTCATTAGTGAGGAAAGTTAAACTGGGAAGGTACCTTATACAAGTCATATAAGCTCCTTATCTTCCAACCCTGTTTCTGGGGCCATGCTATTCTGTTATCCCGGGGTTGCTGCCCTTCCCCTCAAATGAACTTTGGGTGGGTCTATGGCTTCTTGTCAAATGAAAATTTTGTGCTGCTGCCTTGGGTACAAAAATTGCTAGTTAATGTTCCACTGTATGATTATAATAAATGAGGTGAGGTTACTGACTGGGAAAGGAAGTTTTCATCTCTTCAGTTTGGGATCATGAGAGGTCAGAGGAAAATAGGTTGTCATACTTTTCCCAGTAAGATATACTAGGTTCCCCAGTCCTAGTTAGCTGGTGGTAAGGAAAAGCCTAAGTCTGTTCCTTCCATGTTTATGGAGGGCTGAGTCATAATTTATTTTATAGGGAGTTTTCACAATGGAGCGACTTTTTTACTTCTTTCTGAAATAAAGAATAAATTAACACTGTTCAAGATTTAGGTAAAGGTTATAATGAGAAGGTTTCTTTTGTTATTACTGCAATATTCAGTGACAAAGACTTTCTAAGAATATATAACATGAATAAAACTGGACCCTCAAGATTGGAAATAAATAGTTTTGACCCTTTGAAACGAGAGTTGTTAACCTGTGGTATATAACATTTTAAAATAATAATGTGTAACAATGTAATTGATTTTCTTTTTAGTCTTAGGTATCTTATTTTGTACCTTTAAAACATTATTCTGAGAAGGGATCAATAAGCTTCACTATACTGAAAAAAATTGCCCATGACACAAAAAAGGTTAAGAATCACTGCCTTAGAAAATAGTCTCAATATTGGGATTCATCTGCTCATAAAAAAATAAGATTATCTTCTAAAATGTATTTGATAAATTGTAAGGACATTATTGCACTAGTGACATTTGCTTTGTTGTTATTGTAAGACAATTCAAAATGAATTCCTTTTAGTCACTACACTGTCCCACAGAAACACTAGTGCCTGCTTACGGTTAGTTAATATGTCATGTTGCATTATGTTGCAGGCAATCTTATGCCAACTGAGAATTTAAAAGGTGTCATCTTAGCATATGACCGGAGTTGTAAAATATAAAAGCAAAAAGGGAAGCTTTCTATTTTGCTTTTTAAGAGAGGAAATTATATTTCATAGAATTGGAAATTTACATTAGTTGAATAAAGGAATTAAGATTAACCAAGACATAAATGTTCTATTACCTTTGTGGAATTAGAACAATAAGTATGCTAGAATAATACACAGCATAAAATATGACTCCTTTTGTTTTTTTATTTTTTTTATTTTTCCCAAGCCTATCACAAATGAACACATTCAAATGTGGGCGGTGCCCAGGTAAAATCAGACTGACAGGCAGTTAAATAGTTTAACACTTCATAATGAATTAAATTATGTAACTATTAATATCTAGAATATTTTGGTCTGTTCTGGGTCCCACATTCTAAGATTGACATTGATAAATTGGAAAGTGTCAACAAGAAGGAAAACACTTGTTTCAGGGCCTTAAGACTATTTAAGATAAGAATTATATGAAGAAACTGTGCCTGTTTATTATGATGAGATTTCAAAGGTAACTGATAGGAATCTTCAAGACTCTGAAAGGTTGTCATCTAGTGCTAGGATTGCATTGGTTCTGTTTGACTTCAGAGGACGGAACTAGGAGCAAAGGGTGGAAGTGGCAAAGGGGCCAATTTAGGCTTGTCTAAATATATATGTATATATGTAAATATATATAATAATAATATAATGATAATAAAAATATATATATTTTCATTAGAATATATAATTTCCATGAGAAGTTCCCTACCACTGATGAAATCACTGATCCTTCACATTTATATATAAAAGATTAAGAAACTATATTTTATCTAAGTAGAAAGAGATTATGTCTGTGGTGAATAAGGGAGCTTAGAAGAAAGAAATACAAATTTTGGAATAAACCATGAAGAATAGGTAGGATTTCAGTTGACTGAAAATTATAACTATTCGCTTTGTCCAATAACACATACATACATACATATACATATATAAATAGAAACACATGTGGCTATGTACAAATATAAATACACAATACATATTTGTGCATTTGTGTGTATGTGTGTGTATTGCCTGCTATATGCCATGTATTGTGCTAATCAGTGGGGGGGAAGCAAAGAAGCTTACAGTCTAGTGGTAGAGACAACATACAAATGCACGCACACACATACATACATGCACACACATATACACATGCACACATGGGGAAGGGAAGTCAAACATGTCAGTAGTTGAAGCAAGGAGAATGGCCAGAGCTGAAATCTGAACTGTTTTGTCTGTCTCTGTATGGATAAATAGTACATGTATGTGTGTATGTGTGATTGTATGTGTGCATCTATGCACACATCTATACACATACATATATACATACATACACACGTGTTTATATGTGGAGGGAGAGACAGAGGCAGAGAGAGAAAGAGAGACTGGTTATTGACTGGTGAGGAGACCAGATGGCTCAATGGATAGAATCCTGGGGCCCTGGAGTCAGGAAGACCTGAATTCTAATTTGGTCTGACACATGACCTGTGGGAACCTGAGTGAGCCACTTAACCTCTTTTTGCCATAATCCACCAGAGAATGAAATGACAAACCACTCCAGTAACTTGGCAAGTAAAACACCTTATGCCGTCATGAAGAGTCAAACATAATTTAACATCAATGACAACAATAACAATCTCTCTGTCTGTCTCTGTCTCTCTCTCTCTTGCCCCCCTCCCCCCTCAAACATACATCTTAATTCTGTTATGAAATGCAACAGGCATCCTTTCAGTCTTTTTCTGAGTGCAAATTTGCATAGAGAACCTCTGCAATAATATGAAGGAAACTGAGAGTAGTGTATATATGCATATATATGTGTATGCATGTATGTATGTATGTATGCATATATACACACATGTGTGTTTGTGTATGTATGTATTATTCCCTGATATATCATCTTTGAAATATTTGAAATATATACACAGAGAATATCACACCATGTAAACTGTACATATTCTTGAAATAGACTGCCTTTGTTTTTGCTTGATAGACAGTAGTAAGAGGAATGCCTGTTAATGGTCTGTCCTTAGAGAAGTTGCTTCCAAAAAATTTATGGCAAGTGTTCAGCTCTAGTTTCAGATTGTCTTTTCAGAATGAGAAGGATGAAATCCATTTCAGGCATGGAATATTGCATAAATAAATTATTGAGTAAGAGGCAGAAAAGGAATGCTGAAGTGTCATTAGAACTCTTAGATAATCCAGAATATGTGATACATTAAAAGATAACACACATACATGTGTGTATATACATATATACACACACACAAGTACACATACATACATATACACATATTTCAAAACTATGTGGAATAAAATACTACCTTATCTGGGATGTTAACAATTATATCCTCTATTTCTGTTGTTCTTTAGTACAGTTTTCATCTTAATGAAGCATCAACTTATAGATCAGGCCTGTACAACTTGGCAGTAGATAGGGGCCAAAGTGAAAATAGGTTAAACTTCTTCTGACCACAGATAGATTTTTAATGGCTCACTTTCCAAGTAAAGGTATAATTAATGATGAACTATTTTGCAAATAAACTATATTTAAAAGGGAAATTTAAATTATTATCAATTAATTACACTTACTACTTAAGATTTTTATTTATAATGAAATCACATTAATCTTTTTTTGGGGGGGTGGAAGTGAGGCAATTAGTGTCAAGTGACTTGTCTAAGGTCACACAACTGTTAAGTGTCAAGTGTCTGAGGGAAGATTTAAATTCATCCTTCTGGTGCACTTCCTATCAGCAATCAGGGTATCATATAATCATGTTTGAAATAAAACGCTTTAGAAATCTGAAAACTAACCTTAGTAGCTGCCTCATTTTCTGAGTGTACTTTCTTGAAATACTGTTGTTTCCCCACTGAGATTTTCCGACAATTTGACTTCTTTAATCTGGTTTTCATTGGCATCCAATTTGCGTAAGTCAGGATGTTTTAATTCAAAATGGTGATGAAAATTGTATTCCTTCAGAGTGGCTATCACGTCTTGGCAAACAAACACAATATTTTGCCTCCCAAGTAAGTAAATCAGTATCTATTTGTCCACTCCAGATTAAATGCTCTAAGTTCTGACTTGATCTTCCATTTCTTTTTGTTATCCATTTTTCAAAGTCTCCACAAAGAAACTTCTAATGTTACAACCAAAAAATTTGCACAACAACTATTCATATGCAAAGAAATACTGAACTGAGTATCTGACCTTTGAGACACACTATACATTCATCACTGAGCAGTGAGTGAGGAAAAGAAGCCCTCATGTTGTTATTAGACTAATACCAGCTGTGTTGTGTCATCAGCTGAGTTGGCATGTGACTGCACTTACTTTGTCCCTGTTCAGTGCCACACACTCATTAATTATATCTTTCTTTTCATCCTCTATATTTTTTGTAGGCTGCCTGAAATCCTTTGGCGGGCTGCATTGTTGTGCAAGATGTTGAGGCTCAGTATACAGAGAGCATTCAGGAGTCAGTATAGTCAAAAAAAAATTGAAAATAATAATTTGGTGGACAGATGCTTTTCAGTTTTTTTTAAAAGGAAACAATGATTATCAACCAGTGGAGGTTCACTGAGAATTGGTTATACAAGACTAATTTCATATCCTTTATTACCAGGGTTGTTAAACTGGTAGATGAAGGAAACATTTTAAGTAGATATACATTATGTCATTTTTATTAAAATGTTTGACAACATCTCACCGTTTCCTTCCGGACAAAATGGAGAGATATAGTATAAATGTTAGGACAAGTAAATTGATTTGGAATTGATAGAAAAAAATAAAGTGGTCATTCTAGTGACCCCTTGAAAAAGGGGCTTTCTGTTTGGGATGATCCCCAAAAACTTTGTTATTGGCAGTTTCCTTCATATTGTTTCAAGAACTGTCTTAATTTTGAACTCAAAAACGTTGAAGGGATATCTGATATGTTTGTTGACATAATTATGATTCAAAAAAATCTAAAGGCTAAATCTATTTTATAAATATGAAAGTAAAGTCTTATGATTTATTTTCGTTAGTTTTGATATCAGTGTTCTTAGCTTAACCTCTCCAAATTCAGAATGGGAGACATTTGAGGAAATCTGCTGAAAAAGACCTATTTTTTAAATAAAATAATTTGTAACCTCAATTCTGCATGCACACACACACAGGCTGATGGGATCTCTGTCTGTGTTAACAAAATTGGTATAACCAATGAAGGATGTCAGATCAAATCTGGATTGTGATTGCCACACTGTAACAGGGAATAAACTCACTAAAGTATGCTTAGCAGAGGACAAATGTACTACTGTCCTAAATGCATATAATATGATTATTTAAAAAAATGAATGTATTTAGCCTAGAACAGGGAAATCTTATGGTGGGAAGAAGACTTGATACCTGCATAAACTGTTTCATTGAGGAATGATTAGATTTATTGCATTTGAATTCAGGAGGGCAGAATTATGAAGTTACAGAGAAGTAGATTTTTCCTCAATATATTAAAGAAAAAACCTAGAGAGAGAGAGGGAATATATATGTTGTATGGAAAGCTGTCCTTGAGGTAAGGTAGATGTGGTTTCAAATTCTCCCTCTGAATTCTACAATCTATTTGACCCTTGGTAATTTTACTTTACTCCTTAGATTCCCAGGCAAATCTTTAATACTTTAAAATAAGTTGCAGAACAGCTGACCATCTGTATTGGAAAATGGATCTTCCTTACTGGCAATTCTCTATACCAATGACACACAAAAAAATGACATTCTAACTATTAGTGCTTCATCAAATGGGAATATAATTCTTTTATTTTTGACTTGCCTATAATAGTGATATTCAGCTAGAAGCAGGATGCTCCCTTATCAGTATTATGGGCTATAAGTAATTCTTTGATCTCACACCTACCTTTAAAATTTGATGATTTGATGACGGAAGCATTCAACTAGATGAACTGAAATTTAACTTCTCTCATGTTGACTCTTAGATGTCACTTGCTACCTTAAACATGCACGACTTTTTAACCTACCCTCTGTGATTTTAAACATCACTGATATCTAACTTCAGAAGAACAAGGTCACTTAGAAATCCACTTTCATATGGTTTACAACTCCATTTCCTGCCTCTACTCATTCTTGTCATCTTAGCCCTATCTATCATGCTCTTCACCTCCTACTGCTTATGTAAATGTCTGTATATGGCAGTTGTTATATATGACCAGGCTTATTTGTTTTCAACACATACATATTTGTGATAGGCCTGTCTTTCCCATTATATTCTAAACCTTGTTAGGATGCAATATTTCTTTGTGCCCCTTGTAACACCACATGACACCTGCTGTATATAGTACTCTGCATAATAAGTGAATAGGAAACTGTTGCTGAATCACTGATTTAACCTACTGATAATTTATTCTGGGACTACAAATTTCAGAATGGAAGATTTCATCTCTGAGAATGTTTGTTTAACTAGCTATGTACAACACTTAGCTTAGTGCTCCATATGGAGAGGTGCTGTGGAAATACATTACATGAGGTACAGTAAAACAGAGAGCATGATATTAAATTTCATAATGAGGCCAAATTAACTAGGGTGGTTAGCCCCTTAAAGCACTGAGTTAAAAGGGAAAATGACCTTAGAAATTTGAAAAACTGGATTGATAGTTGATATTCCAGCAATGTCAAGTCTGAGGGGGAATCTAATAGTGTTTCTTAGGATTCCAAAATAGGCTACTATAGTTTTATAAGTAGCTGTTTATTTTATCCATGAAGAAAAAGGGAAGGGAGCATAAAAAAATTCCTTAAAGGATTTAGATTAAACATTAGTGAGAATTTATTAGCTGCAACTGTTGAAAAACTTTTTAACTTATTCCTACTTTCCCAAGGTCCCTTGTAGCTCTATAATTCCCAAATTCAAATATGTACCTTTTCTTTTAAACATCAAAAGTAAGCATATGTTTTTGTGTTGGATTGAGATGTTATCCTACACAAATAAAACTATTTTTATCTAAAGAGTTTCCTAGTTATTGATATGAATTGTGCTGAGAAAGTGCTGGTTGTGTAGTATTCTGTTCTCATGCCTTACTATTAGTGATTACAATCAGGATATGGAGTCTTTGAATTAAAGTAATTTATATGTTCTTGAACCTTACATATTTATTAACAATATTCTTTTCAGTTGAATGAATTATTTTATTTGAGGAATACATGTGATCTCATTGAACTTAAAATGTGCACACTAATTTTTTTTTATTAGGTAGGTTGTTCTAAGTTCCCACATTAAAACATTCCTCTTTTCTTGTAATAAGTTTCAGCTACTAATATGAATTTTGCTAGAAAATACTGATTGTTTTAGTATTCTTTTCTAATAACTTCAAAAGATCCTAAAAATGGAGCCTTTCAAATAATGTTGAAATTCCTTATTATCTTGCAGGTTCATAATTTAATTATAATTGCAATTTTATCTATATTAACAAGGATGAGCAAAGATAGCATTTTCCCATCTCTGTGAACACTTCACTGGGAGGACTGGCAATTATCAGTGGGTTGTATTTCATTTGTTTATTTTTGGTTTTGTTTTCTGCTTTGTAAGAGCCTGATAATTATCTTCTGCCATTAAGTTCAGGGTAAGATTTTGAACTTTAAAACATTAGTTTTAAGGGAAAGTTAAAATGTGTAATATATAATCCAGTACATTTTTTATTAAGTAGGTTATTTGACATTAAAGAAAAAACTCTCCCTTTTTCTTGTCAAATTTCAATTATTGATTTGAATTCTGCCAAGAAAGTGATAGTTGTATTCTTGTATACCTTACTACAAATGATTATAGATGATCCAGGAGTAGGAGCCTTTCAAATAATACTACTTTACATATTCCTGAATCTTGTATACTTATTTATAGCATTCTTCCTAACTGAAGTAATTGTAGCTGAGAAATACGGATGAACTTATTTTACTTAAAATTTGTACATTAAACATTGTTATTAATTAAGACATTCTACATTTCTACCTTTAAAGCAGATCATCATTTATAAGAATACATTTAAAGTAATAATTTATTTGGAAAATCCAGTTTTCTTAGTACCAAAAGGGCTTTAAAGGTGTCATATTTCGGTTACAACTGTTTAAGAATATATTCAGGGTCAGAGGTATAGATTTCTACTTTATTTGGAATTTTTCTTGAAAATGTAAATTTTAGTTTTCCTCAGGATTTTTTTATACAAAATTCTGTCTGAGCAAAAGGAAATAATTAAATCACTCTGTCAAAACTACTTCTTGATTATAAGTATATACCTTTATCTTTCACAAAGACCAACTTAAGTGAGATAAATTGGTGGTAGCTAATAGTGGTAGGGTAATATTATGTATCAGTAGATTGATCGCTTTAGGATACTAGGTCTAACCTCCTGTTTTGAGGTGAAAATAGTAGGTAGTATATATATATATACCTCTTACATGCTGACAGTCTATCCTGAATTATTTGTAACTCTCTGACCCAAAGGTTACAGACTAGATCTATGTCCTAAAGAAGCTAATGACTGAAAGAAAAGACAAACATCTAATAAAATGCTCATAGTAGCTTTATTTGTAATAAAGTACTGAGAAAAATGTTTCCAGAATTGAGGTATTAATGATCTTGGTCTGTTAGCTAATGATTGTAGCCTGTTAAAGAAATGGACTGTTGTTATGATATATAATAAATATGAATAATTCAGATTAATGTGACAATTCTATGAAGTAAAACAATTAAAAAATATCAGCTAGCATGTGTGTATGAACGTGTGTGTGTGTAGTATACGTATATATGCAGTATTTTAGGAACTAACTATATTCATCTACATATATGAATGTTAACATATATGCATGAGCATATATTCATATATGTGTTTATGTATATATTATATATGTGCATGCATATGTCTGTTTGTATGTGTATTTCCACAAGTGAAACAATATAATTCAAATCAAAGAAGAGCTTATAAAACCTTGGTCAATTGCAACTATAAATATTAGTACATATTGCAAAAGAACTTAGACTTCTTTTCTATCAGTTTTCAGGAAGCAACCTTTTTTCCTCTCAGGGAATGCACTGAACGTATTTGAGTATTTGTTGGGATTTCAGAAAAAAAATATATTAATGAAAAAGAAAAGGTAGCATGTATGATATTTGAATAATGAAAATGTTGACTTAAGAAGATCAAAATATAGTTAAGTAAAATAATTAATATTTATTTTATATATTCCCAAACTTTGAAAGTTGAAAGCTTAATTTGATTCGTGAGAAATTCTTTAAGTATTAGAATTTTTGTTGGATTGGTTGACCTCATAAAATGCAGAGATCTTTACTATCTTCTCTGTAAAAGGGGGAGGGAGAACCTAAAAATGCAAAGCATGGTCCCCACAGTCATTATGGGAAAATAATAACATATCAGAGAGAACAATGGAAACACCTAGGGATGCAACTTAAAAGTTAAGGAATCTCTTATTTTCCTTTTGCCCTTATTTAGATAGGGAGATTGGAGTCCACAGTAGTTCTAATACTCAAGATATTTATTTTTTCTTTAGCTGCCATGAACAGCCTTTGCATGTTCCTTCTACAGTTTCTACTTAGAGATTTCCAATTCCACATATCAAAATTATTTCGCAGTAAGAATACTGAAAGCATTTCAACAAGATTTCTACTGATATAACATTCATTTTAATTCTTTATTTTTGTCAGACCTTGGTTTTATTGATGTAGAGAACTAGTGGTGGGAAAATTTTATCTAACAACGCAAACTTACCACTATACTATAACTTAGAAAGTTACCTTAAACCCAGAGAAGTTAAATGGTTTGCATACATTATATATTCAATATATGTCCAAGGTTGGATGTGGCAGCACAAATGCAAGGTTGAGAGTGCCTGTGGCTGCCATGAATATCATGGTGCAAATCGGAATCATGAAATACCACAGACTCTTCATATGGAAGGCAGAACCAAAACATTTATTCAGACCCAAATCCATCACAGCAAAAAAATCTACATACAGGAACAATGTAGAGGACAACACCATCCCCAAGCCTTCCTGGTGTGAAGCTTCCCACAAACCTGGTCCATTATACTCATCAGAAGCAGACTCCCTTAAACATAATCACAAACAATCACAGAATCACTCATACTACCCAAGAACCTGCATCTTTCCTAGCTCTGACTGCTCTCAAGACTAACTTCTTCTCAGCTCTGCTCTTGCTCTGCCTCTTCCTGCTCCATCTATTCAGCAAGCTTCTCCCACCACAGACTCCAAGTCACTTAATGGGCCTATTAATGAATAGGAAAGCTTTTCCAATGCAAATTACCATTAAAGCCTTGAATGTGCATCTTCCTGAATCTCTTACTAGTTCACTATATACCATACCTAAGCTGACTTTGACAGTATATTCTGAAAGAAATTTTCATTTAGAAGCATTTAAAGTTAACTGATCTGTGACTATACATTGCATAATTCAAATTGCATTGTTTTAAACTGTAGAAACTGCAAAAAGAAAAGAAAACTGGATAGACAGTTAAAATCCTATTTTTTTAAGTCCCAGGTAGGAAAGTCTTTGGAATCCTAAGTTCTCTCTTTTGTCTTTCAATGATAAATGCATTCATCACGTTTACCAGTGTGTATTCTGCTTGTTTAGTGGTAGCAAGCTACAAGATGTTACAGTCATTGAAAAAATAAAATTGGAGTTTACCCAAAGTCAATGTAAAATACATGGTGAGCTTAAGCATGGTAAAAACTTTAGAAATGAGGAAGCGTGTAGAAGCAATTGTGTAAAGAATGCTTTCAGAAATGTAGGGGAAGAAAAGACAGTTGTGTAAAAATAAAAATGAGCAGTCTAATGAAGTTTTCCATTAGTATTCATAGAATGCCAAGAGAACATTAGACAGCCTCCAACACATTGGAGTGTTATCATTTTCTTTGGCAGATGAGAAAAAGGATGCACAGGAGCAGCTTGGAGTGGAAAAGTAGAGATGGCTTCTGATCTAGGTGATTAGAGAGGATATCCACATATATAAGATCACAGATTCATTAGACCACAATCTGGTTTGTCAAATTACACAAAGGTATAGATTAAGTGTATTTGCGCACTTTCTTCATGATTTATATTTGGAACTAATAAAGAGTCAGTGCTAGATTTCTGAAACCCACTTCCATATTTTTAGTTGTGACCATATTCAGTTTCTGATATGAAGTCTATATATCCTTATAAATCCAAAGAAGTGACAACAAGATGGAATAACAGTAAAAAACAAACAACCAAAAATTTGTTTTGATGAAAAATCCATGATTGAATCCTAGTACTGGCACTTGCTATCCATATGACTTGGGAAAAGTCACATGACCTCTGTAGGTTTCAGTTTCATGACTTGGAAAATGAGGGTGTTTGACTTCCCTGGTGGTCTCTAAGTGAATTTCTAATTTAGAATCCATGTTTCTAATAGAGGTATTAGATTTGAAACAGATGACTTATGGTTGAAACTTTGGTCTTCCATATATTTTCTCTTTAACACTGGGGAAATAATTTCTCTGTTTTTTATCTTTAAAATAAGTGGCTTAAATTATACTAGCACCGAAGTGCCTTCTGGTTCTAAATTTTCTCATTCTAAAATGAATAAGGGCAGCATAATAAGAGCACAACTATGTATGTTATTAAATAAAAGGGCTAAGTATGTTGTTTGGTTAAGGGATCTTTAAATGAGTAACAATTATGTTCACAGTCTGAAATTTCTGAATGACTTGGATGATTTGTACTCAAAGTTCAGCTGGATATAAAGGAGAGATATCAGATTGTTTGGGACGCAAGCTAGTGTTATGCCTTCAATGACTAATGCAAGTAAAATTAAAATGGAAAAAGAAAAGCTATTTATAGCTATGTTACCCCAATAATAATCATTAAAATAATAAATATCAGTTTTTTGCAGTAGAAAGAGATTTGAATTTGTGAAATTAAAGGATTCCCAGAATGTAAAATTTGATTTTTCCCCAGTAAACTATGAAAGCTTTTCTATTTAATTATGTTTTCTCTTCTATACTTAAAATGAATTGCATGAAGTATGAGTGACATTAAACACAATTTGTTTGAGTCTTGATGTCAAGAACAAACTAAATGAAAAGGAAAACAATTTCACCAAAAAGTAAAACAGTTCTTAATGCCAGAAATTGTTGTTATGTACTGTTCAATAGGAAGGGAACTTTTTTTTCTAAATTTATATGATCAGGTTATTTTAGTTGAGTATTTTCAAACAAGATTGATTTCTATGAATAAAAAGTTCATGTTTCTGTTGTAATAGAAAGTTTGGAGTGCCATAACTACAAAATGAGAGTGTTTGCAAGAAATAAAAATAACATTCTTAACAACATTTTTTTATGTACATAGAATGCCTGGTAATTTGACCATTCTGCAAAGAAGAAAACTAAGGTAAAGAGAGAGAAAGTGACTTTTCCATAATCTTTTAGTCGAAAAATGAAAGGCTTGAGACTCTATCTAAAATGTCCCATCAGACCACATTATCTTTCCACTTGACTACAGTGCCTTGATATCATTATTCATGAACTAAGAATATCATTTTCACATGTGTATATGTGGTCATTTCAAGATTTTAATACCCAGGATTAGATTTTTTTTAATCATAGCACCAAAGCAGCAATCTTAAGAAAACAACATTAAAGAAAAGGTCACTAATTATTTTTGTAGACTTTTTGCCTCCCATTCAGTCATGGATTGAAATGTGCTAATGAGAAATAAGAGTCAGAGATAATTCTTTTTTAATATGGAGAGAGTTCAGTAACAAAGGAGTGAAAATGACAGAGAAGAATGCTTCAAAACCATGTCAGTAATTACACAGCATGAGAAATACTTAACAGATGATGACTGTGAAATTTCACTCTAGCATGTAGAAACAATTTTCTGGTGAAAACAAGAGAGGTACAAAATACTACAAAGCTTATTATAGTTGAGGGAAATGCCTAGGAAAGGGAGACTATGGTAATGATATGCAATAATTTTCAGTTAAGAATTTGATATATTACAACAGGAAAATAGGGCTAATAATGGTTCCGTGCTGCATAAACAGAAAAGTTAGATATAAATCAAAAGATGCAGTGCATCTTGTGGATAAAGTCTCATACAAATATGATTGCAATTCTTTGTCCCAAAAAGAACCTGAATTTAAAGTGTAATTAAATTATTGAAAATGCCAGAGCAAGAAAAGAAAGCTTATTGGGAGACTAGAGAGTCTCTTCCATGAAAAAAAAGAAAATACTTCAAAAGATGAAGCATATTTAGTGCTGCCCAAATGGAGAGTTGGTTACAACATGTGAACATTGAAAGGGATCATGGTAAGACCTTGTGGAAATAGTGTTGATAAAAGGAAGCAGGGAATGATAGGTCACCCTCTGAGGTTAATTAAGAAGATTGACTCTCATATGTATAAAGGAAAACTTCTTTATTCTAGGCCCTTAAATCTCAGAAAGCACATTAGGGACAGGCTGGTGGAAAGGAGGTTGTGATGTGCAAATAGATGAAATACCTCATACAATTTCATAAATTGCATTAAGCCAAGATTATCCATCTTTGGTCTATTTCTTTCTGGTTAATCTTTTAACCAAGGAAAACTAATATTGGTGTTTAAATATGTAGCTATTATTATGTAGCTAAAACTCAAGAAGTTGTTATTTTTAATTAAGAATTATATTATATTACAAATTAAACAATTCTCAAATCCAAACATTTCAATATATGAAGAAGAAAAACAAAGATTGTATAAGAAAGCATGTACTTGTTACATGTTTTTTAAAATATATATTAAATTTAAGGAGTTGGTGACAGAATTGCTTTTTTTATGTCATGCTCGACAACTCCTTTTGTTGTCTTTGCATGTTAACATTTTATTGTTCTTTTAAAAAAAGTTTGTATCACTACTTGTTAAATCTAATATCCTCCCCCAACTATTGATGTTCTTCCTAATAACAAAATGTTTACATAGTCAAAAGAAATCAAAATAGTGATCATATAAACAACATACTGTTGGTGCTGAGTAAGAAAATTTTATTCACAAAGTGAACTGAAAAGATTCTATTTTTTAAAAATGCCCAAATATCCTTCCTAATGCACTACTATGACTTTATTAGTCCTTTATCTAATAAGAAGATCACTCTCAGGAGTCTAGCCAATAAAGTTTAAATTCCTGACCCTGATAATCAAGGTCCTCTCCCTTTTGTCTCCAATCTGTCTGACTAGCCCAGTCTCATGCTCCTTTCTATGATACACACTGTGTTCCAGTAAAGTTCTGTATGTTCCAGACAAACTAGTTTTTACCTCTATACTGCCATTTTCTATTGTCATGATTTTACTCACACCAACTGGCATGATGGAATTAGATTCTTTTCAGTCTTTGCCTAAATACTTTCATTTCCTCAATTCTCAACTCAATTGTTACTTCAGGTCATTTCCTTAATTACCTGAACTTATTTCCCAGTGAATGTGATCTTTTTTTCTTCCTAGTTTTCATTGCACCTCAACTGTATCATTGTATTTATTGTTTTATGCACTGGGTATATGATATGCCTGTGTATGCATACACATGCCATATATTAAATACAAAAGGGTTTAGCCTTATATCAGGCCATTCTTTGTATTAAATGTCTTCATGATACCTTCTATGAATTAAATGTTTGTTGCAATGAATTGGTCTGTAGCATTATTCTTAACATATTTTAATGCAAGAAGTATTTTTGTGTTAGAAAAAATTAGCTGAGATAATTGGACTATGAAGGCATTTGGTAACATGGGGAAACAAAAGAAAGTGAGGAAATACATGACCATGAAGCAAATGCTTAGTTTACGAGATGAGAGATTAAAAGAAAAAGATCTATTAAAGTCAAAAAAGAAAGAAAAGAAAGATCCCAGTGCTCTCAAAGAAAGAGAAATTCCCCAGTATCCATCCTGCTTGTTCTTCCAATATAACACACAGTTGGGACCCCCTTGCTACATCTTGGTTGATACCAACTTTATCGTCTTCTCCATCAAAGCCAACTTGGACTTCATGCAGTCAATGATTAATTGTCTGTATGCCAAGCGCATTCCCTGCATAACTGATTGTGTAGTGGCTGAAACTGAAAAACTGGGACAAAAATACCGAGTAGCCCTAATGATTGCCAAGTACTCACAATTTGAACGACCACCATGCTCACACAAAGGAATATATGCAGATGATTGCTTAGTCCAGAGGGTCACTCAGCACAAGTGTTTACATTGTGGCTACAGTTGATCGAGACCTTAAGCGAAGAATCCAGAAGATCCTGGGAGTTCCCATAATGTACATTTCTAACCATAGATATAACATCGAGAGAAGGCCAGATGATTATGGAGCCCCTCGATTGTAACATCAAGAGAATGAACTTCCTGTAATGCCAGTCTACAAAATACCATTCTAGCCCATTATTTATCATATTGAGGCTAGAGAGATTTGCTTTTTTATCCTGTTCTGAAATAATTTTTGTATCTTAATGAAAAGCTCAATTCATACATAAATCAGTTTTGTTCAAAAAAAATTAACTATTTCATGGTAGTTCCAAAAACTTATTGATGGAGAGACTATATAATGGGTAAAACATGTTTTCTGAGTTCAAAATAAATGAATTTTGTATAACTAGATGACTCAGTGGATAAAATGCTGGGTCAGAAGTCAAGATGACTCATGTTCCTGCATACAAAACTGACTTCATATACTTTCCTAACTGTATAACACTTGACAATTCGCTTAACCCTTTTTGCCTCAGTTCTTCATCTGTAAAATGAACTAAAGAAAGAAATGCAAACCACATCAGTATCTTTGCCAAGAAAACCCCAAATGGGATCAGGAACAGTCAGACATGATTGAAAAATGACTAAACACCAAGAATATTAAATCAAACCCACCCACTAAATGAATAAGCTCTCTGCCCAGACAAAGCAAGGGAGTATGATTAAATAATTTTTCATATTAATTCCACATAAAAGAAATATGCTTGTATTATTACAGTTGGTGATCATGCTGTTCCATCCCATCTGTTTCTGTTGAAAACTTTGCTAAAGTGCCATAAACTTAATGATGCCATCTATATTCATTCTAAAGCTCTGAACTAACAATCGGAAAGATACCAATTTTGCCACTTGGGTGTAGTACAATGTGATATTCACAGTGCCTACAGCAGCTGTGAATATGCCAGCACAATTCTGAATCACAAAATATGAGATTTTCCACATGGAAAACAGAACCAAAGCATTTTTTCACACATCAGAAAGCCAGACCCCAACACTGGAAAGCCAAATCCATCATACCGACAAAGAAATCCATCATAGTAACCAAGAAGTCTGTGCATATTACCAGCTCTTCCCACAAACAGGCTCCCCTAGGAAAAATACCCTTTTCTCACTCACAACCAACTGCCTACTTTCTCTGTCCTCCCCATCTCTGACTAGTTTGACTAACTTCTTCTCAGCTCTTCTCCAGCTCTTCCTTTTTCTGTTCCACACTTCTTGCTCCACCCTCTCCTGTTCCACCCAGTCAGTAATTCTTCCCACCACAGAATCATTTGACTCAGGCTTCAATGTGACTCAGGCAGGCCACATAGCCTATTAATGGAGAGGAATGGACTTCTCATTTCATTAAAAATAAATTGATTCCATTAAAAATACATTAACAATACATTTTGACCCAAGATCTTTCGTATCCATTACATAGGTCAATGAGGTGACTGTTACCAACAGAACTTAACAGAAATATAAGATGGATATCGCAATATAGGCACATAAAACAATATGGTAGAATGGGGCTTGAGCACAAGCACCCTGCCATTCCTCCCTTGAATGAATGGGGCCCGAAATCTTGGGGTAAGATATTCTCTTCCATAGCCACTTTCTGCTGAAGTTGGATGTAGAGCTGTCCCTGCTCCAGGAGGTCCCATTGGAAAGGTCATTCCTCAGTCAGCATTCACAGCTTGGTAGACACCAAGTCCCGGTATCCTTACCTTACATCAGACCACAGCACATCACATAGGGGGTGACATCTCAATTAAGTGACCAGACATCTGCATGTGTAGGGTATTAAGCGTGCCGAAGACAAATCTGACAAGCAAGGTGAACAGACAAAACGACAAAAAGAAACAAGGAGACAATAATCAGAAACAGGGTAGATAAAGGGTCAGCCATGCTGCTTGAGTCCACTAGCATAGCCTCATTTGCTGTTGCTAACTGTTTTCTAATTTGCAGTTTTGGGGTCATTATTATGGCTAGAGATATACTTTCTTTAAAATGAGCTAGCGCCTGGCCAGTTTTGTATTCTCCTTGCAAGTGTGATGAATGTGGATACAGTGTTTTAGGAGGATTTGTAGGGGCAATTCTTATTTCCTTGCTCTCCCTAATATCAAACCCCTTTTCTTGGTACATTTTATATAATTCATTAGTTGTAATGCCATGTATTCTTCCAAATTTTACTCCTGCTTTCAACAAAGTAGTAAGCATTTTTTTCTCATCAATCTATTCTGGCTTTGAATTCCCTGGCTTATTATTCTTCTCTCCCAAGACAACACAAAAATGTAAGAAAGATCTGTAACACAGGGAAGGAGGCTGATGGGCATCCCCTCAATTTCCAGTTCTTTGTCACCAGAAAAAAGAACTGTTATAAATATTTTTGTGTGTGTGGATCCCTTTTCCCTATTTATGATCTCTTTGGGATGCAATTCTCTATTAGTGTTGTTGCTGGATCAAAGGGTATACACAACTTGTTTTCTCTTCAGACATAGTTCCAAATTACTCTCTAGATTGGTTGCATCAGTATACAACTCTACCGACAGTGCATTATTGTCTGAATTTTCCCACACCTTCTCCAACATTGATCATTTTCCTTTTCTGTCATATTAGCTAACCTAATCGGTATGAGATGGTAACTAAGACTTATCTTAATTTGCATTTCTTTAATCAATAGATTTATAAGTGAATAGTATCATATCATCTTCAAAAAGTGATACTTTCATTGCCTCATCATCTATTTTAATTCCTTCAATTACTTTTTCTTCTCTTATTGCTATAGATCTCATTTCTATTACACTACTGAATAATACTGATAATAATCAATGTCTTTGTTTCACTCCTGATGTTAGTAGGAATTCTAGCTTATCCCCATCACATATAATGCTTGTTGATAGTTTTAAGATAGATGCTACTTATCATTTTAGGAAAAATTCTTTTTATGGATATATTCTCTATTTTTTATAGAAATGGTTGCTGTTTTCTCAAAAGCTTTGTCTGCATTTATTCTGATAAACATTTGATTTAACTTAGTTTTATTTTTGATGCTCAATTATGTTGACAGTTTTTTCAATATTGAACCAGTCCTGCATCCCTGGTATAAATCTCACTGGGTGATAGTGTATTCGCCTCATGAAAAATTTCTATATAATCTTTTAAAAAATATTTTATTTAAAATTTTCCATCAGCATTCATTAAAAAAAATTGATCTATAATTTGACTTTTACTGCTTTAGGTATCAGCCCCATATTTATGTCATAAAGGACTCCTTCCTTGTCTATTTTTCCAAATAGTTGATATAGTAATAGAAACAATTGTTTTTTAAATGTTTGGTAGAATTCACTTATAAATCCATCCAGTGCAGGAGTCAGGAGGACCTGACTCCAAATCTCACCTCAGACAATTGACACTCACTATCTGTGTGACCTTGGGCAAGTCACTTAACCCCAGTTGCCTCATCCTGGATCATCTCCAGTCATCCTGATGAATATCTGGTCACTGGATTCAGATGGCTCTGGAGGAGAAGTGAGTCTGGCGACCTGCACAGCCCTGCCTCACTCAAAACAAAGTCAAGTGCAACTCATGTCATTAGTTCTCTGATGGTCTTCTTCGGCAACAAAGGACAAACACACACATATATATGTGCATTCATATATATATATATACATACATATATATGTACATACACACATGCACACACACACACACACACACACACACATGCATTGAATAAGTCAATAGTGAACTCCCTAAGTAAAAATCTCCAGTTCCAGATGGATTTTTAAGTGACTTGCCCAATGTCACACAGTTAGTGAGTGTCAAGTGTCTGAGGTGAGATTTGGAGTCAGGTCCTTCTCACTCCTGCACTGGTGCTCTATTCACTGCACCACCTGACTGTCTGTGTATGTGTGCACATATATGTTTATATGTATACACATATACATATATGTACACACACATAAAATGAGGTTATTTAGCTATTTTATTTCCTCTTCTGTTAATCTGTGCAATTTATATTTTTGTAAATATTCACTGATATTACATAAATTTTAAGATTTATTGGCATACAGTTGGGCAAAGTAACTCCTGATCATTGCTTTAATTTCCTTTTTCTTGATGATGCATTCACATTTTTCACTTTTGGTACTGGTAATTTGGTTTTCTTCTTTTTTAAAATCAAATTAACCAATTGCTTATTTTTTCATGAAGGGAGCTCTTAGTTTTTTTTTATTACTTCAATAGTTTTATTTCAGTTTAATTAATCTCATCTTTGATTTTCTGAATTCCTAACTTGATATTTAATTGAAGTTTTTCAATTTGTTCTTTTTCTAGTTTTTTAATTGTTTACCTAATTCATCGATCCCTTTATTTTATCCATGTAAGCATTTAGAGACATAAAATTTTCCCTAAGAACCACTTTGGTTGAATATAGTAAGTTTTGATATGTTGTCTCATTATTATCACTTTTTTGGATGAAATTATTCATTATTTCTGTGATTTGTTCTTTAAACCACTCATTCTTTAGGATTAGATTATTTAGGTTTCAATTAATTTTTGGTATATCTTTCCATGGCCTTCTATTAAACAGAAATTTTATTACACCATAATCTGAGAAGGATGCATTTAATATTTCTACTCCTGTCTTCACTTCTATCAGTCCACCTCTCTGCTTCTCGTTTATTTTCTCCTTTCCTCTCCTACTTCCCTATAGGGTAAGATATATTTCTATACCCAAGTGAATGAGTACTTTATTCCCTCTTTGAGCCAAATCTGATGGGAGTAAGTTTCAAACAACACTCATTCCTTCCCTTCTGTCATTCTAATCTAATAGGTCTTTTACACCTCTTTATGCCATGTAATTTACCTTATTCTGCCCCCTTCCTTTTCTCCCAGTGCAATCCTTTTTTGTGCCCCTTAATATTTTTTATATCACCAAATTAAAGACAACTTTTACCCTCAACCTCTGTCTATGTATACTCCTCCTATTTGTCTCAATAGACATATAGTTTTCAAGAGTTACAAGTATTGTCTTCCTTTGTTGGAATGTAAACAGTTTAATCCTATTGAGTAGCATTTTTCCTTTCCTTTTGGCCTTTGTATACTTCTCTCGAGTCTTGTATTTGAAGATTGAATTTTCTGTGCAGCTCTGGTCTTTTCATTAGGTAAGTTTGAAATTACCCTCTTTAATTAAAAGCCCATCTTTTCCATGAAAAGATTATGCTTACATTTGTTGGGTAGTTAATTCTTGGTTGTAATACAAGCTGTTCCAGAATATCATATTCCAAGCCTTCTAGATCTTTAATTTAGCAACTACTGAAACTTGTGTAATACTAACATGTCTCCTTGAAAATTGAATTGTTTCTGTGTGCTTGCAGTATTTTCTCCTTGACTTAACAATTCTAGAATTTGGCTACAATATTCCTTGGAGTGTTTATTTTGGGATCTCTTTCAGGAGATGATTGGTAGATTCTTTCAATGACTATTTAACCTCTGTTTTTAGGATATCAGGGCAGTTTTCCTGTATAATATCTTGAAAGATGCCATCCAAGGTCTTTGTTTGATCATGATTTTTGGGTAGTCCAATAATTCTTAAAATAACTCCTCTGGATCTGTTTTCTGGTTATTTGTTTTCCTAATGAGGCATTTTATATTTTCTTCTATTTTTCATTCTTTTTATTTTGTCTGGCTGATTTTTGATGTCTCATAGTGTCATTAGATTCCACTTCCCCAATTCTAATTTCCAATGGATTATTTGTGCCTCCTTTTCCATTTGGTCACTTCTGCTTTTAAAGGAGTTGTTTCCTTCAGTCAATTTTTGTGCTTCCTTTTCCAGCTTTTTCTTTTTCATAATTCTATTGCATAACTCTCATTTCTTTTTCTGGTTTTTCTTCGACCTCTCTTACTTGAGTTTTTAATTTTTTTTTGAGCTCTTTGAAGGTAAGTTTGATTTTGAGAACAATTTATATTTTCCTTTGAGACATTTTGACATTGCTATCCTTTTCAAGTTTGTGTTGATTTTCCCTGTCACCCTAGTTGTTTTCTATGGCCAGGATCTTTTTGAATTTTGTTCACATTTTCATTTTTTTTTTCCTCTCAGTTTTTGAAGTTGAGTTCTGTTCCTGGGGCACTGAACCAAGATTCTTATGCTGGATCCCAGGGGCCTGGTCCAATATTTTCCATCCTAGGACCTCTGGTGCTTGTGGCTTGCCAACTGTGCTGGGGTGGCAAAGCCTAGTCATGACTGATTTTCTGGATTCTTGGGGCCAGAAATTTACCTTCTGTGCTGGTCTAGAGGCATCACAGCTGGCCTTCTGTGCCACTAGCCTGTTAAAAAAAAATTAAGGGGACTAGGTTTCTGATTTGTGCTGTGCCTAAGAGCCTCCCTCTGACTTGCCCCAAAATGGACTATGCTGAGTTGTGCTTTCCTTTTATCATAGTGAGCCTGATCTTTACTGAAGTCCCTCTAAGTTATCTTAAGCTAGAAAACTTTTTCACTTCATATTTTTGTGATTTTTATAACTTTTACATCTGTTTGTAGGCTTGATTTAAAATTGTTTCCAAGGCAAATTGTGGAGAGCTCAAACAAATTCCTGGCTTCTCTCCATCCTGACTCTTCCTCTCATGAAGAATACCTTGTACCAATGATATTACAGGTTCAAATTTGAAAAAAAAAAGAAAAGATGGTTATAATCTGCTGCTTCTTAAAGTCATGACACCAGTGTACTCTACTTATTGAAAATTTAACCTACTGATATTGTATATGTTTCTGATAACTTTACTTTAATAAAAGGTACATAATTCAAGAGGCACTAGAAATAACGTTTTTAAGAAATCATTTCAGTGATATGTAAAAAGTCAATAGAACATAATCTGGGACTCTAATGGAAGGGAAAATGGGCCTTGGCTATCAGACTAAAATGGATAAATAGCTCTGGAATTTTACAACTTAGAGGAGACCTCAGAGATCTTGAAGTACCTTTCAAATGTGAACCAATAATCCTATGACGCTGTAGTCAGGAATGAAATAGATTCCTCTTTCTGTTCCTTTAAATAGTAAGGAAAATATGTTTATGTATTTATTTTAGCCTTGTTGCCTAGATTCTTATAATGGAAATATGAATTATATAATTTGAATATGAATTTATATTATTCTGGGTAATGGACTGGATATATAAGTTCCTTGGTGTAGAGAGTTCCTGCTGATGAACATCATCAGTGATGTAAATTGGCACCTCCTTGTAGCTACAGTACTGAGACGTTAAGTCCTTTACCCATGTTCAAACAACTACTGTATATCACAGGCAGGTTTTCATGATCCAAAGCCAGCTGTATCTACTGTGAGTTATGTAACTAATGAAAACTTAAAATATATTCCTAAATAGTATGTATGCAATTTGAATGCAATTATCAAAATATCATTGGGTCATAAATTTAGAGCTGATAGAAACCTTAAAACCATCGGCTGCAACCCCATTTGGCAGATGTAAAATTGATGCCTTAGACACATAATGTCATATAGGCATTTAGTGCCAGGATCAGCATTTCATGATGAAATCTAGTTGATGGTAAATCCATTCTTCTTCTATTTTTGTTATAAAATAGTTAGATATTCATTGTGAAATTCTCTAAATTTATTTTCACTGGATCTGGTTATATGTGGAAGAAAGTATCATTGTGACACACAAGAAAAATGAAGTAATTTTAAAGTTCAATGTATATCAAATAAACACATCTTAAACTTGATCATACTTCATTCTTTTAATATTTTCTTTTCTTTTTAGAATCTATGTCTATTATTTGCATTTTTTACTTACTGATAGATCTGTGAATTTCACTCAAACACCACAGCAATTTCCACATATGATAATTCACTGTGATCAAACCTACTACAATTACAACATATTAATTTTAATTAGTTTAAAATGGAATTTCGATTTCTAATTAAAATTCATCAACTCATGATCAGTTTCAATAGAATTGACTGAACTACAAACTGCAATGAAGATTTTAAGTTCATTGTCATAAAAATTTAAAAACAATGGATTTTACTATTAAATACAGTTTATTATGAAATTCTAAAATGTGTATTGAAATGAAGACAGTGCTATTCAACTGCTTAAAGTCATCACTTTCACCTAAAACTTTGTCACTTAAAAATACTTTTGAATCTGACTATTAACAAGTTTCTCATGTGTAACCAAAATTTCTTACTCTTTATTTTAGATGAACTCACAAATTCATCAGAAACCAGATTGTCTTTAGATGATCTCTTCAGAAAAGAGTTTGTGATTCATAATCCTGAAGCCAGATGGATCAATGGTAGGTTTATGATTCTTATGTGACTGTGATATTTTGTATTGCAGTGATAGATTAATTTGTTTAGTAAATATAAGTGACTACTGTTCTGATTATATGATTTATACTTCAAACATAAAATTATACCATAAGCCTTGTGTCCAGTGTGGAAGAAAGACAGGGGAATAGAGAGTCTGAATGAGTCATTTTTCTGAAATTTTTATTTTAATACTTATACTGCTAGGGAAAAATGTGTTGATATGAAAAAAAGACTAAGAACTTATTAAATATCAACCAGTTTTATTTGCAGAAGTTCTGAGGAAGCTAGGTGTGGACTAGTTTGGATATTTAATATGTATATATTATAAGAATAGATTCGATATTTTATATGTATATGTTATAATATATGTATATGTTATAACATGTATTAGTTGGGATATGTTGTAATATACATACATGAATACACAGATGTGTACACACGTGTGTGTTATAGGTATATGCATACTTCAATTGCAATGTCATAATAACGTTCATGTAATTTTTAAAATAAATGGGTCAAACCATTAAGATTCTTTACAAGTAACTACTATTTTTAGGAATTATGGGCAAAATGATTAAAAGTTATGTAACTTTTATTTGGAAAAGATATCATCCCAAGGTTTCCCTTAATGAAAAAAGCATTTTCAAAGATAAATGGTCATTACATTTAAATCAGTCCTGACAAAAGAAAAACACAAAACACACACAGTATATACATAGATCCCCCCTGCCCCAATCCTATCCATATAGTGATAAAGGGAAACATGTAGGGCAATTCATGGTGTAACAGATGATCAGAAAGGGGAAATATGTTTGTAGACTGAGTGATCTTATTTACCTGTATACACAAAATATGATCATCTCTTGCATTATCCTCCATATTATAATTTGTTTATAAATAATTGTGAATGTGCTAGGGCAAAAAGGAAATAATTCTACACTTCGGTATTATACATTCCTATATAAATGCAATTCTAAAAGTAGTATTCAATTTTTATGCTTAAATATTCATGATAAGCAAAGTGAATGTCCCTTTCACAAGAATTCAGTGAATTAAACATAGAAAATTTTCTCTTTAACCCTTATTCTATAAGAGCCTGTGAGAATACCAGTACATAAAATTTAAAAAAAAAAGACCTATTTGGACAAGAATTGACATTCTCTTGGCTTTCTTTTAAGTTCCAGTGACAACTGGTCAATGATAAGTTCAATCCAAGATGATAATTGGACAAGAGGAAGGTCCTTGAATTTTTAGGGTTTGATGATATCTTAGGAAAAAGTTTTTTTAAGGTCTTTTGTTGTGTATGCACTGTGTAAATACATTTATTCTTTTTCCTACTTTGCCTTCATTGTGAGTAATATTTTTCTCTAAAATGAAATGCAGGAAGAAAGGGATTAAAGAATCAGGATCCTGGAGGCAATATTAGTGGCACCTCTAGAGAAAAATAATGAGATATAATTTGCATTAAAATACAGGTATTAGTAGAAAGAGTTCCCTTTCCAACCTTAGATGTTGCATCTTCATAGAACACAAGCCATAGGAATTATTAGGAATGAGAGCAGATGTATTCAATATTTTTCTTGACATTTTTACCCAAAGATATATATATTTACATTATTGGAATTCATGTTTTTGTTAAAAACTCTCACTAAAGAAAACTAGACGGAGTAGTGACATTACCAATTGCTAGAATGAGTCACAAATATCACACACATATGGACTCTCACTACTTTCTAATTCACTATTATTTATTTGAAAACATTTTCTATTTTAGGAAAAATATATGAGCAATACTCAGAAGGTTTTTCTTTTTTCATTTGGATGTAGAGAACCTTGGCAAACTGCACAAAACTACTCTTTTATTAATTCTAGCTTTTGGTAAATCCAATATTATGCAATCTTGCCTACCAAAGACAAAAAAGAAATGAAATATCTTTTTCACCCACCAGTGCTCTTTGGACTGAATTCTGTTGTGTAGAGTTTATCCTCCTGGATATACTTGATGTTTTTATTTTGTAGCTCTAAATATTTGGGATCATAATTTAAGTAATAAAATGAAATTAACTGCCTGCCAAGTTTTAACAAATATATTAAAAAATGCTGTACTTTTCTTCAGTGGTATGAAAGGGTAATGGAATAGGAAGCAAAACACTAGTTTTCTCAGGGAGGTAGCAATATCTAATAAAAATGTAATTAAGTAGAGAAAATACACAAGAGAAGCAGCATGATATTATATATATTTCTATGACAGGGAGACTTTGGGGCTTAGTAGCATGAAAACAAGATTTTGATTGTTGACCACAAAGTTGTCTTTTATATTAATAAATGAAACAGTAAAATATTAGTATATTGTTTCTTTTGTAAGTTATATTTACTTTTCTAAGGTTGGAAGGATGAACTTAAACTGCAATAAGAAGTCATTCTTCTCAAAATATTCCCTAGCAAACTATGTTCTACATCTTTCCCTATTAATCCAAGGTCAATTATCACTCCTTTCTTAAAGAATCTTTATACTGTTACCTTTGCATTGCTTGTTTTTTTAATCGATATTTGCCTTATAATAATCCAGGTTATTTCTGCCTGTGTTTATTTCCACATTCACTATTTAAAATAATATATTTTCTATCACAGTACCTCTTAGATCATTAATCTTAGGAGTGATTCTGTGTTCTTAAAAGTCATGACAGCTGAGGTCAAATTCTAGTTGTTTCTATAACTTTGGAAAGGCTTTTGACATGGATCCACTGGCAGACTACATTTCTATTGCCTGAGTACATTCCTGGTTAAATCTAGAGAACTTTATTATCAGATAAAGAATGCTGATTGATATTTAAAACCATAAAGAATCATGAAAAATTACATAAAAGGATTGAATTTTGAATTGATAGATAGAATAACATTACCGCTGAAATTGATCTGAAGTATCCAAAACAGTATGTATCTGTATATATGTACATACACACGTATCTATATACATGTATGTATATTTTAGAGAAGGTATATATTCGCATATATTCTCTATATAGATATCTATAGACATCTCTACAGAGATATTTCTATCTTGACATAGATTTCTATGAGATTAAGAAAAATAAGAGATATTTCTATCTGATTTTCATTAAGTTGCAGGTTATTTTAGCATATGATATTGTAGCCTAGTACCTCATACATAATAGACATTTAAATATCTGTTTTGTGTATGATAGCAATTGCATATATCCAATATGGTGCAAACTTCTTCACAATGTGCTTCTTGTACTTGAAAATATTCAAGTACTTAAATTTAATATGCAGATATTTAAACTGATTTAAAACTTAAAGTGTTTTAGATTTCTATGAGTCAACCCTCATTTAATATATGAGAGAACTTAGATACTAATGGGTTAAGTGGTTTGAAAAAGGTCATGGGAGTGGTAAGTGACAAAGGTCAAAATGTAACTCTGGTTCTCTGAATTGTAACAACAGAGTTATTTGCTCTATATCAACACCTTAGCTAAGACTTACCTATGATGATCCAGAAAGTGTCCAGACCGATCTAACTAACATGTTTGTTCATTTTTAGATGAAAATACAATGTTTAATTAGCACACTTTTCCTCAAAATAATCTGTTTTTCTGTTTAAGTTTTAGTTCCAATTTTTAGTTAATTTTTAGTTCCAATTATTTAACTTTCAAATTAAAAATATCTTTAATCTGCTGGCAATGTTGCAGATGTGAATGCTGTAATTATCTGTATTTCTATTTTTTGTATATCTTTGAATCATGCTACATTTTCAGAATATTGTAATTATCATGCAGAATATGTTAAGTGTGGAAAGGCATCCATATTGCAGAGAATAGTATACTCATAAATAGAAGAGAGAAAAATGAGGACCTTGGATTTATCCCTGGAAATTTTTCTAGCAGCACTGGGCTTTCTGAACAGCTGGAGAGTGACAGCTGATTGCATTGGGATTCCCAAGGTATTTGAGGGTGCTATATAAGAGGAAAGAAGGTAATATACTTTAAAGCAAACTGTCTTATATGAGAGGATGAGAATCTAAGAAATATGAAGGCAGAGATCATATTAGCTTAGGATTGAAGGAGCAGAGTTGCAATTTCCTGTCTCCCACAGTTCTTGATGTTGGACTTATATAATAATTAAGACAACTTAGATGGTCGTGAGGTTTTTCAAATGTCTTTGAGTTGTTGGATTTTTCTTTCTTTCAGTTAGGATTATGAAAAAAATGTCTAAGAATTGATTGAAAAATTTTCTTTTTTGAAATGAAAAATGAACTGTCAGTATAAGAATATATCAGCACAATGATCGCTTTGCCTTAAATACCACAAGCAATAAGATGTTAGGCAGCACAGAAATATTGATAACTTAAACAGATTCCTTGAATTTAGTTACTCATTCCCCATTTCTTCAAATAAATATGAAACCAAGAGAAAGAAGAATTATTTTCAGTTGATTTAGCAGCTTTGATTTGAGGAGTGTGGGGTATCTTAAAACGTCCAATAATATATAGATATTTGACACTGTTCCTTCTGCCATATTACTCTTCTTCAAGAAATGTCATACACTGATATTCAACTTCCCCTGGGAGACCCTGTATCTTAGCTTCCATCCAAGAGATAAATTGATAGATTTATGCAAGGTTTCTTTATAAAATGTAGTATTTATTTTCTCAGAAAAACTACTTTTAAGTCTGCAAATACTAGCTGTGACTCTGGGAAAACCATTAAACTCTCAGTATCCTATAAAGGCCTCCTTTCTAGAATATATAGAGAACTGAGTCAAATGTACAACAATACAAGTCATTCCCTAATTGATAAATAGTCAGAGGATATGAATGGGCAATTTTCAGAGGAAGAAACTAAAGATATCTAAAATCATATGAAAAAATGCTCTAAATCCCTTTTGATTAGAGAGATGCAAATCAAAATAACTCTGAGGTACCACATCACACCTATTAGATTGGCAAACATGACAGAACAGGAAAATGATAAATGCTGGAGAGGATGTGGGAGAGTTGGAGCACTAATACACTGTTGGTGGAGCTGTGAGCTGATCCAACCATTCTGGAGAGCAGTTTGGAACTATGCTCAAAGGGCTACAAAAATGTGCATACCCTTTGACCCAGTAATATTGCTTCTAGGATTGTATCCCCAAGAGATCATAAAAATGGGAAAGGATCCCACATGTACAAAAATATTTATAGCAGCCCTCTTTGTAGTTGCCAAAAACTGGAAATCGAGGGGATGCCCATCAACTGGGGAATGGCTGAATAAATTATGGTATATGAATGTAATGGAGTACTATTACACTATAAGAAATGATGAACAAGAAGACTTCAGAGAGGACTAGAAAGACATATATGATCTGATGCTGAGCGAAAGGAGCAGAACCAGGAGAACTTTGTGCACAGCAACGACCACAGTGTATGAAAGTTTTTTCTGGTAAACTTGAATCTTCATAGCAATGCAAGGACATAAAAAATAAATAAATAAATAAATTCCCAATGGTCTTCTAAGGCAAGGTGCCTTCCACATCCAGAGAAAGAACTATGGAATTCAGTTGCAGAATGTGGCAGATCATTGTGTGTGTGTGTGTGCGCGCGCGCGCGCATTATGTTTTGGTTTGTTATATGATTTCTCCTATTTATTTTAGTTCTACACAGCATGACTATAGTGAAAATGTATTCAATAGGAATGTATATATAGATCCTATATAGAGTTGTATGCTGTCTTGGAGAGAGAGGGGGGTGATAGGGTAGGTAAGGGGGAAAAAAAATCTAAGTTTTATGGTAGTGATTGTAGAACATTAAAAAGAAATTAAAAAAAAAAAAAGAATATCATTAAAAAAAAACTCAGTATCCCAGATAAATCTATGTCTAATTGCTGAAGTATAATTCCTTATCTCTATTAAAAAATATATATATATATTTTTTGCACAGATTGTTCCCTACACTAATGAAATAGCAGGCCTAGACCAAAAATAAAAACAAATAGACCCTAATTTTCATCCTGCTTTCTGAAAGATTCAAATTATCTTTCTTCCTTTTTGTTCCTTCATCCATCTACACAAAATTATAAATGCATTTCATGGAAAAATAATGTATTATTTTTTATTTTACTCCTCATTTATTTTAACCATAAGCAACATTTCAAAGATTTCTTCATTTCATAGTGGTTCATGTGTGATGAAATTACTTGAAACTTATATACCTCTGTAGGAACTCTTTGGAGATTTAAAGGTTTAAAATATACTCTTCAGGTATTGGGAAATATAATCTATATATATATATTTATTTTCAGACAGAAAATGTAAGCCATTTGGACTTAAGTTGCAATAATCTGTTAGGGACAAAGTGCTTAATAACTTTTACTTCAAACCAAGTGTGATATCACTGGGAAGTTTAGTGGGATTGATTTTTCTGAATAGATATGAGAAATTAGAGGGGGACTAAAAGAAGGAAGGAAAACTTTATTAAGTACCTACTATGTGCCAGGTACTGTGCTGTTTTTTATAAGTACTATTTCATTTTGATCTTCTAACAACCCTAGGAGGTAGATACTGTCATTACTCCTGTTTTGCAATTGAGAAAACTAAGGCAGACAAAAAGTAAGAGATTTGCCCATAGCCAAAAAGCTACTAAGTATCTGAGGCCAAGTTTGAACTCAGACCTTCTTGACTTTGAGCCTAATGTCTTATCTACTATACCTCTCAGCTATGTTTAAAGAACTAAAAGCAATAATAAGGTTTCAAATATGGAAAACTGGATGAATATTGGTACTATTTTCAGAAACAGGGAATTCATAAAGGGGAATGAGACTTGGGAAAAAGATAAGCTTTGTGTTGATGTTAATTTGTGATAGTAGATATCCTGGTGCAAATATTTATGGGGGTCAGAACATGAAAAATAAATTAAGGTTAGAAATGCAGATTTGGAAGTATATAAGCACATTGGGATGTGGGCTTTCTGGCAACCTCAACCCATCTTTGTACTCCATGAATGGCTAAAGTCCTGCCCATCACTGGGGATTTCTAAAAGGAGGTAGTTGAGTTCTTATTGACATTATTTTCTTCATGGGATTGATGTGTATACAAACAGTGCCCTAGGAATTAAAAATAATATTAAGGATTAACTTTGTGAAGTCCCTGGTTTATTTTCTAACCTGAAGGTATCGAAAAGTCTCCCTTTACCACAAAACTTCCCCCTTATCATGGACCTTGGAATTTCTTGTCCCCACCCCTCATCCTGGAGAATGAGATTTCCTTATCTCTTTTATCTTGTGTCATTCATAGTTCTCAACCTGTGCCTTTGACTTGTAAGACTTCTTCATCTTGCAAGACTTACCCTAGATCTCCAACCCCCAAAAGGAAATCCTAAAATCATCCTGTATAAATTTGGCCGTTTTCCTATATCATTGGCTTTGTTTAGCTCCTTGCTAAATCTCAGGCTGGCTGCTTTTGTGTCAGTAAAGCTCCCAGTCATTACAGAGGAGATCTAAGTGAATTCATTCACATTTTGAAGCAGCTCTCCCATCTCTCTCTTCAACAGGACTAACATCAGAGACACAATTCAGTATTTGTGTATTGAAAAAGGAAATAATCTGCCTCCTTGACCTTCCAGAACCAAGGTTTTCAACATTGATTCTAGGGGTTGAAGAGAATTTTACCCTCTTTTCTGCAGATGCTAGACAGAGAATCAAATGAGGCTTAAATTGCATTTATTAATTCATCAAAAATAAATAAGAAGAACTGCTATGTTCCAGGCACTCTACTAATTGCTGAGGATACAAAAAGAGACAAAGAAACAGTTCCTTCCCTCCAAATGCTTTTGATCTCATGGAGGAGATGAAAACAAATATATACAAAGCAAATAATATGCAATATAAGTAGGAAATAATTAAGTGATTGAAGGTATTAATATTAAGAAGCAATGGGATAGGCTTCCAATAAAAGACATATTTTAGTTGCAACTTTAAGAAGGGAAAACAGGTTAAGTGAAGGAGGGAAAGTATTCCAGACATGGGGGGCATTCAGAGAAAACTCATGGAGCTGAGGAATGAGGTGTCTTGTTCACAGAGAGTAAAAAGGCAAATGACATTAGTGTAAGAAGTATAAGATACCTGAAAAATCAGGAGGATTGCTAGGTTATGAAGGCCTTTGAATGTCAAACAGAGCATTTTATATTTGCTTCTGAGGCAAAAGAAGCCACTGGAGTTTATTGAATGGGGGTCCATGACATTATTAAACCTATACAGTAAGAAAATCACTTTGGTGGCTGAATGGATGATGGATTGAAGTGCTGAGACACTTGAGACAGGCATTCCAGTCAGCAGGCTGTTGCAGTAATCAAGGCCTGAAGTGATGGGGCCCTATGCTACAGTAGTGGCAGAGTAAAATAAGAGAAGGGGTGAATTTGAGGAATGTTGTAAAGGTGAAATTGGCAGGTCTTGGCAACAGATTTGATTTGGGGCAGAGTGAGAGATAATAAGAAATCCAGGTTGACCCCTAGGTCATGAACTTTAGGGTCTGGGAGGCTAATATTCTCCTCTAGAATAATGGGGAAGGTGGAGGTGGTAAAAATTTTCAAATAAAGATAATGAATTCGCTTTTACATATTGTTAGAAGTGAGCCCATCTAACAAGCCCCCAACAGTGAGAAACATGCTCACCTTAAACAAAGAACAATGTCTATTGTGAAATCAGGAAAGCTTTTATTAATCTTTACATCCATAATGGACAGGGTCTCTCCCCAGTAAGGTTACAGGGTGACTACAACATGTGCAGAAAGATGGGGCTTCTTATACTGCTCTCCTTACTTTGGATCTACCACGATACCATTCCCTGGTCATGTAACTTACTGTTCTCCTCTCTTATAGGCCCTTCCTCACATAGCTTCTTGGGCCTGTGCATTTAGTTTCTGACTTCTAACCTGTCCATGCTAGGTCACAACCCTTATCACCTAGGAATGTGGAAAACGGAACTTTCTTGGCTCCCACAAAATCCCCACTTTTGTTCTTTCTTAAAATTTCTGCCCCCATACCTAAATCCAATCAATACCTCCTCACATTCTTTCCCCTGTGAATTCTTCCCTGTATCTATCTCCCCTTTATATGAATATTTGAAGGGAGCACAATTGACTGACACATTGACAAATTACAAGGGGGCAGTCCCCTTTCATAAGTACAAGTACAGAGATTCAAAAGGACAAGGTAAATTTAGAAATAGTCCATTTAGAGGTTCCATCTCATACAATAGTCTGGGGAAGAACATCATCTGATACAGTTTTCTTGTCTGGATGCTCCTTCAAGCCATGTTCAGCACAGCATCACAGCGTCTTCTTTCCTTTGTCTTCTTGTAGAAATCCAGATACCCACTCTCCTGTAAAACTGACCTTGATATAATTTTAGATTACCATTCCTATCATCCTTACAAAATCAAAATTGGAACTTTGGCCAATTGTCATGTTTAAGAAATTCACATTAGAACCCAGTTTTTACATTTTACATTAATTCACTATTCATTTCCCCCATCAGGAAGGTGAGATTTCACTAAGGAGTCAATACCAGGCTCCAGTACTTAACATAAATACAATAAATAGTCATTTTTTACACAGTACGTATCACATCATAAACCAATTTCAACTTCTGATCGTGTGATGCTTCTTTAAAGCATTTACAATATAGACTAGAAACCATTTTTCTTTTAACATTAACCAACTGAGACAAAAACAATGATTACTCTGTATGCTTACCTCACAAGCCCTTGACTTGATTGTCTCCATACTATTACTAAGAATTAAAGGACTCTAACTTGTTGTCGATCTAAAGTCCTAAGCCTAACAGCTTAATTTTTTATTTAACTTCAGATGTTCCCCTACCCACAATCTGTTGTTTAATAGATCTAGTGCTTTGCTTACAAAACTTTTGATTATAGGAAATTGCCACTATGAGTAGGGACATTTCAGGGAAACAACATCTCCCTAATTTCATGGCAATTCCAGGCAGGAGGAGATTGTCAACTGACATTCAGCCAGGCTTGAAGACTGCCAGGTTTCAGTGGCAAAACTGAGTCAGAAGAATCCTACTTCAGGCCAGGCTGAACAGTCCTTTTCCCAGCCTTCCCCTGAGATCGCCTTTTGCATCTCATAGGCATCATGGATCAGTAGCTCAGACAGTCTTTCTTGCTATCCACACTTGGAATTAGATTCAGAAGAACAGTTAGTAGTCCCATAAAAATCTTAAAATGGTAAGCTCCAATAGTCAAGTTTCAGGTATGACTATAATTTCATATTGGCTAAGGAACATGTTCTGAAGCAAGTCTTAAGCAGAAGCAGCTTGCATGCCTTTCTATACTTTTTCTAGTTTCCGATTAAATAAAAATCATAAAATCAAATTTACCGTTAAAACCATAGGATATTGCTCTAATATATCTACATATTTCCCAAACTACTCTGTACCTTTCTAACCCTGCTCATTCTAAAATAATGAGCTACACCTATGATAAGTTGAAACACTAACTTCAACTTATGTTCATGAAATGAATTCACAACAAAACAGAAGCATGTAACTTATCCATCAGTGCCAAATATTACCAGAGGTTACCTGCCTCTAGGAAACTTAGCTGAAATGTTTTTCCCCAAACTGAAGATGTCTCTGATTTAGTCTCAGTAATTAATTAAATCAATTGTTTTTACCCAGTTGGTTTTTGTAACATGTAAAGACCTTATTCCAAGTTGGGGCCTTTGTTCTTTTCCTTCAAAGAGTTTTAGTCCCATTTGTCTAAAAGGGCAACAATCCCATTCCTCTCTGAGTAGTATGACACAATAAGTAATGGTCCTAGAGGCTTTTACCAAATGGCAGTTTTCACTAATCAAAAATTTTACCAGGATTTACATCTTAAATCTTAAAGTTGTCCTAAAATCCAGTCACTAGAGATTATTTATCACCAAAACAAATTCCAGTTTAGGAACTCCATATATGAACAGTTTACACTTTACATAAGAGATTACAACTTTAACAAAGTGAGGGACCACACCACTTGCGTGATCATTTTAGACTCTTCCAAGTCTTAGGGGTCCCTGGGTGGTGATGGTGCCACTCCTTTCCTTCACAATAGGAAATAGTTAACATCTCTCCTCTGAGCATTTCCAGTTCAAATTAGATCTTAAGAATTCCTTCTGTAATGACTAGACTTCAAAAGAAAAGGGGAATGGAACCAGGAGGCTTTTTGTCTTAAAATTATCACAGGCCTTTTTGGAGCCATAAAATTCCTGGTCTTCCTTATCTTGTCCTTTTTCTTCCAACCCATAAAACCTGAAGTTATTATAACAAATTAGCTTACAAATATAGATTAATTAGCTTACAAATATAGATTTGGTAGGTAGGCCTTTCAAAAATCATATAGAAGATTTTATAAAACATTTCTTCATACAGCAAATATTTTCTTCTTTTAAGAAAAATTTACAATTTGTCACAAAACCCTCATGAACCTAATTGTCAAAAATTAAAACCAAGATCTTTGCACATTTGCCCATAAGCTTCTTTTTATGAACATACTTTTCTAAATGCTTGATTCATAGGAAAAACAATTTTAGTTAAAACTGAATGCATTTCCACATCACCTTGCACAGTAATTCATCTCCTTACCACCACATGGGCACACTCTATCACTTGATATCCTTTCAGATCCTTCTCAAATTTGATTGTTATCAATTATCAAATCAAATTACATGATTTTTTTCTCTCTTCTTAAAATACTTCCTCACACCCTCACTACTTACTGAAATCATCTGAAACTAACCAATCCAGAACTATTCAAACCTTTTTATCTGACTTTCATATCTTCAATCAAAACGCTTACTCATTTTTCCAAGTCTCTCAGTTCCCTTACTCAGATTACCCAGTTCCTTCACATCTTAACTACAACCGTCTGCACTGGAATCCCTATCTAATTTAAATAAAGCAAAAGTTAACTCTACCATTATATAGCAAACATCAGCATTTTCACTGTTTATTTATAACCAAATATGTTTCAAATTATCAAATTTCTATCACATTCTTTTAAAACCCCAACCTATCAATAACAGACTCCAAATTTAAAAATTGTGTAACAATTCCTTTAGATTAATGTTGCATCTAAAATATACCTATCCTTGTGTTAAGCGCTTTACAACCATAAATGTTGAATAACAATCTTTTTATGCTTAGTCCTGATAGGAAGAGCATTCTCAGAGGCTACTCTGATAACTTGAAATCATATCAAGTCTGGATTTATAATCACTCATGATAAACATTTTAACATTCCTTTTTTCAAATACTCTTGCTACTTCAAAGAAAACTTTTTATCATTTCCTGTTATCTCTTTTTACTCTATTTCCTAAAAGAGCTGAAACACCATATTCTAGCTCCCTTGTCCCCTCCAAGACCCACCAGATCAGCTGTCCCAGTCTCATTCAAGTCTTTAAATCATATAGGAGGAGGTGTAACCTTCACCTTATCCATGTGGTCTGAGCACATGCACAGAGTTAATGTTTCTAAAAGAAATCACTGAAATTCTGAAGTGAATTTGCAATTTTATACCCATAGTCTGGTTTCAGATATGTTTACTTAATTTAAACACAAAGTACAGATTTTAGCTCTGAGATCTCATGGAACCAAAACTCGACTTTTTACACCAGGCTGCCAGTATTTTGCCTTTCAAATTTCCATTGCAAAAGAGATCCTCCTTTAGGGAAGGTAGGAAATGACCTTCCCAGATTAAAAAAAAAGTTTTGAATCAGATTAATTAAAGAACCTCCTTGCCCAGGCAAAAATTCCTAAATAATTTAATACTGACAAAGTGTGACTTCCAAGCATGAAGCTTGGGAGCTTAATAACTAATATTAATAATTATAAATCACAGTAAACAATTTTACAATTTTTAAGTCCAGTAACCTTCCATAACTTTGTCTATTGGTTTGCATATCAGGCTAAACATTTTCTGAAGTGGGATGAGGGAGGGGGAAGGGAGTACAAGGTCCAAGCATATGGATACTCTGCCATCCCAAGCACATTCTTCCCCTCCTTTTATATCTCAAATAAATCAAATACTCATCATTTCTTCCAGGTTATTTTTTCCTTAAAAAGAAATCTTAGAGGTTAAGAGCCTAACAATTTAATCAAGAGTCATAGTTTTTTTAAGTTAAGTACTCTGCAAAGAGCAAAATTTTTCTTTTCAAACCTGGCTAGGGCTTAGAATGCAGATTTTTTTTTAATAACTTCTAAAAAGTTTTCAGACTTTCTATTAACACTTTATTGAGTCAAACAGTAAACGATCCCTCTCCCTCTTCCTCTCTCTCTCCTCTGAAGCTGAAACTACTGTAATCAGGGAGACAAGGAAAAGACAAGCAGAATTTAAGGAAACATTTCACAAACACAGAACAGATAGCACAATATAGATCTCTCTCTTTAGGAAATAAACTAATTTTAGATTACACTGGTCAAAATTCAACTATTCATGTCAATTTACTCTGACTGACTCCATGTCAATTTCAGAAGGATCCTTCCTAGAATCTAGATTCTCTTTTCTCCCTCTTTCTCTCTCTCCAGAGCAGATGGAAAGGAATATAGCCCGCATTCCTTCAAATGGGCTTCTGAAGGAATACCTAGAGGATTTATTCATTCCCTACCTGGTACCATTATCTTAAGAGAGCTCACTTCCCAAGGTCCCTGAAGGACTGCTCTTGCCTAACTTCCCAAGACAGACCAAGTGGTACTTAGCCACTGATTTTCCTGCCCTTGCTCAGGTCCCTGATGCACTGCCTCCAGCTGTTCAATTCATTGTTTTACCTGTGTTCCTGACTTCACAACAATTTCAAAGAGTCCCAGAGAAGTTAGCAGTCAGAAGAGGGGAAAGATGCCTGTGGATGTCTGGGCCACTGAAAAATCAATGGGTGTACAGGACTCCATCCTAACCTTTCTGCTGCTGAAGATGCTGTGACAAGCCCCCAAGAATTGTTAGAAGCAAGCCTGTCTAACAAGCCCCCAACAGTGAAAAAGATGGTTACCTTAAACAAAAAACAATATCTGTTATGAAATCAAGAAAGCCTTTATTAATCTTAATGTCCATAATAGAGAAGTAGCCTCTCCAGTGAGGTTACAGGATGACTACAACATGGACAGAGAGATGGGTCTTCTTATACTGTTTTCCTAACTTTGGATCTCCCAGGATACTGTCCCCTGGCCATGTGCCTCGATGTTCTCCTCTCTGATAGGCTCTTCCTCACATATCTTCTTGGGTCTATGCATTAGATTCTGACCTCTAACCTGTCCATGCTAGGTCGCAACCTTTATCACCTAGGAATGTGGAAAATAGAACTTTCTTGCCTCCCCCACATATATTATGTCTAAGATGTTTTCTGGACCTCCAGTTAGAGATGTCTGAAAAGCATTTGGAGATGCATGACTGGGGATCAGATTGGATATTAGGGTAAGACAGGTAGGATTATGGCAAGAAATGTTCATTTAAAATCAAAATTTGGATCTTATATAAGTCAAGATTTGGAAAGAAGTCCTCTTATTTCTAATACTATAATCATAACGGGATAGGGAACGGACCTATGATTTCAATAACATAAGGAACTGCTAAATGAGGAAACTGACTGTGCCAATAGAGTTCAAGAACTATCTATAATTTATAGTTTTAGAAAATTTCTTAAAATATTGAGGGATTAAGTGATTTGCTTTAGATTCATATCCAATAGATTTCAGTGAGAATTTGAATTCAAGTATTCCTTGTACTGAAGCTAGCATGCTATAAACAATGTCACAGACCCCTTTCCTACTAATTATTATAATATAGTCATACTGTTGTCAACATTTTATTGACAATTGTAAGGGCAAGAAAAGTAGGATATTTGGTTTTTCTATTTTAGTATGCCTCTGATTGAATAATGTGATTAAGAAAGTTCTTCCCCATCCATTAATGGACCTGGGAAGATTTTAGGAAGGGCCACCCCTTTTGCTAATTTTCTAAGAAGGCACTGGCTCTCAAGAGTTGCCTTCTGATTCTAAAAAGTGTGTAAAGACTCTGAGGTGAAGTTTTACTTTGGGGCTTAGTTTTGTAAGAAGGACTGTGTGCCAGATGAGACTCTGGGAAACCACTAAGCAGCTCCATGGCTTTGAAAGACCAGATGTTGCTTCCCTCTCTGGTAAATATGTATGTATATATTTAGAATACTTTGGAAGTCTGTTGGCCCCTGTTGAATTACATGTTGAATGTAATTAAAGTGATTCTTAACCCCTCAAAAGTTGCCTTTCCTTTTGTAAATGCAGATCTAAGAACCTATGAGAGCAGGTCCCCACATCTACATCTGTGTTCTTACTGATAACATATTGTACCTCAAGAACCATTTAAAAATAGAATATATATATATATATATATATATATATATATATATACACACACAATACATATATTTCACCTCACGTTATACTTCTAGATTTTTCCACAAATTCTAACATTATACATTAATTTTTTTCATGTTCTCTTGTCCTTTCATGAACTTTTTTGCATTATCAATTTATTATGAAACCATGATGTACTTCTATTCAAATTGTACATAAAATCACAAGTGTGGTTGATATTGCTATACATGTATAAATATGCTTAAAATCTTCTAAACAAATTACATGTTGATTTTAAAAATATGTTAGTAGGACAATTTTTTAATGTTGCATTTTGATGAGTCCTGTTATCATTTTTGTGGAAAATCAGGAAAGACTGGAGAAAACCCTTATTTGCAGCAGGAAAAAAATATGCTACTTGCTGAATAGATCCTTTTCAGATTCTTCAAGAGAAATGATTCCAATGTGTGGAACTGTAATTAGTACCCTGCAGAATTTAAAGGGAATTTAAATAAATAAATGAAATTTAGAGTTCATGAAACCTGTATCTTTACTTCTTACAGCTATTCGTTTTTGAGGTTTTGATTTGAGTATGAACAAGAAAACTAAGAAAAGTATCTTACTGTAATTGTGATATTGAGAATTATCTGAAATTGTTAAAGGAATGTGTCATGTAACATCAAAGAGACAATCAACCAAGAAAGCAATAAATGTTGAGTGCTTGCTCTATGATGTATATATAGTGGGGCAAAGAAGCAACATGAAGTATGCCTCTAACTCTTTACGTTTACCATCTAGAGAGGATGAATAACTGAACCCAGGGAATTTATTAAGTGCTAGAGAGTATGGCACTATCAATACAACAGAACTTCAACAAAGAAGAAAGATCAATTTGAGCTAAAGTTTTGTCCAAGCACACCATGAAGAAGATAAAGGCTTAAGCTGGTGATTCAAATATGAATTGGATTTAGAGAAATGGATGAGAGGAGTGAGGTCATTTCTGGCAGAGTGCTTTAGAAAAAGCATACATCTAGAATTGAAGTTTAATGTCTATTAAAATATCATTGAGAAGAGTAGCCTGGTTGGAGAAAAGTAGAAAGTCCTTTGGTCTGTGGAAATTGAATTAGATATGTTGAGTGAATAAATAAGTGAATGAATGATCTAATGAATGAAAACAAATTTATGAGGTACTTACTATGTGCCAGGTGCATTGATGAGCCTTGGAAATAAAAATGCAAAAGGTATAAAGCCCATGGGTTTAAGGAATTAATATTCAAATAAAGAAATGTAACTTACATTAGAATGGTGGATAGGGAAGGGATTGTCTAGAAAGTTACAGACATCATGAGTTGAATCAAAGAGCAGTCAATTTAACGTATCCTTTTCTGAAGCAATGGTAGTATATAATTAGCAAGAGGTAATTAAGGAAGGAGTTGATTTTCAGTAGAGATGACAGGATAGATAGCATTTTTTCCATTGTACTGCCTAATGGAATGAGAATCTTGGTTTCAGTGTATTCTGGGCCTTGTGGGTCAGTCATCTTTGTTTGCAGGTTAAACTTCTGGATAGGTATCAATACAATCACGGTGACCTCAGGGAAAACATTCCTAAACAGAGTAGATTAGATCCCTCAGACTTGCAAAAGGGCATTTTCTGATTGGTCAATATCAAAATGCTCCCCTAGGTGACAACAGTATCTCACATAATCCAATTAGTCTACCCGACTAATTTCCAGATTTCCTAGCAGTTTATTTTTTTTCTCCAAATGGTGAGCTCTTATCCCAGAACTGGAATCTTTCAGTTTATCAAACACTTAACTATTGTGATCATTTTCTTATACATATTGTGTGTATGTATATATGTATATATGTATGTATGTATGTATGTCTATATCTCAAGGAGACCAAAGGAAAACAAGACCCTTACATCTAAAAATATTTCTAGTAGCCCTTTTTATGAAGGTAAAGAATTAGAAACTGGGGGCATGTCCATCAGTTGAGGAAAGGCTAAATAAGTTATAATATATGAATATGGTGGGATAGAACTGTGATAAAAAATAATAAGGGAATGGTTTCAGGGAAAAACAGGGAAAACTTGTATGAACTGACTCAAAGTGAAGTGAGAAGAACCAGAAGGCCATAATTAATGGTGAATGATTTTGTATCTCTGATCAATATAATAATCCACCACAATTTCAAGGGACTCATGATTTCAAACACTATCTACCTCAGATGGAAAACAAATGGTTTCACTTACAGATTGAAATATTTTCCCTCTGTTTTTCTTGCTTTGGGGGGAAAACTAACATAGAAGTTTATCTGGATGTCATATTTCTTGCCCTCCGAATTTGTAGAGGAAGAGAATAAAGGAAGGGAGGGAAGGGATGTTTTAAGTAAAAATTAAATTAAATTAAAAAATTAAAGACAAATTTTAAAAGTTAACACAAATGAAATTAACAGAGAGCTACATAAGAAAGTACAAAGAAAAAAATATTCCAAGCAATTTCACAGCCAATGTACAGGAAAGATCAAATTTATAGATATTACTCTGGGAATAAACATGGAAATAGTGTAACACAACTAATTATTATGTTTTACCTTCTCCCCTTTTACAAAATGTATATTATCAGAAAATTCAAAAGCCAAGCTAACTGCTTCGGAAGCTTATTAAAAGTATAGTTTGATGACAAATTAATGTTCTCAGATATCTAGCCTCCATAATGAATGCTAATATACATTTACATTGGCATTGACAGGGACAGTGGCCACTGTGGCAGCACAGCAGCCCATGGGGAAGCTCCATTGTTGGAGCGTAAAAACCACTGGGGGCATTGAAAAGCTGAGTCTTACCTTAGCCCTGGGTGGAAGCCTGCTGCCGGAGCTACAGGAAGGCCCTTCTCCCTTCCTGGCCAGCTGATAAAACCCTGTCATTGACCTTTGGTGCCTGTGGGCTAGGGAATCTGAGGACCTGCCACTGTGACTGGAGATTCTGCCCCCAAGGTGTCCTCCTCCCAGAGTCCCCTCGTGCCATGCCGAGTGGCCAAGGCTGGGCTGGACTCTGTGCTTGGCTCCACATCAGGCACAACCGACGATTCTGTGGGCCTTTAAAGTCACTGTGGGCTGGAAATCTCCTCCACTCTGTTGTTCTTCACTTCTGCTGCTCCAAAATTTGTTGAGAGTCCCCCTCTACAGGTATTTTAAGGGCTGTGGGGAGGACCCTGCATAAGTGTGTCTTTCTAGTCCACCATCTTGGCTCCATCTCCCCTGCTCATTTCTTATAGCACAAGTTTTCCATTAAATTCATGTACCACAGCTTTTTCATCTATTCCCTAGTTGATGGATGGGACATCCCCTCAATTTCCAATTCTTTGCCACAACAAAAAGAGCTGCTATTCCATTTCTAGGATTTCTTTGGGATATAGTCCTGGAAGTAGTATTGCTGGGTCAAAGTGTGTGCCCAGTTTTATAGCCCTTTGGGCATAGTTTCAAATTGTTCTCTAGAATGTTTGATTCAGTTTACAACTAACACTACATTGTTCCAATTTTCCCACATGTTCTCCAAAATTTATCATTTTCCTGTTTTATCGTGTTAGTCAATCTGATAGGTGCAATGTGGTACCTCAGAGTTGTTTTGATGTGCATTTCTCTAATCTATAATGACTTAGAGCATTTTAAAATATTTATTTATTTTTAGTTTTCAACATTGATTTATACAAAATTTTGAATTCCAAATTTTCTCCTCATTTCCCCTTCCCCCACCACCAAATATCCTGCATTCTGATTACCCTTTCCCCAGTCTACCTTCCCTTCTATCACATCCCTTCCTTCCCTTATCCTCATCTTTTTTCTTTTCTTGTAGAGCAAGGTAGATTTCTATACCCCATTACCTATATTTCTTATTTCCCAGTCGCATGCAAAAACAGTTGTCAACATTCGTTCCTAAAACTTTGAGATCCAACTTCACTCCCTTGCTCACTCCCCACTCATCTGCAATGAGAAGGCAAGCAATTCAGTATAGGCTGTATATATGTAACTTTACAAAAGACTTCCATCACAGTCATGTTGTATAAGACTAACTATATTTCCCTCCATCCTAACCTGTCCCCCCATTTATTCTATTCTTTCTTTTGATCTTGTCCCTCCCCAAAAGTGTTCACTTCTAATTACTCCCTCTTCTCATTAGTCCTCTCTTCTATTATCCCCCACCCCACTTACCCCATTCTCCCCTACTTTCCTGTAGTGTAAGATACATTTTTTAATTTATTTTTTTTATTTTGTTTTTTTTTAAATTAAATTTATTTATTTAACTTTTTACATTCATTTTCACAAAATTTTGGGTTCCAAGTTTTCTCCCCATTTATCCCTTCCCCCCCACCCCAATACACAAAGCATTCTAATTTCCCCTATCACCAATCTGCCCTCTCTTCTATCATCCCTCCCTTCTCTTGTCCCTATCTTCTCTTTTGTCCTTTAGGGCCAGATGACTTTCTATTCCCCATTAACTGTATTTCTTATTTCCTAGGAGCAAGAACAATACTAAACAGATGTTCCTAAAACTTTAAGTTCCAAATTCTCCCCATCCCTCCCTCCCCACCCATTCCCTTTGGGAAGGCAGGCAATTCAATATAGGTCATATTTTGTAGTTTTGCAAATGACTTCCATAATAGTCATGTTGTGTAAGACTAACTATGTTTCCCTCCCTCCTATCCTGCCCCCCACTGCTTCTGTTCTCTCTTTTGATCCTGTCCCTCCCCGAGTGTTGATTTCAAATTGCTCCCTCCTCCCATTGCCCTCCCTTCCATCATCCCCCACATCCTGCCTATCTCCTTCTCCCCCACTTTCCTTTATTGTGAGATAGGTTTTCATACCAAAATGAGTGTGCATTTCATTCCTTCCTTTAGTTGAATGTGATGAGGGTAAACTTCATGTTTTTTTCTCAGGTCTCCTCTTTTTCCCTCCACTAAAAAGTCTCCTGCTTGCCTCCTGAATGAGAGATAATTTACCCCATTCCATTTCACCGTCTCTCCTCCCACTGTGTTTCTCTCTCACTGTGTACCTTAATTTCTTTATGATCCCATCCTATTCAATTCACTCTGTGCTCTCTGTCTCTATATGTGTGTGCACGCACACGTGTACATGTGTGTGTGTGTGTATGGTCCCACCAACTACCCAGATACTGAAAAGTTTCAAGAGTTACAAATATCATCTTTGCATGTAGTAATGTAAACAGTTCACCTTTGGTAAGTCCCTTATGACTTCTCTTTATTGTTTACTTTTTCATGTTTCTTCTCATTCTTGTGTTTGAAAATCAAATTTTCTTTTCAGCTCTGGTCTTTCCATCAAGAATGCTTGAAAGTCCTCTATTTCATTGAAAGACCATATTTTCCCCTGAAGTATTATACTCAGTTTTTCTGGGTAGGTGATTCTTGGTTTTAGTCCTAGTTCCGTTGACTTCTGGAATATCCTATTCCATGCCCTTCAATCCCTTAATGTAGAAGCTGCTAGATCTTGTGTTATCCTGATTGTATTTCCACAATACTGGAATTGTTTCTTTCTAGCTGCTTGCAATATTTTCTCCTTGACCTGGGAATTATGGAATTTGGCCACAATGTTCCTAGGAGTTTCTCTTTTTGGATCTCTTTCAGGTGGTGATCTATGGATTCCTTCAATATTTATTTTGCCCTCTGGTTCTAGAATCTCAGGGCAGTTTTCCTGGATAATTTCATGAAAGATGATATCTAGGCTCTTTTTTTGATCTTTGTTTTCAGGTAGTCCCATAATTTTTAAATTATCTCTCCTGGATCTCTTTTCCAGGTCAGTTGTTTTTCCAATTAGATATTTCACATTATCTTCCATTTTTACATTCTTTTGGTTTTGTTTTGTGATTTCTTGCTTTCACATAAAGTCATTAGACTCCATCTGTTGCATTGTAATTTTCAGAGAACTATTTTCTTCAGTGAGCTTTTGAACCTCTTTTTCCATTTGGCTAATTTTGCTTTTGAAAGCATTCTTCTCCTCATTGGCTTTTTGAACCTCTTTTGCCAATTGAGTGAGACTATTTTTCAAGGTGTTATTTCCTTCAGCATTTTTTTGCGTCTCCTTTAGCAAGGTATTGACCCGTTTTTCTTGGTTTTATTGCATCTCTCTCATTTCTCTTCCCAGTTTTCCTGCACCTGTCTAACTTGGTTTTCAAAATTCTTTTTGAGCTCTTCCATGGCCTGAGCCCACCGGACATCCACCTCGGATGTTTGGGATAGAGAGGCCCCGACCTCCACATCTTTCCCAGGTGGCAAGCATTGTACTTCCTTATCAGAAATGAGGGGAGGAAGGAACATCTCTTCCCCAAGAAAGAAGCTCTCTATAGTCTTATTTTTCTTCCCTTTTCTGGGCATTTTCCCAGCCAGTTACTTGACTTCTGAGATTCCTCTCCACCCCTGCCTAGATCCTCCCAGCTAGTGCTTGGGTTCTGAGATTCAAATGCTGCTCCCCAGCCTCAGGGCTTTCCACAGCGGGCACAGCTGCTATTCAATGTGATCGTAAGTTCTAGTGCTCAGGTGGGGGCAGGGCCACCTCCCAGGCTCGGTTCCCTCAGTGGGGTTATGCAGAGACATTCAATAATGGACCTGAGCTCCTGTCTGCTGCTCCGGGAGCCCTGGGCTGCAGCTGCCTCTGCCGCTGCCTCTGCTGCTGCTTCCTGAGGGGGCCCGAGTCACAGAGACACCCCGCTCCCTCTCGGCCAGCCCAGACGTCTCTCTCACTGACCTGGAATGCCTGTGGGTGGAGGGACCTTGCAGCCCCCGGAGATTCCGTCCCTGAAGCCTGCTCGGATCTGCTCCTCTCGGGGCCGTGCGGCCAGGGCAGCGCAGGGGTGGGATCTGCATCCAGAGCGCGAGGGACCCCTGGAGATGGCTTTCCAGGGCTCTCTGGAACAGAAATCTCTTCCACTGTGTTTCTGCGTGGCTTGCAGTCCTTCAGAATGTGTGGGGAGTTCTTTTACAGAAAATATATGGGCTGTAGGTTCGGAGCTAGCATACGTGAGTCTTTCTATTCGTCATCTTGGCTCCTCCCCTGTAAGATAAATTTTTGTATCAAACTGAGTGTGAATGTTATTCCCTCCTTAAGCCAAATGTAATGAGAGTAAGCTTCACTTTTTCTGTCTCACCTTCCCCCCTTTTCCCCTCCTTTGGAAAAGCTTTTTCTTGCCTCTTTTATGAGAGATGGTTTGCCTCATTCCATTTTTTCCTTTCTCCTCTCAATATATTCCTATCACCCTTTAATTTGATTTCTTTAGATATCATGTCTTCCCACTCAACTCACCCTGTGCCCTCTATCTGTGTGTGTGTGTGTGTGTATGTGTGTCTTTGTGTGTATAATCCCTCCAACTACCCAAATACTGAGAAAAGTTTCAAGAGTTACAAAAATGGTCTTTCCATATAGGAATGTAAACAGTTCAACTTTAGGAAATCCCTTAGAATTTGTGTTTCCTGTTCACCTTTTCATGGTACTCTTGATTCTTGTGTTTGAAAGGCAAACTTTCTATTCAGCTCTGGTCTTTTCATCAAGAATGCTTGAAAGTCTTCTATTTCATTGAATGACAATTTTTTCCCCTTGAAGTATTGCACTCAGTTTTGCTGAGTAGGTGATGTTAATACTAATTCCTTTGACTTCTGGAATAGCATATTCCAAGCCCTTCAATCCTTTAATGTAGAAGCAGCTAGATCCTGTGTTATCCTGATTGTATTTCCTTTACACTCAATTTTTTCCTTTCTAGCTGCTTGAAATATTTTCTCCTTGATATGGAAACTCTGAAATTTGACCACAATATTCCTAGGAGTTTTTCTTTTCAGATCTCTTTCACAAGGTGATCAGTGGGATTCTTTTAATATTTATTTTGCCCTCTGTTTCTAGTATATCAGGGCAATTTTCCTTGATAATTTCATGAAAGATAATGTCTAGGCTCTATTTTTGATCATGACTTTTTGATGGTCTCACGATTTTAAAATTGCCTCTCCTGGATCCATTTTCCAGGTCAGTTGTTTTTCCAATGAGATTTTTCCCATTGTCTTCTATTTTTTCATTTTTTTGGTTTGGTTTTGTAATTTCTTGGTTTGTTATGCAGTCATTAGCTTCCATCTGCTCCATTCTAATTTATAAAGAACTATTTTCTTCAGTGAGCTTTTGAACCTCCTTTTCCATTTGACTAATTCTGCTTTTTAAAGCATTCTTCACCTCTTCTGCTTTTTGGACCTCTTTTGCCATTTCAGTTAGTCTATTTTTAATGGTGTTATTTTCTTCACCATTTTTTGGGTCTCCTTTAGCAAGCTGTTGACTTGCTTTTCATGATTTTCTTGCATCACTGTCATTTCTCTTCCCAATTTTTCCTCCACCTCTCTTACTTGATTTTCAAAATCCTTTTTGAACTCTTCCATTACCTGAGACTACTGTATATTTATTTTTGAGGTTTTGGATGTGGAAGTCTTGACTTTTATGTCTTCCTCTGATGGTATGCATCGTTCTTCCTCATCTGAAAGGATGGAAGAAAATACCTGCTCACCAAGAAAGAAAACCCTATAGTCTTATTTTTTTCCCCTTTTTTGGGGGGCATTGACACGTAAGTCCCGTGTCAAGAGGAGAGTATTCTTTAGGGATCTGTAAGTTCTCAGTTCCAAGGTGGTACAATCAAGGGAGAGGAGTTACTCCTCTCTGGCTTGTGCACTGGTCTGGGAGCAAGCAAATACTTTTCTGCCCAGATCTATGAGTAGAATTCCCTCTCCACAACCACCTCCAGCTCCACCATGCCGGTGCTCCACCTCACCCCAGGGTTGCCACTCAGGGCTGAGATCCAGAGCAGTGGCTCAATTGCTCCAGGACGTTTAGACTGAGGACTCCAAAAAAGGACACTACCACTGTAGTGGCTGCTGCTAGTAGGGCCAGACCATATTTCCTTCTCATTCAGGTGAAAGAACTTTCTCACTGACCTTTGATACTGTCTTTGGTGTTTAAGGGGTGAGAAGTCTCGGAATCACAGCTGCTGCCTGAGAAATCAGCCCTCTGAGGCCTACTTGGTCCTGTCCCTGCTGTGCTTCATGGTGAAGGCTATGTTGCCCTCTGCTCAAAGCCCAGCGTGATAGACCTTTCCTGTTGGCCTTCCAGGCTGTCTTGGGCTATAAGTCTTTCACTCTGTAGTTTTGTGCTCTAGAAGTTTTCAGTCATTTTTTACAGGTATTTTATGGGTTATGGGGAAGAGCTTTTACAGGTCCTTTTTACTCTGCCATCTTGCCTCTAACCCCCCCGAGGATTTTTTTAAAATATGAATATGACTAGCTTTAATTTCTTCCTCTGACAACTGCTTGTTCATATCCTTTGATCATTTATCAGGTGTAGATGCCTTATATTCTAGTAAATTTAATTCCATTCTCTATATAGTTGAGAAATGAGACATTTATCTCTGAGACACTGGCTATAAAAATTGTTTCCAAGCTTACTGCTTCCCTTCTAATCTTGATTGCATTCGTTGTCTTTCTTCAAAAACTTTTCAATTTAATGTAATCAAAATAATCCTTTTTTCATTTCACAATTTTCTCTCTTGTTTGTTCAGAAATTCTTCCCATTTTTATAAATGAGACAATAAACTATTACTTGCTCTCCTAGTGTGCTTATAGTATGATTCTTTTTACCTAAATTGTGTACCCATTTTGACTTTATCTTAGTATAAGGTGCAAAATGTTGATCTATGCCTAGTTTCTGCCATACTCTTTTCCATTTTCCCAAAAGTTTTTGTTGAATAATGAGTTCTCATCCCAGAAGCTGGAGTCTTTGAGTTTATCACATAGTAGATCACTGTATTCATTGGCTATCGTATCTTGTGTACCTAATCTATTCCACTGATTCACCACTTACTTAGTTCTTACCAAGTAATGCTTCTTTATAATACAATTATGGCTGGACCACATTGCATTTCTTTTCATTAATTCCCTTGATATTCTGGACCTTTTGTTCTTTCAGATTAATTTTGTTATTTCTCTCGGTCTATAAAATATTTTTGTTACTTTGTTTGGCATGGCACTGAAACAATAAATTAATTTAGGTAGAATTGTCATTGTTATTGTATTAGCTTGGCTTACCCATGAGTAACTGATGGTCTTCGAATTACCTAGGTCTGACTTTATTTGTGTGAAAAGTGTTTTGCAGTTGTGTTCATATAATGCCAGTGGTTATCTTGGCAGGCAAACACCCAAATACTTTATAATGTCTATAAGAACATTAAATAGAATTTCTCTTTCTATCTCCTGCTGCTGGACCATATTAGTAATATATGGAAATGCCAGTGATTTTTATGTATTTTGCCAACTTTGCTAAATTTGTTTATTATTTCAAGTAATGTTTTACTTGATTCTATGAAATTCTCTTAGTGTATATATAAGGAGTGATAGGATTGTTTCTTCTTTACCTATTCTAATTCCTTCAATTCATTTTTCTTGTCTTATTGCTAAAGGTAGCATTTCTACTAAAATATTGAAAAACAGTTATAGTAATGAACTTCCTTGTTTCACACCTCCCCCACCCTATATTACTTGAAATGCTTCTTACTTATCTCCATTACATATAATGCTTGCTGATAGTTTTCAGTAGATGCTACTTATCATTGTAAGGAAGACTCCATTTATTCCTATGCAATATACTATTTTTGATAAGAAATTTTTATAACAAATATTTAATAAGAAAATTCTTTTCTGCATCTATTGACATAAAGTGATTTCTGTTAGTTTTGCTGTTGATATCATCAGTTATGTTGATAGTTTTCCTAATATCTCCTTTCTTGGTATAAATCTGATCTCAACATAGTGTATTGCACTCAGAATAATTTGCTGTAATCTCTGCTAATATTTGATTTAATTTATTTAATTTAGTTTTACATCTATATTTATTAGGGGAATTGATCTATGGTCTTCTTTCTCTATTTTCTCTCTCCCCTGTTAAGTATAAGCACCATATTTACATCATAAAAATAATTTGGCAGGACTCCTTCTTTGTGTATTTTCCCAAATAGTTTAAATAGTATTGGAATTAGTTGTTCTTTTAGTGTTTGATAGATTTAATTTGAAAATCTATCTGGTCATGGAGATTTTTTTTCTTAGGGAGTTAATTGGTGGTTTGTTCAATTTCTTTTTCTAAAATGAGGGAAAATATTTTATTTCCTTTTCTTTCAATCTGTGTAATTTATATTTTTTGTGAATATTCATCCGTTTCTCTAAGATTGTCACATTTCACATTTATTGGCATATAGTTGGGCAAAATAATTGCTAAGTTTTATTTTGTTTAATTTCCTCTTCATTGTTGGTGAATTCACCCTTTTTAATTTTTATCCTGTTAATGTGGTTTTGTTCTTTTTGTGAAAAATAAATTAACCAGAATTTTATCTACTTTATTTTTTCTTTCAACGATTTCCTTAATTTAAATTTTTTAAATTTGGTATTAATTTGAGGATTTTTGATTTGTTCTTCTTTTAGATTTTTTAGTTTCATGAAAAAATCTTTGATCTTCACTTTCTCTATGTTATTCATGTAAGCATTTAGAGATATGAAACTTCCTCTAAGAACTCCTTTGACTGTATCCCATAAGTTTCCGTATATTGTCTCATTATTGTCATTCTCTTGAATGAAGTAATTGCCTGTTTCTATGATTTTTTTTTATTTGACCCACTCATTATTTACGATTATATTACTTAGTTTCCAATTAATTTTTCTTGGACCTTTATTACATGCAATTTTTTTGCATTATTATCTGAAAACGATGCATTTAATATCTCTGCGTTTCTGCAGAAATGAGGTTTTATGCCCTAACACATGATCAGATTTTTGTGTAGTTGCCATGTACAGCTGAGAAAAAGGTATATTTCTTCCTATCCCCATTCAATTTTCTCCAGAGGTCTACCTTGTCTTACTTTTCCAAAATTCTCTTCTTCTTCTTAGATACTTTCTTGTGTTTAGCTTCATTAGCTTCTCAGAGGGGTAGGTTGAAGTCCATCACAAATATCATTTAGTCATCTATTTATTTCTGTAACTCCTTCAACTTCTACTCTAAGAATTGGGATGCTATATCATTTGCTGCATATATGTTTAGTAACAATATACTGAATTGTCCATGGTACCTTTAATCAGGAAGTAATCTCTTTCATTATTTCTTGGAATTAGATCTATTTTTCCTTTGACTTTCTCTGAGATCAGATTTGCTATCCCTGCTTGTTGTTTTTTTGTTTTGTTTTGTTTTTTACTTCATCAAAAGCATAGTGCATTCTGCTCCAGTCTTTTACCTTCATTCTGTGTATCTCTGCTTCAGATATGTTTTGTGTAAACGACATATTGAAGGATTTTGGTTTTGAATGTACTCTGATATCCACTTCCATTTCATGGGAGAGTTCATCCCATTCACACTCACATTTATGATTACTTTCTATGTCTTTCTCTCCATTCTGTTTCCCCCCTCTTTATGCTTTTCTCTCTTTTTTCTTCCCCTCCCTCTTCATTAGAGTTGCTTTTGACCCACTTCCCTCAATCTGCCCTCCCTTCTATGAGCCCCCTCCCTTTTCTTCCCCTTTTTCCTCACTACCTCCTCCCTTCCTTCAATCTACCCCTTCTCTTTTCTTTCCCCTTTTCTCTCCTACTTCCTACAGGGTAAGTTAGATTTCTATACCTCAGTATGCTATTCCTTCTTTGAGCAAAATGAGAGTAAGGTTCAAATAATGCTCCTCTCCTTCCTTCCTTTCTCTTTACTGTAATGAGTCTGCACCTATTTATGAGATGTAATTTACTGTTTTCTGCCTCTTCCCTTCCTCTTCTCCCAGTAAAATTCCTTTTCATCACTTAATTGGATTTTTTATCATCACATCATAGTCAACTTTACCTGTGCCCCTGTCTATGGTTTGTGAAGGTGAGACTTGTGCTGGCTTGCCAGGATGCCTCCTGTCCTGTAAACCTCCCCTTCCACCAGAGCAAGAGAGTCCTTTCCCATTAATCTCCCAAGCTTCCTGGGTTAAAATGCTGTTGCACCCTACCTTATGCTGACTCAGCTATTTTAGGGCTTTCCTGGGGTGATATTTTCTGGGGTTTTAGAGGTCATTAAGGGAGAGTTATAGTGACTTACCTCTTTTCCCACCATCTTGGCTCCCAAAAGTCTCTCTGTAACCTTATGTATTTGATGTGCACATTTATCTCTTCTTCCACCAAAATTCTTGTAGCCACTTTTCTCTTTGAATCTTGCTGTTGTAGACTACTTTGGATCATTCCTTGATTTAGGTCAAGTATATTAGTGGGAAAGGTCCAGTGTTTCTCTGGCACTGATTTGTTTTTCCATCTACAACATAGGAGGTTTAATTTAAAATTTAAACAAATTTGGCCCATGTGCCTGAATGTGTCCAACTTCTTTGACACATTCTCCTGTGCATTTGCTGTTATAAAAAATCCCAATCAGGTGGTGTCTTTTTGGACTACGTGCACTTCTGAAGACAATGTAAGTCGCTATGTTATTCACCATATCCTACTCTCATGACCAGACATGGATGCCTGAGGTTCCATGTTCAGGGAAGCTAAGTGCCACTGTATCCTTATTGTGTATCCTTGTTATACTTAAAAACCAAAACAAACAAACAAAAACTGAATGCTTATTTTATTCCAACATTGAATCTGTACTAAGAGAGTGCTGGTATTAAAACTGCTTGAGCCATTAGAATTAACTCCCTGTCAAAATGGTGAACTCTTCTTGTCAAGGGTAGTGTTTCATATGTGATTTTATATTCTCCTTTTATCTAGCACAGTGTTCATCACAAAATTCTTGCCAAATTGAATCTCAAAGTAAATTCTTTGAAGACAATCCATTCCATCTTTGTCCCATGATCTTTTACTCTGACAACTTTATATCATAGTAGACACTATCAGCATACTGCCTATCTCCCATGCACTCTCATAGGACTTAGCATTTTACTCATCAATGTCTTTTACATATTTTTCTCTGTGGGCATACTGTTTTGTTTTGTTTCATTTTTTATTTCACAATATACTGAAAATCAGTAAGAAACAGCAAATACAGCACTTGTATTTAAATGGCTTTAAGAGTTCTTGAATTTCCAAGGAGTATGAAGATAAATACTTCCCTCTCACAAAAAAAAAAAAATAGTAAGAAATTACTATGATTCAGTTTAATGTCACAAAACCTATGCCTACAGTTGGTGAGGATAATAAAGAATAGAAACAATTACATTATACCTTTAAACGAAAAGCTACTTTGGTATCAGTTGTCAGTATAAAGTTAATACATATTTTAGTCAACCATATCTCATGATTTCTTCTGATTTCTTTTTCGTAGAATAAGAAAGAAAAACAAATAAAAATAATTCAGTCTAAAATCTATTCAAATTGAGTATTTGGCATTGGGCACACTAACTACCCAAAGCGTTGACTTACTTTCATGAACTGAAATGGATATCTTGAGGAAAAACCTCAAATACTTAACAATTTTGTCACTGTTGATTTCAATCTACTTAACCTTTACCTTAACCTCAGACAGATGAACTGATTACCTGCATAAATTTCTTTGTGCTAAAGGAAAACAAAAAGGAATCTTTACCCCTTGGAGAAAAGACACAATTACTGTTTATATTGCAGTATCAAGCTAGAGGCAAAATGATTTTCAATAATAGCAAATAGGTCTGTTGATATTTTAGAGAAATATAGTAGAGGTGTAGTTTGTATTTTCTCATTTCTTTTATTGAAATCTTTGGAAGACTGAAAATAATCTGCAAAATGACAGCCTCTTCATAGAAAACCTTTTGTTATCCAGGACTTGTTCTTGACAGGGCTTGTGTTTTAGGCTTTTCAAACAATGTAAAAACATGGTTGTGATAACAAATTTTCTGAATGTTAGAACTTTGTAAAGTTTTTAGTTTTTTTTAACTCAATTATGACATTTGAGGCAGATTGCTATATTCAGTGGAACTGAATTCACTAAAGAGATATGAAAAAACATGAATTTATATAAATTTGCATAATGTGTTACATTTTCCTTAGTGTCATTGAGGATTATACAAATGGCTGTCCAGAATAGGTATCTTCAAATGAGACTGTGGGATGGAATATTAATGTTAATGAAATAAGAAGTAGAACTGGATAAATTTCTTTTGAAAGACACAGTCTCAAATCTTGGTTCTCTTATTTATTTCCTGTGTGACATGATAAATTAATTTATGTTTTTGTTTCCTCATGTTTCTTCTTAATGCTTTCCTTTTCATGAAAAAGTGGAAATTACAGTAGATGATAGTGTTATTTTTTAATCCAGCTCTAAACTCAATGATCCTATCATTTATCTTTCTCAAAATATTTCACTACTATTTTCATTTGGCTATTATTGTGATTTTGGGAGGCTCAAATCTTTTATCAATTCTGGATTCCCTAGACTCTTTGATTTCAGCATAATCTGACTCATGAGGGAAGAGTATATGTACAATATTAGTTGCATAGTTTTGGGAGAAATATTCAGTGAAGTAAATTTGAATATAGTTCTTTCTGAGATTCCTAACTATCCTACCAAATGTCTGATCCTGTTGTGTGAAATTTGTGCTGAGAATGTAATATATCCCCTTTAAATTAGTCGTTGCTTGTCTTGAACTAAAAGATGTGTTTGGCAGAACAGAAACACTTTAATAGAGAGGCGTTTTAGCTTTAGTCTTCATGAACATCTTTTACGAACCACTTCCAAGCACACCTCAAAATTCATGTTTCAGTGCAATTTAGCTAGCTCTAAGTGTTCAGACAGTTTCTCAGACAATATGATCCATCAGAAGCCTTCTTGTCAAAATTCATTTTGAAATGAACAAATAAGAGACAGCATAGAAAATAGTAAGGATGGACATGGGGACCTTGATAGGAGTAGTTTCTTACAATACAGTACTGTGTCTAATATGGACAAAATGGTGAGGAAAACTAAAATACATATTTAAAATACATGTTCCCAAGGCATTGTCTTCTTAAATATCCAGAAAATTAAATGAAAGGGTGGGATGAGTGGTCCTATTTGAATTTTATCTGTATAGACAGTTGATTAAAATAAAAAAAAAATCTGTTAGGCATTCAAAGCCTTTCATAATCTGATCATCTACTATTTCTGATGTCTCCTTGTACCTTACTCCCCAACCCTTACTCTCTCATCTAGCAATACTCGCTTTCTGAATGTTTAACAAACAAAACACTGTGTGTCTCATTTCTTGACATTTTCTCTATCAGACATGCCTGAAATGTTCACATCTATGTTCCAAATACTGACCTCTCTGACTTTCTTTAAGTCCCAAGTAAAATCAGACTTCTGAAGGAAGCCTTCTACAGCTTCTCTTAATGTTAATGTCTTTCCTCTCCTCTGTTAGTTGTATCCTATTTATCCTGTATATAGGTTGCTTTGTATGTATTGTTGTACATGTAGTCTCCTCCATTAGATTGTAGGCAACTTGAGGGCAAGAATTGCCTTTTGACTCTTTTTTTTTTTATTCCCATGTTTAGCAGAAGTACAGCCTGGTACATAGTATGTGCTTAATACATATTTATTAATCATTTGATTCAATTCTTTCTTGTATTCAAAAACATATTCTAAATATCACTTTTCCAAATTAGTCCTTTCGCTTCATTAAGTATAGAATTTGTCCCCCAAAAAGCACTATATTTGCATAGAAAGTTAATAATTAACACCAAAAAGCTGAAAAATGTTTTAACTTCACATTCTGTTTAGTTTTATTAATATTTTAAATTCCTTGCTGATATTTTTATGGATATTGATATTTTTAATGGAAATACCTACAATTTGAAATTTTTCTACTTATTTACAATCACTTTTTCCCCAATAAATTTAAAATAGGCTAGCATTTTCAGAATAAAAGTCTTTGTAATGGAATGGAATTAATCATTGAAAATGTAAATTTTGGGAAATAGCTCTTTCTTGTTGATAAGTAAGGAGGAATGGGTTATTTCTCCATAGCTGACCTTTTTTTTTTTTAAACTATAAGTGGTCATAATGCACAAAACACTTACCTGTGTCTAAGACTAGAAATCACCTTTGTACAGACCTTAAGACATGTAGCCTGTCTTTAGTCAGCCTTTGGGAAGCTGCCAGTTGAATTTCATCTCATAAACTTAATCATACAAATAAACTATGGTGTGTATTGTCCACACACTTTGCTTAACACATTAATTACTCATTATCCCAGTGATTTGCATCCCTTCCATCATTTCATCAACCAGGTTGAAAGTAAAGCAATCAGTTGGTTAGAGAGCACATCTCATTACCCCTCATTGCTTTTGTTATTGAAAATTTTCAAATACAACTTTGATTTTCTGATGAACTTTTTTTCTGACAGAAATCTATGATTAGGTCAGTTGGTACTCTTTATTCAAATGTTATGATTTGTTTGCCTTTATTGTCACTTGGAATGTGATGTTCAAGTGTTTTTCCATATGTCATCTTATCTGGGAGACTTTTGACAATTTATATTTCTTTACTCTGTAAAGATGGGATTTTGATATATAGAAAAAAAAAAAAACAACAAAACATTTGTCCAAAGTTATTGCTTTTTCTTTCTTCCCTGTCATTCTTACTTACACTTCTCTGTATTCCAGTTCTACATCTATCAATTGTTTTGTCCATGTCCGTATTTTGGAGGAATTCTCTGTCATGAGGTCTAAGGTGTGTATACTTTGGTTTTACTTAAAGAATTCTAGCTAAGAGCTATAGTTTTGACCAAAATTTCTACCATAATATATCAAATATAGTGTTGTTAGTAGCTATTTTGTCTTGATTTCTGGCATATACCTGGAATCATCTTTTCTCTTATAAATTGCTCATTAATTTTCCTACCAAGTATAAGACCCTTCAAGGATGTTTTCCCTTATATTTTCCTCTTTTTCTTCTTTGAGTCTCACTATAAGAAACTACCTTAGATCTCACACATCAGTTCTCATCAGTTCTATTCCAATATTTTCCTTATCTGCTTCCTTCCCTAAGTTTCCCCCTTCTCCAGTCCCTTTCCCAGACCTGCTAAAGTGATATTTCTAAAGCAGAGGTCTGACAATGTCACTCCCATTTTCATTAAGATTCAGTGGTTTCTTATTATGTCAAGGACTAAATATAAACTTCTTCTAGGAACTAAAAGTCTTCAAATTGTGGCTTATTACACATTTTTTCCCTTCATTCATACTTTATATATATATATATATATATATATATATATATATATATATATATATATATATATATATATATATAAATTTATTTATTTGACTTTTTACATTCATTTTCACAAAATGTTGGGTTCCAAGTTTTCTCCCCATTTGTTCCCTCCCCCCACCCCAATACACCAAGCATTCTAATTTCCCCTATCACCAATCTGCCCTCTCTTCTAACATCCCTGTCTTCTCTTGTCCCCATCTTCTCTTTTGTCCTGTAGGGCCAGATGACTTTCTATTCCCCATTAATTGTATTTTTTATTTCCTAGTAGCAACAACAATACTCAACAGCTGTTCCTAAAACTTTGAGTTCCAAATTCTCCCCATCCCTCCCTCCCCACCCATTCCCTTTGGGACGGCAGGAATTCAATATAGGCCATATCTGTGTAGTTTTGCAAATAACTTCGATAACAGTCGTGTTGTGTAAGATTAAGTGTATTTCCCTCCATCCTATCCTGCCCCCCATTGTTTCTATTCTGTCTTTTGATCCTGTCCTTCCCTGAGGGTTGACTTCAAATTGCTCCCTCCTCCCATTACCCTCCCTTCCATCATTCCCCCTACCCTGCTTATCTCCTTCTCCCCCACTTTTCTGTATTGTTAGATAGGTTTTCATACCAAAAAGAGTGTGTATTTTATTCCTTCTTTAGTTGAATGTGATGAGAGTAAACTTCATGTGTTTTTCTCAGCTCTCCTCTTTTTCCTTCCACTAAAAAGTCTCCTGCTTAAATCTTGAATGTGATATGCTTTTCCCCATTCCATTACACCCTCTCTCTTCCCACTACATTTCTCTCTCACCATTTACCTTAATTTCTTTTAAGATAAGATCCCATCCTATTCAATTCATTCTGTGCTCTCTGTCTCTGTGTGTGCATGCATGTGTGTATGTGTGTGTGCACGCGTATACATGTGTGTGTGTGTATGTGTTGTGTGTAGTCCTACCAACTACCCAGATACTGAAACGTTTTAAGAGTTACAAATATTGTCTTTCCATATAGGAATGTAAACAGTTCACCTTTGGTAAGTCCCTTACGACTTCTCTTTGCTGTCTACTTTTTCATGCTTCTTCTCATTCTTGTGTTTGAAAGTCAAATTTTCTTTTCAGCTCTGGTCTTTTCATCAAGAATGCTTGAAAGTCCTCTATTTCATTGAAATGCCATATTTTCCCCTGAAGTATTATACTGAGTTTTGGTGAGTAGGGGATTCTTGGTTTGAGTCCTAGTTCCTTTGACTTCTGGAATATCCTATTGCACACCCTTTGATCCCTTAATATACAAGGTGCTAGATCTTGTGTTATCCTGATTTTCTTTCCACAATACTGGAATTGTTTCTTTCTAGCTGCTTGCAATATTTTCTCCTTGACCTGGGAACTGTGGAATTTGGCCACAATGTTCCTAGGAGTTTCTCTTTTTGGATCTCTTTCAGGTGGTGATCAGTGGATTCCTTCAATACTTATTTTGCCCTCTGATTCTAGAATATCAGGGTAGTTTTCCTTGATAATTTCATGAAAGATGATGTCTAGGCTCTTTTTTTGATTATGGCTTTCAGGTAGTCCCACAATTTTTAAATTGTCTCTCCTGGATCTATTTTCCAGGTCAGTTGTTTTTCCCATGAGATATTTCACATTCTCTTCCATTTTTTTCATTCTTTTGGTTTTGTTTGGTGATTTCTTTCTTTCTCATAATGTCATTAGACTCCATCTGTTCCATTCTAATTTTGAGGGAACTATTTTCTTCAGTGAGCTTTTGAACCTCTTTTTCCATTTGGCTAATTCTGCTTTTGAAAGAATTCTTCTCTTCATTGGCTTTTTGAACCTCTTTTGCCAATTAAGTGAGCCTATTTTTCAAGGTGTTATTTTCTTCAGCATTTTTTTGGGTCTCCTTTAGCAAGGTATTGACCTGTTTTTTCATACTTTTCTTGCACCTCTCTCATTTCTCTTCCCAGTTTTTCCTCCACCTGTCTAACTTGCTTTTCAAAATCCTTTTTGAGCTCTTCCATGGCCTGAGCCCATTGGATATCTATTTCAGATGTCTGGGATACAGAGGCCTTGGTTCTATATCTTTCCCTGATGTTAAGCGTTGTTCTTCCTCATCAGAAAGCAAAGGAGTAAACATCTGTTCACCAAGAAAGTAACCTTCTATGGTCTTATCTTTTTTCCCTTTTCTGGGCATTTTCCCAGCCAGTTACTTGACTTCTGAGATTCCTCTCCACCCCTGCCTAGATCCTCCCAGCTAGTGTTTGGGGTCTGAGATTCAAATGCTGCTCCCCAGACTCAGGGTTTTCAGCAGTGGGCGGGGCTGCTATTCAGGGTAAGATTAAATTCAGGTTCTCAGGTGGGGGCAGGTCCACCTCCCAGGCTTAGTTTCCTCAGGAGCTTTATGTGGAGACCTTCAGTAATGGATCTGAGGTCCTGCCTGCTTTGGGAGCTCCTGTATGCTGCTGCCTCCTGAGGGGGCCTGAGTTATGGAGACACCCCGCTCCCCTCTTGGCCAGCCCAGAAGTCTCTCTCACTGACCTTTGCGCCTGTGGGTGGGGGCACCTTCGCAGTCGTAGGAGGTTCTGTCCCTTAAGCCTGCTCGGATCTGCTCCTTTCGGGGCCGCACGGCCAGGGCAGGCCTGGCCTCCACTGTCCGGTTTGCGACGGACCTTTGGTGCTGGTTTTTCAGGGTTCTCTGGAACAGAGATCTCCTCCACTGCGTTGCTGCATGGCTTCCACTGTTCCAGAATTTGTGGGGAGTTCTTTTTACAGGAAATTTATGGGTTGTGGGTTCAGACCTAGCATATGTGAGTCTTTCCACTCCACCATCTTGGCTTCTCCCCCTCCATTCATTCTTAATATCCATCAAATTGGCCTTCTTCTTCACACAGAATATACAATTTTCCATCTCTAAGTCTTTGTACATTCTATCCTCAGTGCTCAATGTCTAGAATGTATCACCTTTCCATCTTCATCTCTTATAATCCCCACTTTCCTCTGAATCATACGTGCAACCATTCCTGATGCCCACAATGTACAATATCCATTCCAAATTAACTTATAATGTATTATATATGACATATAACTATCATATATGTATGTATACATATATATCACATGCACATATAATCTATAAAATAGAGGCATGCATTATGATACTCGATGATTTGTGAGGGTAAAAGCTATGAAGGAATCAGACTGAATTGCTGTCAATAAGGAACAAGTTAAAGGTCCCTAAGTCTGCACAATAAAGCAAGTCTGTCAGTTGCTTATACTGGCTATGCTTGGTATATGAATTAGGAAAAAGCAATCAATCAATATCTGTTAGGTCCTTACTATTTGCCACACACTGGGGATTAAAAAAATATATAGTCTTGGCCCTCAAAATGAGAGAGACAACAAACATACATATGAATACATATACATATATATACATTAATATATATTCATATATACAAAAAAAGTTACATATAGGATAAATGGGGTAGAGAGTAACAGCAGAAAGACACTGGGATAAAAAAGGGATGGTAAAAGCTTCCTGTTGTTGTTGAATTGTTTTAGTCATGTCCAACTCTCCATGACTCCATTAGGGTTTTCTTGGCAAAGGTACTAGAGTGGTTTGCCATTTCCTTGTCAAGGTGATTTTTTACAAATGATGAACTGAGGCAAACATTTTTAAGTGACATATATAGTAAGTATCTGAGACAGGATTTGAATTCCTATCCTACCTTCAGAGGAACTTCACCACCTAGCTGACTAGCTGTCTAGAAAGCTTTCTCTGGAAGGTAACATTTCATTTAAAGCTCAAAGGAAGTTGGGAAAATCAATAGTTGGTGTGGAGGAGGGAGAATGTTTCAAACTTGTCCCAAAACCAGAGAAAATACCAAAATCCAGGGGTACCAGTTGAATGAACAGAAGATCCTTGTTACTGACTTAAAGAGTGTCAGAGAGTAAGGTGGAAGAAGCCTGGACATATAGGAGTGGACTAGGTTATAACAGACTTGAATGCTAAAGAACACACACACACACACACACACACACACACACACACACACACACATACGTATTAACCAGAGCATGAGACTTCATTGAAATTCAGAGAAAAATCTTTTTCTTTTTTTTTTTTTGGTAGACTATGAAAATGCATTTGTGGGTGTTTGTCCTTCATTGCCGAAGAAGACCATGCCATCACAGAAATAATGATATGATTTGCACTTCACTTTGTTTTGAGTGAGGGAGGGCTGTGCAGGTCACCAGCCTCACTTCTCTTCCAGGGCCATCTGAATCCATTGACCAGATATTCATCACTATGACTGGAGATGGCCCAGGATGAGGCAATTGAGGTTAAGTGACTTACCCAAGGTCATACAGCTAATGAGTGTCAAGTGTCTGAGGTGAGATTTGAACTCAGTCCTCCTGACTCCTGAACTGGTGCTCTGTCTACCGCACTACTTTATATAACAGCTGAAATAAAATGTTAGTTCCTTGAGGACTGACACTCTTTATTTTTCTTTGTGGTTTCTTTGTAGCACTGATATAGTGACATCTGTAATATAATATGCACCTTATGCATGTTTCCTAAATTCAATTGAAGAAACAGGGTACTGAGAGACTGGGGCTCTCTTGCCTATTCTTTTTCTAACTAGCTGCTGGTTTAGTAGAAAATTAAAATACTTCTCTGGATTTTCATTTTCCTCTGTTGTAAAAAAAAAAATGGAAGAAATGTACTGATTTTCTCTCTTTTAAATCATTCTATAATTTTAAATAAAACCTGGATCAAAAACTTTAAAATGTTACAAATTAATAGTTAAAGCTTATGCAAACTACCTTTATAGGAAATACTATAAATTATATACTCATTCTCAGAAAGGACTAAAGTAAGTTTGTTTAGGAAAGCAATTATAAAGATAAATGAGGAAGGAGCCAAGATGGCGGAGTAGAAACATTCACGTATGCTAGCTCCGAATCCACAGCCCATAAATTTCCTGTAAAAAGAACTCCCCACAAATTCTGGAGCAGTGGAACCTGCGCAGAAACACAGTGGAAGAGATTTCCATTCTAGAGAGCCCTGGAAAGTCATTCCCAGGGGTCCATCACACTCTGGACAGCTGAGCCCACCCCTGCCCAGCCCAGGCCATGTGGCTCCAGAGGAGCAGATCCAAGCAGGCTTCAGGGACGGAACCTCTGGCAGCTGCAAAGGTCACCCACAGGCACTCCAGATCAGTGAGAGAGGCTTCTGGGCTGGCGGAGAGGGGAGCGGGGTATCTCCGTGACTGGGGCCCCCTTGGGAGGCAGCAGTGGAGGGAGCAGCAGAGGCAACAGCAGAGGGAGCAGCAGAGGCAGCGGCAGCCCGGAACTCCCCAAGTAGGCAGGAGCTCAAGGCCATTACAGAAGATCTCTGCATAAAGCCCCTGAGGGAACGGAGCCTGGGAGGCAGCCCTGCCCCCACTCAAGCACCAGAACTTAAGCTCACATTGAATATCAGCCGCTTCAGCCGCGGAAAGCCCTGAGGCTGGGAAGCAGCATTTGAATCTCAGACCCCAAGCACTAGCTGGGCAGATCTAGGCAGGGGTGGAGAGGAATCTCAGAAATCAAGTAACTGGCTGGGAAAATGCATGGAAAAAGGAAGCAAAATGAGACCATAGAGAGCTACTTTCTTGGGGAAGAGATGTTCCTTCCTCCCTTCATTTCTGATAAGGAAGTACAATGCTTGCCAACAGGGAAAGACGTGGAGGTCGGGGCCTCTCTATCCCAGACATCCGAGGTGGATGTCTGGTGGGCTCAGGCCATGGAAGATCTCAAAAAGGATTTTGAAAATCAAGTGAGACAGGTGGAGGAAAAACTGGGAAGAGAAATGAGAGAGATGCAAGAAAAGCATGAAAAATTGGTCAATACCCTAAAGGAGACCCAAAAAAATGCTGAAGAAAATAACACCTTGAGAAATAGTCTCACTCAATTGGCAAAAGAGCTTCAAAAAGCCAATGAGGAGAAGAATGCTTTCAAAAGCAGAATTAGCCAAATGGAAAAAGAGATTCAAAAGCTCACTGAAGAAAATAGTTCTCTCAAGATTAGAATGGAACAGATGGAGTCTAATGACTTTCTGAGAAACCAAGAAATCATAAAACAAAACTAAAAGAATGAAAAAATGGAGGAGAATGTGAAATATCTAATTGGAAAAACAACTGACCTGGAAAATAGATCCAGGAGAGACAATTTAAAAATTATGGGACTACCTGAAAGCCATGATCAAAAAAAGAGCCTAGACATGAATTTTTCATGAAATTATCAAGGAAAACTGCCCTGAGATTCTAGAACCAGAGGGCAAAATAAGTATTGAAGGAATCCATTGATCATCTCCTGAAAAAGATCCAAAAAGAGAAACTCCTAGGAACATTGTGGCCAAATTCCAGAGTTCCCAGGTCAAGGAGAAAATATTGCAAGCAGCTAGAAAGAAACAATTCCAGTATTGTGGAAATACAGTCAGGATAACACAAGATCTAGCAACTTCTACATTAAGAGATCGAAGGGCATGGAATTGGATGTTCCAGAAGTCAAAGGAACTAGGACTAGGAAAGTTAAATAAATAAATTTATATTTAATGAAAAAAATAGAAAAAAAAAGAAAGATAAATGAATTGGGCATTAAAATATTTTTTGTTCTGTTATGTTAATTTCAACAATATTTGAAGGATTTAAAAGTCAATTTATCTAATACAACTTCATGCCTCTTATGAAGAGAGAACTCAAATGACAGTTATAAGGATATAAAGGGTGTCATCTTGGCCCCTGCCTGAAATTAACTTAAATTTTAATTTTTTTTTACATTTTATTTATTTATTTAATTTTTTACATTCATTTTCACAAATTTTTGGGTTCCAAATTTTCTCCCCTTTTATCCCCTCCCCCACCCCAATACCCCAAGCAATCTAATTTTCCCTATCTCCAATCTGCTGTCTCTTATGTCATCCCTCCCTTCTCTTGTCTCCATCTTCTCTTTTCTCCTATAGGGCCAGATGACTTTCTATTCCTCATTAACTGTATGTCTTCTTTCCTAGTTGCAACAACAATACTAAACAGTTGTTCCTAAAACTTTGAATTCCAAATTCTCCCCATCCCTCCCTCCCCACCCATTCCCTTTGGGAAGGCAGGCAATTCAATATAGGCCCTATCTGTGTAGTTTTGCAAATGACCTCCCTGATAGTCGTGTTGTGTAAGACTAACTGGATTACCATCCCTCCTAACCTGCCCTTTGTTTCTCTTCTGTCTTTTGATCCTGTCCCTCCCCAAGTGTTGACTTCAAATTGCTCCCTCCTCCCTTTGCCCTCCCCTCCATCATCCCCCCCCTTGCAATAGCTCCTTCTCCCCCACTTTCTTATACTGTATGATAGGTTTTCATACCAAAATGAGTGTGCATTTCACTCTTTCGTTTAGTCAAATGTGATGAGGGTAAACTTCTTGTTTTTTTTTTTTTTTTCTCAGCTCTCCTCTTTTTTCCCTCCACTAAGAAAAACTCCTACCTGCCTCTTAAATGACATATAGTTACCCCCTTCCATTTCCCCCTCTTTCCTCCCACTACATTTCTCTCTCACCATTTACTTTAATTTCTTTTAAGGTATGGTGCCATCCTATTCAGTTCAATCTGTGCTCTCTATCTCTGTATGTGTGTGCATGAGTGTACATGTGTGTGTGTGGTCCCACCAACTACCCAGATACTGAAAAGTTTTAAGAGTTAGAAATATTGTCTTTCCCTGTATGAATGTAAACAGTTCACTTCTGGTAAGTCCCTTAAGACTTCTCTTTGCTGTTTCCTTTTTCATGCTTCTTCTCATTCTTGTGTTTGAAAGTCAAATTTTCTTTTCACCTCTGGTCTTTTCATTAAGAATGATTGAAAGTCCTCTGTTTCATTGAAAGACCATATTTTCCCTTGAAGTATTATACTCAGTTTAGCTGGGTAGGTGATTCTTGGTTTGAGTCCTAGTTCCTTTGCCTTCTGGAATATCCTATTCCACGCCCTTCGATCCCTTAATGTAGAAGCTGCTAGATCTTGGGTTATCCTGATTGTATTTCCACAGTACTGGAATTGTTTCTTTCTAGCTGCTTGCAAGATTTTTTCCCTTGAGCTGGGAGTTCTGGAATTTAGCCACAATGTTCCTAGGAGTTTCTCTTTTTGGATCTCTTTCAGGTGGTGATCGATGGATTCTTTCAATACTTATTTTGCCCTCTGGTTCTAGAATGTCAGGGCAGTTTTCCTTGATAATTTCATGGAAGATGATGTCTAGGCTCTTTTTTTGATCATGACTTTCAGGTAGTCCCATAATTTTTAAATTGTCTCTCCTGGATCTATTTTCCAGGTCAGTTGTTTTCCCCATGAGATATTTCACATTCTCTTCCATTTTTTCGTTCTTTTTGTTTTGTTTGGTGATTTCTTGGTTTCTCATAAAGTCATTAGACTCCATCTGTTCCATTCTAATTTTGAGAGAACTGTTAAATTCAGTGAGCTTTTGAGCCTCTTTTTCCATTTGGCTCATTCTGCTTTTGAAAGCATTCTTCTCCTCATTGGCTTTTTGAACCTCCTTTGCCAATTAAGTGAGCCTATTTTTCAAGGTGTTAATTTCCTCAGCATTTTTTTGGGTCTCCTTTACCAAGGTCTTGACCCGTTTTTTCATACTTTTCTTGCCTCTCTGTCATTTCTCTTCCCAGTTTTTCCTCCACCTGTCTAACTTGCTTTTCAAAATCCTTTTTGAGCTCTTCCAGGGCCTGAGCCCACCCGCCACCCCCCTGGGGTGTCTGGGGTACTGAGGCCCTGCCCTCCACGTCTTTCCCTGATGGCAAGGATATGTCCTCGTCATCAGATCTGAAGGTCGGGATCATTTGCATTTGTTGGAAAAAACTCTCTATATACTCCGAAACCAAAGCCCATAGAATTAATGTAAAAAGACCCCCCCATAACTTCTGGGTCAATACAAGGTGTGCAGAAACGGAGTGGAAGAGATTTCAGTTCCAGGTCGCCCTGGAGACCCATCCCCAGGGTCCGTCGCACCCTGGAAAGTGCACCCCACCCCAAGTGCTGCCCTGGCCTCGGCCCCAGAGAAGCTGATCCGAGCAGGCTTCAGAGACGGAAGCTCTGGCAGCCGGGAAAGTCCCTCCACCCACAGAAGCTACAGGTCAGTGAGAGAGAAGGCCGGGCTGGAGGAGAGGAGCGGAGCATCTCCGTCACTCGGGCCCCCTCGGGAGGGAAGCGGCGGTGGCAGAGATGGGGGCAGGAAGCGGGCGGAGGCAGAGGTGTGGGCGGCGACTGAGGCGGCAGTGGCCTGGGACCCAGGAATCCCCCAGTAGCAGGCAGGATCTTCATTACGGAAGGTTCCTGCATAAAACCTGAGGGAGCTGAGCCTGGGAGACAGCCCTGCCCCCACCCCACTCTATTACTGAAGGCTTCTGCATAAAGCCCCTGAGGGAACTGAGCCTGGGAGCCAGGTGGCCCCCCCCCACCCTGCCCCCACCCGCTCCATTCCTGAAAGTCTCTACATAAAGCCCCTGAGGGAACTGAGCCTGGGAGGCAGCCCTGCCCCCACCCCAGCACCTGAACTAAAGCTCACTGATTGACAGCCAGCAGGAGGAAAGCCCATTTAAATCTCAGAGGCCAAGCACTAGCTGCGCGGATCCAGGCGGGGGTGGAAAGGAATCTCAGAAGTCAAGTAACTGGCTGGGAAAATGCCTAGAAAAGGGAAGAAAAATAAATTTTAAATCCTGAAACAAAATAAGAATACATTAGATTATCCATTTTGTCATTTCATTTTCTTCTTCAAAATATAGAGTAGGTTTTAAACTGTTGCAATCAAAGTAATAGCAACACTGTGTGATGAGTAACTTTGATAGACTTAGCACTTCTCAGCAAAGCAGGGATGTCAAACAACTTCAGAAGAAACGTGATCAAAAATGCTATCCACAGCCTCAAAAAAAAGCAATCAAAAAAGAATTATGGAGTGTGAATGCAGATTGAAGTATAGTATTTGAACTCTATCTCTCTCTCTTCTCTCCCTCTCTCTCTCTCTTTCTCCCCATCTCTCTCAGTCTCTGTCTTTTGTTTCTTCTTTCTCATGGTTTCATCCATGTGGTTCTGATTGTTCTGATATAATTTGTACTTTTTTCATGTTTTCTAAATTCAGTTGAAGAAACAGGGTGCTGAGAGGTCTGGGCTGTGTTACCTATTCTTTTTCTAACGAGTTGCAGGTTTAGTAGCAAATTAAAATACTTCTCTGGTTTTTCATTTCCTCTATTGTAAAAAAAAATGGAAGAATTTTACTGATTTTCTCTCTTTTAAACCAGTCTACAATTTAAGATAAAAACTGGTTCAAAAACTTTAAAATGTTACAAATTCCTAGTTAAAGCTGATTAAAACAGCCCTTCTGGAAAAGGCAAAAAAACCAAAACAAAACAAAACACTACCTCTGCAGGAAATAGGAAAGCAATTATAAAGATAAATTAATTGGTCATTAAAGTATTTTTTGCTTCTGTTATGCTTACTCTTTTATGTTAATTTAAACAATATTTGAAGTGATTTAAAAAATCATCTTGACCCCTGCCTTAAATTAACTTAAATTTTAATTCCTAAGACAAAATAAAAGCACAGTAGATTATCTGTTTTGTCATTTCATTTTCTACTTCAAATTATAGAGTAGGTTTGAAAGTGTTGCTGTATATTTATACTTACGTGAACTGATGCTAAGCAAAAGGAATAGAAACAGGAAAACTCTGTACACAGCAACATCCACAGTGTGTGAGGTATTTTTCTGGTAGACTTAGAACTTCACTGCCATTCAAGGAATGCTTGAAAGTCCTGTATTTTGTTGAATAGCCATTTTTTCCCCATGAAGTATTATACTCAGTTTTGCTGGGTAGGTGATTCTTGGTTTTAAGTCCAGTTTCTTTGACTTCTCGAATATCATATTCCAAGCCCTTTGATCCCTTTATATACAAGCTGCTAGATTTTGTGTTATTCTGATTGTATTTACCCAGTACTGGAATTGTTTCTTTCTGGCTACTTGCAGTATTTTCTCCTTAACCTGGGAATTCTGGAATTTGTCTACAATATTCCTAGGAGGTTTTCTTTTCAGATCTCTTTCTTGAGGTGACTGGTGGATTCTTTCAATATTATTTTGCCTTCTGTTTCTAGGATATCAGAGCAGTTTTCCTCAATGATTTCATGAAAGGTGATGTCTAGGCTCTTTTTTTTTCATGGCTTTTAGGTATTCCCATAATTTTTAAATTATCTTTCCTTGATCTATTTTCTAGGTCATTTGTATTTCCAATGAGATATTTGACATTGTCTTCTATTTTTTTCATTCTTTTATTTTGTTTTATAATTTTTTGGTTTATCATATAGTCATTTGCTTCCCTCAGCTCCACTCTAACTTTTAAAGAACTATTTTTTTTCAGTGAGCTTTTGGACTTCCTTTTCCATTTGATCAATTCTGATTTTTACAGTATTCTTTACCTCATTGGCTTTTTGGATCTCTTTTTTTGAGTTAGTCTGTTTTTAAGGTGTTATTTTTTTCAGCATTTTTTGGGTACCTGTAGCATGCAGCTGACTCTTTTTGATGATTTTCTTGCATCATTCTCATTTCTCTTCCCAAATTTTGCTCTACTTCTCTTACTTGATTTTCAAAATCCTTTTTGAGCTCTTCCATGGCCTCAGTGATTCATATTTTCTTTGGAGGTTTTGCTTATAGGAGCTTTGATTTTGTTATCTCCAGGTTGTATGTTGTGATCTTTTGTCACCAAAGTAAGATTCTATAGTCTGATTTTGGTTTTGCTCATTTCTCCAGCCAATTACTTGACTTTTGAGCTCTTTGTCAAGGTAGTTTTCTGTTTCCGGTGGAGGTGGAGTTTACTGTCAGCTGCTTGATCCACCCCCCCACAATCTGAGGGCCTGAAACTCCCAAAACAGCCACTGTAGCTTCCCCTGCTGATGTTGTGACTGCTGTAGGCTCCTCTGCCCTCTCTGATGAACTGGGGCTGGGGCTGGACTACTCTACTCTCTTACAAAGGTCTGACAATTTTTTTCCACTAACCTTCCAATTTTTCCTCAGCATTTTGGTGTTGAGAAATCTGGAACTGCCACAGGTGCCAGGAATTCAGTTCCCCCAAGGTCTCCTCATGTTTCATATGTGCTGGCATGGCCCAAGCTGAACTGTGTTCTGCTCCTAGCCAGATATAATAGACTCTTCTCATTGACTTTCCAGGCTGTTTGGGCTGGAGATTTGCTTCACTCCATCATTCTGTGGGTTCTACATCTCCAGAATTTGTTTAGAGTCATTTTTTATAAGTTTCTGGCTGGGTATGGGGAGAGAGCTCTAGCAATTTCCTTATTTTACTTTGCCATCTTGTCTCTGCCCCTAGCAGTAACAAATTTTAAACTATATATAAAATATATCAGTAATTATCAAAACATTATAATTATCAAAAATTATCAAAAAATTGGCTAATAGGAAGATGGAGTAGTAGAACACAGTAAATTTACAATACACATTAATAAATGATCATAGTAAAGTTGTGTTTGACAAATTAAAAAAATAAGCTTTTGGCACAATAATACACTATTTCTTAAAAATTGTGAACAAAACTGGAAAACGTCTTGTTGAAATTGGGCGTTGAGTATTTTATACCATTTACCAAAATAAGATAAAAATGTGATATGTGATAATATAAGAAAATTAGAAAAATATGGAACAGTATCTATCAGATTTATGCATAAGAGAATAATTTATGAATAAAGAAGACAGACTATTGTGGTATGTAAAAATGGACAATTTGGATAACATTAAATTAATAAGATTTTGTATAAATTAAACCAATATAGTCCAGATTAAAAGGAAAGTATAAAATTGGATCTCAGATAAATGTCTAATATATCAAATATATAGGGAACCTTGTCAAATGTATGAGTATGAGACATTTCCCAATTGATAAGTAGTCAAAGCATATGAGCAGGCAGTTTTTCCATTAAAAATAAATGACTATATATAATTATATAGAAAAATGTCTGAATCATTATTGATTAGAGAAATGCAAATTAAAGCTACTTTGACATATCTTACATCTCTTGGATTAACAAAAAATAATAAAAAAGGAAAATGACAAGTGACAAATGTTCAAAGGGATGTGGACAAACTGGGTGTAAAACCAAACATGGGACTGTGGACTGCTGCTGTGAATAATTTCAAGGTTCTAATCACATAGTATAAGGAACTTTCTATTTATTCAGCAAAAAAAAAAATGTTATTCATTAAAGTAAATCATAATTCATAGCAATATTCTCAATCAATATCAAGTGTCCATGTAAATTCCTCTTTCAAAATACCATAACATCCACCCCTAGATCACAGTAAGAACAATCTCCTTAATCAATATGAAGCATCCAAGTAAAGACTTTTTTCATCTTCATTTGTGGTTGACTTCTAAGTCCCATGCTTCTTCTTTGGGCTAATCACTGCTGACTCTCACCTGGATTCACATGTAGGCAGCTCTTGGGTCCTGCTTCATTCCTTAGCTCAGGGGGACTGCTCCACTCTACAGGTTCTGCCTTTGGCAAAACAAAACTCAACAGGCCAACAACAATACTAACACACACCACCAGCACTATTATCCCAATTCACCTCCAAAGTCCAGAGGCTCTGAGATAACAGCTCAGCCTACTTAAACAGCTCTCCAAAGAGGCTTAGCCCTCTTCTCGTGGGTGGGTCTCCTCCCTCAGCTGTCAGTGGTCTCTTTTCCAGCTCTCAGAGGTCTTCTCTCAGCTCTCTTCTTCTCAAAGCTAGATCACCCCTTCAAGGTTTGTTCTCTTCACATCTGTTTCCTCAACACCAGCTCTTTTTATATGCAGTTCTGCTCATCTTCTAATTGGCTACAACCAACATGTACGTTTCTGATTAGCTAGAGTCCACATGCATTTATCTGATAGGCTAAAAACTCAATCCAGAAAAAGAGCAAATGATCCTACTTTGCTTGCTGTTACACTGGTACATTAATAAACTGTTAGTGGAACTGTGAACTGATTCAGTCATTTTGCACAGCATTCTGGATTTATACCAAAACAGTATTAAACTATATACATCCTTTGTCCCAGCAGTACCACTATTGGTTCTGTTTCCTAAGGTGATCAGGCTCAGAAAAAACTTATATGTTCTAAAATGTTCATGACATCTCTATTTTGGAAAAAAACCCAAAAACTGGAAATTGAGGGGAGGCCCATCAATTGGGGAATGCCTAAACAAGTTTTGATAAATGATTGTGATGGAATATTATCATCCTGTAAGAAATAAATGAGCTGTTTGATTTTTAAAAAGAACTTGAAAAGACTTGTATGACATAATGAGTGAAATAAGCATAACCAAGAGAATGTTGTATGCAGCTAATAGCAGTACTATCAGAAGAATAATTGCAATCAAGTTATTCCGAATACTGTAAATACTTGGATCAGCTCTGAGGAAAGATGAAGAAAGATGCTATACACCTCCTGAGAGAAATGATAAAAAGAAGTATGTATAGTATGGTTTAATATATTTTTGTAAATCTATATCATATGGTAGCCTTATGTAGTATGCATGAGACATAGACAGTTTGTAACTTAAAATGTAACAAAAATAGTATAAATTATTTTAAATAACATAAATCAAGAAAATGTGCTTTATGCAGAGAATTCAAGGGAGTTGAGTCATAAACAGAAAGATTTTCAACACATGGGGTGTGAAATGTTGATCTTTTCTTGAAATTTTATTTTAGTTTCTGCTGGAAAGGGGGGAAAATGAAAATTTTTAAGTTTTTTTAATTTTTAATTGAATTTTGGGTTTGAATAAAATGCATCAGTCATTGAAGACCCAGTTTTCCCTGGGTATAAATATCTCAATAATTGTCCAAGGAAGAAAGTATGAGAAATGGTTTTAAGAAGCATACTTATTCTGAAATGGTGCATTAATATAGAATATTTGAAAGGTTGTCAAGTGAAAGAGGGGACAGGCTTATTTTTTAGATCATGGTCCAGCTTACAGGAAAAAAAAATTTCAATGAAATCAGTAATTGCTTTCTAATAATTAGAGATATTCCCAAAGCAAAAGTTTCCTTACAAAAGTTCCTGTATCAGAAGAGTTTCCTTATGAAATGATGAAGTGTAGAAAACTGAGATAATTCTTATATTAATTGGTCATTTGTCTGAAATGTAATATTGGTATTCATACTTATAATGAAGCTTCCTAAAGATATTTTCTAAGATCTCTTTTTCTTTTGACAGATCTATGATGCATAATTTTGAAGAAAGATACTTTAGTAGAGTTCCCATTCTGAATTTTGTTAAATATTGATTGGGAACCCATAGTGCACAAATAAGCAGGCCCAAACAAATTTTTTAGTAATGTCCAATCAAGGCATTTCTTTAACTGATTTAAATTTCTTTTTTATACCTTTAATGAGACCCATTTAGTCTTAGGAATTAAAGCATTGGAAAACATTCTTCCCTCTCAAAAATTTTCAGAAAAGAAGAGATGATAGAGAAGGGAAGATAATGACTATAATGGATTGTTTCATAATTTGGAACATGTGAACATACACATTTCATTGTCTTTCTGTATCTTATTTCAGTTCATTTCCATGAGACTAGAGTTGTCATTTGAGACATATGATAAAAGGGCTCTTCATTACTTTTCAGAAAAAGAAAGAACTATCATAGGGGTGGATTATCTCACTTAGAGTTGAGAAGATTTCTAATATCTCTGAGCTCAGGATATACTATAGAACCAAGATTTGTTTTGCACAGCTCACAGTAGGCAGGAGACCCTTTTAATTGGTTGCTATTACTTTCTCTGGGAATATCACACAGATCAAAGTTGTTACAGAAAGGCTTTCCCTCATAAGTAATAACCAGTATTGATTCAAAAAGGAAAGAATAGTGGAGGATTATAGGGGAGGGCAATGTTAAATCAGTCTAGCTTCACAGTTGCTTTGAAATGTTTGAATTCCCCTCATTTAATGGGGGAATGGGAAGTCATAGAGATATTGATGTAGAAGATTGTTATTTTTATATGGCTGCATACTTAAGTAAAAATGTTAGTTATAAAAGTTTGACCACATGCTTTAATGACATATTTTTGATATAGAGGCAACCTTGGAGGAGTCAATAGTGAAATTATTAGTCATGAAGACCTAGGTCAAAGTCCAGCTTTTATACATAGTCTGTATGTCCCTGAGAAAGCTTTTTAAGTTCTTAGTACTTCAGATAAACCTGCAAGACTTTGAAGTACAGAAAAACGTTCTGACCTGCATTGGTTAGAGGTAATGTCCTCAACTAGAAAATCCAAATGCCAAAGAAAGCACAGGTCATAGACTCTATCTCTAGGAATACTGTTGTTCTCTTAAGAAAGACTGTATATTCCCTACTTAAAAGTTTTATATAAGATGCCCTTAATTCATACATGAATAAATATCATAATGCATTTTTGTGTTAGAGACTAAAGGCAGAAGTCACTAGTTATTTGTCTTCCTTAAATTGCACCTTTATGGTCTTAATACAAACTAAAATTTTTCCATGTCTTTACTGTCTTCTTCTTCAGCTATACTATATATCAGTTCTTTAATACCATCCAAATTGTTACCTTCAACATGAATCTTGTCCGGGAGCCAAAATGGTGGAGTGATCAGTAAATACGCTCTTCTCCTCCCCTTGTTGACCTTGAAAGAACCATAAAATATTTCCCCAGAAAAATTCTGAAGCAGTGGGATCAGCAGAAGGGGCAACAGTCTCGTAGCACCTGAGCCTAGGAATATTCCTCTTACTGTGGTGACAGCCCCACCTCAGCAAACCAACCCAGAGGAAATCCAGTGCCCAGGGAGTTGGAGCTTCACACTAGGACCCGGGTATGCCTCAGTGCTCCAGGGGAAATGGGAAGGCAGCGAGGTTCACCAAGTGCTGAGCTTGCCTTTGGTCTAGCTTAGCTGAAGAGATCTCCCTTGACCAGACCATCTCTCCCCCACACTTAACAAGCTAGCCTCAGGGCTAATCCAGGAAAACACAAAACAAAAAGAAAAAAAGGCACCTGTTCTTTGCTTTCTTACACCAGCCAGTTCAACATCAAATTCTCCAGCTTTTAGCTGAAGAAACCAAAGGGCACAATACACAAAGTGTCATCATTATGAGTAAGAAGAAGCAAAGCAAGAATGAAAAGACCATAGAATCCTTCTATGGGGACAAAAACCAAAACATGAATGCCAAAGAGGTCAGTATTGAGACTGTACTCCCATCTGAAACTTCAGAAGGGACTATGAACTGATAACAGGCACAAAGAGCTCTCCTGGAACAGCTGAAAAAGAAAATAGAAAAGAAACTGGCCAATGATTTTAAAAGTATAAAAAAAGAATGCTATGAAGAGAACAGCTCTTTAAAAAGGAAAATTAAACAAATGGAAAAGGAAGCACAAAACCTAACTGTAGAAAATAATTACTTAAAAGGAATAATTGGACAGATGGAAAGGGAGATGCAAAAGTTAACTGAAGAAAGCAATTTTAAAAAAATTAGAATTGGGCAAATAGAAACTAATGACTCTATAAGACATCACAAATCAGTCAAAATCTAAAGAATGAAAAGATAGAAGAAAATGTAAAATATCTATTTGGAAAAACAACTGACCTGGAAAATAGATCCAGGAGAGAAAATTTAAGAATTATTGGCCTATCAGAAAGCCATGATGAAACAAAGAGTCTGGACAATAACTTCCGAGAATCATCAAGGAAAACTGCCCAGAAGTGTTAGATCCAGAGGACAAAATAGTCATTGAAAGAATCCACCATTCAGCTCCCAAAAGGGATCCCAAACTAAAAACACCAAGAAATATTGTTGCCAAATTCCAGCACTGTCAAGTGAAGGAGAAAATACTACAGTCAGCCAGAAAGAAAATAATAAGAGAAAAAAATAAAACACTAGTTTTAACAGTAATAAAAACACCCTGAGGTTAATTGACTTGTCCAGGGTCATACCTCTAATAAGTATAGGTTATTAATAATCTACATATTATAAATTTATAATAAGCTGTAATTATTTGAATTCTAATCCTCTTCAGTCTAGGCTCAGCACTCTAGCAACTGTACTACCTAGCTGCCTGTAGAAAAGGAGATTACTCTGACATGGTCAGTTCTGAATTAAGCCATAATAGCTCTTAGTCATTTCCAAATCCCTTTCTAAATTAATTATTGAAAAATGAAAGCTCTTGCTTCACTTATGCTCTGGACAGAAGGTCAGACCTACATGGTATTCTTAATTGAGGAACAAAAATAACAATAAAGTTGCTTTAAACATTCTGTTACATGCAGTTAGAGTACCACAAGTTGGGAATCCCATATGTTTATTATCCAGTCATCTCAGGGCTTTCATTGGAGTAATTGGAAATTTATTTGGATACCTTGAAATTACAAAATATTGACACTATAGGTAAAGAACTTAAACTTAAAAAAAGACATGTTAAGAAAATCAGAATTTCCCATGGAAGTTTGTACATAGGTTGAGGATTGTGAAATTTGGATCTTTCATCAGTATACTAGGAGGTTTTAGTTGCTGATTAAAATTCCTCCTGAAAAAAAGTGTAAATAGGGTTGGAGTGTTGTGTGTTTATATCTTTTCATTGATATAACATTATAAAGGATCAGGAAGTCCTGCTGTTCCTGAAATTGCATTTGTCACCTGTTTGTTATTGATAATTGCATTATTTATTACTTATCCCTACTAATTTCTTTAATCTCTAACTTTTTGAATAACTTTTGTAGTAAAATGATTTTACTAGGCACCTCACATCACTAAACTTCTTGAAAGTTGTGCTGTTTAGGATTCATGTTCTATATGTTTAAGACTTTTTTTTAATTTTTCTGTTATTGATTTTTAAACTCCTGGATTCCTTCCAAGATTTCAGTGTTTACTTCAGTCATTTGTCAGGAAGTAGCTGTGGCTGACAGTTGATGTTTTGTAAAATTACTGCTTCTTTCCTCTTCCTTTCTTTTCTTTTTTCTTCTGTCAAGTGGTTTTTGATAATGGTGTCTCTTCTGCAATACTGTACCCCCACACATTTATATCATTGTTTTCAGATAAGGTGTCATTCTTTTAATCTTGGTAAACAGAATAGAAGTACTCATGCAAAAGGGACAATTAGTAGAAAATGCTAAATACAATTTTAAAAGTAATGTGATATCTAAGAGTAGATGAGACTGATACCATAGAGCATGATTTAAATAAAAGTGAGAAATTCTCAAGAGCACCAAGGAGGGTTTTGATAGATAATTCTTGAGATTAATCGGAGACACAACCAAACTTTTTTTTTTGCTCTATGTTTTATTATGCAATACCTCTTAACAACTTATTTTGTTGTATAATTTTAATGAAAGAAATCTGAAAATTTTTCATGATATCCCCAAAAGTTAAGATAATTCTTCTACAGCACTAAGAAAAAAATGTGGGTAAATGTACATCATAGAAATAGGAATTACTTTCAAAAGCTTACCTTAGAGAGATTTCTTTCCAGTCTATCTTCTTTTTCCTTTAAATGTTTTCCTTCAATAGTTGAAATATTAGAGCGGTGATAATAGGTAACATTTCTACAGTGATATATTTTTATTTTTTTAAAATAATTTTTTATTTATCCCCAGCTACATGTAAAAATATTTTAGCATTCTGGTAAAAAATATTTAGTCACAAATTTCCTCCTTCCCTGACCCTTACCAACACAAGATGGCAATCAATTTGATATAGGTTTTGCATGTGGTATCAAGTAAAATGTATTTCTGTTTTAGTTGTATTGTGAAAGATGATTAAAAAATACATGAAAAAATAAAGTAAAATATAGTATGCTTTTATCTGCATTCAGATTCCAACACTTCTTTATTCAGTGCTAGGTAGCATATTTTTTTTTTTTTGTAATTTAAGTCCATTGAAATTGTCTCTGATTGTTATTGTTAGCATTATTGAGAATAATTTAGTCATTCACAGTTAATCTTCATATAATATTGTTGTTACGGTGTAAAATATTCTTCTGCTTCTGCTCACTTCATTTTGCATCATTTCATGTAAGTCTTTCCAGGTTTTTTTTTTAAACTATCCTGCTTATCATTTTTTATAACACAATAGTATTCCATTAACATTATATACCACATCTTATTCATCATTCCCCAATTAATGGGCTTCTCTTAATTTCCTATGATTTGCCACCAAAAAAAGGGTCACTATTAATATTTTTGTACACTAAGGCCCCTTCACTTTTTTCCTCCATTTCTTTGGGTTACAGATTTAGTAGTGGTATTGCTGGGACAAATGATATACAGCTTTACCACCCACTGGGCTTGGAAGTGATATACTTTGCAATATAATTTACCTGTGTCATTTCCTTTGATTCTTATAGTAACCCTAAGCAATAGATGTTATTATTTTCCTCCTATTTGAAGATGATGAAACTAAAGCTGACAGAGAAATTAGCTGACTCGCTTAGGGTGATCCATCAGTACATGTCTTATTTCTAAATCCAATAGTGTATACGTCATACCACCTAGCTATTTATCTGTAATGTCCCTTCCTAATCTAACAGTCTGTTCTTTAATTGACACCTATTACTAACTTCACTGGTGTTGTGATTCTGTAACCTAAATATTGACTTCAAATTTTATTTTTCAGTACCTGCTGGTGCAAACACATGCTTTGTGTTTATATTATGTAGATTTTTTTCTCCCTGATTTAAGTCAAACCCTTTATGGATAGGAACTTGTTTAGATAAATGATAGATAAATGATTGATAGACAATCAAATAGAGAGGTGTTGGATGGAAGGAAGAATGGAACAATAAGAAGGAAAGGGAATGGGGGAAGAAGAAAGAATAAAAGGACTAAGTATTTACTATATTCCAGGTATTGTGGATAAAATTACAAACAAAAAAAAATGTTGAACCTATCCTCAGAGATCTAAAATTCTAATGCTGGACTGTAAAGTGTATCCAGAAAGGAAGGTAATAAGTGTAATAACAAGACAATTAAGTCCAGAGGATCAGAAATAAAGTCAGGAATAAAGACCATGTTGCCAGAGTGTTTTATGAAATAGTATTTCTTTCTAATCTCTAGTGTGACTACCATATAACAGGTACTGAACAAATTCTTGTTGATCAATTGATTTTGTTTTTATCATCCTTGATCATTGGTTGGTATTGTCTCTCATTCTCAAAGGGGCTCACAACCTAACATTGTGCTGTAATCAATGTAGAGTATGTGCCACTGTGGCAAATCAGACCAATACAAACTCAAAAGATTCTACCACATGTCAGGAGCAAAATAGTCTATGAGTATTTGGAATGGAGATATCTTTAAATTTGTGCATCTCATATTTCTTTTGAGCTACTGTAATTCTGCTTAACACATATACTGGGTCTTTTGCCGGTGTCTCCCATATCTCACAATCTGTTCCAAAGTTCTTCAGAGAGATATTATGAGTGGCTTTGTATTGCTTCTTCTGGCCTCCTTGTGAGTATTTGCTTTGTGTGAATTTTCCATGAAATAACCTTTTAGGGAAAGTTACTTTTGGCATTCAAACAACATGTCCAGCCCAATAGAGTTATGTTCTGTGTAGGAGAGTTTGAATGTTTGGCAGTTCAGGTCAAAAAATGACCTCAGTGTTTTGTTCCCTGTCTTATAATTTTTTTTTTTTTTTAAAAAGGGACACATTTAGGTTGCAAGAATTCCCAACTCTCCTTGCTTTAGCATCTTATTTTGATAAAACTCCATACCCATCCCATATTGCTGATCTAACAACCATACTGGAAAATTGTACAATACTACTCAATATGATGTATCTGTCAATTCATCTGTAAGTTTGCCAAAAGAGTCTTATAGTAATTTGATCTCAAAATTATTTTGTTTTAAAATGCTCTCTTGCATGTTATCAATGATTTTGTTCGTTTTTAAATAACATTTTCACTGACACAAAGTAACACAAAAATACACTAACATACCTAAAGACACCACTATGTCAATATCGCAATGAGTTTCCATCCTTTCTTCCCCCAGCCTTTGCCCTCAATTTTCCAACAGACAGTATATTTGAATACAAATCGATTGCCAATGGATGATCAATCAACCAAGAAACATTTAGCTAGGTTCCCACCCTGTGCTAAGTTGTGGGGATATAAAAAGAGATGAAAACAGTTCCTGGATTCCTACTATGCTTCCAGTTTTTTCAGTTCAAAACTACAGTAGGAAAGCAAATACCAGGTTTCAAATAGGAGAAACTGTAGTTGAAAGTATTTTATACTTAAAATTCCAAAGAGGCTTATTATCTGTGCACAAACATACTGAAATATACTTGCATGAGGAAGCAAACTTAATCTGGCACATACCACAACACAAAGTATTTTTAGTTAAGTAATAAATACATGTTAACTATATGTTGTTTTCTGCCAAAGAGGCACTGACAGTTCAGTTGATGATAAGTTGCATGTGATTTACTCATTCTGCAGCTGCTTCTCTGGGGCACAACAGGCACCAATCCATCTGTGGGGGAGGGAATTAAGCATTAGAAATTCGTTTCCCTTTTGTATTGCTCTGTTTTCATGTCCTATTTACACTCACTATACTATAAAAGGGACCGAGAATGGCTTATTTCAAGGTATTTTTAAATGTTTCCTTGAATACATCATTTGTTCACTTATAACACCCTGGTTCTGTATTAGGAGAGGAATTTAATGTAGCTATTTTGTAAGTATCAGTGCATTTATTCTAGTATTAAAGAAAATAAATACTATTTTTTTCTCAAGAAAATAAATATGTGAAATAAAAACTTCATAACACTATATCAGATGCTATCATAATTTGCCACTTTTCCAGGGCTACAAATCAGTGTTAAATAGCGAAAACAGACTTGGACCTGAAGTCAAAATATGAATATGGTTCCTACCTCAGATATTTGCCAACTATATGAGCCCAGGCAACTCATTTATCTTGCCAAACTCTCAGTTTCCTTAAATGCAAAACTGAAATAATGGTACTTGACTTACTTTGGAGGCAGTAAGGCTTTATAAACTTTAACTACGTAATGCTGATCTATTATTACTATTGTTATGATTAATATGAGGATTATGTTGTTGCTTTGCTTAGAAAAAAATCATATTTAACTTTTAAAGCTTGGGGTCCTATATCTAGTCTAGAAGAAAGGGTATCAGAAGACATTTGGCCCAGCCCCCTCATTTTGCAAATGTGGAGAGTGAGGCCAGAGCAGCCATGACTTATGTCACACAGGTAGAAAGTAAAAGGTAGAATTTGAAACTGATATATTTAACCCTCCTCCTCCCCCCCAAAAAAAGATCAGGGCAGCTCAAGTTATCCTATTTATCTCAATCAACTTCCACCTCCCATTTATTGGTGTAATTTTCTCTTCTAAATATTAATTCACACAGAATATTTTATAGTGTCTGGATCTACCAACAGCAGTTCATGGTGATCTGGTGACAACATTTCTTCAACTCCATGTTTCAGTCAAATTGGTTACTCTCCTGTAGTTACACAGGAAAAATGGGTGAATTAATTTCACTCTAGGCTAACACTATGACATTTAAAAAATAATGTATGCCTAACAACAAAAATACACATTTCCATTATACAATATTTTTAAAGTCAACTTTATACAGTTAGAAATTGCTAATATAAAGTAGGAAAGAATTAGATAATGATGAATTTTTTTATTATTGAGCAAGCAGATACAAATATAGATATATCGATGGTATCAAGGAAGAGAGAGACAGACTGACAGACATACTAGAGTTTACAATATAAGAATGTGTCATGATCAGAACTAAACTTTTGGAAAATAATTTTGGCAGCTGTGTAATAGATTAGAGTTGGAAGAATTAAAGCAGTGAAGTCAGTTATGGAAATATTGATAGTCTAAGCCAGAGATAGTGAAAGCCTGAAATAAGGTGACCCTGTGAAAAGAAATAAGGAGAGACATATGATATTGTGCATGAAGAAACCATAACAGTTGACAGTTTATGAGACAAGTGGCTCAAGGGAAAATGAAGTATGGACCCTAATATATAGATTGAGGACTTGTGTGACTGGAGGCTTGATGGTGCCCTTAGCAATAATAATGAAGTTTATAATATGGGAAGGCTTAGGGGAGAAAAGATAATATGATGAGATGAGGAATGAAGGTCATAACCCATATACTTATACTTTGTCTCACAATATCCCATCCTAAAAAAAAAAGAAAGAAAAAGGATCTCTCATTCACTAGCTGTTTCCCTGAAGCATAGAGTCTACCAACTAAGTGACACCCAATGAACTGATTAGATGTTCTCAGGGATAGTAGGTTAGTTGGCTGGATGGACTGGCACAGGGATATATTTAATCTCATTTGGACGAGTGTTACTCTTGTATTTGAATTATAGTGCTTAGATTATAACAATCCTAAAGGCTGATGGTGACTCCTGATGAAAATTGGGAGCTTACACTACAGAGGGAGCAGATGGACTGGGCAACATGAGGGAATATGACAGTAGTATTTGTGTTGTAGACTAAAAAACATGATTTATTATTGTTGGGAGAGAAAGAGGCCTCTGATCACTCTACCCTCCATTTGATTGATCATATACCATTTGGAGTTCAGGACATGACTTCCACTTTGCAGACCACTGCCCTAGATAACAGGATTATACATTTATACCTAGAAGGGACCAGAAAGTTTGATTTCTTCTAAAGTTTCTCTCTTTTCTCCAATGCAAGCATTGGTAGCTTTCTATAGTGCAATAAGGACTGGACTAGGGTTTGAAATCAAAAGACCTGACATTTTTTTTGTCACTTAGTAGGGATGGGACATTGAAGAAGTTGCTTGAGCAACTTAGAAGTGAAATTTTTTCCCTTCTAAAATGAATTTGTTGTACAAGATATCCCTTAAAATGTTAAATTTTATAATCCTATTATTTTAAAATCTCTAATTTTTAGCAAAACTGATGAAACGCTCAACTTCTTAAAGTTGGTTGGGAAAAATGTATGAGAAATGAACTGTGATGTGAATGACTGCTACACGTAGAGGTATATACCAATTGTAAGGGCAAGCTGGTTCTAAAGACCTCAACTGATTGTTAAATTTTCTGTGTAAGATTTTATACCTTTTAAATGGGGAAAACACTATAGATCAGGGCTTCACTTTTTGTTTTATTGATTTCATAGACTTGAGAAAGTGGTGGAGAAAAAATTAAACTTAAAAGTACTCCATGTGTACTTTTTTTTCTGTAATCTAATTGACAAATATTTATCAATATACTACTTTTATAGTACTGATTTGTGGGATGAGATTGCTCTTTTTCCAGTATTCATGCCATGTTTTAGTGTTTAACCTTAAATAGAAACTGTTCCATGACTTCTGGATTTCTTCATGTATTTCTTTAACTTTTCATACTACCCACATTCTTCCATCAGCACTTTGGAAAACCAATCAATATGATATGCTTTTTATAGAGAGATCATCAACATACATAAATAACCATATTTTATTTTATATTTCAACCACAATGTATTTCATTCATATATCCACATAATATATTTTATTAATTTCTACTTTGATTCTGATTCACTTTTAAAAACATGTACAGATCTGAAAAATTGGAAACTACTTCCTTTAATTGGACCTTCAGTGACCCTCCGGGGCAGCTAGGTGGTACAGTGGATAAAGCACCAGTGCAGGAGTCAGGAAGACCTGAGCTCAAAATCTCACCTCAGACACAACATTTATTAGCTGTGTGACCTTGGGCAAGTCACTTATCCCCAATTGCCTCATCCTGGGTCATCTCCAGGCATCCTGATGAATATCTGGTCACTGGATTCAGATCACTGTGGAGGAGAAGTGAGGCTGGTGACCTGCACAGTTCTCCCTCACTCAAAAAACAAAGTCAAGTGCAAGTCATGTCATTATTTCTCTGGTGGCATGGTCTTCTTCAGCAACACACATTCAGTGTCCCCAATTCCTAGACCCTATTGGGAATGGCTGCCATCTATATGTGTGGGGTGTGTACATTTAATTATATATTTTTCTATTTTTTGTTTATTTACAATGCTTGCTTCCTAGCTGTGCCAACTTTAAGTACATGTTGTCAAGAAAATAAGACCAACAAAGTTGCAATTCCAAACTATTTATTATCCTAAATGGGAAAGGGTGTGCTTGTGCCACAGTCAAGACTAGCTAGTATAGGCCTTGGAGTATATATTCAGGTCTTGGAAATGTCTCACCTCCTTTAATACTAGAAGGTGCTGCGTATTACTGAATTTTGCAGGAACTCATTTAATCGCTATTTCACTTGTTCCAAGTCAGGATCTTCTGACAACTGTTAATCCTTAAGGAAAATTGTTACTTTGGTCAGGACAATTTCATTTTTTATCAGATTGATATAATACAGCAAAGGAAATAGTATTGAATCAAGATCTAATGAAATTTCTTAATATCTAAATTCCCTTTTGCCAGTGCACAGGAGTATTTCCTGATGCTACAGAGGAAGGGAGACTCTTCATGAATGCTGTCCTCCTGCTCTAAGTATTCAATGATAATTTTGAGGGTGAAACACCAGCGAAGTTTGATTTATTTAATGAAGGCCACACTTTTCTATAGTAGAATTTTTTTCATATTTCCTAATACAGTTACATGATGAACAGGCGTCTGAATCTCAAAGATGTTGGCAGTACCAAGGTTACATGGGGATATTTAAGTTTCTCCAAAGAAATATCACTGAAATTCAGTTGGTTCTTGCCACAAATACACATTCACCCATTTAGTTTAACTCTTTAGCTTATTCAAAACATTGTTATAATTCAATAGCAGGACTTAAGTTATTCTTATGTTTAAGAATTTTGAATTACCCCAATGTTCCCCTCAGGTTCTCCCTTGCTTTCATTTCTTCAGTAAGTATTTATTGCCTTAACACCCTGAAATTTATTTTCCATCTTCAAGCTTCTAATGCAACTGCTCTTCCTAGGGTTACTAATGACCTTTTAATTTAATCTGATGATTTTTTTTCTCAATTTGCATCTTCCTTGACTGTCCAGCGATATGTAATAATGCTGTTATACCCTCCTCCTTGATGACTTATTTTCCCTTGGTCTCAGTGAAACCAAACTTCTGCTTCTCCTTTCTCTGTGACTGATTTGTTGCCCCATAAGTATAAATGATCAGTTCTACTAAAGGTTCTATTTTAAGTCTCTTCTAATAATTTTTTATTGTTTTACTTGGTGATGTAATCCACTGACATGAAAATATCACCTTTATATGGTTAGTTCTCAACTCTTTTTCACCAGATACAATTTAGGCATACATTTTCAACTGCTGACTTTTCTTGACCACTTGTATGTCTCACAAGCATCTCAAATTCAACATAAGTAAAGTTGAATGACTTATGTTACTTTTAAACTCCAATTGGTCCCTTCGTTTCTCTATTTCTGATAATGCCACTAAGACCCTCTCAGTTACTCAGTCTAGAAAATTTCAGTCACCTTTGTTATTTTCCTTTCCAAAGCCCTATATTTATAATCAGTTGCCAAAGCCTGTGTATTCTGTCCTTACGATAGCTTTGACACCCACTTCCTCCTTCCTCCTCTCACTGCAATCTTTCAACTTCAGGTCTTACAACTTTTAACCTAAACTATTACTGCTTCTAGTCACTATTCTGTCCAACCTGTCTATTATATAGACATTATAATCTTATTAATGCACCACCCTGATGGTGTCATGCCTTAACTCCAAAACTATTCGTTGTCTCCTATTGAGACAACTAATTGTTGCCTATCAGTTGAAGTAAAAATTCTTTAGTTTTTTGTTTTTCCCTTCATAATATGGCCTCAAGCTGCCTCTTTAACATTATCTCATAATATTCTTCTTCATGAACCCTCTATTGGGATCAAGCTGTGCTCTTGACCACCATTTCCCAATCTTCTCCTGTCCTTTGGCTTTTTCCTGCATTTATGGAGACTATCTACCAAACCTCTAATGGACTCTCTTCCTTGTCATTCCTATTGGTTAATAATAATAATTTTATACATTCAGCACTTAAGGGGATACAAAATACATTCATTCTTTAAAGAAAAGTAAATTTTATTTCTTTGTTTGAAGTAGATAGAATTATTTGGAGTTTTCACAGATAAGTAAACAGGTAAAATGTCACATAACTGGTAAGTGACAGGACTAATGTTTGAACCCAGGTCTTTCAACTAAATTATAATTCTTTTTTTTCAATATAATGTTACTACTGCCTTTGAAATTCTTTTCATCCTTTGAGCCCTTTCTCAAGGGCCATATACTCCATGAAACAATATCTGACACTAAGAACTAGAAGTGAAACTAACCCTCCTTAATTTCATAAAACAAACTTAAAAACTCAAATAAAATTACTATAGTCTAATACATGCATGATAACTGTTTGTATATTGTGTTTCATTTCTCATATAATCAAATTTAGCAACAATAAACCACATTTACCTTGACAAAGACAAGGACATTGTCCAACTTGAATATACCAGTTTTCATCTTCATTATTTGGTTTCCATTTGTGTTTAAAATTTGTTATATACTTTAAAGAAGCAATAAGGTTCCTCATCAGATACAGAGCTGGGCTTGAAGTCAGGAAGAATTGAGTCTGAATCCACCTTCAGTCCTTTGGTATCGGCATGATGCTAGGCAAGTCTCTCTTCGGTATAATTGTTTTCTCCTCTGTAAAATGAAGAACATAACACTTGCCTTTCAGGCTTGTTGTGCTGATAAAATAATATATTGATTGCAAACCTTATAAAACTGTTAGCTAGCATTATAAAATTATAACATTATTTTATGTATACATACATTTTTGTATAGAGATATGATGCGGTAAGAAAGTGAGAGGGAGGTGAAGATAAAAAATGTTTATATGGTCAAACATTTTGTAAAAAGAAGTAGACCTGATGAATTCAAATGTGTTATTGATGGTTTTTAAGAGTTATGTACTTCTGGGAGGGCATAACTAGATTGCCCTTTGGCCAGACAGTAAGCATCTTGCAGACAGGGACAATTTGCTGATTTGTCTTTGTATCAGCAGTACATAGCACAGTCAATGGAATATGTGCATGTAAAATAAATATTGATAGATTGGTTAAGATAATGAAGGTTTTTGAGCAGGGGAGAGACATGATGTGGCCTGTACTTCAGAAATACAACTTGGTAGGCCATGTGAATGATGCCTTAACTTAATGCTTTCTTACGTTGCTAAACTTGGAGTGCTTTTTTTTTTTTTAATAAAATATATCCAATCAGTTGATCCACTGAAGTCTATCAAAGAATAAATTTAATTCAATATGTAGTCCAGCAAAGCAGAATTACAGAACTCAAATAAAAAGACCAAGAAGAGGTAAAGTTCAGAAATTAATGAAAAGTTAAGAAACTTGATAAAGTAGGTAGAAAAGGTAGTTTGAAGAACCTACCTTTTATCTCTACCTATATGTGAGAAAAACCGTTGACTAATCTTTCATTGCTGTCAATTTCTTTCATAAGAATGAGATGAGATTAAAAATAAATTTCTCAGCTCAAATATTAGCAAAAATATGGTTTGCAGGTATTAGTTAATTTTTCCATCAGAAATAAAATATATTATTTAAAATAGCAAAAGTTTATTAAACAAAGGCATGACCTTTGGGGTATAAATTTCAGACTATGCAAGATGACACTTCTGTGTTTTGAAAATCAAATCATAAAGATGAATCCTAGCTTTCCCTATAACTTAGGCACTTTAATCCTTTGATCAACATATTATTGCAAGTAAATAGGTACTAAGCAAGAGGAAGCAAGATCCTCATGGTGTGAAATTGAATAACTGTCTGCTTTTACCCATTTTATACTTTCCATAGTGAGTCAAATAACTACGTATTCCCTGGGTGAGTAGAATAGCTACATATTTTGACCAACAGAAAACAATGGCTGCAGATGATGAAAAGGAAGTCATTCTTAGGCCTATTAGTTATGTCTAGTTGAACTACAGTCGTAGAAGGAGAAAGAGGAGAAAATAAGTTCAATAACTATTGATCGAGTATGATAGTGTCACATTTTTCTTTCATCTAGAGATATTGAACCACAGAATGTTATGGCCATGAAAGGCCTTACAGAACTAGGTTATAATGAATAGGGATTTTTTTGTTTACTTATTTTTCTTTAAGGAGTACACTTATGGGGAAAAAAAACAAATTCTGAAACTTAAAACTATATATTTTACTATGAATCTTTTCTTGGTATGTTTCAAATCTATTTGACAAAAAATATCAAATACCAATTTTTTGTAATATACTGTCATATGCATTGTTAATACAACAAGTACAATACTGGAGACATTACTAAAACCCTTTCCCCAAGGAGCTTACATTCAAATTGGGGAAAAGATCAGTACATAAAAATGATTATGCTATGTAATATATGCTAAGAATAAATGAGAGTTTCTGTGAAGAATTTGTGGAATGACAGGTTAAATTCATAAGGGTCAGGTTGGAATCAGGACTTACTTCATTGGAGAAGTTGAATTTGGAGGTAGAATTTGAGGAGAAGTTTATTAACTGCAAGAGATTTGGTGAAGAAATTCAATTTAAGCATGAAAAGAGTATATGTAGAGTAAACAAAGATACAAAAATTGAAGCAGAAAAATTTGAGGATTAAAATTCTAGTTATCTGAAAATATGGATGGAAAGAATATGAAATATGTCTAAAATTACCCATTAAAGCCATGTTGGAAATGTCCTTGAAAGTTAGCAATTTGTACTTTATTAAGTAGGCAATGTGGAGTCAGTAATAGTTTCTCAGTAGAAGTGTGACATGATAATATGTCACAGGAAGAAAAGTAGGAATGCGAAAAATGGATCTGAAACTTGATAGACTAAGAAATTAAAGACCAGTTAGCTGGCAATTACAATATTCAAGGTGAGAAAGAGAAGATAATTGAAACTAGTCTGGTGACAATGTGAGTAAGAAGAGGGAACAAGGAAACGTAGGAGCACAGACTGAAATCTGGAAAAGACTTCAGAGGTCATATAGTCCAACCCCCTCATTTGACAGATGAGGAAACTGTGCCATATAGTTTTTGTGACTTGCCCAAATTCATAATAGCATTAAACATCACAGGAAAGATTTGGATCTTGGACCTCATAGACTCAAGCCAATCATTTTGCCGCTGTCTTATTGTAGAAATATTAGAGTTCCGCGATGGATTCATTGATATGGATTCAGAGAGTGGAATTTGAGTCAAATACATCTATAGGATCTAGAACACCAAATACATCTATAGGATCTAGAACACCAGAATACCAGATGTATGGTATAGCCATACATCCAATCTATGATAATCTTGAACATAAGAGAAGAAACAATACTCTGCATTTATAAAAGTACAGATAACACAATAGGTTGCATTTCCACGTTGATGGTCAAGAAAATGTTCAGTTTTACAAAGTTAACTTTTGTGAAAACTGGACACAGAAGGTATGGTAAATTTATTTGTAATCTAACTAAAACTTTAGCTGGCAGATTCCAGATGATTGAATTGGGAGTTTACTTTTTTTTTTTCTCTACTCTATTCTCTCTTAAGCTAAGACACTGCTTACATCACAGCCTAAATTTTCCATGAAAACAACAACATAAAATTAAAACATCCAAAACCTGTATCATTCTTCTCCATTCTCTTTCTTCTGACTGTAGTTATTTCTCTCCCTGATGCCATTGCTAACTCAGTGTCTCATCATGCTTTCCTCTCCTTCACTTACAACTTTTGTTCTTTTCATAGGGTCATCTATTTCAAACTGTAATATCTATTTAAATTATTTTACCCATGAAGTCTTTCTTTTCTAAGTTTATTTAGAAAAAATTAGTTTTCAACATTCACTTCCACAAGATTTTAAGTTCCAAATTTTCTCCCCATCTCCCTTCTTAACCCACCCCAATACAGCAAATATTCTGATTACCCCTTCTCCCAATCTGCCCTCCCTTCTATCGTATAGGTTATATATGTATAATCATGCAACACATTTCCCTAAGTGTCATGTTGTGAAAGATAAACTGTAGTTCCCTCCATCCTATCCTGCCCCCCATTTATTCTCTTCTCTCTTTTGACCCTGCCCCTTCTCAAAAGTGTTTTCTTCTAAATACCCCCTCTTCCAATTTGCCCTCCCTTCTATCATCCCCCACCACCACTTATCCCCTTCCCCCCACTTTCCTGTAGTGTGATATAGATTTTCATACCAAACTGAGTGTGCATGTTATCCCCTCCTTAAGTCAAATACAATGAGAGTAAGATCCATTCTTTCTCTCTCAGCTTTCCCCCCTTCCTCTCAATTGAAAAAGCTTTTTCTTGCCTCTTTTATATGAGATAATCCACCCTTTTTTTTCTCCCTTTCTCCTTCTCCCAATATATTCCTCTCTTACCCCTTAATTTCATTTTCTTAGATATCATCCCTTCATATTCAACTCACCCTGTGCCCTCTCTGTATGTATATAATCCCTCAAACTACCCTAATACTGAGAAAAGTCTCAAGAGATAAATATTATCTTTCCATATAGGATTGTAAACAGTTCAACATTGGTAAGTCCTATTTGATCTTTCTATCCTGTTTACCTTTTCATGCTTCTCTTGCTGGTTGTGTTTGAAAATCAAATTTTCTATTCAGCTGTGGTCTTTTTCTCAAGAATGCTTGAAAGTCCTCTATTACATTGATGGACCACTTTCCCCCCTGAAGTATTATATATTTTGCTGGGTAGGTGATTTTTGGTTTTAATCCTAGGTCCTTTGACCTTTGGAATATAATATTCCATACCCCTGTTCCCTGAATGTAGAAACTGCTAGATCTTGTGTTATCCTGATTGTGTTTCTGCAGTAGTCAATTTGCTTCTTTTTGGCTGCTTGCAATATTTTCTCCTTGACCTGGGGGCTTTGGAATTTGGCTGTAGTATTCCTAGGTGTTTTCCTTCAGGAGGAGATCAATAAATTCTTCCAATATCTATTTTCCCTGCTGATTCTGGAATATCAGGTAATTTTCCTTGATAATTTCTTGAAAAATGATGTTTAGACTCTTTTTTTTTGGTGGTGGTGGGGGCTTTCAGGTAGGCCAATAATTTAATATTGTCTCTCCTGGATCTATTTTCCAGGTCAGTTGTTTTTACATTGGGGTTTTTCACATTGTTAATTTTTTTAATTCCTTTGGTATTGTTTTATTTTTTTTTTAATTTTTTCATAAACATTAGCTTCCAGCTGCTCCATTGTAATCTTTAAGTAGTTATTTTCTTCAGTGAGCTTTTGGACCTCCTTTTCCATCTAGCCAATTCTGCCTTTTAAGGCATTCTTTTATTCATTGACTTTTGGATCTCTTTTGCCATTTGAGTTAGTCTACTTCTAAGGGTGTTATTTTCTTTAACATTTTTTGGGTCCTGTTTAGCTAGCAGTTGATTCTATTTTCATGATTTTTCTTAAATGACTCTCATTTCTCATCTGAATTTTTCCTCTGCTTCTCTCACTTGATTTTCAAAATTCTTTTTGAATTGTTCCATGACCTGGGACCAGTTCATATTTTTCTTGGAGGCTTTGGATATAGGAGCTTTGACTTTGTTAACTTCCTCTGTTTATACATTCTGGTCTTCCTTGTGCTCAGAACGATTGTTTAGTCTGATTCTTTTTCCCATTTTTACCCATTTTCCCAGTCATCTATTGGACTTCAGAGCCCTTTGTCAAGGTAGTTCTCTGTTTCCAGTGGGAGTGGAGGAGTGTACTGTTAGCTGCTAGATCCCCCCACAATCTGTGAACCTAGATCTCCAGATGCAACCACTATAGGTGCCCCTGCTGCTGCTGTGGCTGCCATAGCTTCCTCCATCCCCTCCTCTACCCAGGAGCTGGGGCCAGACCACGCTATCACACAGGCCTGACATTTTTTTTTCCATTGACCTTCCAATTTGTCCTTGGCATTTTGGAGTTGAGAATTCTAGAAACTGCCACAAATGCCAGAGATCGAGTCCTCTGGGGGCCTGTTGAGTTCACATCTTTGCCAGCATGGCTCAAGCTGGAGTGCTCTCTGCTCCCAGCTTGGCACAACAGCCCAGGCTGTTTAGGGCTGGAGATTTGCTTCACTCTATCATTCTGTGGGTTCTGCAGCTCCAGAATTTGTTTATAGTATTTTTTTTCTTCGGAAATTTAACCGGGTGTGGGGGAATAACTCTAGAAAGTCCCACCCTCCCCCATGAAGTCTTTCTTAACCTAATCTCTACTCTCCCATGACTCTGTAAATACTTATTTTTTATTGCTAGGATATCTTGTATCACTCTATTTCTGCCTCTCACTTAAGAATGCATTTAAGAATATGAAATATTAGAAGTTTGGGAGTCAGAGATAAGTTTTATCAAATGCCTCTTGTGGTAAATGAGGAGACTAACTTCCAGAGACTTTAAGTGTTTTCTTCAGTTACATAGGTAACAAGTGACAGAAGAAGCAGAAATTGATTATATGTTGTTTGGCTGTGGCTAAACAGTTGTGTAAAATATTTTGGAATGCCATTGTTTTTATGAAATGAGAGACATGATGAATACAGAAAAACATGAAAAATACATGAACAGGTGCAGAAGAAAGTGATAAGTTGCAAGAAAACAATCTATAAAATGGCACAATGAAAATGGAAAGAACAACAAGCACAAACATTTGAAGAAGTTACAATATCATAAAGTAAAAGACTGGCCTCAAGGAAAAGATGAAGAGGGTAAAACATCTCTTCTCCAGTCTTTTAATAGAGGGATTATGCTGAGGGTTGTGGAACATAATATACGGTATCTTTTTTAAAAAATGTATTGATCAGTGTTGGGGCAGCAAGGTGACTCAGTAGACAGAGTTCTGGGCTGCAAGACAAGCAGATTTGTCTTGTGGATGTCAAATCTGATTTCAAGCATTAGCTGTGCAATACTGAACAAGCTCAGTTTCTCCACCTATAAAAGAAACTAGAGAAGGGAACAACAAACTACTCTGTCATCTTTGGCAAGAAAATGCCAAACGGCCTCATTAAGAGTCAGACAGAACTGAAATGACTAAACAACAACATTGATCATTGCTGATTTTTTTCCCCCTTTTTTATCCTTTTAAAAAATCTTTGTTACAAAGGATGAATCTCTGAGAAGAAAACTGAGAAGAAAGGACTTGGGGGAGAAACTTGGCAATGTAAAAAAAAAAAAAACCAAAACATATCACTGTAAAGTTTTTTGTTTTTTTTATAATAATTTCTCCCACACTGGGACCCACAGAATTGGTTGAATATGTTGTTATTCCCAGGATCTAGTCTAATTGTTTCATTTACCCCAGTCAGATGGAAAAATCCTTTAAGATCTAAGACATTACTCACAAATTACTGCATCCATAAGTTGGTTGGGCAAAAATTTACTTTCATCAGTAAATGTTTGATAAAACTTCGGACTTTTTATCACTCTCTAGTACTTTTATCATTCATATCATTAGCAAGTCAGCTAATCCTTTTTTCAAAATCTCTAGAGCAGAAGGTTATGAATCCTAGTTCTGTCTCACATAACTTCTTGCCATTTTTGTGGGAAGGCTATTAAGTGGAGGAATAAACTCCTCCCAAGAACTTACTTTAAAGAGGATTAAGAGCATTCAGAGCTTTTCAGGTAATTTTTTTTTCATTTCATTCAATTCCAGGGAAAATCATAACTGCTTCAGGCTAAGCTCATCATCTTAAATCTCATCACCATACTGATATACTCAGTTTTTGATACTTAACACCTTCTCAGTTCTCTCAGTTGGAGGGTGGAGCTCCTCCTAAAGCCTCCCTTTATAGAGAGCCAGTAATTGTCTTTTCCAAATCAGTTCCTATGCTTGGTTTTGACTCTGGGAATATCATGCTCCCTGTTTCTCCACCAGCTCCCATAGTGCACTTTCCTTCTCAGGTTCCTTTCTGTGTTTTCATCCAGCAGTACAGTTCTGGACATATCATAAGCACTTAAAAAATGTTTATTGAATTAAATCTATTTGAATTGAGATTCAAAAGGGAAGCCTTTTTTTTTTTTTTTTTTTTGTAACCAGTGTTCTCATCAGTCTCAAACCATTACTCGTTCTCACCAACTAACTCAGGACATCCTTTTTGAATCTCACTGGTCAGGGCAATGTGCTTTGCTAACTAAAAATGAATCCTTTCTTATTACATTTTTGCCTGCCCATATCTCCCAGTCAGTTTATTCTGACCACTAACCTCCACTGCTCCTACCAAAGTCTGATTCATGTTTCTGTGTTTATTCAGGTCAGTGGAGACATCTAGAAGCATAGGCTTTGAAATGATAAATGCCTTTCCCTCTTGCCAACAAGTCTCTTTTCCTTGGAACTCCCAACTCCAAATATTATCTTCATATCTTGTAACATATCTGCAGTCAAACCAATACAAACTAGGCTGACATTAAAAGTTCTTTTAGGAAAAAAAAGTACTATCCCCAATGTACTGATACTGTTCCTCAATAGGTGCATTCCTTACATTATTAATTGTATTGTGGATATTGTCTCTGTAATTAATATAATAACTTGTTAGCTATATTGGAATTTCCCTTCTTCACAGAGGAGCAGGGCAAAGGAGTTACACAACAGCCAGTCAATCAGAAGGATTTCTGAAGCTTAAAGCAGCTTGATATACCAGTGATCCCTTGCAATTGAACTATAGCCAAATTTGGAGATAACTTATTGCTGCCCCAAATCATAGAACCAACCTTGATTGTCTCAAAGACAACCTTAAGCAGAAGATAAAAGATGAAACCTTGCTTAAGATTTTCTAAACATCCTGTTGACTGTTTTGTGTCTAAAGATGTTCTCTCCCTTAACCCCAGCTCCCTGAATGAAAGCTTCTTGAAACTCTTAAGATCTGACCCATTTTCTACTCCTCTTGGAGCAGCTGAAAAATTTTCCCTTCCCTCTCTACTCCCTTGTAAGATCTTCTCTCCTCTACAAGTTTTTTTTTTCTTCTCAGACAATTAATGATTTTATTTGGTGAACAGCTTCTGTTTCATTTCAGGTGCCTTTATGGTTCTGGGGATAATTTGTTAACAATATTAATTTATATAGTATGTTCCCCTACTGAATTGTAAGCTCTATGTGAACAAGAGACTGTATCTTCTCTAAAATTTGAATCTGTTTAAGTGCCTACCACATTGTTCTGTCCAAAGTAGATGTTAAATACTAATTCAGTTCCCACTGAAAAAAGATATAACTTTCCTTTAATATTACATACTCTATAAGAAACACAGCATACTGGGGTGAAGGGGGTGGTGTAGATAGTTGGCCTTGGAACCAAGAAGACTAGACTTGAAGTATGACCTCTGCTACATATTGACAGTTTAACCTCTGAAAAGTCAAATAAGTTCTGAATTCTAAGCAATTTTCTAAGAATAGAAGTTACCATGCCTTTGTGGAGGTTATTTCCTCACTTAAGAATTCCCTAAAAAGATGAAATCATAAACCAGTCCCTATCACTAATATAATCATGCCTTACTCATTTTCATGAAAGTTTGAACTCTGGATTCATTTTTATTTTTAATTATTTCAAAACATCTGAATTACTTAGGAGCTTTATATTGTAAAAGAAAAAAATGATCATGGAAAATCACATCAAGCTGAGTATTCTACACATACATAAATAAATTTTGGAGAGGTAAAGTACTTTGCCTCAAAAGTAAGGTTTCCTGACTCCTTGATCATTCCTTTTGACTTGCATCAAGCTTCCTATATGGACAGGAGGCATTTTTTTCAATACTTGTGGACTATTTAGGTATATTCACTCTGTAATAGGTAACAGTGAGTTCATTGAATTGTGTAAAAGAATATCACTAATAAAAGTAAATGCTCCATGACATTAATGGGCTAAATAGATAGATGTGATTAAAATAGTGTCCATCATGTACTTGAACTGACTTAAACCCATTCCCTACTATCTGACTAAGATGAAGAATAATGCAGTTGTTAAGATAGTTCACAACAAGGGTCCTATTTTTTACTGAGAAGATCTAGTTAAATGTGTGTTATAAAATAAAACCTCATTGTCACTTGTCTCAAGATACTCTGAATTTGATTACTCTGTGGGTTAAATTATGTTCCTTTATAATACATCTATCTTTTAGTACCATGAAATATCCATAATGCAAGTGTTTCCTTCCGTATTAGTACCCATATTTTTAGGTCTTGAGGTACATAATTGTGAAGGAAAGACTCTCGACTGTTTTTTCTTAACCACTGGCTATGAATAGACACATCCTTCTGTCTTTGTAGGGGTAAAAGCTTTTTTTTAAAAAAATGTCTTTGAAAACGAAGTAAACATTATTTCTACTGCAACAAAAAAATAACCACTGCCTACTTACTTCAACATATAAACACCTTTGACTAGCTATTAATATGCTCTGTGATATGATTGAATCCTACATCTTCAATATATCAATAAATAATAAGAATTTTAGATTAGATCCATTATTGAGGAAGGACATATCAGAACAAGTCATATATCAAAAAGCTTAATCTATACATGTTTTCCTTTCATTGTCCAAGTAATCTGCTTTCAGTTTGCAAAGACTAAATAATTCTTGCCATGTAACCCTAGATAGACAAAAGACAATGATTTTCTACATTTTTTTCTCCAGCAACATACAGTAAAATATGTATTCTTGTGAAGTTAACTTTTGACCCCAACGATGCTGGGAAATATTCAGAATACATGCACATGTTTACTAAATCTTTAAGGAAAATTGTCTTTTTAAAAATTATTTTGTTTTCAGAGTTCTACAATCACTTTGATATATCTTAGATTTTCCCCCTCCCTCTTCCTCTTTTCCCTCTCCCTTCCCCCTCTGTCTGTCAGATGGTGTGCAATGTTATATAGGTTCTACACATACATTCCTGTTAAATACATTTTCACCTTAGTCATGTTGCATAGAAGAATTAAAATGAATGGAAGAAACCATAAAACGAAACAACAACAAAAAAAACAATACAAAAGAAAATGATCTTCATTCTTCAATCCAATTCCATTGTTTTTTCTCTTGATGTGGAAGGTGCTTTGCTTCAAGAGTCCATTGGGAATTTTTTAGGTCCTTGTGTTGCTATTAAGGATTAAGTCCAGCAGAAATTGTTCATACACTGGGATTGTTGCTATATACAAAGTTCTCCTGGTTCTGTTCCTTTCACTCAGCATCAGTTCATATAAGTCTTTCCAGGCTTCTCTGAAGTTTTCCTGTTCATCATTTCTTACAGCACAATAATATTCCATTATATTAATACACCACAAATTGTTTAGTCATTCCCCAATTGGTGGGCATCCCCTTGATTTCCAGGTTTTGGCCACCACAAAGAGAGCTTCTATAAATATTTTTGTTCATGTGGGACCCTTTCCCATTTCTATGATCTCTTGGGGATACAGAAACGATATTTCTGGATCAAAGAGTATGCACATTTTTGTAGTCCTTTGGGCATAGTTCTAAATTGTTCTTCAGAATGGTTGGATCAGCTCATACCTCCACCAACAATGAATTAGTGTTCCAACTCTCCCACATCTTCTCCAACATTTATCATCATCCTGTTTTGTCATGTTAGTCAATCTGATAGGTGTGATGTGAGATCTCAGAGTTGTTTTGATTTGCATCTCTTTAATCAATAGTGACTTAGAGCATTTTTTCATATGACTATAGATAGCTTTAATTTCTTCATCTGAAAACACCCTTTTCATATCTTTCAACCATTTTATCAATTGGGGAATGACTTGTATTCTTGTACATTTGACTCAATTCACTAAATGTTTTAGAAATGAGGCCTTTATAACAGATACTAGTTGCAAAAATTTTTTCCCCAGTTTTTTGCTTCCCTCATAATCTTGGTTGCTTTGGGTTTGTTTGTGCAAAAACTTTTCAATTTAATGTAATCAAAATTATCCATTTTGTACTTCATAATGTTCTCTATCTCTTTTTTGGTAAAAAATTTCTTCCATTCTCCATAAATCTGACACTATTTCTTGCTCCCCTAATGTTTATGGTATCAGTCTTTATACCTAGATCATGTATCAATTTAGACTTTATTCTTGTGTATTATGTCAGGCATTGGTCTCTGCCCAGTTTCTTCCACACTGTTATCCAGTTTTCCCACCAATTTTTCTCACACAGTGAGTTCTTATTCCAGAAGCTGGGGTCCTTGGACTTATCAAACAGTTGATCGCTATATTTATTGACTACTTTGTCTTGATTACCTAACCTGAAAATTGTGTCTTTACAAAACTTCAATCTACGTGCTCAGCAGTTGCCACTTCCCAGATCTGGCTGCTGTGCACTGGTTTCTCTCCTGCCTTTCTAGTGTCATGTCCAAATATTATCCCTTCTTACTTTCTGCTGACAGCTCCTATCAGTTTCTATGCACATTGTTTTTTTGCTCTTCTTAATAAGAATATAAATAATTTTCCCTTTGTCATTTTTTGAATTCTACCTGTCTTATAAATCACAACTCAAGATCTATTTCCTCTATATATCTTCTCTAACTCCTTCAACTATCATCTTCTCCTGGGAAATTCTCTGGGGGGATATAATTTAAATCACAAGGAAAACATAAACACAGAAAAATATAAATAGACATACCTTTGAATTCTAGGCTCACCTTTGTTATTCAGTGGTTGTACCCCCCTCATATATGTATATGTATGTATATGTGTATGTATGTGTGTATGTATATATATGTATATATATGTATGTGTGTATATACATTTATATATATGTGTGTGTGTGTATGCACAGGGAAAGAGAGAGCACATGTTTACACTATAGAATAAAATACTTTAATATATTCTCTCTGTTCCTTTGGTATCCTAATTATTTTATAATGTTAGCCCTAATAATAATAACTAACATGTATTTAGTGCCTATTATGTTCTAGGCATTGTACTAAATGCTTTACAATTATCATATCATTTTATCCTCATAACAACTTTGAGAGACAGATATAGTTATTATGCACATTTTACATATGATGAAGCTGAGTCAAAGACAGGCTAAGTGATTTGGCCAGTTACATAGCTAGTAAGTATATAACATCAGATTTGAAGTCAGGTATTCCTGGATCCACACCTAGCACTCTGTATCATCTAACTGCCTAGATTATAATTCCCAATAAAAGTAGGATAATAAAATAATATTTTCCACCTCCATATTACCTAGCAAAGCAATGTTCACATCAAAATATAAAATGTCTCGATTAAATTACTCGAAGTCATGAGTTGGAACTCCATATGCTCACACTTACTTACTGTGCACTGGTTGAAATTGTCCAAGTAATCTGCTTTCATTGTCCAAGTAATCTGCTTTCAGTTTGCACACCCACACATACACACCCACACATACACACACACACACACACACACACACACACAGTTTCTTGGTTGCTACCTCAGATTCAAGGGACCTTGTGGTTGTGCCTTTTTAACTAATAAGTTTATTTCATGAGGCACCCTGGATTATGAATTTTTATCAACCAAACAGAGGAAACATGAGTTCAAGGATGTTTATCTGGAGAAGAGAATACTCAGGTGGCCATGGAAGCTATCCTTACATATTTTAAAGGCTATCAAATGGAGTAAATATTAGATTTTTTTTCTGTTTGACCCTAGATAACTAAGAACACTAATTGGAAATTGTTAAGAAGCAATTTTAATACAAATATAAAGGGAAAACTTGCTAATAATTTGAGCTCTATGTGGAATGTGAACTACTTTTCTGTGCAACCTCATTCCGTTCCAATTTAGTTATGAACTTTTAACTTAATGTCCATCAAATTAAGAAAAAGAAAACTTGCGATAAATGTGTTTTGATATAAGTGGTTTCCTTTCTGCCTTATGATCTACTTTATAAAACTGGAAAAGTACTGACTAGAACTGTGGTAAAGAGATTTCTTTGTACCCTATCCCTTCCCTGATGGTTATAAAAATTAATTTGGAAACATGAACTAGGGAAGGATAGGGACATTTATTTTTTTAAATAGTAGCCTTTGTAATGAATTTCTGCTAGCAACAAAATCATTTGTTTCCCTACTCCGATGATATTCATCTTGAATGTATCAGGGGAGGGGACAGTGGAAGGTTTAATTTCCTATGTGATCTATCAACAACCTATTATTTACCAAAATGATTTTTAAACTTCTGAACTGCTTAGACCAGCCCTTAGATAACATTTTAGTAGACCCTATTAGATTATATAACCATGTTTAATGAAGCAAGTTGTAGTTAAATCATTCATTCTAAATAAGCTTTGTAAATAATTATCCCTTGCTTTAATGACATTTATTGAAAGAGTGTGAAGGAATTATTACAAGATCAAACATATAAAAGTCTTTCAAGTGAGTTCTCATGCTGCTTACTTCAAATGGGAGTCCTCTGACTTGATCCTCTTGCCATCAGGCAATATATATGTGAAAGTATAACGTCTAAATGGGAGAAAAGTTCCTTGCTGGATGGTGATCCTTTATTCTTTGTGTTAACTTTGCTTGAGAAAAAATAGCAGTCAGTATTAGTAGATCCCATTGTGTTTGATTTTGCACTGTTCTCTCTTATGTCCTTGAGTTTCAAAAGGAATAAAATACTGAAATTTCCAAAATCATTAGCATTAACTTACTCTATTCATTCACCCAGGGAGGTCAAATCACTTCAGTTTTGTTCTAATTTAGTTTTTGTTTTGTTTTATTTGTTGGGTTTCCCCATCATCTCTTTATCAAATCTCTACGTCCTAGGCATTGTGAGCATTTAGACTTAGTGGGGAAGTGAACCAAGAAAACTCAATGATTGAAAATTATATATTTAAAAGGACAGTTCTCAGTGTTTGCTTTTGTTTTGTGTTAATCAATAGATAAATGTTTAATAGAACTAGAGAAAGATCTATATGTTTGAGAAAGCTCCTATGCATTGAAGAAATAAAGCTAAAACCTTACCTAACTCCTTTTATGATGCAAATGTGGTACTGATATCTAAACCAGGAGGAGCTAAAATAGAGAAAGAAAATGATAGAACAATTTCCCTAATGAACATCAACATAAAAATTTGAACAAAATACTAACAAGGCATTTACATCAATATATCACAAGGATTATACATCACTAGATAATATATCACTATGACCAGGCAGGATTTATACCATGAATGCAGAATTGGTTCAATTCTAAGAAAACTATCAACATAATTCAACATGTCACCAGCAAAACCAGCAGAAAAACGTATGATGATCTCAAGAAATACATAAAAAGCTTTTGAAAAATGCAACACTCATTCCTATTATTAAAAAAAATGCTAGGCAGCATAGGAATAAAATTTTTAATTAAAATGATAAATATTATCTATCTAAAACCATCAGCAAGCATTACATGTAATGGGGATAAACTAGAAGCTTTTCCAGTAAGATCAGGAGAGAAGCAAGTATGTTTATTATAGCCACTATTATTCAAGATAGGACTAGAAATGTTAGCTATAGAGAAGAAAAATTAATCAAAAGAATTACACTAGGCATAGAGGGAACAAAACTATTCCTTCTTTGTAGACTATGTAATGGGCTGTTTAGAGCAGGGCCTCTTAAACCTTTTCCTCTCCTGACCCCTTTTGGCAGCATTCCTTGAAGCTGTGTGACCTGAGGTTTAATTTTTAGATAATTTTTGGTCTTTGCACATTCAGAAAATTTTTACCGTTGCCAAGTTTTTTATGACCTGGCATGGGGTTGCAATCTATAGTTTAAGAAGCACCTACTTAGAGAACCCTAGAAATCAACTAAAAAATACTTGAAACAATTAAAATTATTAGCAAAATTGCAGGATATAAAATAAAACCACATAAATCATCAACATTTCTACATATTACCAACAAAGCCCAGCAGCAAGAGATGGAAAGAAAAATGCCATTTGGAGTTACTGTAGATCATGTAAAATATTTGGCAGTCTACCTACCAAGATAAATCCAGCAAATCAAAACACTTTTCACACTAATAAAGATGTAAGTAAGCAATTTTTTAAAATATTAATTGCTCATGGGTAGGCTAAGACAATATACTAAAATGAAAATTCTGCTTAAACTAATTTATGTATTAAGTGCCATGTGAGTCAAACTACTGAAAAAGTATTTGACAGAGCTAGAAAAAATAAAAACAAAATTCATATAAAAGAGCAAAAGATAAAAAATATCAATGGAATTAATAAATACACAAAGGAAAGTTAATTCAGCAATACCAGGTCTCAAACTATATTATAAAACAGTAATAATAATAAAAAAATATGGTACCTGCTTAGAAATAGCGCACTGGATCAGTGGAATAAATTAGGTATGCAAGAAAGTAGTCAATGACCATAGTAACCTAGTATTTGATAAACCCAAAGACTACAGCCTTTGGAATAAGAACTCACTATCTGAGAAAAACTACTGGGAAAACTGGAAAACAGTATAACATAAACTAAGTGTAGACCAAGATATCATATAGCAAGACAAAGTCAAAATGGATGCAGGATTTAGACATAAAGTGTGACACAACAAGCAATTTAGAAGAGCAAGGAATGGTATACCTGTCAAATCTATGGAGAAGCAAAGAATTTATGACCAAACAAGATAGAAAGCACAACAAAATGTAAAATGGATAATTTTGACTATATCTGCATCTATATAAAGAACTGATGGACTCTGAATATAGATCAAAACATACTTATTTCACTTATTTTTTTCCTTTTGATCTATTTCTTCTCTCACAATTATGACTGATAGTGAAATATGTTACTTAGTTACATTTATATAAAGAACTGATGGACTCTGAATATAGTTCAAAACATATTTATTTCATTTATGTTTTTCCTTTTGATCTGTTTCTTCTCTCACAATTATGACTAATAGTGAAATGTGTTACTTAGTTGCACATACATAATCTATATCAAATTATCTGTCATTTTAAGAAGAGAAGAAGGTAAGGAAGAAGAAAAATTTGGAATATAAAATAATAATATATATCTGTTTTGACATATAATTGGGAAAAAGTAAAATACTATTTAACAAAAGAAGAGGAACTTTTGTTTCAGGGAAAAGTTTTTTGGGGTTAATAACACTGCTCATTTTTCTAAAAACAACTCAGTCTTTTTCCATTACTTGGTCTAGCTCATCAGCCAATTTTTATGTTAGCTCCTTGGGCTCTCCTTCTAGCTATATATAATCTGGGAAATGGGGATGATAACATATACATATGCCTACCTTCTAATCTCTATAACTTTTTTTTTTTTAAATAAGAACTGACTAGTTCACTTCGTAAATAGAATCAGGAATACCTACATCCCAATCAGGCCTTAGATATTTACTAGCTGACACTGGGCAAATCACTCAACCTCCATTTTCCTCAGTTTTCTCAAGAGAAAAAAATTAGAATAATAATAGTACCTACCTCCCAGAGTTATTGTGAGCATCAACTGAAGTAATTATGAAGCATTTATCAGAGTACCTGACATATAATAGGTGATTAATTAAATGCTTCTGTTCTTCTTTCCTTTCTAGCTTTCTTCTTCCTTTCTTTTCTTCCTCCTTCTCCTCCTCTCTCTTCCCCTTCCTCCTTGATAAAAGTGTGTACACTCTATCAAAACTCATCTACTTTATATTTACTTCATCTACTTTATATTTGTGGGAACCTACTCTTCTATAACTAATTGCTCTTTCATTTAGGCTTTGTGTTTTGTGTTATCTAGATGTATGTATATACGTGGTTGTTTTTATACCTTGCTTGACACCCTAGAAGTCATACGATGAAGTTATCTGTTGATAAATTATTCCAGGATTTCTATAATATTAACAAATGTAAGAGGGAAATCTTCTTCTAAAAAAGTCTTTAAGTTGTAGATATATTGATTCATTGCATTGTATGCATTTTTATGGCAAACAGACTATAGGTTTGGTGGAATGTTTTTTTTTTTTTAATAGCTTTTGTCCAACTGAGTAATTGTAAATATATTATATATGTATATATAATATAATTATAAAATGTGCACACATAACATATATGTGTATACATATATATTAGATATATGCAGGTATTATTATTTCCTTTTTGCAAATATTGAAAGTGAGAATCTGAGAAATTAAGTGAGTAGACCATTGCCATGCAACTAGAAAGAGTCTAAGTCAGATTTTGACTCTGTGTTTCTTCTACTTCTCATTCCCTAGCTAGATAGTTTCCCTTAATAAGTATTATTAATAAAGAACCATCAACTCTCCACTACCATTCTCTTTAATTTTGTTGTTTCTAATGTTTCCAAGTCAACTAATTTTGTCGGGGGTTAGAAATTGACTTGTTCTCTCTTTCCTTGTTCTTCTTTTCAACCCAGTAGTATGCTCTGTTTCCTGTGATCATTCATATTCATATCATTTCTGAGCTTCAATTATATAGGTATGGTTATCGTCTAGTTCAAACATCTTTTATATCATTATCAAGCTGTTTTCTGTTTTCTGACTTTCTTAAGCGATTCTGATCTTTATGAACTACTATCTCCTTTCCTGAATTCTGAGTTTCCTAATGCTATTTGTCCAGCTTACCCACGGGTAATCCCTGATTTGTATTGTTGTGTGTGTCTGTGTGCATACAAATACATACACATTTGTGTTTGTATAAATGTGTGTGTATTTTGCATTGATTTCGTGGTTCCAGATTCCAGACATTTTTTTAAGTGGGCGTAAACTGCTTCCATGTCTGACTTTATTTCTCCTTGTCTTGGTTCTACTACCTCAGTCCAGTTTCCTTGTTTTTGGCCATGGCAACTTTCACTCAGAGGGTAGAAATAACGTCTGGAACCCGAAGTAAGACTTGAGTGATCCTGAATCTATCTGCTTTATAAAGGTATCCAAAGAACTCACTCTGAATTTAATTTCATTTGTCATTTTTTTTGATTTTGGGTACATTTTTCCCATTCTTAAACTTTTCCTTAATTCTTTGGGAAACTTTTATTTAAGCAACTAGAATATCTGTCTTCAAAGAAATATATGGTAAGATTTATTATTAACGACTCCATATGATTTATTATGCTGAGTCACCCCTGAAGCAAATGCATTATTAAGTAGTTTAAAAATTCATGCTATGTTCTTAACACAGTAGGAGTGCCTCAGAGGAACTTATCCCTCTGACAAATATATATTTAACAAAATAGCTTCAAATGAATCTCTTTTATTCATTTTTGGAATTATTGTTCTTATTTAAGACTCGCTTATATTTAGCATAAATAACAGATTTCATTTACGCAAGATTGTGTTTCATTCCTAAAGGCAAATGGAGTCATAGTCTTTACTTTAAAAACCTTGTTTAAGTTGCAAAATGTCTTATATTACTGTGCAGTTTTGCATGAGGTCATTGAAGTTTCTCCTAAAATTCAAATGGGTAACTTGCATATCAGGTTCAACAAGCTTGCAGAAAAAATTAGGCTTTGTTAGTATAAGACTGTCATGTAAATGGATTTTCTCAAAGATTTTACAAGAAATTAGAAGACTACACCAATAAAAAGATAAGATGCATGGGACAGTGCATCCTTACTGGCAGAAATTTATCCTTTGTAATTAACAGAAATCACCAATCAGGTTTCCAGCTTAAACTTGAACAGTTCAAACCAATGATACCAATGCCTTCTCGAACTGAAAGTGGATCCTGAAATTGAAGTGATGTTGCTAAATATAAATACCCACAGTGAGGATTTTATTTGAATTGGACAATTCTTAAAGTATTTATTGGCTATATGTAGTTATTTCAACATTTTCTTAGCCTTGGCCAAAGTAAGTATGTAGCCTCCATGAGTCTCAGTTTTCTTGTAAAATGAAAATGTTAAACTAGATGGCTTTTGATGTCCTTTCTATAGCTAGAGATATGCTCCTTTGAGCTCTGATTTTATAAGAAGCTATACAGGATTGCGATTGCTACTATACGAGAAATATCTTTTAGTATTCGTATTCAGAGTTTACAGTATATTCAGTTGAATTTTCTAATTTTCCTTTTAAAAGGTATATTTATGTTTATTCTGCCTATCCAATTAAATTGTAAGCTGTTGAATACTAAGAGTTTTAGTTTCTAATTTTATAATTGTTTCCCAAGGCAAATAGTATGTTTTGCTCAATGTGTCATCTGAATGACTTATCACAACTGTAAACTAAGACATTTTGAATAATGCTAAAATGATTCCAAATTATAGGCAAATTTCATTGCCAGTCTCCTGAAAAGAAACAAAAAAAAATTATCTTTACAAAGAGTAAGAGGCAAGCCCCAAATAGTAACAAAATGTTGTATTTCAGTAGTTTGAATTATCCTTATTTTTTGGAACTCAGATCATATTCTCCCATAGAAGCAATACTATGAATGACAGGAAAGCTTCTGGATAGTTTCTCAAAACTCATTCAATCATTGCGTAGTTGGAAGTATTGTTCATTAACCATAAAACATAAAAATTGTTTGTAACAGTTAATCCACATAGCTCTGAGATTACTGCCTTGTACAAAGCATATCTTGATAGGTGAGTACATTCAAATTCAGCTTTCTCATTTTATCTTACTGATCCCAGAGCATCAACCAAGAGCATATTTAACATTCCACCCAGCTATTGACACTAACAACATAGTCATCTTCCCTGTCGTCAAATTATCTAACTCTTCTACTCTCACCCTTCTACTTTTACATAGTATTTTGTGCTCAATGATCCAATCAAAACTGTCATATTTACCTCATTGTTCAAATATGTCAATTGACTCCTCTATGGAGCTGCTCACTATGCTTATGAATCCCCAGGCACTTTCCTACACAACACACTCATATATATGTTGTTTTCTACCATTAGAATACATAATTCTGTGAGTCAGTGACTTGCTCACTTTTGAATTTGTGTCACCAATGTTTAGTACTATTCCAAAATCAATCCATTTCTCTATCAATTAATGACTACATAAATGACTGTGCTAAGCTCTGGGATTGCAGGAGACAAACGACAGCCCCTGTCCTCAAGAAACTTACAATCTAATGGAGAAGACAACATGGCAATAAATATATACAAAGTTAGCTATATTCAGAATAAATTGGAAATAATTAACAGAATGAATGCACTAGAATTAACAAGGTTGGAGAAGGCTTGCAATAAAATTGGAATTTTAGCTGGGACTTGCAGTTCAGTGTAAAGAACTTAGGAGGGAGAACATTCCAGGCATGGGAGACAGCCAAGAGATGGCTTTAGCAAAGCTTTTTAATTTATTCCCTCATTTATTCGAGGCCTCAAACTGAAATTGCTTGTTTTTTTTTTAAATTATTTGCCAGAAACCTACTGGAATGTTGAAATTTGAAAAGCTAACACATGTATAAAAGCATACATTGACTCAGATACCACAGCTCATAAGCTCCTATTAATGTTTCTCTTTTACTAGACCAACTTCAATGCAAAATACATTTAATTAAGCAGAATAGCAGAAAAAATAAAACCAATCTTCTCATCTTTCGTAGTTGAGAGAGAACACACAGATGTAGCCCAAAATATTTTTTAAGAAAGTGAATATGAATAGGATCATAGGTAGCCTGTGGACATATGTCTTATCAAGGAATGCATATAAGAGAGGGTACAAGTCAGTACATTTGCTTAACCATACATTTAACATTATAATTTCAGCTGGAATACTTCACTGACTTCAATAGTGCTAATTGCTACCTTATTGTGACATCTAAAGGTCCTCTGTTGTGCTGATCTTGGCTGCCATCTACTGGTTCTCTCCCAAACTGAAGCACAGGAAGGAATCTTGGGTCCTTTAGATCAGAAAAGGTTGGCAGCTATTTCATCTCTTCTATGAATCAGACCCAGAGCCATAATCTTTCAGCTACAGGCAGACCTAGCTGAAGTTAATTTTGTCTTTTGAAAACCAGATTCTTACTCTAGCTACTATTCCTGGAACTCATCTTGCTATTTGCATAGAGACAAGTATATTCCTATTAATTCTCATCATGTCTCTGGTTGCTAGAATGAGATCATGCAAATCAAACCAAGATACAGGATAGAATACTATCAAATTCTTGTTGTCCCTATCAGTTTAAACCACTAGTTAACTTGAATTATGATAGAGACTATAGGTGTGATTTCAGTGATATAGGAAACTGCCCTTATTGATTCATCTAAGAACCTTGTCTGCAATTTATAATCTTGGAGAATTTTAAAGAGAACACTAAGAAGTGAAGTAAGTTTTTCAGAGTTACATATGTAGGATTGTAAGTCAGAGGCAGGTCTTTTCCCCAGGTTTTCCTGACTCTAAGATCATCTCTCTATCCACTATTCTGAACCCACCCCTCTTGCCTAAATTATTATCTGAATCTTTGCTTTCATTACTACTATCTGTATCTTTGTTCTTCACAAAGCCATGCTTATCTCATTAAATGTTTACATTTACAAAAGGGCAATTAAAGTGCTCTATAATATAGCATGGTAAAATATTTTTTATAGTTGTGGATTTGAGATTCTCCCTTGTAACTTTTTTTTTTTGATCTGGCTGAAAACTGAATTTTTCACTAAGGTCTTCCTGATAGAATGCTGGCAGCCTCTGCGAGGTCTCCCTTTCTTCTCTCATGCTGCACTTCAAGTACAGGAAAGGAAATACTTTCCCAGGTTTTTTTCAACTAAAAAAGGTATAAGGATGGGAATTTTAGGCATAACTAAGGTTTATAAGCTACACATTCCTAAGTAGGAGAGAGGCTGTATTTATCAATTTCATTTTCCATAGAATTCATTATAGCAGACAAAAGTTAAAATTTAATGACATGTAATATTTCTACCCACTACAAAAGTATCTATTTAAGTATAATACGAATTGCAAGTTCTTGGAAAATAATAGCATCTTTTACCAATTTTACTTAAAAGAGGTAGAATCTGAGTAAGAAAAATTACTTTTGTAATTACAGGTGTGTATTTGTCATTTCATTGAAATTTAAATTAGCTATTAAATTTTTTAAAAGGAGATATGGATAACATTCATCCAACTCATTTTGAATGTTATTATTTCATATTTTAATACAGTTATGCATGGTGTTCTTTGTGGTCTTTATTTTCAGTGAAAATATATGCTAGTGCTCATCAATGTGATACAATGATTATATTTGGGAATACTCAGTCTCAAGGCATATTTTGTGGGCTAATATGGCATTGAGTTCGCTTCAGTGTGACTGATCATTTATTTCTACTTTGTAAGGAATATAAGAGAATCAGCATGATATCCAATGTTTGTGGTCATAAGTGCATATTTTCTAAACTTTTCTATTCTGAAACATTTAAATCAGGACGAGTTTGTATGATGTGGTTCAAAGGATATCAGAAAAGACCCCATACAACAAATAATCCATCAGCCTACCAGAAATCTTTAGTGTCTCAGTATACTTTGTATAAAAGCAACAGTGTTACAGGAATTTATGGGAATGGACCTTTAAAATGAAATACACCTGCAGGAAATTTGGTACTTCCGTGGAGGAACTATCAAATGTAACCAATTATCCATGCAAATAGGGACTACAACCATGCATCTTAAAATCCATCCCAAGGAGTATCCTTCCAGAACCTAAAAGTTTGTGGGCAGTTTGGCAGTACAGTGAAATAAGAAAGAGTCACCTTCTAAAATTCAAACCTGGGCTCAGACACTTGCTAGCTATGTCACCCTAGGCAAGTCACTCCACCCTGTTTGCCACAATTTCTTCATCTTTAAAATGCTCTGGGAAAAGAAATGGCAAAACTTTCCAACAGTTTTTTTTATTGAATTATTTTATTTGTTTTAAGTGTTTGACAATCACTTCCATATATCTTAGATTTTTTCCCCACTCCTTTCCCCTCATTTCCCCCTCCCTTCCCACTCCCTCCCTGAGATGGTGTATAAACATATATAGGTTCTACATGTACATTCCTATTAAATGCATATTGCATAGGAGAATTAAAATGAATGGGAGAGACCATAAAACAAAACAAAACAAAATGTAATTTTTTAAAAAATGGTCTTTTTCTATCTGCGATCCAATAGCATAGTTCTTTCTCTGGATGTGAAAGGCATTTTTTCTCAAGAGTCTATTGGAAATTCTTTTTTAAGTCCATGAATTTCAATGAAGTACTTAGTCTACTAGAAAAATTCCTCACACACTGTAGTTGTTGCTATGTACAAAGTTCTCCTGGTTCTGCTCCTTTCACTCAGAATCAATTCATATAAGTCTTTCCAGGCTTCTCTGAAGTCTTCCTGTTCATCGTTTCTCGTAGCACAATAGTTTTCTTTTACATTCATATATCACAACTTGTTTAGCCATTCCCCATTTGCTGGGCATCCCCTTGATATCCAGTTTTTGGCAACCAAAAAGAGAGTTGCTATAAGTAATTTTGTACATGTGGGACCTTTTCCCATTTCTATGATCTCTTTGGGATAGAGTCCCAAAAGTGATATTGTTAGGTCAAAAGGTATGCACATTTTTGTAGCCCTTTGGACGTAGTTCCAAATCACCCTCCAGAATGGTTGGATCAGCTCACAGCTCCACCAACAATGAATTAGTGTTCCAGCTCTTCCACATCTATCATCATCCTGTTTTATCATGTTAGCCAATCTGATAGATGTGATGTGGTACCTCAGAGTTGTTTTGATTTGCATCTTTCTAATCAATAATGATTTAGAGCATTTTTTCATATGTTTATAGATAAATTTCTTCATGTGAAAATTCCTTGTTCATATCTTTTGACCATTTATCAATTGGGGAATGATTGTATTGTATTCGTGTACATTTGACTCAGTTTTCTATATATTTTAGAAATGAGGCCTCTAACACAGACACTAGTTGCAAAAACATTTTCCCCAGTTTTCTGCTTCCCTCCTAAATTTGGTTGCAATGGGTTTATTTGTGCAAAAACTTTTCCGCTTACTGTAATCAAAATTATCCATTTTGCACTTCATAAGGTTCTTTATCTCTTGTTGTGTTGTAAATTTTTCTCCATAAATCTGACAAATACATTTTTCCTTGCTCCCCTAATTTTTCTATAGTTTCATCCTTTATACCTAGATCATGTATCCATTTAGACTTTATTCTCATGTACAGTGTCAGGCATTAGTCTGTGACCAGTTTTCACCACACCACTATCCAGTTTTCCCACCAATTTTTGTCAAACAGTGAGTTCTTATCCCAGAAGCTGGGATCCTTGGATTTATCAAACAGTACATTGCTATATTCATTAACTATTGTGTCTTGAGTACTTAACCTATTCCACCGCTCTACCCTTCTGCTTGGTAGCCAGTACCAAGTGGTTTTGATGTTTGCTGCTTTATAACACAATTTGAGATCTGGTAGGGATAGGTCATCTTCCCCAGCATTTCTTTTCATTAGTTCCCTTAATATTCTGGACGTTTTGTTCTTCCAGATGAATTTTAATATTATTTTATCTAGCTCTAGAAAATAATTATCTGGCAGTTTGGTTGGTATGCACTGAATAAGTAAATTAATTTAGGTAGGATTGTCATTTTTATTATATTAGTTTAGCCTACCCATGAGAAACTGATGTTTTTCCACTTACTTAGATCTGATTTTATTTGTGTAAAAAGTGTTTTGTAATTGAGTTGATATAGTCCCTGGGTTTGTTTTGGCAGGAAGACCCCCTGATATTTTATAGTGTCTACCATAGCTTTAAATGGGATTTCTCTTTCTATATCTTGCTAGTGGGCTTTGTTAGTAATATATAGAAATGCAGATGATTTAACTGGGTTTATATTGTAACCTGCAACTTTGCCAAAGTTGTTTATTATTTCAATTTTTTAATTGATTCACTGGGATTCTCTAAGTATGTCATCATATCATCTACAAAGAGTGACAACTTTGTATCTTTTTTGCCTATTCTAATTCCTTCAGTTTTTTTTCTTATTGCTACAGCTATCATTTCTAATATCATATTGTATAAGAATGGTGATAATTGACATCCTTGTTCTACCTCTGATCTTATTGGAAATGTATCTAGCTTGTTCCCATTGCATATAATATACTAGCTGATGGTTTTAGGTAGATACTGCTTATTATTTTATGGAAAAGTCCATTTATTCATATGTTTCCCAGTGTTTCCAATAGCAATGGGTGTTGTCTTTTGTCAAAAGTTTTACTGAATCTATTGAGATTGTCATGTAGTTTCTGTAATTTTTGTTACTGATGTGATGAATAATGCTAACAGTTTTTCTAATATATAACCAGCCTTGCATTCTGGTATAAATCCTACCTGATCATAATATATTATTCTCATGATAAGTTGCTCTATGCTTTTTGCTAATATATTTTTTAAAATTTTTGAATTTATATTCTTATATTAGAGAAATTGGTCTATAATTTTCTTTCTGTTTTTGCTCCTCCTGATTTAGGTATCAGAATCATATTTGTATCATAAAAAGAATTTGGTAGGATTCCTTCTTCAGCAATTTCCCCAAACAGTCTATATAGTATTGGAATTAACTGTTCTTTAAATGTTTGATAGAATTTACTTGTAAATCCATTTGGCCCTGAAGATTTTTCCTAGGGTGTTTATTGATGGCTTGTTTAATTTCCTTTTCTGAGATGAGGTTATTTAAGTATTCAACATACCCTTCTGTTGATCTGGGTAATTTATATTTTTTTAAAACAATTATCCATCTCATTTAGATTGTCGAATTTATGAGCATACAGTTGGACAAAGGAATTTTCTTTTTAAATTGGATTTATTTATTTATTTTCAGATTTCAACATTCATTTCCACAAAATTTTGAGTTCCAGTTTTCTCCCCATCTCTCCCCTCCCCCACCACATAATACCTTGCATTTTGATTACTTCTTCCCTCAATGTATCCTCCCTTCTATCACACCACACCCTTCCCTCATCCTCATCTTCTCTCTTTTCTTATAGTTCAAGATAAATTTCTATACCCCATTACCTGTGTTTCTTATTACCCAGTTATATGCAATAATAATTCCCAACATTCATTTCTAATACTTTGAATTCCAACTTCCCTCCCTCCCTCCTTCCCTACCCATCCCCACTGAGAAGGCAAGCAATTCAATACAGGTGACATATGTGTCATTTTGCAAAAGACTTCCATAATAATCATGTTGTGTTATATTAACTATATTGCCCTCTATCCTACTTTATTCCTTCTCCCTTTTTTCATTCTTTCATTTGACCTTGTCCCTTCCCAAAAGTGTTTACTACTAGTTACTCCTTTCTCCCATTTAACCTCCCTTCTGTTATCCCCCTTACCCCACTTGTCCCTACCTCCCCTACTTTCCTGTAGTGTAAGATAGATTTTCATAACAAATTTAGTGAGCATGTTATTCCCTCCTTAAGCCATAGGTGAAGAGAGTAAGCTTCACTTTTCCCCTCTCACCTTCTCCCTTTTCTCCTCTATTGAAAAAGATTTTTCTTATGTCTTTTGTGAGTTATAGCCTGCCCTATTCAATCTCTCCCTTTCTCCTCCCAGTATTTTCCTCCCTTACTTTTAATTTTAATTTTATTTTTTTATGGATATATTCTCTTCTGATTCAACTCAACCTATACTCTCTGACTCTATGTGTGTGTGTGTGTGTGTGTGTATAATCCCTCCAGTTACCCAAATATTGAGAAAAGTCTCGAGTTACACATATTATCTTTCCATATAGGAATGTAGACACTTCATCTTTATAAAGTCTTTTATGATTTTTCTTTCCTGTTTACCTTTTCATACTTTTATTAATTCTTGTGTTTGAAAGTCAAATTTTCTATTCAATTCTGGTCTTTTCATCATGAATACTTGAAAGTCCTCCATATCATTGAATGACCACTTATTCCCTTGAAGTATTATACTCACTTTTGCTGGGTAGGTGATTCTTGGTTTTAATCCCAGTTCCTTTGACTTCTGGAATATCCTATCCCAAGCCCTTTGATCCCTTAATGTAGAAACTGCCAGATCCTGTGTTATCCTGATTGTATTTCCACAATACTTGAATTGTTTCATCCCAGCTACTTGCAGTATTTTTTCCTTGGCCTGGGAACCCTGGAATTTGCCCACAATATTTCTAGGAGTTTCTGTTTTTGGGTCTCTTTTAGGAGGTGATTGATGGATAATTTCAATATTTATTTTGATCTCTGTTTCTAAAATATCAGGGCAGTTTTCCTTGATAATTTCATGGAAGATAGTGTCTAGGCTGCTGCAGTCACCTGGGATCAGTGCTGGGGGAACCCCATTTCCCTCTCTCCCAGCTGGAAAAGCCCTCCCACACTGACCTTTGGAGCTTTTATTGTCATTTGTGGTTTCAGGGATCTAGGACCCTCCCTGCTGGGAATTCTGCCCTGGAGGTCTGTTAAGTTCCTATTCCTCCCAGTGCCATGTCACCAGGGCTGCACTCCATGCAGCATCCTGTGAAATAGACCTTTCCTGTTAGCCTTCTAGGTTACCTTTTGCTGGAAACCACTTTCACTTTGTTGTTCTGTGGCTTTTGCTGCTGTAAAATTTGTTGAGAGTCATTTTTTACAAGGGGTTTTTGGGCTGTGGGGGAAGTGCTAGTGTATATGCATCTTTCTACTCTGGTATCTTCCTATAAAGTAATTTCTAATTATTTTTTTTAATTTCTTCCTCATTAGAGGTTAGTTCACCCTTTTCATTTTTGATATTGTTAACTTGGTTTTCTTCTTTCTTTTTTTAAAATCAAATTGACCAAAGTTTTTTTTTTCATAAAACCAATGCTTAGTTTTATTTATTATTTCAATAGTTTTCTTACTTTCAATTTTATTAATCTCTCCTTTGCTTTCCAGCATGTCTAATTTGGTATTTACTTGGAGATTTTCAGTTTGTTTTTTTTTTTAGTTTTTTCAACTGCATGTCCAGTTCATTGAATTCCTCTTTCTCTATTTTATTCATATAGGCATTCAAAGATATAAAACTTCTGCTAAGAACTGCTTTTGCAGTATCCCATAAGATTTGGTAGGTTGTCTCATTATAGTCATTCTCTTGAATGAAGTTGTTGATTGTTTCTATAATTTGTTGTTTAACCCACTCATTCTTTAGGATTGTACATACATGTGTATATAGATAGATAGATAGATAGATAGATAGATAGATAGATAGATAGATAGATAGATAGATAGATAGAGAGAGATAGAGAGATAGATAGATAGATATAGATATAGATAGATAGATATATAGATATAGATAGATGGATAGACAGACAGATAGATAGATAGATATTATGTATCTCTGAGAAAAAGGTATATTCCTTTCTATCCCCATTCAGTTTTCTCCAGAGATGTGTCATATATACCTTATCCAGAGTTTTATTCACCTGATTAACTTCTTTCTTGTTTGAGGTAGATTTATCAAGTTCAGAGAGGGGTGGGTTGAGATCCCCTATTAACATAGTTTTGTTATTTATTTCTTCCTGTAATTCCCTTAAATTCTTCTCTAAGAATTTGCATACTATACCAATTGGAACATATATGTTTAGTAATGAAATTGCTTCATTATCTATGGTACCTTTTAGCAAGATATAGTTTCTTTCCTTATCTCTTTTGAATAGATCTATTTCTGCTTTTGCTTTATCTGAGATTAAAATTGCTAACCCTGCTTTTTTTCATCAGCTGAAGCACAATATATTCTGCTCCAACCTTTTACCTTTACCCTGTGTGTATGCCCCCTTTTCAAATTTGTTTCTTGTAAACAACATATTAGTGGATTATGGTTTTTAATCCATACTGTTGTCCATCTCCATTTTATGGGAGAGTTCATCCCATTAATGTTCACAGTTATGATTGCTATGTCTTTCCCTCCATCTTCTTTCCCCTTATTTATGCTTTTAGTTCTACCTTCTCCCTTCCCATCCAGAATAGAACTTTTTTGACCACTGCCTCCCTTATTTTTCCCTTCTTTCTTTTACCCCCCCTCCCTTTTAATCCCTTTTACCCTTACTATTTCTTCCTTCCCTTTTAGCCTCCTCTCCCTTTTCTTTCCCCTTCCCCTCCTACTGCCTATAGAGCTAGTTGTATTTCCATACTTAACTGAGTTTATTGTACCCTCCTTTATTCTAATCACATGAGAGTACCTCTCAAACAATGCTCAGCTCCCTCTCCTCTTTCCCTCCTATCTATTTCCCTTTTATATTTCATAATAAATATACAATTCTCAAGATTAGCAAGTATTATCTTTCTTTATAGGGATGTAGACAGTTTGTGCATATTGAGTAACAAGTTTTTCCCCCTCCTGGTTGCCTTTTTATGCCTGTCTTGAGACTTGCTTTTGAAGATTGAATTTTTCTATTGAGTTCTGACCTCTTTCTCAGAAAGGTCTGGAAATCCCTTATTTCACTGAATATCCATCTCTGTGCCTGAAATATTATGCTCAGCTTTGCTGGGTAATTAATCCTTAGTTGTATTCTCAGCTCCTTTTCCTTATGGAATATCGTATTCCAATTCCTTCAATCTTTAATGTAGAAGCTGCATGGTCCTGTGAGATACTAACTGTAACTCTTCCATATTTGAATTGCTTCTTTCTGGCTGCCTGTATTATTTTCTCCTTTACTTGATAGTTCTGTAATTAGGCAACAATATTCCTTGGTGTTTTTAGCTTGGGGTTCCTTTCAGGAGGTGAACAGTAGATTCTTTTGGTGACTATTTTGCCCTCTGGATCTAGGACCTCTGTACAATTTTTCTTGATGATTTCATAGATGATATTGTCCAGGCTCTTTTTTTCATCATGGCTATCTGATAGACCAATATTTCTTAGATTTTCTGTCCTGGAACTATTTTCCAGGTCAGTTGTTTTTTTTCCAAGTAGATATTTGACATTTTCTTCTGTTTTTTCATTCTTTAGTTTCTGTTTGACTGATTCTTGACATCTCATGATTCATTAGTTTCTACTTGCCTGATTCTAATTTTTATTAAATTGTTTTCTTCATTTATCTTTTGCATCTCCTTTTCCATCTGTCCAGTTTTTCTTTTAAGAAGTCATTTTCTCCAGTTAGGTTTTGTACTTCCTTTTCCATATGTCCAATTGTCCTCTTAAATTCTTCTGTGATTACTTTTTTTTTCATATTTTTAAAGTCATTGGTAAGTTTTTCTTCTGTTTCTCTAATTTGGCTTTTAAAATCCTTCCTGAGCTCTTCCAAAAAGGCTCTTCATGCTTCTTACAAGTTCATATTCCCTTCTGAAGTTTCAGATGGGAGTATAGTCTCAATGTTTACCTCTTTGTTATTAAGATTCTATGGTCTTTCCTTTTTTATTCCCTTCTTACTCATGATAATAACCCTTTTCCTGGCTTTTAAAGTAGATATCTGCATCTGGGACACAGAGGTCTCTGTCCCACAGTTTTTGTTCCTAACACTTGAGACTTAGTATGTTGCAACCTCTGGTTCTCTCAGTGAGAAGGTGAAATGCTGCATGCTAACCTGGTACTGAGCTAGCGGAGTTGGAAGCAGAGGCCAGGTGAGGTCTTTTGGGGTTTCCCCTGAAGTTACCCTGGAGCTAGCTCGTTAAGTGTGGGGGAGGGGTGGCCTGGCCACAGGAAGTCTCTTCTGCTGAGCTAGCACATAGGCAAAGCTCAGGGGTTGTTAATCCCATCTGCACTAGTGCCTTCCCAATTACCCTGGGGTGCTGAGGCACACCTGGGGTCTTGGTTTTGGCAGTTGCTGACTTCACCCCTCTTGGGCTCAGAATTTTCTCCTGGTTTTTTTAGGTGGCGCTGGGTGGGATAACTCTGATCCTGAACTTATCCACTTCATATACAATAAGAGGGACCCACCTTAGCAATCTTCCTAGTCTCAAGCACTAAGAGTCTGTTTATCCTTTCTGCTGCTTCTACTATTTCAGAGTTTTTCCCCGGGGGCATATTCTCTGGGTCATCAAGGTCAACAAGGGGAGGGAGATAGCAATTACCAATCCCTTTGCCATCTTGGCTCCACTCCAATATTTTTGCCAAGATATGACTGGAAATTAATTTCCTAGTCTATTCTTAGCCCTTCATTATGGCTGAAACTTTATAGTTTGATTGGAAAAGGCAGGAAACAGAAAGTTGGATATATTGAGGGGCTGGTAAGAGAGTCAAAGAACTTTTAAAAATTATACATATAAATATTTTATTTGTAACACATGACGATATTTGTCACCTGAGGGGAAGGAATAAGTAGAAACAAACAGATTCAAATGAATGACAAGAGGAAATAATAGATAGAAGATGATGGGAACAATTAGAGGTGATAATATCAACTATAGGAGGCCAGAAAATACTAGAGAATGGGTGAAGTTATAGATCCCATTAGAAGAACATAGGGAAAATAAGTACATTTACATTTTACTGCTTTGGTCTCCTTCAAGCACAAGGTTTAGTCAAGTGTTGTGAGAAAGCTTGGTGATAGTGATGTATGGAGAGAGAATAAGTTCTAGAACAGCATCTGCAGGAAATGTGTATTGAGCTTTCAGTCAGCTAAATAACTTATGCCTTTTTTCAAAGAACTGCTGCCAAACTAATGTCTTTCCCATTCTGTTCTTTCTTTTCTTTTTAACATATTAACCTAAATGCAGGACTGTATATTTATTTGAATTACACTTAATCCTACTTTTTGGGGGGAAAGGGTTAAGCTTCTAAACTACCATAAGAGAAATTATCATCAAACTCAATAGTGTCTATTTTTTAAAAATTTACCTTATCTTATTCCAAGTTGGAACAGAATTGTGTCTTTTATAATATTCTAGCACTTCCCTTTATTTCCATGGTTTCTTAAACACTATTAATGATTCTTCTGTATTGCACTATTATGTGATGTTTCATCCAGATCTAGAAATAAATATATTTAGTATATTGCTTTAATGAACTTAGTATCAGAATAAAGCAGAGTTCAGTTCAATTTTAGAGGTAATAGTTGGCAAAAACTTAAAAGATAATATCTAGTTCGACTCCTTCACTTTACAGAGAAAGAAACGAGGCCTGGCAAAGTAAAAATCACTTTTCCAAAAAGTGTTAAGATATTGGCTAAATCATACTGGATCACTAAATAATGCCATTAGTATTGCCAGCTACATATTAATGAAATTGAATTTAATTACTTTAGTAGCTTTCTTCAATAGAGTGTAGTTCTTCATTTAAACTATTAATAATGTTTCATCAGGTTATAATAATAGCATCATGAAACTGAATTTGAAATATGTGTAGGGTACATATGTTTACATGCAAGCTATCTGTGCATTTATATGAGGTTTCCGAATTCTGCTCCCATTCAAGGGAGATTTTGATTCGTAGCTAGATGTGGATTAGGAGAAGGGGTCATGAAATTGATTTCACTGTTCTCCTCTGAAAGAATGCAGTACCAGATTAGAATTGTATCTATTTGGTCATTAAATATGAGAGGAATGGTTCCCACCACCACCACTACCACTTCAAGTTACTTATCTAGTTGCTCTCCTTTGAAGTGGAAAAGGCAATTTAAGTTAATATCTATAAACTTGACACTTTTATATCAAAGTTTAGCCCCACAAAAGGCATCCCCAAAGAGAGAATAGTGCATAGCCCAATTTATCCAAGCAGCTGGCAAAGAAAAATAAAAGTTATAGCTTGGAATATATTACTTGATGCATGGAATCAGTGAGCCTTGTAACTGGGAGCAAGATAGTTCAACTTGTCTCAGAATTTGGCCTTGATCATACTTGAGGGAATGTCTCCAGTTTTTTGGGGGCAGAAAAGTTGAAAATTAAAGAAATATAGAAACCTAGTTTTCTCCTAAATGTCTCTTTTTAAATGTCATATCTTTATATATCTCTTCTTGAAGAGAGGCTGTAGCAATATGTCCAGATATGTGTAATTGTCTCCTTCTCTTTTTCCTCTTCCTCCTCTTTTTCCTCCTCCTATTCCTTATTCCTTTTCCCTATTCACATTCCTTCCTTCTTTTCTCTCTTTCTTAATTTCCTCATTATTAAGACTATTACTTTTATAATTATTATTGTGTCTATACTCTCTCAAAGCCTAAAAGGAGGAAAAAGTATCTTTTCTTTCCAGTGCTCTGGAGCTAACTGAACCCAGAACTGGTTTTCATCAACATATAGTAACATCTCATGCTAAGATGTCATGTTTGATGTCTGGGCAACATTTGTATCAAATGCACAAGGTGAAAAGATTTACTACTTTATAATTTGGAAGGATTTCTTCATGAAGTTTTAAGGCAGATTGTCAATGTTTTAGAAAAGTGTTATGTAACTTTCTATATACTCTTGTATCAGAAAAAAAATAAATGGCATAAGAAACCTGAGTTGCTTTGGTGAGAAGAAAAGAAACATCACTCCATTAACAGTTGTGACAACACATAGAAGGCTGTGACTACCTTTACTGGATGCCTCATTAAATTCTATTATAGTTAAGAATAAGAAAATTTCAAATATTTCACATCACCAAAATTATAGAGGTGGAGAGGAACAAGGAGGTTGCTTGAGCTTTCCACAGTTTCCCTTGGAAACAATGATAGATCAACACTCTAAAGAGATTCTGGAGTGACAGAACCCACAAAAAGATTGAATGAAATAATTTTCTAGCTTAGAATAACTCAGAAGAATTCAGGAAAGTCTGTCTCATTTGGGTAAAAGGAGAGCACATTCTGCTCAGAAGGTATCTGGGCAAGCCAGTGGGAGGCTGTTAACCACAACACAGATCGGCAACCTAGGCCCTTTGGTCTTGACTTAGCAGGCCAGTCACATAGCTGGTCAACTGTGAGGTCTCTCCTGTTCCAATAGAGAAAGCAAATTGCCAGCCTTGAAAACCAGGCAACAACAGGTGTGACAAGATTTGGTCACTACAGCACAGTGGGAAAGCTGTCAGCACCTGAGGCACACCAAGGAGCTTGGACCATTGCTCCATATGTCCCAGCAGCAGAATTCAATTTTGAAAAATGAACACTCCCCAAATACCCCACCTAGATCAAACAAAGCTACCATGGTGACAAGGACAATCAAAACACAAACAGAAAAAGACAATCTCAAAGTATCTGCATGTGAAGCTTCAAAGGGGAATATAAATTGGTATTAAACCCAAAAAGTTCTCTTGGAAGAATTCCAAAAGGGTTTTAAAAATCAAGTAAGACAGGTAGAAGAAAAAATGGGGAAAAAAATGAGAGATATGCAGGAGAATTATTTTAAAAAAAGAGTCAACAACTTGGAAAAGGAAGCACAAAAATTGGCTGAAGGAAACATCTCCTTCAAAAATAGAATTAGAAAAAAAGAGAACAAAGCACAGTAAAGAAAACAACTCCTTTAAAGAGTTGGATTAACTAAGTGGAAAAGGAGGTAAAAAAATCTAATTGAAGAAAATAATCCTTTAAAAAGTAGAATTGAGCAACTTGAAGCCAATGACTTTATGAGACATCAAGAATCAGTCAAATAAAATCAAAAGAAGGGGGGGAAATATGAATACTTAATAGGAAAAGCAACTGACTTGGAAAATAGATCCAGGACAGGTAACTGAAGAATTTTTGGGCTAAGTGATGGTCATGATCAATAAAGTGCATGGAAAATGCCTTTCAAGAAATTTTCAAGGAAAATTGCCCTGATATCATAGAACAAATGGGTAAAATAGTCTTTCAAAAACCTACAGATCACCCCATTAAAGAGATCCCAAAATGAAAACTCCAAGGCATATTGTAACCAAATTGAAAAATTATTAGTTCAAGGAGAAACTACTGCAAACAGTCAGAAAGAAGCAATTCAAATATCAAAGAACCCTATTCAGGATTCCAAAGGACTTAATAGGTTCTAAATTAAAGGATCAGAGTGTTTGAAATATGATATCCTGGAAGGTAAAGAAACTTGGATTAAAACCAAAAATCAAATACCCAGCAAAAGTGAGCATACTCTTTCATGTGAAAAAAATATTCAGTGAAGTAGAGGACTTTCAAACTTAACTGAAGATATGATCAAAGCTGAACAGACAAGTCAAACTTCAAATGCAAAACTCAAGAGAAACATAAAATAAACAGGACAGAAAAATGCATGTTATTCAATAAGATTAAACTGCTTACATACCTACATGGGAAGATGATATTTATAAATCTTGAGAACTGTATCTCTTTTAGGGAAGTTAGAAGGAGTGTACATAGACCGAGGGTATGGGAATAAGTCAACTTTGATGTGATGATATAAAAAAGTAGTGCTGAAAAATGATTGCACTTAGAGAAGAGGAGAGAGAGAGGCAGAATAGCATGAATTACGTCACATAATGAGTCATAAAAGACTTACTACAGTGGAGGGAAAGAAGAGGGTGTGAGCATTGTTTGAACCATACTCTCATCAGATTTGACTCAAAGAGGAAATAATATCAACATTTATTTGGGTATAGAAATTTATATCTTCCTAGAGGAAAGTAGTAAAAGAAAGGGAAAGAAAATGGAGCGGGGAAAGCTGATGGAACATAAGATAGATTGAGAGAGGTGGTGATCAAAACCCTGGTGAGGAAGGGGAGGGAGAAAAGAGAGAAAAGCTTAAATGGAGAGGGGGAGAACGGATGGAAATATGAAATAGTGAACATAACTGGGAACGTAAAAGGGATGAACTCTTCAGTAAAACAAGCTGACGACAGAGTATATTAAAAAACAAAATTCTACATTATCTTATTTTCAGAATAAACATCTGAAGCATAGAGATGCACACTGGAATAAAGGTAAAAAGGTGATCTGGAATATATTATCTTTCAGCTGAAGTAAAAAACAAAAATAGCAGGTGTACTACTTCTGATCTTAGACAAAGTAAAAGCAAAAATAGATCTAATTAAGAAAGATATGGAAGGAAACTACATCTTCCTAGAAGGTACCATAGACAAATAAGTAATATCAATACTAAAAACATATGCACCAAGTGGTATACCTTCCAAATTCTTAGAAGGGAGGTGAGTTATAGGAAGAAATAGACAACAAACTATACTAGTGTGAGACCTCAACCTACCCCTCTCAGAACTAGATAAATCTAACCTCACAATAAACAGGAACGAAGTAAAGAAGGTGAATAGAATTTTAGAAAAGTAAGATGTAATAGACCCCTGGAGAAAACTGAATGGGGATAGAAAGGAATATACCCTTTTCTCAGTGGTACATGTTACGTAGACACACAAAAAATGACTGTGTATTTGGATGTAAAGGACTCACAATACAATACAGAAAGGCAGAAATATCAAATGCATCCTTTTCAGATCATGATGCAATAAAATTACATGTACTGAGGGGCCCTGGAAAGATAGATGAAAAAATAACTGAAAACTCAATGTCTAATACTAAAGAATGAGTGTGTCAAACAACAAATCATAGAAAAAACTAATAATTTCATCAAAGAGAATGACAATGAGAAAAGCCACCAAACCTTATGGGATGCAGTCAAAGCAGTTCTTAGGGGAAATTTTATATCTCTCAATTCTTAAGTAAATAAAATAGAGAAAGAATAGGTCAGTTAATTGAGCATAACTAAAAAAAAAAAGCAAGGAAAAGAATAAATCACTTATCCATTATCAAATACTTAATTAGGAATTATGAAAATCAATTAAACTGAAAATAAGAAAACTGTTGAACTAATTAAAAAAGAGTTGGTTTTGTTAAAAAAAGGCAATAAAATAGGAAAACTTTTGGTTTGATTTTTACAAAAGGAAGAAGAAAATCGATATCAAAAATAGGGTAAATTCACCACCATTGAAGAGGAAATTAGGAGCTATTTTGCCAATAAATTTGATTATCTAAGTGAATGGCTGGATAGTTACAAAAATGCAAATTGCCCAGCTTAACAGAAGATGAGGTAAATCCTTAAATTACACTATTTTAGAAAAAAAAATTGAACAATTTATGAATGAATTCCCTAAGAAAAAATCTGTAGTAGCAGATTGAGTTACAAGTGAATTCTATCAAACATTAAAAGAACAATGAATTCTAATACTTTATAAACTCTTTGGAAAAATGGATAAAATACCAAATTCTTTTATCACACATATATGTTGCTGATACCCTAATGAGGAAGAGCCAAAACAAAAGAAAATTATGGAGCAATTTCCCTAATGAACATTGATGCACACATTTTAAATAAAATATTAGCAGAGTCGTAACAAGTTATTATGAGGATGATATAGTATGACCAGATGGAATTTAGACATATAATTCAGGGCTCATTCAATATTAGGAAAACTATGAACATGATTGACCACATAGATAACAAAACTAAGAGAAATTATTTGATTATGTCAACAGATATAAAAAAATTACACTTTAGACAAAATACACTCATTCCTATTTAAAAAAAAAACCCACTAGAGATCATAGGGATAAGTGGAGTTTTCATTAAAATGATGAGTACTGTCTTTCTAAAGTCATCAGGAAGTCATGTATAATGAAGATAAGCTAGAAGCATTCTCAGTAAGATCAGGAGTCAAACATGGATGCCTATTATCACTACTGTCACTGAATATTGTACTGGAAATGTTAGTTTTAGCAATAACAGAAAAAAAAAGAAATTGAATATAGAAAAAGTAATGAAGAAACAAAACTGTCATTCTTTGCGGATGAAATGACGGTATACCCAAACAATCCTAGATAATCAACTAAAAGAAACTACTTGAAATGTTAAACAGTTTTAGCAAAGTTACAGGATATAAAATAAACACACAGAACTGCATGTATGTATGTACATATGTGTGTGTGTGTGTGTGTATCGCCAACAATGTCCAGCAGCAAGAGACAGAAAGAGGAATTCCACTTTATATAATATGTTTAATATAATATGTAAAACTAAAATATTTGGAATCCACCTGTGAATACAAACCTGGGAACTCTATGAACACAGTTATAAAACACTTTTCGAGCATATCAAGTCATATCTAAACAACTGGATAAATATCAATTGTTCAAGGGTAGGCCAAGCTACTATAAAAAAATGACAATTTTACCTAAATTAAGTTATTCAGTTCGATACCAAGCAAACTACCAATTTTGAGCTAGAAAATAAATACCAAAATTCATCTGAAAGAACAAAAGATCAAGAATATCAAGGGAAAAAGAAGATGGCCTAGCAATACTGGATCTCATAATAGAAAGTTTCAATCTTCAAAACTGTTTGGTATTGGCTAAAAAATAGAGTGGTAGATTGATGAAATAGGATAGGTACTCAAAACACAATAGTAATGAATATAGTGATCCACTGTTTGACAGACCCAAAGATTCCAACTTCTGAGATAAGAATTCATTACTTGACAAAAATTGCTGAGAACACTGGAAAATACTATGGCAGAAATTAGGCACAGAACAATATCTCACACAATCTACTAAGATATGGTCAAAATGGGTATATGATTTGGACATAAAAGGTGATACCAATAAGCAAATTAGAAGAGTAAGAAGACTTTACCTATCAGATTAGTGGAGAAGGTATGCATTTATGACCAAACAAGAGACAGATAATATTGTGAAATGCAAACTGGATAATTTGATTGCATTACATTAAAAAAGTTCTTCGGTGGAGCCAAGATGGCAAAATAAGATCAGTTCCTCACCTAAGCTCTTAGAAAAAACTCCTTTAGATACCTCTAGAAAGAGAATCTGACCAAATTTTGGAGGTGCAGGATCCAATAGGAGACAAATTGTGGCAGATTCACAGACCAGGGCAGACTGGAAGATCAACAGGAAGGATCTATTCCTCTAGGGTGACCCGCAGTAGAAAACTCCCGAGGTAGCCTCAGGCAGCAGCAGTATGGCAGCCCAGGGCATGAGACAAGCAGAATGAAGTGAGTGACAGTCACTGAGCCCCAGGTATCAGCAGCTGCTCCTGAGACTTTCAGGCCACAGATTAAACATCTGTAAGTCACCTACTTAATCATCCGAGAGCCAAAATGGCAGAGCGATAGGTAAATGCTCTCTCTTCCTCCCCTTATTTACCTGAAAAGAACCATAAAATATTTTCCCAGTGGAAACAGCTGAAGGGGCAAACAGTCTTGGAGCACCTGAGGCTAGAAAAATAACTAAGCGGGATTCCTCTTTTTGTGGCAGAGGCTAACCAGAAGGAAAAGAGCCCCAGAAGGGGTGGAAACTCATACTAGGACCCAGCTGTGAACTGGACTTGCCTTTTCTCTAGCTCAGCCAAGGAGATCTCCTGTGACCAGACCACCCCTCCCCCCACATTTAACAAGGTAGCCTCAGGGCTAAGTCTGGAAATACAAAATGAAAGGAAAAAAAAAAAAGGCACCTGCCTTAGCTTTCCCACACCAGCAGTTCAACCACAGATTCTCTAGCTTTGAACTGAAAGAACCAGAGGCCACAACACACAAAACCTCATCATCATGAGCAAGAAATAAAGGAGAGGGGAAAGACCATGGAATCTTTCTATGGGGACAGGGACCAAAACATCATTACCAAAGAGCTCAGTGTTGAGACTGTACTCCCATCTGAAACTTCACATGAACAAACAGCTCTGCTGGAAGAGCTGAAGAAGGAAATAGAAGAAAAAATGGTCAATGATTTTCTAAGTATGAAAAAAGAATTCACTGAAGAGAACAGTTCTTTAAAAAGGAAAATTGAACAAATGGAAAAGGAAGTACAAAAAATTACTGGAGAAAATAATTCCTTAAAAGGAATAATTGGACATATAGAAAACAAGATGCAAAAGTTCACTGAAAAAACAATTTGATGAAAATTAGAACTGGAAAAGGAGAAGCTAATGACTCTAGGAGACATCAAGAGTCAGTCAAACAAAATGTAAAGAATGAAAAGAAAGAAGAAAATGTAAAATATTTGATCAACAACTTCATTCAAGAGAAAGACAATAATGATACAACCTATGGAATACTGCAAAAGCAATTCTTAAGGGAAGTTTTCTATCTTTGAATGCCCGCATGAATAAAATAGAGAAAGAAGAGAACAATGACTTGGTCTTACAGCTGAAACAGCTAGAAAAAGAAGAAGTTGAAAATCCCCAAGTAAATACCAAATTAGAAATACTGAAAACCAAAGGAGTGATCAATAAAATTGAAATTAAGAAAACTATTGAACTAATAAACAAAACTAATAGTTGGTTTTATGAAAAAAACTAATAAAACTGATAAACCTTTGGTCAATTTGGTTAAAAAAAAGAAAGAAGAAAACCAAATTACTAATATAAAAAATGAAAGGGGTGAGCTCACCTCCAATGAGGAGGAAATTAAAAGAATAATTAGAAATTACTTTGGCCCAATTTTATGCCCATAAATTTGACAATCTAAATGAGATGGATGAGTATTATTTTAAAAAATATATAGATTGCTCAGATTAAAAGAAGAGCAAGTTGAATACTTAAACAACGTTATCTCAGAAAAATAATTTGAATAAGCCATCATTGAACTCCCTAGGAAATAATTCTCCAGGACCAGATGGATTTACAAGGGAATTCTATCAAACATTTAAAGAACAGTTAATTCCAGTGTTATATAGATTATTTGGTAAAATTAAGAAGGAGCACTCCCAAATTCTTTCCATGATACAAATATGGTTTTCATACCTAAACCAGGAGGAGACAAAACAGAGAAAGAAAATTGCAGACCAATTTCTCTAATGAATATAGATGCAAAAATTTTAAATAAGATTTTAGCAAAAAGAATATGGCAGCTTATCGCAAGAATAATACAGTATGATGAGGTAGGATTCATACCACCAATGCATGGCTGGTTCAGATTGCCTAATATGATAGGAAAGAAAAATGATGAATATTGGAAAAAATGGAAAAATTGAAAGACTCATGCATTGTTGGCAGAGTTGTGAACTGATCCAACCATTGTGAAGAACAATTTGGAACCATGCCAAAAGGGCTATAAAACTGTGCATACCTTTTCATCCAGCAATACTCGTACTAGCTCTACGTCCCAAAGAGATCATAAACAAGGACCCACATGTACAAAAGTATTTATAGTAACTGTTTTTGTGGTTGCCAAAAAATTAGAAATTTAGGTGATGCCCATCAATTGGGGAATGATGAATAAGTTGTGGTATATGGATGCAATATAAGAAATGATGAGCAGGTGGATTTCAGAAAAACCTGAAAAGATTTACATCAATTGATGCTGAGTGAAGTGAGTAGAACCAAAAGAAAATCTTATACAGTATCAGCAATATTATGTGATGATTAACTATTATAGACTTACCTTGACTTACCTTTTCTCAGAAATGCAGTGGTCTGAGGCAATTAAAGAAACTCTTTCTTGATGGGAAATTCTATCCATGTCCAGAGAATGAACTATGGAGTCTGGGGATGGAAGCATACTATTTCCACTGCTTCTTCCTCTTTATTTTTTCTTTTTTATTCTTTTTCATGGTTGTTCCCTTTTATGCTGATTTTTTTCTGTCACACCATGACTAATGTGCAAATATGTTTAGCATGATTTATAGCAGATTCTTTGCTGCCTTAGTGAGGGGGGAATGAAGGGAGGAAAAGAAGGAGAAAAATTGGAACTCAGAATCTTATGAAAAATTACACCATTTCTTTACATATAATGCGAAAAAAAGACTACTACATGCACAAAAGAAATCATAATAAACAACAGTTCCACATGATTTCCTGCCAGGTATTTTCCAGATTACTTTAAATTTTCATTGAAGGAAATCTTTTTATTCTGGATACCATTAAGCACATGAAATCAGGACACACTGTACTGGTCCCATAAAGTAGTTATCTACCTTCTCCAAGGTAGCTCTTTATCCAGCTATACATGGTTTGGCAAGGTGCACAATGGCTGATTACTTTGAAAAATCCTATCCTTTTCCCCATTTACCTGGGTTCCATTGCTCTGGGGCAATTATATTTTCAACATGAAAACCAAGCTGCCAAGTGCTTCAAGTGTATATTAGCCTAGAATCCTGAGGGAAAATTCTATTTTTTTTTTTTTACTTTCGAGGTTTCTCCCTAGGGAAAAGGGAATTAGAAATAAAACCTAGAGTATGAGCATGAAACAAGTTTTGAACCAGCAACTTTATCTTCAAAGTGAAAAAGAAGGAACTAAAAAAAAAAACCTAAATGTTTATTATGGATAATCATTAATTAACCATTGTTTAATGATTATCATTATGCTAAGTAATATACATATATTAAATGAGTAAAATAAATTGAAAAGCTGTTGCAAGCAATTTCTTTGGAAACAGATGCTACTTAGCTCCTTTACATGAGTTCAGGCTGAAAAGCAATATTAAATGGGCTACATTTTAGTGCTCTCCTCTCCCCCAACTTTTCTTCTCCTTCTTGCTCTGCCTGTCTCCCTTTCCTTCTCACTTTCTTCTTCCTTCATTTTTTCCTATCACTATCCTTCCCTCCCAGTTCTCCCACCCCCCTCAATTCTTTACTTTTAAACACAACTGCCTGTGAAGCTATTGCCACTGTACCTGCTCTGGTTGGTCCTATCCTGCTACTTGGGTTTCTTGAAAAGGGAAGTATAGAATCTGTCTTTTTAAAAAATTTCACAAGGTCCTTTAATAAAAGAAAGAGACATGAAATAGGAACCCCAGTGTCTGAGCTCATAGCTTGCTCCCTATGAATAAATACTGCATAATATACTCCAGAGAGCTCAGAGAATGGTCCTTCAAGACAGTTGAGTGGCATGATTTTTAGAGTTTTGTACTTGTCTGAGTCAAGATGCATGAGTTAAAATTTTGCTTCAGATACTTACCTATCTGTATGACCTTAAAAAAAGTATTCTGTCTCACCCTGAGTTCCCTCATCTGTGAAGTGGGTAGAATAAAAGTAGCTCCCTAACAAAGTTGAAGTGAGGACCAAATGAGATAGTGTGTGAAAATCTCTTTGCAAACACTAGAATGCTATTTAAATGATAACTGTTATTGTTATCATTAATTCAAAGACTGCCAGGTGGGGAGAGAGAGTGTTTTTTAAAAGAAAGATTTCCCCCTTTCATATACATTTGTGGTTTTAAGGCTTAGAAGCAAAACTATCATTTTTCATTACTAAACAGTTGAATCATCATGATGAACAGAAAGGATGCATTGTCTTCTCTGAAGATGTGTATAGAAAGGAGTGTATCCTTCATGCACCAAAGCAGGGCACAGAGGGAATGCCACACTTGTATTTTCTCATCTAGAGAACTTTGCTATGTTTTTAGGAGGTATCTTTTTGGTATTCTACTAGCCACTTATTATTTTGACTATATGAAGACTGATAGCTTTCTCAATATACCTCTATACTAAAAAGTGATGGATGATAGTTAATATGAGTCTACATTACTTGAGAGATATTCTCTGATGAGTTTATCATTTTAAATTTAATTTCCTAGACTGTTGAACTTTCCTTTTTTGTGGTTGATCAAAACAGCTTTATATGCCATTGCTTTTGTATACAGAAAGGAAATCATGCAGGAATAAATAGTTTGTTTTATACCCTATCTGACCTGGAAGTTAGCTTCTGGACCTTACATGCATGAAACCCAATGATATTGTTCTTTTTTGCAGGTAAGAAAGACTGAAATTGCACCCCACCTCTGATGTCCTTCTACTTTTCTATATTATGGTTGGAAATCTTTCTCAAAGGTCTAAGAACTGGTAGGACATCCCAGTTGTTTTCCAGTTACTATTCTTAGCCACAATATAGGATTATTTCAATTACTTACAGAGATCACAATTTCCTATAGGTTAATAAAACAGGCATGCTCATAGGAATTTGCTTGTAATTCTCAATTGATTTTTATGGGGAGTGTCTGAGGTCAGAGTCCTTAATCTAAGGCCATGAAGGCTATAAACAAAAGTCAATTTTTAATTAATCTTATAGATATTTTATGCATTTCTTTTCATAAGAAAAAATAAAAAGTTACAGCCAACAATTTTGTTTTCCTTAACATTACAGAAGTTGTAATAATAATATACAAATACAATTATTAATATGTAAAGATATAGACTTGAAATCAGAACATTGAGTCTATAAGGGAAAGGATAATGAAATTATGTATTTTGAACTGAAAAGCACAATTGTACATTATGATTTTACAAAAGATGAAAAGGGTCAAGAGTGCTTAAATGTGACTTGGCCAAGGTCACTCAGATAAATAACAACAAAGTTCAGGTGCAGTTTCTCTGGTTCAGTTACTTACTAGATTATGTGTCCATGGATAAATTATTTCATTTCCCTTGAAGCTGTTTTCCACATTCTTAAATAAGTTTAAAAAATTGCAAAATACTTTTCACATAAATAAAGTCAGATCTAAACACTTGGAAAGATATCCCCTGCTCATGGGAGGGTAAACCAATATATTTTTGAAAAATGATGTTTCTGCCTAAACTAATGTATTTATTCAGTGCCATACCAATATGGTAACAAAATACCAAAGAAGTTATTTAATAGAGCTAGAAAAACAATAAAATTCACCTGAAAGAACACAAGGTCATGATTAGAATATTAAGGGAATTAAAGAAAAGAAAAGGTAACCCAGTAATAACAAGTCTCAACTATACTCCAAAGAAATAATTATCAAAACTATCTGATACTGGCTAAGAAATAGAGTGATGGGCTTTAGGCACACAAAACGTAGTAGTCTGTAAACATGGTAGCCTAATGTTTAATAAACCCAAAGACCCCGGCTTTTGCAATAATATCTGGGAAAACTGGAAAACAATAGGGCACAGAGTAGACCAACATCTCACACCATATACCCAGATAAGGTCAAAATGGGTGCGTGATTTAGACGTAAAAGGTGACACTATGAGCAAATTGGAAGAGCAAGGAGTAGTCTATCTGTCAGATTTATAGGAAGCAGAAGAATTCATAAGAAAACAAGATATAGAGAATGTTACCAAATGTAAAATAAATAATTTTGATTACAGTAATTTATAATGCTTTTATACAAACAAAATCAGTACAACCAAGATTAGAAGGGAAGCAGAAAGCTTGGGAACAGTATTTATAGCAAATGTCTTTCACAAAGGTCTCATTAGAATACAAGCCATTCCCTAGCAAAGTATTACAAATTGAGGTGCTGTCCATCCATTGGGAAATGGCTAAACAAACTGCGGTATGTATATGTAGTAGAATGCCATTTTGCAATAAGAAATGATGAGCAAGTGAAATTCACAAAAACCTGGAAAGACTTTTGTGAACTACAGTGAAGCAGAACCAGAACATTGTACACAGTAGCAGTAACATTGTGTAATGGCCAACTTTGATAGACTCAACTGTTCTCAGCAATAACTAGATCTAAGATAATAGCAAAAGACTCATGATGGATGATGTTTTCCACATCCAGAGAAAGAACTATGGAATCTGAATGAAGATTAAAGTATACTATTTTCTTTCTCATGGATTTTTCCTCTTATTCTGTTTCTTCTTTCAAAATATGACTAATGTGGAAATAGATTTCATATGTTTGTACATGTGTAACCTCATCATATTGCATGCCCTCTTGGAGAAAGTGAAGCAGAGGGGTCGGGGGGTTGGAATTAAAAATCTTATAATACTAAATGTTGAAAACTAAAACTAACTAAATAAATTAATGAATAAAAGATAGTAGTAAAACAACATTACCATTATTGTATACGGTGTTCTCTTGGTGCCACTCATTAAAACTAATCTCTGGCAAAGAACAAAAATTTGAAAATGAGCATTTATGATTTTAGAAGTTTGAAATTGATAGAAGGCTGCTAGGTACCTTGGTGGATAGAGTGGTTGACGTCATCAGAAAGACTTGAATTCAAATACAGTCTCAGATATTTATAGGCTTGTGACCCTGGGCAAGTCATTTAACCTTCTCCCTGGAGAAGGAAATGGCAAACCTTTCCAGCATCTTTGATATGTCTTCGCTGAGAAAAACCCAAAAGGGGTCACAAAGAGTTGGAAATGCCTGAAAATGACTAAACTACAAATAAAAGTTAAAATTGATTGATAAGGTAAAAACCACATTGAAAATGGTGAAACATTATTAAGCATGCTAAAGATTAAGAGGGAGAGAATTTAGGCAGTTTGGGATCAGTAGTGTCTAACAATTGAATGAATGCTAACTCATGATCCATAGCGCCTTTGTACAAATCATACCACTGTGTACAAATCACACTTCTACTTCAGTGACATTGAGAAAGATCATTAGTTCAATGTTCCTAGGCTCTGTTTTCTCTTCTGTAAAATGAGGGGGAATCAAGCATGTTGTGTCTGAAGTCCCTTACAGTTTTATGATCCATTGAATCTTGTTTGATCCAAGTAATTTGGTTGAAAAACTGAGAGGAGATATTGGATGATAGTTTGAGGTGATGGTTAGAATTTGATGTAAAGTTTTCATAATGGAGAAGACTATTTTCAAATTCTCATCACTAGAGAGGGAAGCAGTAGAGAGTAGAAATAAAATAGTTCAGAGATAGTAGGGAAGAGGAAGTCGGTGGGGGTGGAGGGCTTGTAATATTAGAACCCAGCTCTCATCTGGGTTAAAGAGGAAATAACGTATGTATTGGGAGAGGTTTACAAGTCTTCTGAACTTCAAGAGAGGTAAGAAAATGGGGAGGGTAAGAGGGAGAAGGGGAGGAAGGGACTTTTAGAGGCGTGTATATATATATATATATATATATATATATATATATATATATATATATATATATGATAAGATTAGGATGATGGGATGAATAGATAAGGAAAGGATTTTTAGAGGGGTGACTAACATAAGGAATAAGAGGGAAAAGGGAGAACATAAGGTAAGAGACTGAGAAGGAAATTAGCGAGAAAAATTAGCATGGAGAGAAAGTCATAAATAGTAATTATAATGTTTAATATGAATTAGAAAAATATAACAAAATTGATTTTGAAAAAAATAAGAAGTCTAGAATATCAAAGGAAATATTGGGGAAAATGTAAATGAAGGAGGTTTAAGAGTACCAGCTCTCAAATTGTATTATAAGGCATCAATTATCAAAACTATCTGGTACTACTTAAGGAGTAGAATGGGTAGCTCAGTAGAATAGAATAGACATACAATTTACAGCAGCAAATAGCAATAATCTCATATTTGACAGGTGTAATGACTTAAGATTTTAGAATAAAAATTCATTATTTGATAATTTTTTTTTAAAACTGGAAAGCAGTATGGAAGAAACTGGGCATAGACCACTATCTTGCACTATTTGCCAAGAAAAGGTCAAAATGGATACATGACAGATAATAGAGAGCTTTTACATGAAAATTAGAACATGGAACTTATTATTTATCTGACTTATGGTTAGGTGAACAATTTATGAATAAATGATAGAGAGCAAAGTTAGATGTAAAATGGATAATTTTGATCATACTAGATTAAAAAGGTTTTATGAAAATAAGTGTAGCCAAGATCAGAAGGAAAGCAGAAAATTAAAATTCTTTTTTTCTATAAACAGTTTATCAGAAAAATTTTATCTCATATTTCAAATACAAAGTAACTTTGTTATGTCTATGAGCACTAGTCAATCCTCAGTTGATAAGTGATCAGAGTATATGAACACAGTTTTCCAATGCAGAAATCAAAACAATTTATAGTCTCATAAAATTATCTAGATCATGATTAGAGAAATGCAAATTAAAACAACTTTGAGATATCATTTTATATCTGTCAAATTCACAGAAATAATAAAAGGTGAAAGTTACAAATGCAGAAGAGATATGGAAAAATTGGGATACTATGTCATTGTTGGTGTAATTATGAATTAAGGCTGCCATTTTTGAGAGCAGTATGGAATTATACCCAAAGATGTATTAAAGTTCATATACCCTTTGAACCAGCAATACTGCTACTTGGTCTATTTCTGAAGTTAATGAGGAGAAAATGAAAAGAATCTATATGTCCTCAAATGTTTATAGCAGCTTTCTTTGTGGTGCCAAAGAATTGGAAATTGCTGGGATGTCCATCAATTGGGGAATGTTTAGACATGTTATGGTACGAATTGTGATGGAATGTTTCTGTGCTATCAGAAATGATGAGTTCAGTGATTCTAGAAAAAAAAAGCATGGAAATACTTGCATGAAGAGACGAAGAGTGAAATGAGGAGCACCAAGAGAACACTGCATACAGCAATAGCAATATTGTTTTACGAACGACATTGAGTAAGTTATTTGACTATTTAGATTCTGTCTGCCTCCAGAAGAACTGATAAATAGAATTTTAAGTGTGTGTGTGTGTGTGTGTGTGTGTGTGTGTGTGTGTGTGTGTGTGTACTGGTAGCTTTCTCTGGGGCAGGGCAGGAGAATAGGAAGAAAAAATGAATTTACATGACAATTTTGTTATTTGAAAGGAATAGCAAGTTGTGAATAGTAGATTTGCAGTTTTCTGTGCAATCATCTTTTTATTGTATTGTGTTATAGAAATGCTTCTCATATTCCATAAATTAAAAATAAAAATAAAATAAAAAGAGAGATAGCAGAGATGATTAAGGATGCATCTGTCAAAGATGATGTCAGGAACGGGAACAAAAGAATAAGAAATGTGGCTGGCCCTGGCAAGGAAAAGAGTCATCTCTTTCTCTAAAACTAGGAGTAAGGTTGAAGGAGTGGGTGATAATGTCAAAGTATTTTGAGATGAAGAGAATTGGAGGAGAGAGAGCTGTCACTGAATAATCTTTAATATTGCAGTAAAGTAGGAGGTAAATTTCTCAGCTAAGCATTTAGGGAAAGTCTAGGAGGACTGAGAAGGAAACAGACAGTTTGAAATAGCTTTTGTGAAGAGTAATATAGGGTATTAGGGGAAAAAAATAATAGGACTACCTTGCTGCCGTGAGGTTCCATTGAAATGATATGGTTTTCTTATGTCCCCCTTCAGCAATATTGTGAGACTTCTTCCAGGAACATTCATGAATAGCAGCAGAGGATGTGTACAGCTGGAGTCATACAGAGCTGAAGCATGGCTAGAAACAAGTGATAAGGTCAAAAACAAGAAAAACCAAAACACCTTTGACTGGACATCAAAGTTGGATAGATTCTAATAGGAGTGAAATGTCTAGAAAATACAAGGAGCAGCATGGAGTATGTATTCCTTCCTATTGCATCTCAAGGACCAGGTTATTGAGGGATATGATAGCAGGTATAGCCAATAGTAAGTAATATGGTTGTAGAGAGAGTAACATGGGGATGTAGCCAGGTTTCAGTGAATGCTGTCAGATTGAAAGGTGGTAAGAGAAAGAGATCAAGGTGGAAAACGTATTTTTTTTTTGTAGTTGTTGTTTTCAGTAAGGTGCAGCGGATTGCATCTGGGACTTAGAAATTCTGAATTAAACATTTATTTCAGAATCTTAGTAGTTGTGTGGCTCTGGGCAAATAACTTAAGCTATTTCTGTCTGTTTTTTCTACTCTATAATTGGAATAATAATAGCACCTACCTCAAAGCATTATTGTTATGATTAAATGAGAAAATATATAAAGTATTTTATATATAAATATAAAGTAGATAAAGTATTTTGGAAAAGGTATTACAAATTTTTCATTGGACTATGAGAAAAGTAATTCTTGAGATCCCCTAAGAGTTAACATTTAGTATTACTTAAATTATGAAATAAATTATAAATTTGTGAAGACTATGCAATAATAATATGACTTTTTCATCTATGATTTTCTTCTCCTTTTGGTCTTTTTACCATCTTTGATTTTGACACTTTATACATGACATTAAAGAAAACTACTTATGATATATTCTAAAAATAATAGTATATGACAAACTTTAGGAAATTTTTTTTATCAACTCATACATTTTTCTCTACTTATGTAGAAGGAAAATGTGTTTTCTGAATTATTGTAATGTGTCATTTGTGCAAAACAAAGGAAAACTTCATCTCATATGTGGCTTGTGGATTCACTTATCTTTTGACATAATCATTAAACATTCCAACCAGGAAGGATCTTGGATCTCATCTAATTGTACTTCTTAAACTTCACATAAGGAGAAAGAAGTCAAGAGAGGTGAATTAACTCAAAATTATGTAGCTAGGCAGTGTGTATATGTTTGCAGAAATGTACACACACATTCACTTATATGCATTTACATACATATATGTATATAGGTGTACATATGTCTGTGTGTATATATGCACATCCAGCTAGTTGGTGCAATAGATAGAATCCTGACTTCAAATCTGGCTTCAGACACTGACTAGTTATATGACCCTGGGCAAGTCTTTTGACCTTGCTTGCCTGTTTTCTCATCTGTAAAATGAGCTGGAGAAGGAAAGGACAAGTCACTCCAGTCTCTTTGACAACAAAATCTGAAATGGGATCACAAAGAGTATGGTATGATTGAAAATAACTGAACAACAAACATACACATATACAGATGTAACACATGCTTGCACACATATACATCTATGTATGTATATATGTGTGTTTACATATGTATGTATAAATATTTATCAGTGCCTATATGCATATATTTATGTGACATTTAGAGGGAGACAGTGAGAAATACAGAGACAGAGAGCACTTGTGTGAACAAAAACAAGGAGTGAGACAGAAAAGAGAAGTGATTTGCAGTGTGTGGATGGGTGTGTGAGAGAGAGAGAGACAGACAACCAGAGACAGCCAGACAGAAAGAGAGAGTCCTTACATAATATGAACAACAAAACAAAACACTGGAGGCTATCAGTGATAAAAATGGGTATAAACCTTAGTACATTCCCTTAAGAACAGCTAAGTGACACTAGATAGAGAACTATGCTTGGAGTTAGGAAGGTCAGAGTTCAAATTCATCCTCAGACACGTGCTAGGTGTGTGACACTTGGCACATCACTTAACCCTGTTGGTTTCAGGTTTCTGATTGGTAGAATGAGTTGGAGAAGGCAGTGGGAAACTACTCCAGTATCTTTGCCAAGAAAACCCAAAATGGGGGGCGGAGCCAAGATGGCGGAGTAGAAGGACGCACATTTACGAGCTCCGAGCCCACAACCCATGGAATTGAGGTAAAAGGAGATCCCCATAAATTCTGAATCTCTGCAGGGGGTGCATAAACATAGGGGAAGAGATTTCCGTTCCACTGAACCCTGGAAAGCCGTCCCCAGGGTCCATCGCACTCCGGAAAGCGGACCCCACCCCCACCCCTGGCCGCGACCCAGAGAAGCTGACCCGAGCAGACTTCAGAGAGGAAAGCCCCGGGGGAAGCTCCGGCAGCCGGGAAAGTCCCTCCGCCCACAGAAGCTACAGGTCAGTGAAAAAGAAAGCCGGGCTGAAGGAGAGGGGAAGCGGGGCGTCTCCGTGACTCGGGCCCCCTCGGGAGGGAGCGGCGGCAGCAGAGACGGGGCAGGAAGCAGCGGAGGCAGAGGCGTGGGCGGGCAGCTGAGGCAGCAACGGCCCGGGACTCAGGAATCCCCCAGCAGCAGGTAGGATCTTCAATACTGAAGGTCTTTCCAACCTGAGGGAGCCGAGCAGGGGAGACGGCCCTGCCCCCACCCTGCTCTACTGCTGAACGCCTCTGAATAAAACCCCCAAGGGAGCTGAGCACAGCAGGCGGGGCCCCCCCACCCCGCCCCCACCCGCTCCGTTCCTGAAAGTCTCTGCAGAAAGCCCCTGAGGGCCCAAGCTTAGAAGACGGCCCTGCCCCCACCCCTGAACCAGAATTAAAGCTTGCCGCGGGAAAGCGCATTTGAATCTCAGAGGCCAAGCACTAGCTGGGCGGATCCAGGCGGGGGTGGAAAGGAATCTCAGAAGTCAAGTAACTGGCTGGGAAAATGCCTAGAAAGGGGAAGAAAAATAAGACTTTAGAGAGTTTTTTCCAACAAATGCAAATGATCCCGACCTTCGGATCTGATGGGGAGGACGAGAATGTATTTTTCCCATCAGGGAAAGATGTGGAGGGCGGGGCCTCAGTACCCCAGACACCCCAGGGGGGTGTTGGGTGGGCTCAGGCCTTGGAGGAGCTTAAAAAGGATTTTGAAAAGCAAGTTAGACAGGTGGAGGAAAGACTGGGAAGAGAAATGACAAAGATGCAAGAAGAGTATGAAAAAAAGGTCAATATCTTGGTAAAGGAGACCCAAAAAAATGCTGAGGAAATTAACACCTTGAAAAATAGGCTCACTCAATTGGCAAAAGAGGTTCAAAAAGCCAATGAGGAGAAGAATGCATTCAAAAGCAGAATGAGCCAAATGGAAAAAGAGGCTCAAAAGCTCACTGAATTTAATAGTTCTCTCAAAATTAGAATTGAACAGATGGAGTCTAATGACTTTATGAGAAACCAAGAAATCACCAAACAAAACCAAAAGAACGATAAAATGGAAGAGAATGTGAAATATCTCATGAGAAAAACAACTGACCTGGAAAATAGATCCAGGAGAGACAACTTAAAAATTATGGGACTACCTGAAAGCCATGATCAAAAAAAGAGCCTAGACATCATCTTGCATGAAATTATCAAGGAAAACTGCCCTGACATTCTAGGACCAGAGGGCAAAATAAGTATTGAAAGAATCCATCGATCACCACCTGAAAGAGATCCAAAAAGAGAAACTCCTAGGAACATTGTGGCCAAATTCCAGAACTCCCAGCTCAAGGAAAAAATCTTGCAAGCAGCCAGAAAGAAACAATTCCAGTACTGTGGAAATACAATCAGGATAACCCAAGATCTAGCAGCTTCTACATTAAGGGATCGAAGGGCATGGAATAGGATATTCCAGAAGGCAAAGGAACTAGGACTGAAACCAAGAATCACCTACCCAGCTAAACTGAGTATAATACTTCAAGGGAAAATATGGTCTTTCAATGAAACAGAGGACTTTCAATCATTCTTAATGAAAAGACCAGAGCTGAAAAGAAAATTTGACTTTCAAACACAAGAATGAGAGGAAGCATGCAAAAGTAAACAGCAAGGAGAAATATTAAGGGACTTACCAGAAATGAACTGTTTGCATTCATACAGGGAAGGACAATATTTCTAACTCTTAAAACTTTTCAGTATCTGGGTGGTTGGTGGGACCACACATACACATGTACACGCATGCACACACATACACACATGCATTCACATGCAGAGACAGAGAGCACAGATTGAACTGAATAGGATGGGACCATACCTTAAAAGAAATTAAGGTAAATGGTGAGAGAGAAATGTAGTGAGAGGAAAGAGGGGGAAATGGAAGGGGGGTAACTATATGTCATATAAGAGGCAAGTAGGAGATGTTTTTAGTGGAGGGAAAAAGAGGAGAGCTGAGGAAAAAAACAAACAAACAAACAAACAAAAGTTTACCCTCATCACATTTGACTAAACTAAGGAGTGTAATGCACACTCATTTTGGTATGAAAACCTATCTTACAGTATAAGAAAGCGGGGGAGAAGGAGATATTGGGGGGGGGATGATGGAAGGGAGGGCAAAGGGAGGAGGGAGTAATTGAAAGTCAACACTTGGGGAGGGACAGGATCAAAGGACAGAAGAGAAACAATGAGGGGCAGGGTAGGATGGAGGGTATTTCAGTCAGTCTTATACAACACGACTATCAGGAAGGTCATTTGCAAAGCTACACAGATATGGCCTATAATGAATTGCCTGCTGTACCAAAGGGAATAGGTGGGGGAGGGAGGGATGGGGAGAATTTGGAACTCAAAGTTTTAGGAACAATTGTTTAGTATTGTTGTTGCAACTAGGAAAGAAGACATACAGTTAATGAGGAATAGAAAATCATCTGGCCCTACAGGAGAAAAGAGAAGATAGAGACAAGGGAAGGGAGGGATGACAGAAGAGAGGACAGATTGGAGATAGGGAAAATTAGATTGCTTGGGGTATTGGGATGGGGGGAGGGGAGAAAAGGGGAGAAAATTTGGAACCCAAAAATTTGTGAAAATGAATGTAAAAAGCTAAATAAATAAATAAATAAATAAATTTAAAAAAAAAAAAAAAAAAAGAAAACCCAAAATGGAGTCATGGGCAGTCAGACACAACTGAAAAATGACTAAACAACACATTCTGTTAAGGAGATTACAATCTCATGGGAATTAGAGGCTTATTCCCCATTATGCATAAAACAAATAATGAATAAAGAATTATAAATTTTGAAATTTTTTTACACTGTTTTATGTACCTCCTTTCCCTATTGTACATATCCCAACTCCCTCAGAAAGCTGTCTCCTGACACAGGGAAGAAGAAAAAATTGAAAAAAAGTAAAAAAGAAACCTAGTAAATAAGTGGTTTATAACCATAGGTCTATGGATTGATACAAGAGGTCGATGAATTTGATTTGGGGGAAATTATGTCTTTATTTTCATGATCTTCAATTATACATTTCATTCAGTTATACATGGAGGTAATCTTTGGAGTTGAGCTTGGTCTTGTTTTCACAGAATTCAGTTCCAGGGGTTTTGCTATTTTTTTTCTTTCCATTTGCTATTTGGTAGTCATTGTACATTATATTTTCCTGGTTCTTCCCACTTCTTTTCACACTGAGTCATGTCTTTCATGATGAATCATACCTTCTAATCCAGCAATATTCCATCAGGTTCATCAGTTGATATTTACGTGACCTTTCCCCAGTTGAGGGGAATTCACCTGGTTTCTAGTTCTTTGATTCCAGAAAAAAAATGCTGCCATAAATATTTTGATTCTAGATAATAATTTTAATTTCATTATATTCCACCTTGTGGTGTTTGCCTAGAAGTGAAACCACTGATTCAAAATGAATTCGCGTTATAGTCCCTTTCTTTAAATTATTTGATTTAAATTGCAATCCAGAATAATTGGGCCAATTCAGAGTTCTACCAAAAATGCATCATTGTGGCTTTCTCATTGGCAATTTCCTATGTACTATTTACCAGTGTTCTTAGTATGAGGTTAAATAACAGACTTACTATGATAAACATTCATAAATGTATATTTTTTTACTTTTTTTTTCTTTTAGTGTAGTAATTTCCTAAAGAGATACAGTTATCTTCTTCAGTTACAGCTCATTTAATCGCAGGAACATGGTTCTATATTTTGAGTTAAAATATTTTCCAGAGATGATGATTGTGATGGCAAGCAAAGTAGAACCTTTTGCTCAAGTGCCTCTGATTGAAACTTGCCTTTTATAGACCAAGAATCTTTACTAGAAGTAAAGTACAGAAATAAGAATTTCTTTTACTAGAAACAGTATATGCATTTATATTGTTAATTATTTTAATATGATTAAAGTTCTTCCCCAGCCTTTAATGGACCTGGGAAGATTTGTCAGAAGGCCCACACCTTTTCTCAATGAGGCACTGGTTCTCAAGGGTTTTGATTGCCCTCTGGCTCTAAAAAAAGTGTATAAAGAGTCTGAGGTGCAGTTTTACTTTGGGGCTTATGGACTAGAAGTGTTTGGTCAGAGGAGACTCTGGGAAGCCGCTAAGAAGCCCCCCATCTTTGTCTTTGTTGTTGTTGTCCCCCCCCAGTTTTGAAAACCCAGATGTTGGTGCTTCCCCCTCTGGTAACTATGTTCGGACAATTGGATCTGTCTGTTGATATGTCAGACATTTGGAAGCATGTCTGTTGACCTTGAATTTCTCTGTATTTTCTCTGAAGTTCAAGGTGCTGACTTTTTCCCCTGAACTAAGTGAATGATTAAAGTGATTGTTGACTCCTCAAAAGTTGCCTTTCTTTTTATAAATGCAGATCTAAGATACTGTGGTAGCAGGCCTCCCTGTGTATGTTGAGGTGCTTGCTGTTACAATGATTCAATAGGAGTTGCTATCCTCAAAGCTGCATTACTAAAGCAGATTTAAGAAGTTAACGTTTGTGATCATGCTTAGGAATGAGATGACAGATTCCTTGATATACTGAAATGGAATGAAAGGGAGGAATTGTTGTGGCAAAACCAGTTCATTACTTTATATATGATGAAATAAAATCTGTTGTCCTAATGATTGGTGTTTCTGTGAGTCTGAATGATTCTTTTTGTAATGTAATAAACTGATATTTTGATATTTATAACAAAATCAAAGGAGAACGCTTACATGTCAGTTACTTATTCCTTCCCAATTACTATGTTTCTTTGCTGGCTATTTCTACCAGGAATGACTGAAAAATAATTCCTTTTTGGCACTCACTGGCATGATAGTTCATGAAAAATAGTTTTGTTTGCTCTGTGGGCAGCATATCTCCCAGTGGGGAGAGAGGCTACCATTCTACTAAATAAATGACAAATTATTTACGCCTGGGAAACAAATCTGGTTCGAAAAATTCTCTTACAAATTAGGGAAACTCTTCACTTAGATTCAAATTTCTCAAGTACTTTAATACTGTCCTTACAGATTAATAGTCAGAGTAAGGCTTTGGAGAGATGTCTTCACTATTATTTTAAATAAATATTATCTATGTTGTTTGCTTTTACATTGCACAAATTACATATAGTACTTCTACCATATCATATCCAAGAGATACTCTCTCATATCATATGTGTGTGTGTATTTGTGTGTATTATTACTATCTCACAGCCACTCCAGATTTCATCGTAAAGGTTTTTGCTTTGTTTTTTTCCCCTAAATGGAGAACACTTTTCACTTGTTCCCTGATGGCCAGTTTAGAGCATAACCTATTTTTGAAGTTTCTACTTTCTTTTCTCCTCATGTTTCCAGAGTAAGGTAATGTGGGGGTATGTGCGTGTGCAAATTAATACATATGATGGAAGATGAGATAGAGCAATAATCTTCATTCCACATGGCTTCTTTTTCTACAAACTTAACAACCTAGTAAAATAAAGATCAGAAATGGAATCCCCCAATACTGTAAACCAGGTATTCTGTTGATTGTCGTTCTAGAACATGGTGTCACGTTTAATTGAATTTCATCTAGGAAATTATCCACAGGATCTCTTGCCCTCATCATGCTCTTTGAGGAAAAATGATAACCTCAAGACACAAAATTATCTTTTGATTTTCAAAATTATCTTATAATCATTAAAAATAATAATTAAGTGTAACTTAAAATAGGTAATGGACCAATCCTGAAAAATAAAATTTAAGGGAGAAACAGAGACAAGGGACAGACACAACCTTTCTTTTCATGTTTGTTCAACTCCATAATATAATTTTTCCCAGATTCATTATTTTAATGAACTTACTGCCAATCAGGAATAGAAAAGTCCATATCCTTAAAGGCTTGGAGATAGCTTCCTTGAAAGAATTTTCCAACTCTTCCTCCTGCTGATGATTCCACTTCTATCCCAGTAACTGTTTATTTTCTCTAATACTCCCTCAACTGTCTAGTTCAGAGAAAAAACTTCCTTCATTGCAGATGATTTTTCCCTCTTATTTTAATCATAAAAGAGATATTTTTTTCTTTCCAAGATAGAATAAAATGAACTTCTAAGCGTCTTCATTAAGTCAGTCATGTTTATAAAGCAGCCAGTCAAAGCCTTTCTATACTATTCCATAACAAAGATTAAAAAAATAAGGGGGAAAGTGCATAGTAGTAATTTTTTAAAAATATATTTTCTATGATTGTTAAGGGAATGGATTTTGCTCTGATGTATGTCATATGCATGCACATATGTGTATATATGATATCATGTATTTATTAGACATATTGTATATTGTTTTTTCTTCCTAGTAAGCTAATTTTCATCTTATTCCAGCTGTGTTAATTTTCTTAATTTGAAGCTATTTGTTTATTGTACCTTTTGCAATTATTTATAAATCTTGTCTGATGGAGAACGTATTCCCTTTTCATTGTTTTAAAAATATATTATCTCCTTTTTTCCTATTTAAATTTATATGATATTTGATATTAAGTTACATATTTTAATTAATATTAAGTTACATATTTTTTTAAAAAGTATTGTGACACACTATGTCCAGCGTCAGCTGCTAAATTCTTTCCAAAGTAATTCGTCTTTATACCTTTCTTTAACACCATCTTTAACATTCTTTAACGTTTAACATGCCACTTTCCTTGACTTATTCTCTTTGATCTAGCTTGTTTCCTTGGTCTGTTTTTTCTATCTTTCAGTAAGAAATGATTATGATGATTGATATTTTATTTGAAATGTAAAGTCAGAAAGTGGTATCTTCCTGTCATCCCTATGTTTAAAAATATTTCTTTTGAAATTTTTTAATTATTTGTTCCTATAAATGAATTTGGTAACTAATAATAAATCTGGAAATTTACTTTAGATGCATTCTCATTTTGATTTTCCGGCATGACCCTTCCACACTGCACTTACCTTGTTATTTATATCTTGAACATTTTATAATTTCATCTATAGAGGTTTTGAGTGAGTTTTGGTAGATTGAATACAAGATATTCAATGATTTTAAAAAAATATTTTAATTGGGACTTTTTTGCCTATTATTGCCTCCTGGATTTTGCTACTGCTGTATAGAAATACTGCGGAGTCTTGTTTTATTTTGTAGACTTATTTACTAAAATACTTACTTAAGTATTTTTTGTTGCTGTTATTCTTGACTCTCTAAGTAAAACAATATCATCAACACATAAGAATTATTTTACCCCCTTTTCGATTATCACGTATTTGTCCTAACTTATTTTATTTATTTTATCTCTCTAGCAATCTAAGCAGCTAAGCAATTTAGTGGATAGAATCCTGGGTCTGGATAATGGAAACTTATCTTTTGTAGTACTAACCTGGCCTCAGACACTTACTAGCTGTGTGACCCTGGGCAAGTCACTTAACTCTGCTTGCTTAAGTTATTCAGTCATAAAATGAACTAGAGAAGAAAATGAAAAACCATTTCATTATCTTTGCAAAGAAAAAAAATGAAGTCATAATCAGATACAGCTAAAAAACTACTGAAGAATAGTATCTGTCTATCGATTGCTAACATTTCTAGAACTGTCAAATAAATAGCAATAAGGAACGGGGACTTCTTTCTTCACTCTTTACGTTTTTGAAAGGCTTCTATTGTTTCTCCGTTGAATATAATGCTAGGTTTTTTTTATTTTAAGTACTTTTTAACTTAATAAAAAAGGAACCACTATGCCCATAGTTTGAAGAATTTTCTTTATAAAATACCTGTTGTATGTTAAGGCACTATCTTCATTTATTAATGTAATCGTTCAGTTAAGATTTAATACAATCAGTCATGTTATTGTCCTAATATTGAAGCATCACTGATATAATTGTAGTTAAATCCTAGTCAATTATTTTTTTTAAAGTAACTGTACTTTTTAGGTAGGTTTTTATTTTTAAATTATTTCTACCAACAATTATTACTGGCATTTTTTAATGAATTTACCTTTGATTGTTTTATCATTCCATGTTTTAGCTACTAGGGCTTTATTTATTTAATAAAAGTAGCTTGTTTTAGTGCTTATACCTTCAATTTTGGTTACAATTTGTATAATATAGTTACTGATTGTACTTTTAAATGTTGTTAGAATTCTGTAAAGCTATCTGGACTACGTCTTTGGTTTTACAAGTAATTTAAATTCATTTAGTTATTGAATTATTTAACCTCTCCATCTTGGTAATATTTGGAGTATTTTAAATTTTTAGATAAATCTTATTTCTTTTGAATTTACATTTTATGATCATATAGTAAGTTCTGACAAATACTTTAAAAATTTTCTCTTTTTGCTTTCAGCTTTTTTTCATTTTATGGATCTGATTTTCATTACTCTTTTTGTGTAGATTGACTCGAGTAATTATTTTGTTATTTTCAAGGAAATAGTATTTATAGGGTTCCATAGTATTTTTCATTTCTATTTTATGTATTTCTACTATAATTATTAATTTTATTCTATGCTTATAGGTTTTTCTTTGTTGAATTTCTACTTTTGATTTCATATTGAGTAAATTTTGTCTTTTGCTTTTTTGTTAATGTATGTTTTGGGGATATAATTTTCCCGAGTATTGCTTTAGTTGCCTCCCAAAATTTTTGTTTTGTCTCATCGTTTCTCATCAATATTTCATGTAGTTATTAATTAATGATGTAATTTGTTCTTTGATATACATTGTTAGGATTTCATTGCTAAATATCCTGTATTTTTTAGGTATATGTGCTTCCTGAATTAACAATTGTTTTATAGTAAATAAAATGGGTTTCAATAGTTTTTGAATTCTTACCTTTATTACCAATTTCTGTCTTAATTCATACTTTATTTTTAAGAGAATTATATGATGCTTAAAATATTACTTTTCTGGTGTATTTTAATTTCATATTTTTCAATTAAAAGTAAGATTTTTGTAGTGAAAAAATAAAAAAATATACATAAGAAGACTTTGTCAATCTTAAAGTGTAAGTACTAATTATTATATGTCAAAATTATTATTAATTTTATTTTCATTTTAAAACTAGTGCTTTGTTCATATGATTAATTTTACTTAATCCATTTTATTCTCATAGACTCACCCTTCTCCCACTTCTCTTTGTCCATACATTTCAAAATGTGGAGATTTCAGTATAATAACTGATCTTTTTTTTAATTTATTAATTCATTTATTAATCTATTTATTTACTTGTTTATTCTAGCATTTGTTTCATTGTTTACTTATTTGTAATTGTTAATAATATTTATTCCACATGCCTCCTTTTGCTTTAGTGTCAGAAAAATGGTTAGTTCAAATTCTCATGCCTACTATCCCCTCCAAATAATTGTATTATTTTCCCCTGAAAAAATTTGTTTAATTTTTATTTCCTATAATTTTGATTTTTACTGCTTGTTTAAAAGGTTAGGTCTCTAGAAAGGGTAAGTAAAACATGTCAGAAATGTATATTGTGGAAAATTTATAGCAGAATACAAAGATTATACTTTAGAGTCAAAGAATTCATTTTCTTAGTTTATGAAAGAAAAAGAAAAATATCATGACCTGACTGTAGAATACCAGTCATTTATCTTTTAATTGTCCAGCACTAAAACATCTAAGAAAACATGGAATATTTAGATAAACAAATGTTTATAATATTATTAAAATAATAAAATAACTTTTCTTTAAAAGTAGGGCTATAACAAATAAGGGCCAGTATTACATATCCTTATTATAAATAATTACCAAAAGTTCATGGATCTGTAACCTCTCAATTCATTTTCTAAGAATTACTGTTTCAGAAAAAAACAGTGATTTTGCAAAAAAATAAGATAAAAGTATCTTGCAACTAGCACTTAGGAAAAAATGACAACAAAAAAATATAACAATCAAGCTCCAAAAGAAGAACTAAATACTTTGCTTTTTTGTTTGTTTTTCTTTTCCCTGTTTTTCTTTTAGTATTTTCCTTTAGTTTTGTTCTATTCAGAAATAATACTGTCCATATTAGCATTAAAAATGCTTTTTTTTTTTTTTAATATCCACCTCCACTTCTGAATTATCTTCTTGATCTTCCTCTAGATTCTCTTCTGTGGCTTATCTGTACATTACCACTCATGTTACCATCTTTCATAAAAGCTTCAAAAATGTCTTTTAAGTAAATTTTTTAATTTTTTGAAGGGTTTGGGCATATTCTTTTTATTTTCTTCATTTGTCTTCATTTTTCACTATGAAAGACTTTTTTTAAATTTAATTTTTGCCTTTTACTCCTGGACACTTCAGCCAGTCAGAGCTCATGATGTTGAGGTGAAATGAAGACTTTTTCACACCTTTTTCTAATCAGAATAGCTTTCCTTTAATCTTTTAATTAATTCTTTTCCATTTCTATCTATTCTGAAAACTTAATCTCTGAACTGTGGTTTATCCCAAATCTAGATTTTCTTTAATCTCTATGTTTTTATTGTGTTAAAGCTCCTAAATGATCAGATTTAATCTTAGTACTCTACCTAGTTTCTCTGTTATTGCCATTATATACCTTAGATTCCTACTTAATTATCTTGCTTTTCTTTAAGAAATATTGATTCATCAGGTAAGTAACATGTATAAAAGTTGAGTCCTAGTGTTAAAAGTACAATTTTCCACATCATAGTGTCCAATTTTAACCCTTCCTTTTCCTATGATTATTCTGTAATGCATTAACCATGCCCTCTCATCTCCAGTGCCATACCTCCCTCCATTTTTCCTAGTTAACTATTCCCCCCAGGCACTCACGTGTTATTTTTTCTGCTTAAATTGTTTATGAAAAAATGATGCACTTTCAGAGAAGCTCATATATCCATGCACTAACTAATCTCAGATTAAACCTATCATGATTTCTCACTTACCATCAGAGACTTGCATCTCACCTGACTAATCTTTTTGTACTCTTTATTTTTTTTTGAGGACTTGTACTTTATTATTTACTGAATTTCAATGCTTCCTTGTCCTTTATTCTGTTCTCCTCTGGTATTATTATTATTATTATTTTACTACAAAACTATAGGAATTTTCACCTCTTTTTCTCTTTTCTCTTGGTAAGGTGATATCCAGGGCTATATTCATGCCAATTACAATGGAGTTGATTATTACATTTTTAGTGTGAGAATTTAAACCTTGGAAATTTTCAAATATTACAAATCAGGACTTGAAATATGATTTTGTTGATTATCTAAACATAAGAAAATTTTAATAATGCAGATTATAAATTAAAAAGTATGTCTCCTGTTTCCCTACAATCTGCTGTTAAATATGATAAAATATCTGATGATATCATTAATTTTATTCTACCAGCTACTTCTATTCTCCCCATCTAACTTCTAACTCTTATGTCTCCAAAATACTTTGAATCACTACTATACAGTGGAGTTTGGTCTGTTATACCTGTTTCATTTATCTTATTTCTATACGTTCTGCTTATAGCATTATTTCATAGTTTCTCTCTATGTGCTTTAATATCTTGATGAAACTCTCCCCTGTTCCCCTTTTAACTTATAGGAAAGTCTTTTTTTTTTCTGTTAAAACCCTTCTAAATACAAAATAATTTATTTCATTTTTCTTTCTTTTGTAATTTTAAATGTTTCCCTTTCATCTGCATAGGGTTTGAGTTATTTTCAAGTTAATTATATTGCCAATATTAACAATGTTCCAAATTTTACTGCCTTGTTTAAGATCTACCTTTTACACTGATGGTTAGGCTCATTTTAAGCTGCATCATTTTCAATTACAAAGTTAATCCATTTGAATTTTTTAACATACTATTACATTTCCTTTTCTTCCTCCTCCCTTCTTTTCCTCCTTTTTCTTTTTCTCCTCTTCCTTCTCCTCCCATTTTTCTTTTTCCTCCTACTATACTTCCTTCTTCATTTTTTCTTTTTCCTTCTCCTTTTTTCCTCTCCCTTCTCCTTTATTCTTCTACTCTTACAGTCCCTGTTCCTCCTCCTCCTAATTATCTTCTTCTCTGTAGACTCCTTCCTCTTGTTTTTTCTTCTTCCTTCTTTTCATCCTCTTCCTCCTCATTTTCTTCTTTCTCTGCTTCTTCAATAGTCTGTCTCATCCTCTCCCTCCCTTAGTTCTTTTGAAATATGCCAGAATTGCTTTTATCCAATCAATAAATATTGACTTTCCATAGGGTTCTTTATTGCATTTTGCATCAGACTTGTCATACTTGTTAAAGAGAACTTTGTTATCTATTTTATAGTTTAACTTATTATTTTCTGACAATTTAATGATCTTTTCTGTTGACTTATTTGCCTTTTCTCTAGTTTATATTAGATTTACTTCCTTGGAAATTATGGGTTTTTCTACTTTTTTTTCTTTGTATTCCTTTGTGGGTCACTTTCTGACTCTTCTCCCATTTATATGTTTAGGCACACACACAGACACACAGACACACACACACATACACACTGTCATAAGTAAAATGGCTACAAATGCTGAGACTTCTTTTATGTTGGAGAAAATACTATTCATTGATATAGTCCATCTCCTAAAAAGTTTTTAGAGGGACAGTATAGACTCCAACTGCGTTTCAGTTCCTTTTCCTTCAGACTCCATGAAACTATTTTGGCTCCTTGACCCAGTATTTTCCATGGCTATTTCTTTTTTTCTCTGATTGAATTGAATCAGTTCTTCTATGTTTGAAAATGGTGTGCCAGACAATTTCTTTTACTACAAACCTAGAATTTCTCCAGACAGTTAATCAATCATGATTTGATAGTCAAACATTAAGGGTCAGGGTCTGTACTAATGTGGAAGAATACCAACATGGAGGTAGAAAAAAAAACCCAAAACAAAAGAATGGGAAACTAGGTATGGAAATGTAACAGCAAGTACCATGACATATGCAGGATGACCTGCTAGCAAAGGTTAGTACATCTGCTTTTCTAAAAGAGATGCAACATTTGAGAGGTCAACAGTCTTTAATTTCATTCCCCAACAGAGAAAATACAAGCACCAGAAATAAAGACCAATAGAGAGGGCTTCTAACTGTCTGATCATAAGCAATATACACATCACAGACAGATAAAGCTGTCTGAATATTACATACATACATAGCTACCAGAGAGAGAAGCACCAACATTTGGGTTTTCAAAGCCAGGGAGTTCCTTAACAGCGATCCAGAGTGTCATCTGGTCCACAAACCTTCCAAAGAGTAAGCCCCACAACAAAACCTCACCATATATAAACTATATATACTTTTCAGAGTCAGAGAACATCACAACCTTCATGACCCCATGCCTCAGTAGAAATTAACAAAAGGTGTGGCCTTCCTCCAAAACAATCTTCCCCTAATCAAACATCCCTTAATGGACCTCTTGTGAGGCCTATTAATGGGCATTTAACTCTCATTACAGTGAGTTAAGGGCAAATGGGGAATAGAAAATAATTATAGAATTACAAATCTGTGGCACTTGAGGAATGAGAAATATCAACAGATATTGAGAATTTTGCAAGAGGGAAGTGATTGAAGGGTAAAAGAAATTCAGTTTTAGGCATAGTGAGCTAATATATGCATGGGACATCAGTTTTATTGTTCAGTAGGAAACTGGTGATCTGTGACTGAATCTCAGACAAAGTCCTAGTGATATATATATATATATATATATATATATATATATATATATATATTCAATATTAGGAGTCAACCTCATAGAATTGATTGTTAAACCCATGAGATGCTACCAAGATAGTATATACAGAAGAACACAAAATAACCCAGGACAAAACTTTAGGAGAGTTAGACGCTTGGGTTACTGAGAAAGAGTTGCCAGATAGGTAGGAAGTCAACCAGATAGTCAGGAGAGTATTGCCAAAAATCTCAAAGAGAAAGAATATCCAGGAAGACGTAAGTCACTGATATCAACTTTAGCAGAAACATAGAGAAGAACTGAAAAGCAGAAGGCAGCATGCTTCTCAATCATCTGGTCATTTGACTAGGCAGAAACAGTATCTGCTGTTTCTTACAGGATGAGGGTAGGAAGGGCCAGAAGTGTGATGGAAAAGCATCTGGATCAGCAGGGAATCCAGTTATAGACTGTGGGGATTGGAGTAACATAGGAGCTGGTGATAGATGGATGCTGAGTGACATTTTTAGGGTACATTATTATTAGTGGTCAATTAGTAAAGCTTTTATGTTGTCAGAGTTCTCATTTTTTGTCTCAATAATTCCTCCTCTCTCTGGTTTGTTTCACATTCTTTTTGAGATTTATCAGAGATTGTTGAATGTTTCTAAGTTAGAAATAATGTAGATTCTAAGATTTTTTCACTAAATTTTTTAATTTTTAAAAATATTTCATTTTTTCCAATGTCATTAAAAAACAATTCTAGTGTTTTTATGTATTTATTTGTTTTCAGTTCTGTACAATCACATCCATAAATCTTAGATTTTTTTCCTTTTCCTCCCTCATTCTTTCCCCCTCCCTCCCTGAGAGGGGTGGAATGTTATATGGGTTCTACACATACATTCTTATTAAATACATTTTCACTTTAGTCATGTTGCATAGAAGAGTGAAATGAGTGGAAGAAACCATGAAAAATAAACCAAAACATAACACAAGAGAAAATAGTCTCATTCATTCTGCGATTCAGTTCCATAATTCTTTCAGTAGATGTGGAAGGCATATTGCCTCATGAGTCCATTGGGCAATTTTTAGGTCCTTGAATCACTGTGAAAGGCTAAGTCTACCAGAAAAATTTTCTTGCACACTGTGGTTGTTACTGCATACAAAGTTCTCCTGGTTCTGCTCCTTTCAGCATCAGTTCATATAAGTCCTTCCAGGCCTCTCTGAAGTCTTCCTGTTCATCTTTTCTTACAGCATAATAGTATTCCATTACATTCATACATCACTAATGGTTTTGCCATTCCCCAACTGATGGGCATTCCCTTGATTTCCAGGTTTTGGCCACCAAAAAGAGAGGGTTATAAATATTTTTGTTCATGTGGAACCCTTTCCCATTTTTATGATCTCTTTGGGATATAGTCCTAGAAGCAATATTGCTGGGTCAAAGGGCATGCACATTTTTATAGCCCTTTGGGCATAATTCCAAATTGCTCTCCAGAATGGTTGGATCAGCTCACAGCTGAATTAGTGTTCCAAATTTCCCACATCTTCTCCAACACTTATCTTCCTGTTTTATCATGTTAGCTCATCTGATAGGTGTGGTGTGATGCCTCAGAGTTGTTTTGATTTACATCTCTTAATCAATAGTGATTTAGAATATTTTTCCATATGACTATAGATAGTTTTAATTTCTTCTTCTGAAAACTGCCTGTCCATATCCTTTGAGCATTTATCAATTGGGGAATGACTTGTATTCTTGTAAATTTGACTTAGTTCTCTATATATTTTAAAATTGAGACCTTTATCAAAGACACTAGTTGCAAAAATTCTTTCCCAGTTTTCTGCTTCCCTCCTATTCTCAGTTTCATGTGTTTGTGCAAAAACTTTTCAATTTAATACAGTCAAAATTATACATTTTGCATTGTATAATGTTCCCTATCTCTTGTTTGGTCAAAAATTTCTGCATTCTCCATAAATCTGTCAAATTTGCTATTCCTTGCTCCCCTAATTTGTTTATAGTATCAAAATTCTCAAGATTAAGAAGTACAATCTTCCCTTATAGGGATGTGAATAGTTTTCCCATAAGAATAACAAGTTGTTTTTCCCCTGTTTACTTTTATATTCCTCTCTTGAGACTTGTGTTTGAAGATAGAATTTTCTATTGAGCTCTGGCCTTTTCCTCAGGAAGGCCTGAAAATCCCTTATTTCATTAAATGTCCATCTTCTTGCCTGAAAGATTATGTTCAGTTTTGCTGAGTAATTGATCCTTGGTTGTGGGCCCAGCTCCTTTGCCTTATGGAATATCATATTCCATCCCTATGATCTTTTAATGTTGAAGCTGCAATATTCAGTGTGTTCCTGACCGTATTTCTTCAATATTTGATTTGTTTCTTTCTGGCTGCTTCTAGTATTTTCTCCTTCACTTGATAGTCAGAAATTTGTCAACAATATTCCTTAGTGTTTTCAATTTGGAATCTCTTTTAGGAGGTGATCAATGGATTCTTTCAGTGATTATTTTGCTCTCTGGTTCTAGGACCTCTAGGCAGTTTTCATTGATGATTTCTTGAAAGATATTATCTAGCTCTTTTGTCATCATGGTTTTCCAGTAGACCTATAATTCTTAGATTTTTCTCTTCTGGATCTAATTTCCAGGTCAGTTGTGTTTCCAATGATATAGTTTATATTACCTTCTATTTTTTCATTCTTTAGATTCTGTTTGATTGTTGATATCTCATAGAGTCGTTAGCTTCTACTTGCCCAATTCTAATTTATAATAGATTGTTTTCTTCAGTTAACTTCTGCAACTCCTTTTCCATTTGCCCAGTTGTTCCTTTTAAGGAGTTATTTTCTTCAGTTAGGATTTGTACTTCCTTTTCCATTTATCCAATTTTCCTTTTTAAGGAAGTGTTCTCTTCAGTGAACTTTTTTTTATGTTTTTAAATCATTGGTCAATTTTTCTTCTCCTTCCCTAATTTGGCTTTTAAAATTCTTCTTGAGCTCTTCCAAGAATACTCTTTATTCTTGAGACCAATTCATATTCCCTTCTGAAGTTTCAGATGGGAGTACAGTCTCAATGCTGACCTCTTTGGTATTTGTCCTTTGGTCCTTGTCTCCATAGAAAGATTCCATGGTCTTTTCTTTTCTAGTTTGCTTACTGCTCATGATAATTGTCTTTATTCCTGGCTTTTAAAATAGATCTCTGCTTCTTGCTTCTGGGGCACAGGGGCCTTCAGCTCCTGGTTCTCCTGCTTGGAACTTGTGGTTTTGTGTATTGTTGCCTCTGGTTCTTTCAACTTGAAGCTAAAATGCTGAAACTTACCTTTTGCTAAGATGGCTGGTGTTGGAAAGCAGAAGCCAGGTGAAGTCTTTCTGAGTTTCCCCACTTACCCTGAAGCTCACTGTATGATGTGTGTGGAGACCACCCCACTTTGTGATTTTCTTAGCCTCCTGAGCTAAAAGACTGTTTACCCTCAAAGGGGTAAATCCCATTATTCCAGGATTTTTCCTAGGGAAATATTCTCTGGGTTTTTCAAGGTCAACAAGGGGAGGGGTATAACATTTACAGATCCCTCTGTTATCTTGGCTCTTGGAAGTTCCGCTTTTCACTAACTTTTAATTAGCTTGTCATATTTTAATTTTTAAAACACAATATCCTATTCATTCTTAAAATAAAGTGAATATAATCTTGTTTCTTTGAAGTTAGGGTAGAGTTAGAAAAATATAAACATAAATCCTTGTTATTGGCAATTTATATGTGTGTGTGTGTTATGTATACACAAATATATTTATTTATATGTATTTATTTATTTTGTAAGCATGTATATATGTGTGTATGACTATGTCATGTACAAGATGTATATGAGAAATGTTCTTGAAGGTGAGGTTGGATTTTTTCTAAGCTATGGACATCAGTCTACAATGGAAGATAAAATTGCATACTACTGGGTTAGATGGTAGAAAAATGTGAGAGGATTACAGTCATTCTAAGAGTTTCAACTTAAAGTCAGTGTCCCTTAATGAGCTAAATAATAGCTGTTTACTAAAAAATAATTTTATGTAGATGTATATCAGTAACACAAGATATATGCACCACTTTCTGATGGAACTATTTTGGAATTAGACAAAGATGGAGAGAGAAAAATCTCAGAAATAGAAATTATTTTTCTTTCCTTGACCTTTATTATAATATTTGTGCCCTGGGTATTACTATGTATAATTTTATATATATATATATATATATATATATATATATATATATATATATATACACACACACACACAAATATATATATGTAATACACATACATATATATTTATATATGTTTGTATACATACACATATATGTATATGTATATATGCATATATATATATAATTTTAATGGGATCATAGTTTTAAGATAGATGAAAGGTTAGATAACAATGGCAAGATAATGATTTTAATGTTTCCAGGGGATCTTGTGATAAAACCTGAGAATCTATTAGTTTGAATAAATGAATCTCTAACTTCTAATTTTTACTAATATCTAAATAATTTTGGCATTTATCTGATAATCATGAGAAAGGATACAGCTTCATCAGACTTTAAGTGGGGTCCATGCATGTTAAAATTAAGAATGCTAATATAGTCAAATCTCATTTTAAAGATGAGACAAGTGAAGTCCAAGCAGTATCATTTTTTTTATAAATAATTTTCTTTTACTAATAAACTATAAGGTTTAAAAACAAGATATGTGTACATCTGAGTCTAATTGGTATCTTTGGGATAATGCTAGATTTTCCAGTCATCACTTTGAAGTACTTGACATCTTGTATAACTTGGTGATAACGAAGTAGAGCTCTCAGGACTAAAGTGTAATTAAACATTCCCTCAAGTCATCAATAATTCTTTAGCAGTGAGATATATCTAGCAAAGATAGTATATCTTTATTGTAGTTATGAATAATAACTTGATATATGGTGCCTTTAATTTATGTTCCATATAATCTGAAGAAGGGAAGAAAATGATGTCATAAACACTCTACCTCTAATCGCTTTAAATGATAAATGATCACCAGCTGCATTCTATCTATCTCCAACAAAGGCCAAATAAAAATAATAAATATATATGATAATCATCTTAAAATTATAGTTTGCCAGTAGGAGAGTACAATATCATAACAGAAACTTGTGGCATTTTTTTTCCAAACTATATTAAGCATGAAAAGTAACACTATTCTATTTGGATGAAGAAATGTAGGAAGTGAAGAAATTTGCTAAAGAAATGGTTTCAAAGAATTAGATGCTTCCATCGGTTATAGTAGACTATCCCATGCAGATCTCGTATTTCTCTGTTCCATGCTGGATTGACCCTGATATTTTCATATTGGGACTTAAAAGAAAAAGAATTTCTTTTATGAACTTCATTCATCCAAATGCTTAAGAACTTTGAAAAGTTTTGGGTAATGATGTACACAACAAAGAAATTCTTTCCCAGTAATAATTATTTTAGAAAAGTGAAGAAAGAGTATTACATAGAAAACTCCCACTATAAAAATGCTATAATCTTAATTAAAGCTTTTAATTAGGGCCATTAAAGGCACTATTTTCATTTTATTGATATGCCAAAGATAACAATGTTTGTTTTATTAGAATACTTGTAATTTGATGAATATGACTGATTTGACAAGTTTGATAAAGGATATTTTTATCTGAAAAGTCATAGACTTTACATATCTAAAATATGAGATTTGGTATATCATATGGTGCTATATAAAAGTGTATATTCTCCACCCTTGATATTACAAAGAATCAATAACTCTGACTTAAGCTCTGTGGATCATAGTTTATAGTATTTCACTCTAAAGTTTATTTGTCATTTCCAAAAATATTTGAAAATGAACTTGAAAATGTTTCTCTTCATAAATACTGAGTAGATTCAACCTGTCTTAGGTAGCCAGGATGAAGGAAGAAAATAGTAAATACAGAGGAGAAAAGGGGAGAATGCTCTACTTCCAATATTCCCCGGGAGATATCTGTATTTGTATAAATATATAATTTTTTTCTTCTGATAGCACATTTTTCTTAGGGTATAAACATATTCTAAATATCATGTACCCAGTCTTTTGACCTTTCTCTCTCTAACCCTCCTTTTCTCTGACCCTTGTCTCTCTGTCTCTGTTTGTTTGTCTCCTCCTTGTCTATCTCTACCTTTCCCTTTCCCTTCTTCCTCCAGCTTCCTTCCTCCCTTTTCTCCCTTTCTCACTCTCTCCCACCCTCTCCCTGTATCCCTCCATCTTTTTAAATTTTTACTTTAATTAATTTATTGATTTTCAGTTTTCAACAATCACTTTTATAAGTTCCAAATTTTCTCTCCCTCCCCAGGAGAGCTTACAATCTTAGATGACTTCTACAAAAGCATTCTTATTAAACACATTTTCACATTAGTCTTGTTACATAGAAGAATTAAAACAAATGGGAGAAACCATGAGAAAAAAACAAAACAAAACATAACAGAAGAGAAAATTTCATTCTGCGTTCTGACTCTATAGTTCTTTTTACGGATGTGAATGGCATTTTGTATGAAGAAAACTTTGGAAATGTTTTGGGTCCTTGCATTGCTGTGAAGAGCTATGTATATCAGAAACAGTCCTCACACACTGTGGCTCTTACTGTGTATGATTTTCTCCTTGTTCTGCTCATCAGTTCATATAGGTATTTCCAGGTTTTTCTGAAGTCTACCTGTTCAGCATGTCTTAGGGCACAATAGTATTCCATTATATTTATATGCCACAACTTGTTTGGCCATTCCCCAATTGATGAATATCTCCTCAATTTCTAGGTCTTGACCACCATAAAAAGAACTGCTATAAATATTTTTTGTACATGTAGGTCCTTTTTCCAATTTTATGATCTCTTTAGGATACAGATCTAGAAGCCATATTGCTGAGTCAGTCTACACATTTTTGTAGTCGTTTGGAAATAGTTCCAAATTTCTCTTGAGAATGGTTAGATCAGCTCTCAGTTCCACCAACAATGAATTAGTGTTCAAACTCTACCACATCTCCAAACATGTATCATTTTCATGTTTTGTCATGTTAGTCAATCTGATAAGTGTGATTTGGTACCTCAAAGTTGTTTTGATTCGCATCTCTCTAATCAATATTGATTTAGGGTATTTATTCAAAAGACTATAGAGAGCTTTAATTTCTTCCTCTGAAAACTGTCTGTTCATATCCTTTAGCCATTTATCAGCTGGGGAATGACTTGCACTTGATTTTGTGTTGAGTGAGAGGGAGGCTGTGCAAGGTCACCAACCCTCATTCAAAACAAAGTCAAGTGCAAGTCCTGTCATCATTTCTCTGAGGCATGATCTTTGGCAATGAAGGACAAACAAAATCTGTGAGTAGACACAGCTGTCAGAATGGGGACCCAGCTAACTGGGTAGCTCAGCTCTTCCTCTCCTATCTGTCTCCTCCTCCCCTTCCTTCTCCTCTCCAAAGGAAAGTAAATTTGGATGACCAGAAGATGCCCAGTTAATTTGGACTGTACTGGCTAAATCCCTTCCCTCCCCTTTCCTCTCCTCCCCTCCCCTTTCCTTCCCCCTAATGCACTCTCAGGGTCATGCATTGCAGGATACTAGGCCCCTGCCTAAAGGCTCTCCCCTGGGCCCTCCTGGCTTAAGAGTGATTATCAATAGTAACTGTTGCTGTTTCCCTCCCAGGCTGATGTTTTTTTCTATGGCTCATTAAAGTGGCCATACACTGGCTACCTATTCACTGAATGACCATTACCTCACCCTAAGTGAGTTCCTGAATAGACCTTGGTCTAAAGGAGACAAGATCTCTCATTGAATCCTGGGTCATCTCCAGTCATCCTGATGAATATCTGGTCACTGGATTCAGATGACTCTGGAGGAGAAGTGAGGCTTGTGACCTTGTATATCCCTCCCTCACTCAAAACAAAGTCAAATGCAAGTCATATCATCAGTTCTCTAATGGCATAGTCTTCTTTGGCAGTGAAGGATGAATAGAACAACAGTTGGAGAATGACTTGCATTCTTGTAAATTTGCCTCTTTCTCATCTATCTTAGAAATGAGTCCTTTATCACAGATACTGCTTGTAAAAGCTCTTTCCCAGTTCTAATTTTGGTTGGATTGGATTTGTTTGTGCAAAAACTTTTCAATTTAATGTAATAAAATTTATCCATTTTAGATTTCATAATGTTCTCTCTCTCTCTTGTCTGGTCATAAATTTCTCCCTTCTCTCTAAATCTGACAAATAAATTATTCCTTGCTCCCCTAATTTTTTTTAATAATATCAGCTTTTATACATAGATTGTGTACCTATTTGGACTTTGTTCTGGTGTACAGTATGAGACATTGGTCTATGCCAAGTTTCTACTACATTATTTTCCAGTTTTCCCAGCAATTTTTGTCTAATAGTGAGTTCCTGTCCCAGAAGCCAGGGTCCTTGTGTTTATCAAACAGTAGACTGCTATGATCGTTGGCTACTGTGTCTTGTATACCTAACACTCCACTCACTTTATTTCTTAGCCAGTACCAAGTGGTTTTTGATGATTGCTGTTTTATAAAGCAATGTGAGATCTGGTATGTGTAGGTCATTTTCCCTAGCATTTCTTTTCATTAATTGTCATGATATTCTGGAACTTTTGTTCTTACAGATTGATTTTGAAATTATTTATTCTAGCTATAGAAAGTATTTTTGGTAGATTGATTGGTATTGCATGAAAACATAAAATAATATGGGTAGCATTGTCATTTTTATTATAATACCTCAGCCTAATCACAAACAACTGATTTGTTTTCAAATTATTTAGATTTTACTTTATTTGTTTTAAAAGTATTTTGTAATTGTGTTCATATAGTCCCTGGGTTTCTTTTGGCTGGTAGACTCCCAAATATTTTATAGTATCTACAATAACTTTGAATTGGATTTCTCTTTCTATATCTTGTTTTTAGACTTTGTTAGTAATATATAGAAATACATCTGATTTATGTGTGTTTATTTTGTATCCTTCGACTTTGCTAAAGTTGTTTATTATTTCAAGTTGTTGCTTAATTGATTTTCCAAGTATATCATCATATTATCTGCAAAGAGTGATAACTTAGTTCCTTTTTTGCCCATCCCAATTCCTTCATTGTCTTTTTCTTCTCTTATTGTAAGGCTGATATTTCTAGTATCATATTAAATAACAGTGGTGATAATGAATATCCTTGTTTCACCTCCAATCTTATTGGGAATGTATCCATTTTATCCCTATTACATATTATACTTGCTGATGATTTTAGGTCGATAATACTTATTATTTCAAGGAAGGCTCCATGCATTCACATTCTCTCCAGTGTTTTCAGTGGGTATGGATGTTGCATTTTGTCAAAAAACTTTTCCTGTATATATTGAGATATTCATATGGTTTCTGTCAGTTTTGTGGTTTATTTGATGTATTATACTCATAGTTTTCCTAATATTGAAGCAGCTCTGCATTCCTGGCATAAACCAACCTCATCGAAGTATATTATTATCATGATAGTTTGCTATGACCTTTTTGCTAATATCTCATTTAAATTTTTGCATTTATATTTGTTAGGGAAATTGATTCATAGTTTTCTTTCTCTGTTTTGTTTCTTCTCAGTTTAGGTATCAGCACCATATTTATATCATAAAAAGAATTTGGTAGGACTCTTTCACCAATTTTACCAAATAGTTTACATAGTATTGGAACTAACTGTTTTTTAAAGGTTTAGATAATTCACTTTTAAATTCATCTGTCCCTGGAGATTTTTTATATGGCATTTATTAATGACTTGTTCAGTTTCTTTTTCTGAAATGCGGTTATTTAAGTATTTTGCTTCCTTTTCAATTACTCTGTAAATATTCATCCATTTCATTAACATTGTCAAATTTATAGGCATACAGGTGAGCTAAGTAATTTCTAATTATTGTTTTAATTTCCTCTTCATTGGAGGTGAATTGACCCTTTTCATTTTGATGCTGCCAATTTGGTTTTGTTCTTTACTTTTTTTAAAATCAAATTGACCAAAGGTTCATCAATTTTATTTTTTTTATAAAACTACCTCTTAATTTTGTTGATTAGTTAAGTAGTTTTCTTAATTTCAATTCTATTAATCTTGCCTGTGGTTTTCAGTATTTCTAATTTGATATTTAACTGGGAATTTTCAATTTATTTCTTTCTGTAAAAGCTAGAAAAAGTTGCATGTGCAATTCATTGATCTCCTCTTTTTTCTATTTTATTCATGTAAGCATTCAGAGATATAAAACTTCCCCTAAGAACTACTTTATCTCCATCCCTAAGTTTTGGTAGATTGTCTCATTATTATCATTCTCTTGAAATGAAGTTCTTGATTATATGATTATTTTTGACCTACTCAATCTTTAGAATTAGATTATTTAGTTTCTCATTAATTGTTGGTCTATCTTTCTTTGGCCTTATATTGCATATAATTTTTACTGCATCATGATCAGAAAAGGATACATTGACTATCTTCCCCATTCAGTTTTCTCCAGAGATATATCATATTTACCTTTTCCAGAATTCTATTTGCATCCTTAACTTCTTTCTTGTTTATTTTGAGGTTAGATTTATCAAGTTCAGAGAAGGGGAATTTGAGGTCTCCCACTAGTATAGTTTTGCTCTCTATTTCTTCCTGTAACTCCCTTAACTTCTCCTCTAAGAATCTGGATGCCATACCACTTCTTGCGTATGTTTAGTAATGATATATTTTTCGTTGTCTATGGTGCCTTTTTGCAGAATATACTTTCCTTCCTTTTGTCTTTTGATTAGCTCTATTTTTGCTTTTCCTTTATCTGAAATTAGGCTTCCTATCCCTGCTTTTTTACATGAATTGAAGCATAACATGTTCTACTCTAACCTTTTACCTTAACCCTGTGCATTTCCCCCTGTTTCAGATATATTTCTTGGAAACAACTTATGATAGGTTTCTGCTTTTTAATTCATTCTGCTATTCACCTCCCTTTTATGGGAGAATCCATCTCTTTCACATTCAAGTTATGATTACAATCTGTGATTTTCTCTTTATCCTATTCCCCCCATTCCTATTATGCTCTTATTTCTACCTTCTCCCTTCCCCTCCTCAAAGGAGTTTTACTTTTAACTATCACCTCCCTCAATCTTCACTCCTTTCTATCAGTGCCTCTCTCTTTTCTTTCCCTTTTCCCTTTCTGCTTATTCCCTCCCTTCTAACCATCCCCTCCATTTTCTTCCCCTTTTCCCTCATAGGGCAAGTTAAATTTTTATACTTAACTGTGAGTATTGTTCCCTCCTTGTACAAAATCTTATGAGAGTAAACTCAAACAATGCTCTTCTCCCTTCCTCCTTTCCCTCTACTATAATATGTTTTTGTGCCTTTTCATGTGATGTAATTTACCCTTTTCTGCTTCCTCATTTCTTCTTCCATTACATTCCTTTTATACCCATTCATTGTATTTTTATCATCACATCAGTTAATTTATACTCACTCCCTCTATCCATGTAATCTCTTTTAAATGTCATAATAAATATACAGTTCTCAAGATTAACAAATATTATTCTTCTTTATAGGGATGCAACCAATTTGCCCATATTGAATAGCAAGTTTTTTTTTCTTTTTCTTCCCCTATTTACCTTTTTATGCCTCTCTTGAGTCTTGTATTTGAAGATCAAATTTTCTACTGAGCTCTGACCTTCTCATCAGGAAGGTCTGGAAATCCCTTTTTTCACTGAATGTCCATCTCCTTTCCTGAAAACTTATGCTCACTTTTTTTGGGTAATTGATCCTTGGTTGTAGTCCAAGCTCCTTTACCTTAAGGATTATTGGTTTCCAATCCCTCTGATCTTTTAACTTTCCATGTGATTCTGACTGTAGTTCCTCAGCATTTGAATTGTTTCTGTTTGGCTGCTTGCATTATTTTCTCCTTGACCTGATATTTCTCGATTTTGGCAACCATATTTCTTAGCATTTTCAATTTGTGGTTTCTTTCAGGAGGTGATGAGTGGCTTTTTTTTAAATGACTGTTTTGCCCTCTGGATCTAAGACCTCAAGGCAGTTTTCCTTGATGCTTTCTTGGAAGATATTATCCTGGCCCTTCATCATGACTTTCTGGTACACCAATAATTATTAGATTTTTCTCTCCTGGATCTATTTTCTAGCTCAATTGTCTTTCTAATGACATATTTTACATTTTCCTTTATTATTTTTCATTCTTTAGATATTGTTTGATTCTTGATGTCTCATAGTGTCATTAGCTTCTACTTGCCCATTTCTACTTTTTAGAAAGTAGAAATTCAGTTAGCTTTTGTACCTCCTTTTCCACTTGTCCAGTTTTCCCAGTTGTGTTTTGTTTGTTTATCCATTTGACCAATTTTACTTTTTAAGTAGTTCTTCTCTTCAGTGAATTCTTTTTTTTTTCCTTTTTGTCGATTGTATTTTTAAAATCATTGCTCAATTTTTCTTCTACCTCTCTAATTTGGCTTTTAAAATCCTTCTTGAGCTCTTCCAATACTGCTTTTTTGGGTTTGAGACCAATTCATACTCCCTTTTGAGGTTTCAGATGTGGCTATATTGTCAACACTGTCCTCTTCTGAATTCAGATTTTTATCTTCCCTTTCCCCATCTTAAAATACTGTGATCTTTGTTTGAATTGCTTCTTATTCATGATGATTACCTTTTTCATGTCTTTTAAAGTGGTTCTCTGCTTCTGGGGCACAGAGGTCTCTGTCCCCTTTTTCTTGTGCTGGGAGTCCTAGACCTGGTAACTGGTTTTGTGTGCTGTGACCTCTTGTTCTTTTAACTAGAAGCTATATAATTCTGCAGCTTACCTGATGCTGAGCTGGCCAGCGTGGGCCAAGTCTGAGATCAAGTGAAGTCTTTCTGAGTTTCTCCAAGGATACACTGAAGCTCACAGCTTGAAGTGTGTGAGAGGTGTGGTCTGACCAGATGAGGTCTCCTCCTCCTCTGGGGCTGAACTGCAGCACAAACAGGCTCAGCGACTGGGGAACCCCCATGTGTACAGGTCTCTGACCAATTCCCCTGGCTGTGCTAAGGCATGTGTTGGTGCTTGAAGGCCCCTCTCCCCTGGGCCTCAGGATCCGCTACTGGTCTGCTGAGGTGGGGCTTGATGGGATATCTTCAGTCCTACACTGATCCCTTCAGCCACAGTAAGAGGCATTCTTCTCATAGATCTCCCTAGCCTGCCAAGCTAAAAGACTGCTGTATCCCTTTTGCTAACTGGTGCTAGCAGGATTCCAGAATTTTTCCTGGGGAAATATTCTCAGGGTTTTTCAAAGTCAATAAGGGGAGGGGGAAAGCACTTACACTTTACTCCACCATCTTAGCTCCTAGAAGTTCAATTTGGTGACTTTCAAGCATTTAGTCTGTTGACTGACAGCCTCAGGAGTGACTGTCCTGTGGACCCTGTGCTCCTTTCTCACTCAGTTCTGCAGGACTCTCATCCTTTGCTGAGAAGTTTAAGAATCCACACTGTCACTTCTGATTCAGTCCACCCAAGGCCGTTCCCACTCCTATATAGTCAAGTGTGTGCTGGTGCAGGTCCTCACAATGTGTGCTCCTACAGACTACTATAACAGATTGTTCTTGTTGATGGATTGTCCTAGATATACTCTGTCTCCTAGTGGATTCTGACCCTCTCAAATTAGTTCAGATTCACTTTTCAGAGTTTGATTCATATTTTAGATTCACTTTTTAACTACCTCTAAAAGGAGTTTGTGGAAGAGCTCAGGTGAGTCCCTGCTTTCCCTGCACCATCTTCATCACTCCCCTGGCACATGAGAATGCCATTGGACTAAAGCATAATGGAACAGAAGGAAGTAATTTATGGAATGAAAAATGAGTAAGTCTTAGTTATGTTATGGTGATTAATTAAATTATGGTGGTGTGATCCTTCAATAATAACAGATTTTGAGTAAAATTTCCACCCTACCCAGAATGTAGGAGTATTGCACGCTCCCTGTCTATGAGATTTGTGTGGGGAACTGTCACAACTAAGGGATTATGATTTTTTTTTTTTTGGTTAATGATGAAAGAAGAATTATTTGTCCTGGGAACTTAAAGAAGCACAATAAAATCCTTGATGGTTTCCATTATAGTAATAGTAATAATATTTATTTTCTCTTTTTTATTTGACTTTCCTCATTCCTTAAGGAATTCTAAAGGGAAATAAATGAATATGATTACACTACAGATTGCTATAAAAATAAGAACTCTGTATCCCCAATTGTCAGATTTGATCCAGGAAGAGAGATGTGTTTCATTTGCCTTACAGAATGTAGAATAGATGCTGGTATTATCCTGATTCTTCCTCAGTAGGGGAGTAATCTGAAAGGGGCTTGACAATCAAAGGTCTTGGAGAGAAAATGTGTGTGAGTTATAGAAATATATACTTTGAAGAAAACAACTTCAGCATACTTTAAGAAAGCCTAACTACAGAGCAGGTCACTTTGAAAAGATAGATGAAGTGGTAGTTAAACTGATCATCCTAGGACTTGGTTCTCCATTGAATTTTCTTCCTGAAAAGCCTTTGGGGGAATAGATTTTTTTTTTCTAAGAAAAGTATTTTTTTCATATATGACTTTAATAAAGATGGATTCCACAAAATGGTAAATGAGGAAATTGGTATATGTATTACTTCAAGCTCAACTCCAACGTTTGTGGAATTTGACAGGTAGGAATTGAATAAGGACATTTATTTTGTATAGAATAGTAAAAGTGGAATTCTAAATAAATTGAACTGTAGCATAAATTTCCCTCTTCATTTATTAAGCACCGATCTACCTGTGATTTTCTACTTAATGTTTAAGAGGCTGGTTATAGACTGTCAGAGTCCTTTTAGAGTTTACAACGTAAAGTAATGATAATGATGCTGGAAAGATATTAAACACACATATTCCATGACTAAACTGCTGCACCCTGCTTGTCTCTGTATACTGATTGTTCATTAGTAAATATTTAATAAAGTAAATTATAGATATGGATATGATATTGAAACCCGATGGACCCAGCTCTCCTTATTAATTAGAGTTTTCTGACAAAGTCAGTGGTTACAAAATATGTTAAGTAATACTCACTTTCAGAAAGGAATCATTTTTAAACTCTAACAGTTGAAAAATTATAAAAACATCTACTGTCATACCTACAAATTGTTGTATAAATTCCATGTTTTAAAGGAAGGGAAAACTAGTGTCATATGACAAACTGATAGAGAGCATCTCAGGCCCAAATGAGGGTATCAGAAAAACTGTGGAATATCAGATAATTGAGGACCACATTGAATGAAGATGGCAGGCTAGAAGTTGGCATGATAAATAAATGTCTTCTTTCCCCTGTATAACCATACTGTGGAATCAAACCCCTGGTTTTGAATGTATAATTCCATTAAACTATTTTGTTGCAATTATTAAGGCTTTTATTACTATCTTATGCAACAAATTATTAGTAGATTTGTTGGAAATGAATTCAGGATGAGAGAGTGAAAGAATTTTGCTGAGTTCTCCCCACACACTTTGTCCAAAACAAACAAAGAACACATCAAACCAACAGATTGAACATTTGGTAAGAAAGACATCCCAGGGAACTCCTGCACCAATCCACGATGTATGATCAGGTGTCATCTGGCAGATCTGTAGCCAATTATCCTGTTCCAGATAAGAGTTTCAGAGTACAGAAAGTAGCAGGGGACCTACCTGTAGAAGCCCATAGTGTAGATAAGAAGAGAAGTGACCAGATATTATATTATATACCTATTATATCATTTTAAAACACCAAAAACCTATAGGGTGCACGACCCAGTTTTGAAAACAGAAGAAACATAATGGATGGAAACTCTGATCTGTCATACCCCTGAGAGGTAAGAAGAATCCAACTCTAACAAAAAGTCCAAAGTCAAGAAGTGGAATGAAAATGTGAAAAAAATCAACCAAAAATAACTGAAAATGAAAGGCTAATATGGTGACCAGAAGCTCAAAATTAAAATTCAAAAGGAAGTAATGACTTGAAAATATATAAAAAGTCTCAAAAAATAAAGATTACATGAAGACCAAAAAATTCCTAGCAGATCTAAAAAAAGAATTTGAAAGAGAACAAAAAATATTTTAAAAATGAAATAAGAAGAGTAGATGAAAAATTATTTTTTAAAATGAGAGCTATTCAAGAAAATTATGGTACAAGGTGACAGGACTAAGGTGCAACAAGGGGAGAGGGGGTGACTCTAGTCTCTGGGTGTTGACCCCTGCCTTGGCTACCTCCTCTTCCCTCCCCCATTTCCTGTCTCACTGTTGGAGGGAGGAGGACCTTTCTGCCAGAGCAATGAGTGCCAATGAGGACTAAAAGGTGGAGCTGGAAGCATTATGTTCTATTTATGAAGGCGATGAAAGCTTCCAAAAATTAAGTCCAGTTGCATTTCAATATGGGATAGGTAAAAATGGTGATCCCAAAGTCTTCTTAATAGAGGTTCTTGGACTAAAACATATCCACAAACAGCTTCAATCATATCTATGAATGTTTTTTTCAACAATACTACATCATCAGCTGTAAAACATTCGGGCTAAATTCCAGGAGCAAGTTGAAGTTAATCTTGGAAATGTAATGACATATACGTTGTTTGAATATGCCAAGGACAATAAAGAACAATTCATGGAGAGTCATCATTCTGTTAATTTTATGACATCGATAAGCAATATTATTTCAGTTCAAATTCTTAATCCTTCTCCCTCAAGTAAGAAAAGACAAAAAACAACAGCTTTCCAAAACCCAGAAACCAAAGCAGGCAGATAAGAAGCATCACAAAACTCAACTTCCACAAGGCTGAAACTAGGTTGATGTGTTAAAGCATTTAAGCAAAACTGATTCTAAAGATAATGAATAATGAAAGAAATTTGATACAAGAAAATACCATCTTTTTAAAATTTAATTTTTAGTTTTCAACATTCACTTCCACAAAATTTTGAATTTCAGATTTCCTCAACAGTGTATATTCTGATTACCCTTTCCTCCAATCTGCCCTCCCTTCTATCACCTCAGTAAAAAGCTGCTAAATCTTGTGTTATCCTTTTTGTGTTTCCACAAAGCTTGAATTGTTTCTGTCTGCTTATAATATTTTCTCCTTGAACTGGAAACTTTGGATCCCATATTCCTAGGAGTTTTCCTTTGAGGATCTCATGCAGAAGGTGATCACTGGATTCTTTCAATTTCTATTTCACCTTTTGTTTCTAGAATATCACTGCAATTTTCCTTGATAGTTTCTTGAAAAATGATGTCAAAGTTCATGTTTTGTTTTGTTTTTGATCGTGGCTTTCAGGTAGTCCAAAAAGTTTCAAATTATTTCTATTGGATCTATTTTCAAGGTCAGTTATTTATCCAATGAGATATTTCACACTATCTTCTATTTTTTCATTATTTTAGGTTTTTTTAATAATTTTATTGATTTCTCATAAAGTCATTAACTTCCATTTGCTCCATTGTAATTTTGAAGGAATTATTTTCTTCAGTGAGCTTTTGGGCCTCTTTTTTCCATTTGGCCCATTCTGCTTTTTAAGGCATTCCTTTCCTATTTGTGTTTATTGACCTCTTTTGCTATTTGGATTAGTCTAATTTTAAAGGTGTTATTTCTTTCAACATTTTTGATGGTTTCCTGTAGCAAGCTAATGACTTGCTGTTCATGATATTTTTGTATCTCATTTCTCTTCCCTGTTTTTCCTCTACTCTTACTTGATTTTCAAAATCCTTTTTGAGTTCTTCCATGACCTGAGACCAATCCATATGTTTCTTGGAGGGTTTGAATGAAGGATCTTTGGCTTTTTTTGTCTTCTTGTTGTTGCATGTTTTGATCTTACTCATCACCAATGGCATAAGAAAATACTTCTTCACGAACAAAGTAAGAATCTATAGTCTGTTTCTTTTTCCCCATTTGCTCATTTTCCAAGCCAATTACTTGACTTATCAATTCTTTGTTAAGTGTAGGGCTCTAGAAACAGCCTCTGTACCATCATTGCCTGCCATGCCCTGGGGCTGGGGCCTTGGCTAAAGCTTGTTTTGGGACTGGAACCAGACCATGCTCCCCTCTTGGCCAGGTGAGAGACCCTATCCAATGACCTTCTAAGCTGTCTTTGGAATTTGTGGGTTGAGAAGTCTGGAAACCATAACCCCCATAAGTGTTTTAATCACTGAAGGCCTGCACAATCTTCCTGTGCCTCGTGTTGCCCATAACACACTGTGCTTTCCTCCCAGCCCAATGTAACACACCCTCCCTGTCAGTCTTCCAGATTGTCTTGGACTGACAATTTGCTCAGCCTGTTCTCTTGTGACTTCAACTGCTCTACAATTTATTTTGAGTCTTTTTATATATTTTTTGAAGGCTTTGGGAAGAGAGCACTAGCAGATCCCTGCTTCTATGCAGTCATCTTGGCTCTGTCCCCAAAGAAAACTCCATCTTTTAATACAGTAAACTGAAGTCAACATTTTTGCAGTACTCTTCTATTGAAGTGGCATTTTATAAGACATAGGTTTTTCTATGTTTTCTAAGTAATTAAGTCACAGTTTTATGAAGAGATTTGAGAGGTTTCATTATTCTTACAAATTTGCCTTAAAGGAAGGTCAAATATGCTACCAGGAATGCTCAGTGTCCTTTCAGGAGCCTGTTAAGTTTTATAAATGATCAAATAGCAAGAAGAGTTAATAATGATATACACAGTGTTAATTTGTACTGTCTTATTCTAGGGTGTAATTTTTTTTTTGATAATAAAAATTTATTTATTTAACTTTTTACATTCATTTTAACAAAATTTTCGGTTCCAAATTTTCTTCCCTTTTATCCCCTTCCCCCACCCCAATAAACCGAGTACTTTTCCCTATCACCAATCTGCCCTCTCTTTTATCATCCCTCCCTTCTCTTGTCCCCATCTTCTCTTTTGCCCTGTAGGGCCAGATGACTTTCTATTCCCCATTAACTGTATTTCTTATTTCCTAGTAGCAAGAACAATACTAAACAGTTGTTCCTAAAACCTTGAGTTCCAAATTCTCCCCATCCCTCCCTCCCACCCATTCCCTTTGGGAAGGCAGGCAATTCAGTATAGGCCCTATCTGCGTAGTTTTGCAAATGACTTCGATAATAGTCATGTTGTGTAAGACTAACTGTATTTCCCTCCATCCTCTCCTGCCCCCCCATTATATCTATTCTGTCTTTTGATCCTGTCCCTCCCCAAGTGTTGGCTTCAAATTGCTCCCTTCTTCCATTGCCCTCCCTTCCATCATCACCCCCCTTGCTTATCTCCTTCTCCCCCACTCTCCTGTATTGTAAGATAGGTTTTCATACCAAAATGAGGGTGCATTTTATTCCTTCCTTTAGTCGAATGTGATGAGGGTAAACCTTTTTTTCTCAGGTCTCCTCTTTTTCCCTCCACTAAAAAGTCTCCTGCTTGCCTCTTGAATGAGATATAATTTACCCCATTCCATTTCACTCTCTTTCCTCCCACTACATTTCTCTCTCACCATTTACCTTAATTTCTTTTAAAATATGGTCCCATCCTATTCAATTCACTCTGTGTTCTCTGTCTCTGTATGTGCGTGCATGTGTGTATGTGTGTGTGTGTATGTGTGGGTGTGGTCCCACACATATACTTTTCATATACTGAAAAGTTTTAAGAGTTACAAATATTGTCTTTCCATGTAGGAATGTAAATAGTTCACTTTTGGTAAGTCCCTTATGACTTCTCTTTGCTGTTTACTTTTTCATGCTTCTTCTCATTCTTGTGTTTGAAAGTCAAATTTTCTTTTCAGCTCTGGTCTTTTCATCAAGAATGCTTGAAAGTCCTCTGTTTCATTGAAAGACCATATTTTCCCCTGAAGTATTATACTCAGTTTTGCTGGGTAGGTGATTCTTGGTTTGAGTCCTAGTTCCTTTGACATCTGGAATATCCTATTCCATGCCCTTCGATCCTTTAATGTAGAAGCTGCTAGATCTTGTATTATCCTGATTGTATTTCCACAATACTGGAATTGTTTCTTTCTAGCTGCTTGCAAGATTTTCTCCTTGACCTGGGAATTCTGGAAGTTGGCCACAATATTCCTAGGAGTTTCTCTTTTTGGATCTCTTTCAGGCGGTGATCGATGGATTCCTTGAATACTTATTTTGCCCTCTTTTTCTAGAATCTCAGGGCAGTTTTCCTTGATCATTTCATGAAAGATGATGTCTAGGCTCTTTTTTTGATCATGGCTTTCAGGTAGTCCCATAATTTTTAAATTGTCTCTCCTGGATCTATTTTCCAGATCAGTTGTTTTTCCAATGAGATATTTCACATTCTCTTCCATTTTTTCATTCCTTGGGTTTTGTTTGGTGATTTCTTGGTTTCTCAGAAAGTCATTAGCCTCCATCTATTCTATTCCAGTTTTGAGAGAACTATTCTCTTCAGTGAGCTTTTGAACCTCTTTTTCCATTTGGCTAATTCTGCTTTTGAAAGCATTCTTCTCCTCATTGGCTTTTTGAACCTCTTTTGCCAATTGAGTGAGCCTATTTTTCAAGGTGTTATTTTCTTCAGCATATTTTTGGGTCTCCTTTAGCAAGATATTGACCCATTTTTCATGCTTTTCTTGCATCTCTCTCATTTCTCTTCCCAGTTTTTCCTCCACCTTTCTAACTTGATTTGCAAAATCCTTTTTGAGCTCTTCCTTGGCCTGAGCCCACTGGACATCCACCTGTGATGTCTGGGATACAGAGGCCCCGACCTCCACGTCTTTCCCTGATGGTTAGAATAGTTCCTCGTCATCAGAATTGAAAGGCAGGAACAGCTGTCTATAGTCTTATTTTTTTTTTTCCATTTTCTGGGCATTTTCCCAGCCAGTCACTTGACTTCTGAGATTCCTCTCCACCCCCACCTAGATTCACCCAGCTAGTGCTTGGGGCCTGAGATTCAAATGGGCTTTCAGTGACAGGTGTGGCTGCTATTTTATGTGATCTTAAGTTCTGGTGCTAGGGTGGGGGCAGGGCCACCTCCCAGGTTCAGTTCCCTCAGGGGCTTTATGCAGAGACCTTCAGTAATGGGGCTGGTGGGAGCAGGGCCATCTCCTAGGCTTAGTTCCCTCAGGTGGTTTATGCAGAGACCTTCAGTAATGAAGCTCCTTCCTACTCGGGGAGTCCTGGGCCACTGCCGCTGCCGCTCCCTCTGCTGCTGCCTCCTGAGGGGGCCCAAGTCACAGAGACACCCCGCTCCCCTCTCGGCCAGCCCAGATGTCTCTCTCAGTGACCTGTAGCATCTGTGGGCAGAGGGACCTTTGCGGCTGCCGGAGGTTCCGTCCCTGAAGCCTGCTCACATCTGCTCCTGTGGGGCTGCCTGGGCAGGGCAGCACAGGGGTGTGCTCCACTTTCCGGGGTGCGACCGACCCTGGGGACAGCTCTCTGCAACGGAAATCTTTTCCACTGTGTTTCTGCGCACCTTGCAGTGCTCCAGAATTTGTGGGGAGTTCTTCTTGCAGGAAATATATGGGCTGTGGGTTTGCAGCTAGCATACATGAGTCTTTCTACTCTGCCATCTTGGCTCCACCCCTCTGTGATTTTTTTAAAGGGAATATAAAGTCAATTAAATTAAAGCTACTTTCCAAACATACCCTTTTCAAGTCCTCATATCAGTCGAGTAAATAGTAATAATGAAGTTATTTGACAGCATGGCCTTTATTAATAGGTTTGTCACTTTATGTCTTCATCTGTTCATTGCCTTGAATCAGTGATGTTTAAATCGTGTCAAAGAAAGCTAATACTACTATGATCTTTTCATGTACTTCACATGTATATGTAGTTACTTTCTATGTCTTTTTTTTGCAGAGAACTATATTGTCATAAATAAATTTAAATTCTATTTTTCTCAATACTCATGTATTGAGAGATTTAAACATGGAAGGTTTTATAATATATGTTAAGAAAAATACAATTCTGCCAAATGCATTGGAAAGAATTCTGTAGAGATGTTCTCTCTTGTATTTTAGGAAAAAATCCTTACTGAATACACAGTAATGGAGTAAAATATGTGTTAGTGTAATCTATTTCTTTAGTGTTTGAGACATCGATTTTAGTAAATTTCCATTTATGTGCTAAAAACTATGAAAACATCATAAAGAGTTTGGTAAACGAAGGACAAAGGTAAATAATTGTTTAAAATCATAACTGAATAAATTGTAAAAATGCTGAAACAAAAAATACTTAAAATTAGAATTAACGAAATGGTTAACAAAAGGTACAAATATCACTAAAGGAAACAGTTCCTAAAAATTAGAATTGGATTAGTGGAAGTCAATGATTCCAAAAGATATGAGAAGCCATAAAACAAATGTAAAAAGACTGAAAAATAGAAGAAAATATGAAACATTGCAGAGGAACTAAAAACATTGGAAAATAGCCCTGGAAAATAGATCAAGAAATAATAATTGAATAATTACTGGGCTACATAAAAGCAATGATTTTAAAAAGGGAGCCTAGATATCATATTTCAAGTGATTACGTAAGAAAATTGTCCAGATAACTTAGAACAAGAAAATAAAATAAAAATCGGAAGAATTCACTGATCACTTCTTGAAAGAGATTCCAAAATGACAACTTCAGGGAATATAATTTTAGAAATCCAGACCTACCAGGCAAAGGAGAAAATATTGTAGGAAGTTAGAAAGTAATGGCTAAAATACTGTGGGATATGCAAATACCCCCAAATATAGCAGCTACCATTGTAAAACAACAGAGAACTTGGAAGATAAAATTCTCTAAAGCAAGTAAATAAAATTACACCCTAAATAAAATTACATCCCAAATAAATTACTCCACAAAAAAGTACTAAGTATAATCCAAGAGAGTGAGAATAATGGATATTTAATAAATGCAGTATTTTCAAGCATTTCTGATAAAAAGATTAGAACTACATAGAAAACCTGACATTCATATATAAGGGTCAATAGCAATATAAAAAAGATAAACACGAGTGAAAAATTGTATGAGATTTAACAAGATTAAGTGGTTTATGTTTTTACACACAAAGGTGTTATTTACATCCCCTGAAAAGTTTATCATGATTAGGCCATTAGAAATCTACTTAAACAAAGGATATAGATTTCAGTATTATATCTGGATGATTTCAAAAGTGGAATAGTGAGAAAGACATATCTCTTACAAGTTTTCTGGCTTCCCCTTGCCCAATTCTAATTTTCAGGGAGTCATCTTCTTCATTAAGATTCTAGATCTCATTTTCTTGTTATTTTTCTGATATTACATTTATTTTAAATTTTAATTTTCCTTCATCTCTCATTTGATTTTTAAAGTTTTTTTTCTTAAGTTCTTCAATGGATTGGACAAATAGCCATTTTACATTACTCTTTGGAGTAGAAGAGGGTTTCTTTGCTTTAGTATCCTCCTCTGAAGATGAGACCTGATCTTCTCTATTCCCATAATAGCTTTCTGTGTTTGAATAATGCCTTTCCCATAGAGAAAATACAGAAGAAAACATGAATCTATTCATAATGGCATTTTTACTGTCAAAAATAGAGACAAAGTGAATACTGATCAAATGCTGACCAAATTAGGATATATTAATGAAAATAAATTTTAGTTTGCTGAAATGAGAAATATAGTGTGATGTAGGAAGGTCATATGAATTGATGCAAATAGAGACAATAGAACAAAGGGAACAGCATAATGAACAGAGTAATGAAATTAAAAATACAATGTACCATCAGAATTCATGCTAAATCCCATGACCAATTTTCTGTTTAAAAAATAACGAAATATACTTCCCTCTTCTTGTAGAGAAGTGGTGGGTTTCATGTATGGAATGCTGTAAATTTTACATTTCAATTTGTTGAACTCTTTTTTTATAAGAGAGTTTATGTGTGTGTTATTGATAAAATTATGAGGTTTTAAAAAACTCAGTTTTTAAGTCAGTAAAATTATTTGAAAAGAAATAGTAATTTTTCACGTTGGATGCGTTGTTATTTTTATATTCTATTCATTGTTTCAGGTTATGTTCTGATTGAATAAAATAAATTGTAGATATTTTTATTTTTGCACTATGTCTGTACTTCTATTTTCAGTAAACAACATTTTATTGTGCCTTTCATTTGGGTTGCATGTCAAAGAAGTGTTGAAATCAAATCATACTAAGATTTTAGTGGTAATAGGACAAGGTAGCCTGAATCTGGAAATCTAGCTGACCAGGAATGGGGGTGTTAGCAACTATAAATAAAATGGCCAGAGGTCTAACTCTCAAACCTGATGAAAAATTGAAAAAAAGGACAGACACTTAAAGGCAACAGTCCATCCACATCCAGAAATATCTTTTAAGAGGAGAATGAGATTTCTGGTTCTGTGAGACAAGATGGAAGAGTGATCGGAAATTGCTATCTCCCTCCCCTTGTTGACCTTGATGAGTCCAGAGAATATCTCCCCAGGAAAAACCCTGGAACAGTGGGAGCTGCAGAAGGGGTAAATAGACTCTCAGCCCATGAGGCTAGGGAGATCGCTAAGGAGACTTCCTCTTGCTATGTCTGATGACCAAAAGTGCAGGATCAGAGCTGTCCCAGACAACTTCACCTCAACAAACCAAGAGATGATCCTGAACCCCAGAGAGAGGAAGCCAGCAACTGCCAACACTAGGACCCCAGGTGTGCCTCAGCACCCCAAGGGAATCAGGAAGATACTAGTGCAGACAGTAGAACTTGCTATGATCTAGCTTACCAGAGGAGCCTCCAGTGCCCAGACCAACCTTACCCCCACACTTAAGCCAGCTCCAGAGTAACTTGGGAAAGATGAAAAAGACCTCACTTGACCTTTGCTTTGAAACATCAGCCAGTTCAACACCAGGTAAGCTGCACGATTTCATTTTCTAGCTAAAGAAACCGGAGGCCACACAACACATAAAGCCTCATGTTTTAGGCACAAGAATTGTGGGGCAGAACTCCCTGTGCCACAGATGCAAAGATCTATTTTAAAAGCCAGGTAAAGGGTTATTATTATGAGTAAGAAGCAAAGCAGAAAACAAAAGACCATAGAATCTATGTGGATAAGGACCAAATCACAAATACCAAAGAAGTCAACATTGACACTGTACTCCCATCTGAAACTTCAGAAGGGAATATGAACTGGTCTGAAGCAGAAAGAGCCTTCTTAGAAGGCCTCTAGAAGGATTTTAAAAACCAAAATTAGAGAAATAGATGAAAAAGTAACTAATAACTTTAAAAATATGAAAAAAGAATTCACTGAGGAGAACAGCTCTTTAAAAAAGGAAAATTGAACAAATGGAAAAGGAAGAACAAAACATAACTGGAGAAAATAACTTCTTAGAAGGAAGGATTGGACAGATTGAAAAGGAGATGTAAAAGTTAACTGAAAACATCAGTTTGATAAAAAATATAATCAGGCAAGTAAAAGCTAATGAATCTATGAGACATCAAGAATCAGTCAAACAAAATCTAAAGAATGAAAAGATAGAAGAAAACATAAAATATTTAATTGGAAAAATAACTGACCTGGAAAATAGATCCAGAAGAGAAAAGCTAAGGATTATTGGTCTACCAGAAAACCATGATGAAAAAAGAGCCTGGACAATATCATCGAAGATATCACAAAGAAAATTGCCCAGAAGTCCTTGACCCAGAAGTCCTAGGCAAAATAGTCATCAAAACAATCCACTGTTCACCTCCTGAAAGGGACCCCAAACTAAAAACACCAAAGAATATCGTTGCCAAATTCCAGAACTATCAAGGCAAGGAGAAAAGACTGCAGGCAGCCAGAAAGCAACAATTCAAATATCAAGGAGCTACAGTCAGAATAACACAGGGCCTTTTAGCTTCTACATTAAAAGGTCAAAGGAATTGGAGTACTATATTCCATAAGGCAAAGGATTTGGGACTGCAACCAAGGATTAATTACACAGCAAAGTTGAGCATAATATTTCAGGCAAGGAGAAGGACATCCAATGAAATAAGGGACTTCCAGACCTTCCTGATGAAAAGGTCAGAACTCAATAGAAAATTTGGTCAGGAATAAAAAGATAAACAGGGGTAAAAACTTATTACACAATATGGGCAAACTGTTTACATCCCTTCAAGGAAAGATGATACTTGTTGATCTTGCGAATTGTATATTTATTATGAAATGTAAAAGGGATATGCATAGATAGAGGAAATGGGTATAAATTCAATGACATTTAAGGGTGCAAAGGGATTGGAAAGGGAAATGTGAAAAGTAGGAGGCAGAAAAAATAAATTCCATCACAGGAAGAGGAATAAAAATGTATTACAGCAGAATGAGAGGAGGGAGATAAGCATTGTTTGAGACATAGTCTCACCTGACTGGATTCAATGAGGGTACAAAAAACTCAGTTAAGTATAGAAATACAATTAGCTCCATAGGCAGTAGGAGGGGAAGGGAGTATGAAAAGGGAGGGGAGGCTAAAAAGGAGTGAAAAAGTAGTAAGGGTAATGGATATTAAAAGGGAGAGGTGATGACAGAAAGGGGAGAAAACTGAGGGAGGCAGTGGTCAAAAATTAAAAGTTGTGGAGGGGAAGGGAGAAGGGAGAAATAAAAGCATAAGTAAGGTGAAAGGGGATGGAGGGAAAGATACAGATAGTAGTGATAGCTGTGAACGTGAATGGGATGAACTCTCCCATAAAACAGAGACTCTAATCTAACATATATGCTGTTTACAAGAAACACATTTGAAATAGGGAGATACACATAGGGTAAAGGTAAAATGTTACAGCAGAATATGTTGTGCTTCACCTGATGTAAATAAAAAGCAGGGGTGGCACTCCTAATCTCAGACAAAGCAAAAGCAGAAATAGATCCAATCAAAAGTGATAAGGAAGGAAACTATATCCTGCTAAAAGGCACCTTAGACAATGAAGCAATTTCATCATTAAACATAAATGTTCCAAGTGGTATAGCATCCACATTCTTAGGGGAGAAATTAAGGAAAGTACAGGAAGAAAGAGACAGCAAGATTATACTAGTGGGGAACCTCAACCTCCCCCTCTCTGAACTTGATAAATATAACCTCAAGATTAACAAGAAAGAAGTTAAGGAGGTGAATAGAACTCTGGATAAGGTAGATATGATAGATCTCCTGAGAAAATTGAATGGGGATAGAAAGGAATATACCTTTTTCTCAGAAGTACATGGCACATATACAAAAACTTACCATGTACTAGGCCGTAAATCCCTCAAAATCTAGTGCAAAAGGACAGATATAGGGAATGCATCCTTCCAACAGCATAATATGATAAAACTTATATGTAATCAAAGATCATGGAAACTAATTGGAAACTAAACTAAACAATCTAATCCTAAAGAAGAAGTGAGTTAAACAACCAATTATAGAAACAATCAACAACTTCATCCAAGTGAATAACAATAATGAGACAACCTACCAAATTTTACAGGATACTACAAAAGCAGTTTTTAGGGGCCATTTTATATCTTTGAGAGTCTACATGAATAAAATAGAGAAAGAGGAGATCAACGAATTGGGCATGCAGCTGAAAAAGCTCTAACAAGGACTAATTGAAAATCCTCAAGTAAATACCAAGTTAGAAATACTGAAAATCAAAGGAGATATTAATAAAATTGAAAGTAAGAAAACTATTGAACTAATAAATAAAACTTGGAGTTGGTTTTATGAAGAAATCAATTAAATTGATAAATATTTGATTACAAAGAAGAAAAAAAGAAAACAAACTTACCAATATCAAACATGAAAACAGTGAACTCACCTCCAATAAGGAGAAAATTTAAACAATAAAAAGAAATTACTTTCCCAACTGTATGCCCATAAAGTTGACAATGTAAATGAGATAGATTATTATTTTAAAACATAAAAATTGCCAAGATTAACAGAAGAGGAAGTTGAATACTTAAATAACCCCATCTCAGGAAAAGAAATTGAATGAGATATCAGTGAACTCCTCAGAAAAAAATTCTCCTGGGCCAGATCGATTCACAATTGAAGTCTATCAAACATTTAAAGAACAGTTAATTCCAATACTATATAGACTATTTGGAAAAATTGGGAAGAAAGAGTACTCCTACATTCTTTTTATGATACCTAAACCAGGAGGAGCCAAAACAGAGAAAGAAAATTAAAGGACAATTTCTCTAACGAATATAGATGCAAAAATTTTAAATAAGATTTAGCAAAAAGAATACAGCAACTTATCATGAGAATAATACATTATCTTCAGGTAGGATTTATGCCCAGAATGCAGGGATGATTTGATATTAGGAAAACTATTAACATTATTCATCCTATGAACAACAAAACTAACAGAAACTAAATGATTATCTAAATAGATGTAGAAAATCTTTTGCCAAAATAGAATACCCATTCCTATTGAAAACACTGGAGAGCATAGGAATAAATGGAACTTTCCATAAAATAACAGGGAACCCCTGCCTCAAATCTTCAGCAAGCATTATATGGAAAGGCGATAATCTAGATGCATTTCCAATAAGATCAGGAGTGAAAAAACCATATCCATTATCATCACTATTATTCAATATGATACTAAAAATATTAGCTGTAGCAATAAGAAAAAGAAATTGAAGGAATTAGAATAGGCAAAGAAGGAACTAAATTTGTAGATGATATGATGATATACTTAGAGAATTCCAGAGAATCATGTAAAAAACTACTTGAACAAATAAACAACTTTGGTGAAGTTGCAGGTTGCAAAAGAAACACACAAATCTTCTGCATTTCTATATATTACTAACAAAAGCCCAAGAGGAAAGCATAGAAAGAGAAATCCCATTTAAAGTTATGGTAGGCACTATAAAATATTTGGGAGTCTACCTGCCAAAACAAACCTAGGGACTATATGAACACAATTGCATAACACTTTTTGTACAAATAAAATCAAATCTAAAGAAGTAGAAAAACATCAGTTGCTCTTAGGTGGGCTCAGCCAATGTAATAAAAATGACAATTCTACCTAAATTAATTTACTTGTTCAGTGCCACACCCATCAAACTATCAGATAAATATTTTCTAGAGCTAGAAAAAAAATAATATTGAAATTCATCTGGAAGAACAAAAGTTCCAGAATATCAAGGGAACTAATGAAAAGAAATGCTAGGGAAGGTAGCCTAGCTCTACCAGATCTCAAATTGTATTATAAAGCAGCAATTGTCAAAACTACTTGGTACTGGTTAAGAAACAGAAGGGTAAACCAGTGGAAAAAGTTAGATACTCAAGATACAGTAGCCATTCCAATACAAGTCATTCCTCAGTTGATAAATGATCAATGGGTTTGAACAGGCAGCTTTCGGGGGAAGGAATTAAAGATATCTTTAAAATGTATCTTAATATCTTCTCTTAATATCTCATGTCTTACAATTAAAGATATGAAAAATGTACTATTGATTAGAGTGACGCAAATCAAAACAACTCTGAGATGCCACATCATACCTATCAGATTGGCTCACATGACAAGACAGGAAGATAAGTATTGGTGAACATGTGGGAGAGCTGGAACACTAATTCATTGTTGATGGAGTTGTGAGCTGATCCAGCTGGAGAGTAATTTGGAGCTATGCCCAAAGGGTTACAAAAATGTGCATACCTTTTGACCCAGCAATACTGATTCTAGGACTATGCCCCCAAGAGATCATAAAAATGGTAAAGGCGGGGAGGAGCCAAGATGGCAGAGTAGAAAGACTCACATATGCTAGCTCCAGAACCCACAACCTATAAATTTCCTTTAAAAAGAAGTCCCCACAAATTCTGGAGCAGTGGAAGCTGCACAGCAACATAGTGGAGGAGATTTCTGCTCTAGAGAGCCTGAAAAACCAGCACCAAAGGTCTGTCATGCACCGGACAGTGGAGCACAGCCGTGCCTTGGCTGCGTGGCAAAGAGAGGAGCAGATCAGAGCAGGCTTCAGGGATGGAATCTCCAGCGAAGGTCCCTACACCCCAGGTGCTACAGGTCAGTGAGAGAGACTTCTGGGCTGGCCGAGAGGGGAGCCAGGTGTCTCTGTGACTCAGGCCCCCTCGGGAGGCAGCAGCAGAGGAAGTGGCAGCCAGGAGCTCCCGGAGTGGACAGGAGCTCTGCTCCATTACTGAAGATCTCCCGCATAAACCCCCTGAGGGAACTGAGCCTGGGAGGCGTCCCTGACCCCACCTGAGCACCAGAACTTAAGATCACATTGAATAGCAGCCTCGCCCACTGCTGAAAGCCCTGAGGCTGGGGAGCAGCATTTGAATCTCAGACCCCAAGAACTAGCTGGGCAGATCTAGGTGGGGGTAGACAGGAATCTCAGAAGTCAAGTAACTGGCTGGGAAAATGCCCAGAAAAGGGAAAAAAATAAGACCAGAGAAGGTTACTTTCTTGGTGAACAGCTGTTTCCTCCTTTCCTTTCCAATGAGGAAGAACAATGCTTACCATCAGGGAAAGACATAGACGCCAAGGCCTCTGTATCCCAAACATCTGAAATAGATATCCAATGGGCTCAGGCCATGGAAGAGCTCAAAAAGGATTGTGAAAATCAAGTTAGACAGGTGGAGGAAAAACTGGGAAGAGAAATGAGAGAGATGCAAGAAAATCATGAAAAACGGGTCAATATCTTGCTAAAGAGGACCCAAAAAAATGCTGAAGAAAATAACACCTTGAAAAATAGGCTCACTCAATTGGCAAAAGAGGTTCAAAAAGCCAATGAGGAGAAGAATGCTTTCAAAAGCAGAATTAGCCAAATGGAAAAAGAGGTTCAAAAGCTCACTGAAGAATATAGTTCTCTCAAAATTAGAATGGAACAGATGGAAGCTAATGACTTTATGAGAAACCAAAACAATCACAAAAGAATGAAAAAATGGAAGAGAATGTGAAATATCTCATTGGAAAAACAACTGATCTGGAAAATAGATCCAGGAGAGACAATTTAAAAATTATGGGACTACCTGAAAGCCATGATCAAAAAAAGAGCCTAGACATCATCTTTCATGAAATTATTGAGGAAAACTGCCCTGATATTCTAGAACCAGAGGGCAAAATAAGTATTGAAGGATTCCATTGATCACCACCTGAAAGAGATCCAAAAAGAGAAACTCCTAGGAACATTGTGGCCAAATTCCAGAGTTCCCAGGTCAAGGAGAAAATATTGCAAGCAGCTAGAAAGAAACAATTCCAGTATTGTGGAAATACAGTCAGGATAACACAAGATCTAGCAGCTTCTACATTAAGGGATTGAAGGGCGTGGAATAGGATATTCCAGAAGTCAAAGGAACTAGGACTCAAACCAAGAATTACCTACCCAGCAAAACTGAGTATAATACTTCAGGGGAAAATATGGTCTTTCAATGAAATAGAGGACTTTCAAGCACTCTTGATGAACAGACCAGAGCTTAAGAGAAAATTTAACCTTCAAACACAAGAATGAGAAGAAGCATGAAAAAGCAAACAGCAAAGATAAGTCATAAGGGACTTAACCAAAGGTGAACTGTTTACATTCCTACATGGAAAGACAATATTTGCAACTCTTAAAACTTTTCAGTATCTGGGTAGTTGGTGGGACTACATACACACATACACATGTGCGTGCATGCACTCACACACATACACACATGCACGCACACACAGATACAGAGAGCACAGAGTAAATTGAATAGGATGGGATCATATCTTAAAAGAATTAAGGTAAAAGGTGAGAGAGAAATGTAGTGGGAGGAGAGAGGGTGAAATAGAATGGGGTAAATTATCTCTCATTCAAGAGGCAAGCAGGAGACTTTTTAGTGGAGGGAAAAAGGAGAACTGAGAAGAAAACATGAAGTTTACTCTCATCACATTTGACTAAAGGAAAAAATAAAATGCACACTTATTTTGGTATGAAAACCTATCTGACAATACAGGAAAGTGGGGGAGAAGGAGAGAAGCAGGGTGGGGGGGATGATGAAAGGGAGGGCAATTGGAAGAGGGAGCAATTTGAAGTCAACACTCAGGGAGGGACAGGATCAAAAGACAGAATAGAAGCAATGGGGTGTAGGATAGGATGGAGGGAAATATAGTTAGTCTTACACAACATGACTATTATGGAAGTCATTTGCAAAACTACACAGATATGGCCTATGTTGAACTGCCTGCCTTCCCAAAGGAATGGATGGGGAGGGAGAGATGGGGAGAATTTGGAACTCAAAGTTTTAGGAACAATTGTCGAGTATTGTTGTTGGTACTAGGAAATAAGAAATACAGTTAATGGGGAATAGAAAGTCATCTGGCCCTACAGGGTAAAAGAGAAGATGGGGACAAGAGAAGTGAGGGAGGATGGAAGAGGGGGCAGGTTGGTGATAGGGGAAATTAGAATGCTCAGTGTACTGGGGTGGATGGAGGGAACAAATGGGGAGAAAATTTGGAACCCAAAATTTTATGAAAACGAATATAAAAAGTTAAATAAATATATATTTAAAAAATGGTAAAGGGTCCCACATGTACAAAAATATTTAAAACCCTCTCTTTGTGGTGGCCAAAACCTGGAAATCAAGTGGATGCCCATCAATTGGTGAATGGCTGAAGAAATTGTGGTAGTATTGTGCTAAAAGAAATGATGAACAATAATCCTTTAGAGAGGCCTGGAAAGTCTTATATGAACTGATAGTGACTGAAAGGAGCAGAACCAGGAGAACTTTGTACACAGCAACAACCACAGTGTGCAAGGATTTTTTTCTGGTAGACTCAGTACTCCATTGCAGTGTTGATGTATTGGTCCTTCATTTCCGAAGAAGACCATGCTATCAGGGAAATAATGACATGACTTGCGCTTGACTTTGTGTTGTTGTTTTGTTTTTTTTCTAGTAGACTTGTAACTTAATTGCAATGCAAGGATTTAAAAAATTCCCATTGGTCTCTTAAGGCAAAATGCCTTCCTCATTCAGAGAAAGAACTATGGAATTTGATCACAGAGTGTTGCAGACTAATTTATTTTGTATTACATTTTGGTTTGTTTTATGATTTCTCTCATTTATTTCAATTGTTTTATGCAACATGACATAGATGAAAATATATTTAATAGGGATGTATGTTTAGACCCTATATGAAATTGTATGCTGACTCAGGGAGGGAGGGGGAAGGAAGAGGGAAGGAAAGGGTGGAAGAGGAAAAAATTCAAATTATATGGAAGCAATTGTAGAACACTGAAAACAATAAAATGATAATAAAAAAGAGGACAAAGAGTTGGAGAGTTGGACATTCCTATTCAAAATCTATGTTAAATAGACAGCATTTTCACTCCAGTTTTAATGCTAGATTTCTAAACCTCATTCACTTTGTTTTGGAAAAAAATGTATCTTCCTGATGATTGTAACAATTAGGATGATATACATGATATCCTTATTCTGCATAGAAATGCCAATCATACAACATATGTGACAAAATAATTTAAAAAATTATGCTCAATTTCTTCATTTTTCAAAATAGTTTCAATGACATAACATTTTTTTTTACTCTGTGATTCACTGTTGTCTACCTATTGCCTTTCCTTACAAAAATACATACTCTTTAATAAAAATTTTGTTAGCTTCCCTGATTTGTTCAAGATGGGGCAAATCAGCTGGCCATGTGTCTTTTCTTTAAATTATGAGGGAATTTGCTTTGAGGGTGAGTCAATACCAAGGAAATTTGTTCTAGGAAATAAACTCAGAAGATTTGACAACTAGTAATGTAGACATCTGGTAATATGGTCAAATTACCTAATTCAGTAGGCTGCATGAAAAATTGCATTACATAACACATAATAGAGATAAATATACATTTTAAAGTGAATTTGAGTCATCATGCGAAATAGATTATTTTATAAATTCTAAATGAATCCTGAAATATTATAATATTTCTGGAGAACTATTTCTACTCTCCATTATATGTACCACTGTGATATTTTGAATGAGTCTGTAGTTTCCTTGTAATGTAAACTCCCACCACCCAAGCAGTTCATAACCTCTTACCTGACCATCTTCTGTAACTGTATTAGACATAGGGCCTGGGTCTGAGATTTTATTTATATAAAAAACTCTAGGGTTAAGCTCTACTGATGTAGGTTAACAGCTTCTCTGAAACTTGTAGTCTTTGAAAGTAACTTAGAGATCTGAGGCACTGAATGAAATGCTCAGGGTCACTTAGCCTCTAATTAGGTGTTTGTCATATGTGAAATCTTTAGATTCAGGTGTTCTTGGCATTGTAGCTTGATCTCTATCCACTATATCACGTTGCTCTTAACACATAAGATCTAGTTCTATGTAAATCCTTCAAAAATTTTGTGCCTTATATTTAGGATGCCATTCTCTACTTCTTTTTCTATCTAGTAATCACCCATATGATAACCAATCTGCCAATCTGTCATGTTTATTTCTACTACTAAACATTCTCACTATTTTTTTAGATTTATTTTAAGTTTTCAACATTCATTTACAAAAAATTTTGAGTTCCAAATTTTCTCCCCATCTCTCCCCTCCCCAAAATACCTTGCATTCTGATTACCCCTTCCACCAATGTACCCTCTCTTTTAACACCCCTGCCTTACTTTATCCCCATCTTCTCTCTTGTCCTGTAGGGCAAGATAAATTTTTATATCTCTTTACTCATATTTTTATTTCCCAGTTGTACACAAAAACTTCTCAACATTTGTTCGTAAAACTTTGAGTTTCAACTTCTCTTCCTTTCTCCCTCCCTCCCTATACCCACTGAGAAAGCAAGCAATTCAATATAGGCTATATATGTGTAGTTTTGCATATGACTTCCATAGTAGTCATGTTGAGTAAAACTAACTATATTTCCCTCCATTCTATCCTGCCCTCCATTTCTTTTATTCTCTCCTTTGACCTTGTCCTTCCCCAAGAGTTTTTACTTCTATTTCTCCCTCTTCTCATTTGTCTTTCCTTGCATCATCCCCCTCACCCTCCTTATCCCTTATCCCCTTCTTCCATACTTTCCTGTAGTGTAAGATAGATACTCATACCAAATTGAGTGCGCCTATTATTCCTTCCTTGAGCCAAATGTGATGAGAGTAAGCATCACTTGTTCTCTCTAACCTCTACCCTCTTCCCCTCCATTAGAAAACTTTTTCTTGTCTCTTCTATCAGAGATAATTTGCCCCATTCCATTTCTCCCTTTCTCCTCTCAATATATTCCTCTCTCTCCTCTTAATTTTTAGTTATTATGCCTTCCTATTCAAATCACCGTGTTCTTTCTGTCTCTCTGTCTCTCTCTCTCTCTGTCTCTCTCTCTCTCTCTCTCTCTCTCTCTCTCTCTCTCTCTATATATATATATATATATATATACATATACATATACACTTGTGTGTGTGTGTGTGTGAATGTAATCCCTGAAACTACCCAAATACTGAGAAAAGTTTCAAGAGTTACAAATATTATCTTTCCATGTAGGAATGTAAACAGCTCAACTTTAGTAATTGCTTTGTGATTTATCTTTCCTGTTTACCTATTCATGCTTCTCTTTCTTCGTGTGTTTGAAAGTCAGATTTTCTATTCATTTGTGGTCTTTTCATCAAGAATGCTCTAAAGTCCTCTGTTTCATTGAATGACCATTTTTCCCCCTGAAGTATTATACTCAGTTTTGCTGGATAGATGATTCTTTGTTTTAATCCTATTTCTCTTGACTTTTTGGAATATCATGTTCCAAGACCGTCAGTCACTTAATGTAGAAGGTTGTAGATAATGTGTTACACTGATTGTATTTCCACAATACTCTAATTGTTACTTTCTAGTTGCAATATTTTCTCGATCTGGGAACTCTGGAATCTGGCTACCGTATTCCTAGGAGCTTCTCTTTTTGGATCTCTTTCAGGAGGTGATGGGTTAATTCTTTCAATATTTATTTTGCCCTCTGGTTCTAGAATATCAGGGAAATTTTCCTTGATAATTTCATGAAAGATGATATCTAGGCTGTTTTTTTTTTATCATGACTTTCAGGTAGTCCCATAATTCTTAAATTATCTCTTCTGGATCCATTTTCCAATTCAGTTGATTTTTTTAATGAGATATTTCACATTATCTTCCATTTTTTCATATTTTTGGTTTTGTTTTGTAATTTCTTGGTTTCTCATAAAATCATTAGCTTCCACCTGTTCCATTCTAGTTTTTAAAGAACTATATTCTTCAGTGAGCTTTTGAACCTCCTTTCCCATTTGGCTAATTCTTCTTTTTAAAGCATTCTTCTCATTGACTTTTTGGACCTCTTTTGCCACTTAAGCTAGCCTATTTTTAAAGGTGTTATTTTCATCACATTTTCTTTTGGGTCTCCTTTAGCAAGTTGTTGAATCACTTGTCATGATTTTCTTGCTGCACTCTCATTTTACTTCCCAATTTTTCCTCTACCTCTCTTACTTGATTTTCAAAATCCTTTCTGAGCTCTTCCCAGGCCTGGGACCATTGAATATTTATTTTCGAGGTTTTGGATGCAGACACCTTGACTTTTATGTCTTCCCCTGATGGTAAACATTGTTCTTCCTCATCTGAAAGAATGGGAGAAAATACCTCTTCACCAAGAAAGCAACCTTTTGTAGTCTTATTTTTCCCCCTTTTGGGGCATTTCCTCAACCAATTACTTGAGTTTTGGTCCTTTCTCAAGAGTAGTGTATATTCTGGGGACCTGTAAGATCTCAGTTCCTCCAAGGTGGTACAATCAAGCGAGAGGAATTTACTCCCTGGACTGGCTCCTGGTTGAGGTTCAGATCAGAGAAGAGGGAAGAGGTAGAGTATGTGTATCTTTCTACTTTGCCATCTTGGCTCCACCTCCCACTTTATTTTTTTTCATAGATCTCATTATGACTTTTTATATAGCATTTGCCACATTCTTGCTTTACTGATATGTAATTCACCCTTTTTATGTGCTTATTATTATGTCATTTAATTATTGTTGATGTGACATTTAGTTTGAAGCCTTCTGAGATGGTAATTTTCAATGATTCTCACATATATAAAATGATGAGGGAAATGGTGTTCATCAGAAGATGGAATTCTATATCATTTAGCAACTTGAAATTATTGAAAATGATGTGATGGTTTTCCAGATTTGATGTAACTCCACCCCACTAACCTATTCAATTCTAAACTCTGCACGTTGTTCATCTGTAGTCCATCTGCTCAAAATATACTTTCTCACAAATCAACTCATCAGAATGTATATTCAATTGAATTTCATATTCAAGTCCATATGTGAAGTCATTGGTTACAGCAAATAGATAAATTTTGATTGCTGTGGCTAAGTTCACTTAGCTTAGTAGCATACTTTCCAGAGATACACATGTAGATGACAAGATTGTAACACACATTGCCAGAGCTAGCTCAGTTTTTAGTAGACAAAAAAGGAAAGTGTATTAAAGAAGCAATATTAGCCTATCAAAGTGAATGTCTAGAAAGTCATCATGCTGACCTCATTCTTTTATGCCTGTGAAACCTAGACAGTATACAAACACAATGCCAGTAAACTGAATGGCTTCCATTTGAATTGTCTTAGGAAGATTCTGAAAATCATTCTGGCAAGATAAGGTAAAAGACACGGGTGTCCTTTCCTGAGCTAAAATGCCACCCATTCAAATTTTACTGTAGAAAATGCAATGTCAAGATCTAGTCACAGTTTTTGAATGAGAAATACATTTTCTGAGTACTTTGAGAAGAACTCACAGAAGGCACATGTGCATGGAAGTCAAAAGAAATGATACAAAGTCTCAAGGTCCATTTGAGGAACATTGATATCAATTGTGAAACATGGAAGGCACTGGCACAAAATTGTTCAGCATAGTATGCCCACATCAAAGAAAGAACTGTGCTTTATGAGCAAAACAGAATTGTGGTACCTGAAAAGAAATGTGAAATATGAAAATTTAATGGTCTCCCTCCCAAATGATTCATTTGTGCCCAACTAATGGTGGAAACTTAGGAGCTTATATTGGTATGATCAGCTATAGTTGGACATATTGTACACTGACTGTGACATTGTGCTGTCAGGACCTATTTTACAATGACCGTGATGTTGATTCTCTTCAAGGATAAAGGAAAATAACAGCAACAGCAAGGCCAAGTTAAATGACATTTTTCAGCTTCTTCTTGTTTTCCAGTGAAGTTGGTTAGAAAAATCTCCTATCATTATATATGTCATTCAGGAAGTTTAAGTGTTTCTGGCCACTCAGTTAAACTGTTATATCATATCCATACATGGATATTTAGAGATTTATGCCATGTTTCCTTCATTTCAAACCTCTGGATATAATGTATTTCAGAAGATGGGCAAATTCCTTAGGAGAAAAAATAATTCTTTGTTGTATGCCTTGTTAAACATCATCAAAAAGCAGAATAATAAAATAAATAGAGAGATGGTTGCATAGTTACAAAGTGCTGGTATAAAAAGCTACCTAGACTCCTAGATCTGGGCACATCATTCAACTATTTTATTATTATAATATTTTATTTTTCCAATCACATATAAAATATTTTTAACATCATTTTTTGTTATTTTAAGCTCTAACTTCTCTCTCCCTCTCTCACCTCTCCCCTCATTGAAAAGACAAGCTGATGCAAAACATATTTCCATATTAGAAATGTTATGAATGAAAACACACATCAAAGAATACAAGAAAAATGAGGTGTAAAAATATATTTTTTGATCTGTGTTCAAACCCTACAAGTTCTTTCACTGCAGGAGAATAGTATTTTTCATCTTAATGACTTTGGAATTGTCTTGGATCTTTTTTATTTCTGAGAACAGGTAAATAAGAAGTGTTCAGTGTACAAAATTATTGCTTTTTATATGATGCTCTCCTAATTCTGCTCATTTCACTTTGCATTAGTTCAAGTAAGTCTTGCTAGGTTTTTCTGAGAATATTCTGCCCATTATCTCTTACAACAAGAGTATACCATCATAATCATACACCACAACTTTATCAGCCATTCCCCAATTGATGGTCACTTATTCAGATTCCAGGTTTTGGCCATCATTTAAAGAGCTGCTATTAACATTTTTATATTTAAGTGGTTTTTTAATTTTTGTGGGGGATATAGACTTAGCAGTGATATTTCTGGATGAAATCAGTCAATGCTGATTTAGAGAATTTTTTCATATATATGACTATAGATAGCTTTTGTTTCTACCTATGAAAACTGTCTATTCACATCCTTTGACCATTTTTCATTTGGGAAATGACTTGTCTCCTTGTAAATTCAACCCAGTTCTTATAAATTTTAGAAATGAGACCTTTATTACAGATACTAGTTGTAAAAATCCTTTCCCAGTTTTCCTATTCCCTCCTGATCTTGGTTGGGTTAGCTTTGTTTGTGGAAAACTTTTCAACTTGATGTAATCAAAATTATCCATTTTGCATTTCATAATCTTCTCTATCTCCTATTTGATCATAAAATCCTCCATTCTCCAAAAATATGACAGATAAATTATTCATTTTTCCCCTAGGTTCTTTATAGTATTAGCCTTTATACCCAAATCATGCACCCATTTGGATTTATTCTGGTATATGGTGTCAGCCATTGGTCTATGGGCAGTCTCTATCATAGTTTTCCATTTCTCCCACCAGTTTTTGTAAAACGCTAAGTTCTTATTCTAGGAGCGAGGGTCCTTTTGTTTATGAAATAGTAGACTGCCATAGTCATTGATTACCATGTCTTATGTATCTAACCTATTCCACTAATGTTTTTCTCATTACTTAGATCTGACTTCATTTGTGCAAAAAGTGTTTTGTAATTGTATTCATGTAGTCCCTGGGTTTGTTTTGGTAGTTAAACCCCCAAATATTTTATAGTGTCTAGAATAACTTTAAATGGGTATTCTCTTTCTATATCTTGCTATTGTGCTTTGTTAGTAATATATAGAAATTCAGATGATTTATGTGGGTTTATTTTGTAACCTGCAACTTGACTCAAGTTGTTCATTATTTCAAGAATTTTTTTTACATGATTCTGTAGGATTCTCTAAGTATTCATTATATCATCTGCAAAGAATGATCAATTGCTTTCTTCTTTGAAATTTTCTAATTCCTTCTATTTATTTTCCTTCTCTTACAGATAAAGCTAAAATTTCTAGTACCATATTGAATAACAGTGGTGATAACAGAAATCCTTGTTTCACCTGCAATCTAATTATTCATGCATTTAGCTTATCCCCATTACATATAATACTTGATGATGGTTTTAAGTAGATATTACTAATTATTTTAAGAAAGGCTCCATTTATTCCTATGCTCTCCAGTATTTTTAGTAGGTATAAGTGTTGTATTTTGTCAAAAGCTTTTTATGCATCTATTAACATAATCATGTTTTTTTAGTTTTATTGTTGAAACAATCAATTATGATGAAGTTTTCCGAATATTGAACCAGCCCTGCATTCCTCGTATTAATGCTACCTGATCAAAATGTTTTATTCCCCTGATAAGTTGCTGTAATCTTTTTGCTAATATCTCATTTACAATTTTCGCATCTCTTTCATTAGGGAAATTAATCTAAAGTCTTCTTTCTTTGGCTCTTCCTGATTTAGGTATAGCTACCATATTTGGATCATAAAAAGAATTTGGTAGGACTCCTTTCTTGCCAATGTTCTCAAATTGTCTATATCATATTGGATTTATATGTTCCTTAAATGTTTGATAGAATTCATTTGTCAATCCATCTGGCTCTGGAGATTTTTTCCTAGGGATTTCATTGAGTGCTTGTTCATTTATTTTTCTAAGATAGGGTTATTTAAATTTTACTTCCTCTTCTGTTAATCTGTTCAATTTATATTTTTACTTCCTCTTCTGTTAATCTGTTCAGTTTATATTTTTCTAAATATTCAACCATTTTGCTAAGATCATCAAATTTATGGACATACAGTTGGGCAAAATAATTACTAATTACTGTTTTAACATCATCTTCACTGGAGTTGAATTCACCCTTTTTCATTTTTGATACCATTAATTTGTATTTCCTACTATTTCTTAAAATAAATGTATTATGCAAGTGGTTCACAATATTATTATCTACTGGCATTTATTTATTTCAGTAAGAGTTTCAACATACATTTATGTGCATCTTGCATGTGCAGAATATCAGAGGAAATTTAAAAACTTAAAAACTAGTAGGAGAATGTGGCATATATGGAAAAAAAAAGTTTGATGCAAATGATTCCACTGCAGAATGAAATATATCAAGTTTCTAAGAGACATAGACATCAAGCTTCTATTAAAGATTCAAAGAGGGAGGAGTATCATTGCTCACTGGAAGGATATAGGGGGGTTTCATGAACAGGATGGCATTTGAGCCAGGTCAAAAACTGGTGGAATAGAATTTCAGTATAAAGATAAAAGGAATAATCAAAGGCTTTTCTCTTGTAGTGAATGACATGAATCAAGACTTGATAGCACAGAGAGAAAAGTAAATATTTCTGTTTAGGTATAGCATAGGCCACCTTAGGGAAACATTGTACTAAGAGTTATGGATACAACTATGAAAGCAAAATGAACTTGGTCCTCAAGGATATTAATTTCAAAAGGAGGAGCAGAACACCCATGGGATAGTGGAATTGACAGTGATATTTTGGTCTGATTAAAAGGCATGAAGATAGGGTGGAAACAGCTGTAGGTTAGTTTGGATGGTTCTAGAAATATTTGAATCTCAACAATAAGAAGTCAAGAAAGCCAGGTAAGAGCTAGAGTGGTGAGATAAAAGTATAGGCTGAAAATGCCAATCAACCACAACATGAGAGGAAGATATACGTCTAGAGTACCTTCTAGGTTTTAGGGACAATAGGTGCCAAGGCACAGAGTAAGAAGATGACTCACCAATTTATGGAAAGAGATAATAGGACAATTTGGTTAGAACATGAGTTAAAAGGGGTTATTTAAAAGTCATGTGTTGGGAGGACTTAAATACCAGTCAATAAACTTAGATTTTATTTAGAAGTCACTAAGAGAAAAATGGCAATGGAAACAGTCTGGAAAGAAATTTTCCTGCGTGGCTCTTCCATGGGTCTCATGTGCTATAGCACTGCTTGCTAGTGCCCCTGTAGCAAGGATTGAATTTTCCATTAAAAGCTACATGTCTGATAATATGACCCTTCAGAGGCAATCCTAGCTTTATTTTTGATGCAGCCTTTGTTCTAAGATTCTACCATATTATCTTAGGAGTTAATTGGGATTCCAAAGTTAAGAAAATGTGATTTCTCCTCTTAAATTTGTTTATAAAACTTTATCTAGATCTCTTCTTTTGCTCTTTACTAATAAATTTCCAGGAAATCATTGAATGTGAGGATTATAATATTTTTCATATATATATGTATGTATGCATACATGTATATATTATATATATATATCTTACAATATATATTACGTATAATATATATTTTAACATATATATATATATATATTTGTTCCCTACTAATCTAAATGTTTAAATTCAATTATTGAGGTTCATGTTAGCAGCAATAGTCAGAAACCCTTAAGTTTCACTTGGTTTTGCTTGAAAAGTAATAGATCTGTGATAAATAACATTTAAGGAATAATATTGATCCTACAGGACCAATGGCTCAAGACATAGTATTTTTAAACTATTTATTAATCATATGTACTCTTAATAATGCCTCAATCAGTGTTTTATTGAATATTTAGCATTGTCATCTTAGGCACCATGTGACAGTTGCAAAGAAAAGAAATATAATGACATTTCTATTGGACTTGTGTAGGAATGTAAACTCAGTCATTAGCTCCCACTGATGGGTTTTTAATCATCTGTAATATTTTATGAGGTCAGGCAGTAAAGTGAAGATGAATTGTTATTTCCTAAACCTCTTAGATACCATAGGGAGAACATAACCCATATAAATCTTATGTCAAAATCCTTGTCTAAAATAAATAATGGGATTACACAGCTAAATATTTAGGTTACTGACTTCAAGTTTAACAAGACATGAATTCAGCTGTAAATGGTCCTTGTAAAAGTTTGAAGGAGATCAAACATTGTGCATGAGAAATCTATACTTTGGGAATTCATCACCATCAACTAGTACTAAGGCCAAACCAGGGCTTTCTCATGATACTGGGTATTAATACAAGTACTGAAAAGAGACTCATATAAAACAATGAAAAGAGGAAAATATAAGCTTATGTAGTTATTACAACATGTTGTTATTTGTGACCTATAAGAATATTAAACTCAGATCCTAATTCTATATGTAATTAATTTTCATATTTTAGGGAAGCTCAACATCTCAGATTTGTACTTGGAAGAAAAAAAATACAAACTAAAAATTTTCAAACCACAAGTAAAATAAATCTTTAAATCAACATTCATTGAAGATTTGTTATGTACATAATGATATAAGGAATATGATATTTTAATATGGCTCCTACCCTTAGGAACTTGCAGTATCACAAAAGTAGTACAATAATCATTCACAAATATTCATTGTTTTTTAAATCAATATAACAAGTCATAAAATAGTAGTATAGGATTTTCAGAGTTGGAGGAAAGAAAAAAACCAAGGAAGAGTAAGGAAAGAAGGAAACAAACATTTATTAAGCACCAACTTCAGTGGAGATTATGCCCAGATTTAAGGTGTATATATATATATATATATATATATATATATATATATATATATATATATATATATATATATATATATATATATATATATATCTGATAAACATTTCTGAAAGAACTATGGAGACAGGTTTATAACATATTACAGGAGCCAGTAACAAAAAAAAAAAAAAGGAAAAAAATTCCAAAGTAAAAGAAATTTGAGAAAAGAAGAAAAGTGGAAGGTGAAAAGGAAAGTAATAACTAACTGAGTGGAAAATTCAAGAGAATAATGAGGTATGATTTTTTTCTTAAATGAGTAAAGTAAAGAAAGAAGAAAACAGTATAATAGGAAAGACATTCTATCTAAGAAAAACAAAAATATCAAGGAAATGTTTCCTATAAAAAGGTCATGAGAAAAGATAAAAATCATAGGAACTTAATGGAAATAGAAAAAATCAAGAAGTAGCAAAAATTTACAGAAGAAAGATATTAACATCACAAATAACTATGGTGGTGCAATTACTGATCTAGAGCCAGACATCCTGAAAAATGAAATCAAATAGGCCAGCAATGACAATAATAAGTCTGGTGAAGGTGATGGATTTCTAGCTGAGTTCATTAAAATTATAAAGAAATGATGGCATTAAAGTGCTGTACTCAACATGTCAGCAAATTTGGAAAACTCAACAGTGGGCATTGGATTAGAAAAATGAGCCAATTCTAAAGAAAAACAATGGGAAGAGGGGGGCAGAGTAAAAGCAAGGACTTCCCTGAGCTCTACCCCAAAGTCATCTAAATACTGTAAAAAATGACTCTAAACAAACTCTGAAGCTGTAAACACACAAGATGACAGGGTGAAACAAAACTCAGCCCAAGACAACCTTGAAAATTGATAAGAATTGTCTTTTGCACTGAACAGGAAGTGAAGCACAGTCTGTTGTGGGCTGCACAGACACAGACTGTCCCTAGAAGGCCCCAGGGGACTGAATCATTGGCAGCTTTGGCAGTTTCTAGACTTCTCAACCCACAAACACCAAAAAACTCAGTGGGTAAAATCTGTGGAACAGGGTGAAAGAGGAAAGCATGTTCTGGCCAGTTGTCCCTAGCATCAAAGTGGTGAAGGGAGGTGGTGGTGGTGCCCATTGGTGGCAGGTGTAGTAGCAGCAGTGAAGGCTGATTCTGAAGCTCTGTGCCCACAGAAGGTGGGGAGTAGAGTGGCTGACACAAAATCCGTGAAGCCTAGGAAAGTGCCCCCATGAGCAACTTCACTGGAAGCAGAGTCCTACCTTGACAGAAAGTCAAGTATTTGGTTGGGAATATGAGTAAACATCATAAAGAAACTCAGAATATAGAATCTCAGTTTGGTGACAAGGAATATCAGGGCATACCACCAGAAAATGACAGCACAGTCAAAACTCCTACATCAAAAGCCTCCAAGAGGAATATGAACTGTTCTCTGACCATTAAAGAGCTCAAAACGTATTTTGAATATCATTGAAGAGAAGTTGAGAAAACCTTGAGAAGAAAAATGAGAGTGATGCAAAGAAAATCATGAAAATCATGACCTCAGAGATGCCTGGGAGGACTTATATGAACTGATTTTAAGTGAAATGGGCAGAACCAGGAGAACATTGTATACAGTATCAGTCACAGAGTACAAGGACTGTTTCTGGTAGAAGTAGCCATTCACAACAATACAAGGACTTAAAACATTCCAAAAGGACTTTTGAGGCAAAATGCCATCCACATTCAGAAAGAGAAATCATAAAAGACTTATTAAAGTTGAACTGTTTACATTCCTAAATGGAAAGATGATATTTGTAACTCATGAGACCTTTCTCAGTATTAGGGTAGGGTAGTTGGAGGAAATAGGTAGGTAGGTAGGTAGATGATAGATAGATAGATAGATAGATAGATAGATAGATAGATAGATAGATAGATAGATAGATAGATAGATAGATAGATGGCACAGGGGGAGTTGAACATGAAGGGTTAATAGCTAAAAAGTAAAATTAAGGGGTGAGAGATGAACATATTGGGAGAAGAAGAAAGACAGAGAGAGAATGTAGTAAATTATCTCACATAAAAGAGGCACTAGAAAGCTTTTACAATGTAGGGGGAGATGGGGGAGGTGATAAGGAATGAGTGAACCTTACTCTCTTTGGATGTGGCTTAAGGAGGGTATAACATATACACTCAATTGGGTACCTTACCCTATAGGAAAGTTGGGGCAAGGGGATAATGGGGGAGTTTAGCAGAAGGGAGGGCAAATTGGGGCAGGGGTAGTTAGAAGCAAACACTTTAGAAAAGGGACAGAGTCAAAGGAGAAAATGGGAGGGAGTGGGATAGGATGGAGAGAAATATAGTTAGTGTTTCACAACATGACTATAATGGAAATACTTTGCATAACTATACATGTATAACTTATATTGAACTGCTTGCCTTCTTGATGGGGGTGGGTGGGGAGGGAAGAAGGGAAACAATTTGGAACTCAAGTTTTAAAAACAAATGTTAAATATTGTTTTTACATGAAACTGGGAAGTACTATATACAGCCAACGTGATATAGAAAACTATCTTGCCCTTCAAGAAAGTAAAGGGGAAGAGTATAAAAGAGGAATGATAAAACGGAGGGAAGACTTGGAGAAGGTGTAATCAGAATGCATATCATCTTGGGGTGAGAGGGTAAAGATGGGGAGAAAATTTGGAACTTGAAATCTTGTGGAAATTAATGTTTGAAACTAAATAAAATAAATTTAAATTAAAAAAAGAATAACAATGCCACAAAGTGTTCAAATAATTATACAACAGTACTCATTTCATAGATTCTACAAGCTAGGCTTCAGCAAAATGTGAATGGAGAATTACTAATAATATCAGACTGATTTTTGAAAAGTGGGAGGAATGAGAGACTAAATTGCTAATATTTTCTGGGTTATGATAAAGGAAGACAGTTTCAGAAAATATACAAAAAAAAACATCTACTGCTTCATTTACTATATTGAAGTCTTTGACTGTGTGGATCACAGAAAATGTAGCAATTCCTCAAAGAGATGGGAGTATCAGATCATCTGATTTTGTCTCCTGAGGAATCTATAGAGGGTCATGAAGCAACAGTTAAATGGAACATGGAACCACTAATTATTTTAAGATTGGGAAAAGAGTATGCCAAGGTTGTATATCGTCATCTTATTTATTTAACTCACATACAGAGTACATTAAAATGCCAAGTTGGATGAATCAAAACCTGAAATTAAGTATGTTATGAGAAATATGAAAATCTCAGATATTCGGATGATACCACTTTGATGGCAGAAAGTGAAGAAGTAAGAAGTCCCTTGATGAGAGTGAAAGAAGAGAATGTCCCTGACCTGAAGCTCAACATTAAAAAAAATGATAGGAAAAGAACATGGCAACTGGTCTCAGAACTTCCTGGAACATACAAGAAGACTTTATATTTTTGAGTTCAGATGTTTTAGATCACTGATTCATATCATTGATTCAGAGATTTTAAAGAATTATTTTCTTCAGTGAGCTTTTGAACCCCCTTTTCCATTAGGCTAATTCTGCTTTTTAAAGCCTTCTTCTCCTCATTGGCTTTTTGGACCTTTTTTCCAGTTGAGGTAGCCTATTTTTAAAGGTGTTATTTTCCTCATCATTTTTTGAGTCTCCTTTAGCAAGCTGTTGACTCACTTTTCAAGCTCTTCCATGGCCTGAGCCCATTGTATATTCATTTTGGAAGTACTGGATGCAGAAGGCTTGGTTTCCTCTGACAGTATACTTTGTCCTTCCTCATCTGAAAGGATGGAAGGTTCACCAAGAAAGTAACCTTCTTCTGTCTTGTTTTTTCCCTGTTTTGGGCATTTTCCCAGTCAGTTACTTGACTTCTGAATCCTTTGTCAAGAAAAGGGTCCGAGTGTTCCTTCTCACCCCAGGCCCTTGCTCAGGGCTGAGATTCAGATCAACTGCTGAATTCCCCCAGGGGATTTATGCTCAGTGCTCCAACAACAGAACAATGGACCCCAGCTGCTGCCTGCCTGCTATGGCTTCCAGAAACCTCTGCTGCCCAGACTGCACCTCCACCTTGGGCCAGGGACAGGGTTAGGCTCTGCTCCCTTCTCACTCAGGTTGAAAAAGCCCTCTCACTGAACTTTGGTGCCTGTGGGATGAGGGATCTGCTAGCTGCTGCCTATTCTGGGGATTTAATCCCTGAAACCTGCTCTTGTCCTGCTCCTCCCAGAGTCCCAAGCTGGGGTGGACTCCACTCTGTGTCAGGTGTGATAGACATTTCCTGTTGGCCTTCCAGGTTACCCTGGGCTGGAAATCTCCACTCTGTCTTTCTGTGACTTCTGCTACTCTAGAATTTGTTGAGAGTCTTTCTTTACAGGTATTTTATGGGCTGTGGGAAAGAGCTAAGGTACATATGTCTTTCTACTTCACCGTCTTGGCTCTGCCCCCTCCATTAGTAATTTTTGAATGTAAGAGTTGAGTGATAAGAAAATTTGAATGTCACTGACTTGAGTTTTTGAAGTGTGGTGCTGGAGAAGAATTCTGAGAGGCCCTTGGATATCAAGGAAATCTTATCAGTCAATACTTAAAAAAAATTATTTCAGGCTATGCATTGGAAGGACAACTGTTGAAGCTGAAATTTCCAAAGTTTGGTCACATAATGAGAATAGGAATCATTGGCAAAAACTTGGATGCTGAAAAAAATTAAAGGGAAAAATGTAAGGGGATAGGCAAGGATGATATGGATAGATTGAACATGCTCAGTTGAAAGTGGAAGCTATAAGAGCCTGGCATGCTATGGTCCATGAGGTCATGGATAGCTGTACCTAACTGAATGACAACAAAACAACAAAATGTGACAGGCACTGCATTATGCCTCTTTGCTAAAATTACTTCATTTGATCTTGATGACACAATAACTCTGAGAGATATATGTTGTTATTACACCCATTTTGTAGTTGGAAAAAGTAAGGAATACAGAAATTAAATGACTTGCCCAGTGTTACACAGCTAGTAAGTCTCTGAGTTTGAATTTGAGTTCATTTCTTCCTGATTCCAGGTGGGTGCAGCAATCTATCAGCTACTCTACCTAGCTGATTCACAGTTGGAAAAAAAGAAAGCCATCATAGAAAAGGGTTTTAAAGTCCATTATAAACTGCCTGCCTCCTACCTTTGTAGTCTTCTTGCATCTTACTCCAGTCCATGTAGTTTGTGATCCAGTGACACTATGCCTCCTTATTCTTTTTCTTATATGTCATTCTGTCTCCTGACCCCAAGTATATCATTAACTTTCCCTCATATCTTGAACTCCTCATTTCTGTCTTCTGTCTTCCCTGACATCTTAGTTAAAGCTCCAGATTTAATAAATGGATGTTACCTGCACCTATGAATCAGTCCTAGAATGGAGGTAGATGTCCTGATAATTATGGATCTCTTAAAGTACTTCATTTGGGAGCATCTAGATGTTTGACAAAAATATTTTTTACATCATACATCTGGATAGTTTTGCCCCATCATTTTTCAGTGCTGACATAGGCCTAGAGGAGGGAGTATCATCAGTCATTTAGTAAAATAAGCCATGGCAATGAAATAATTTGCATATGTGCCCCATATTTTAGGAATTAAAAGATTAACATTCTGGGTCACAGATGCTGCTGATTTGGTGAAGTGTATAAATGGACACTGAGCTGAGTCATGAGACAGCAGAATATAACTTTTATCTCCCAAATGGTGAGGTCAGGAAGCACATATTTAGCATTGTCTACATTATTTATGACCACAGTAGTCACATAGATAAATGCCTTTATGATGCTTTTAAAATGGAAGGGTGATGTTAGATGCTCAAACAGATGGCAACATAAATATGTATAATACACTGTTCCTTTTCCTTAAGCTTTTAGTAAACAACAATTTTAATTAGATTATACGAAATCATACTCTGAAAATTACTAAAACTTTTTAATTAATTAAGGAGAAGTAACATTTTAACTTTGAAGGTTATGAATGATCCTCTAGATAGCATATGGGTAATAGATCCGAAATAATGAATAGAAATGATGATCATGTTGTTAGATACATTTTTTTTCCACTAAAATGTACTAGATATTTTTATAGGGTACATTCTTCTTAATTTAATAAATACAATTTGTTACCTGATATTCAAAGTACCGAATGACTAAATGGAAATCAAGGTGTAAGTTTACAGCAGGTTTTTTTAATTGTTTAATTTTGCTAACTATGCAATGATAGATCTGTCATCTCCCCCCTTTTACATGTATTTATAATGCTTGGATCACAGGTCATCCTGACATAAGAGAGTACTGAATTTGGATTCAGTAGTTATGGAGCTGAATCCCTGCCCTGCCTCTAAAATAGATAAATAGCTGGGGATAAGCTACATAGATTACCTGATAGGGTTGCTATGAAGAAACACTTTCTAAATTATAAGGTGATCTGGAAATATGAATTTCTACTATTTAGTTGACTTTCTTAGGAGCCCAGATGAGGATGTGAAAAGGATATCTATTACAGTTATCTCATTTTATAGACGATGAAACTGAAGTTCAGGGATGTTAAGTGGCTTGCTGAAGGTTATATAGATAATAAGGAATAGGGGAAATGAACCTTAGTTTTCAGTCTCCAGAGATAATCGTCTTTTCATTGTCCCAGGATGTTTCAGTAAAGGGTAGGGGAAATAAAGAAGGTAGAGACAATTAAACATAATAATATGCTTTCACAATTAAGAGAGAAGAAAATATGTTGATATTAGCATCTTGAAAATAGCTCCAAACACCAATACATGTGAAAAATAACAGAAATATTTAAGACATATGAGCAAATTCCTTTTGACTTCCTTAGAATTACAGCATGGATTATCAAAGATCTCCCTTCTGTCTCCATTTTCCTTTCCCCTCAATAAATGTATACCTTCATGTAGTTATACGTTAAATTTTAACTCTCTGTATCCTTTTTAAAAACTGTAGTTCACAAGTAGGTTTTTAATTTCCTTTATACCAAATTCTTAAAGGAGACCACAATTCACATTATGAGGGTTAGTCAAACAATGTTTTGGTGAACAGCTGCTGGAAGATATATTGGGAGGAAGCCTTGAAAATTGGCCAAAATAGCAGATATGTTTCCATCTTGGTAAATTTAATAAAATAGTTTATCTCAATGATATTACTGTTTCACCAAGCTGAATTGGATGGTGAGCATATGGTGGAAGATAAATAAGTATGTGATTGTGGCTGAAAAGCTGAGACAAATGAAGAGACCAAAGGATAGCAAAGGAAATCATTTTGATAATTTAGTTGATTCAGCATATTCTAGTCAGACATTGACTCATTCTATCAACAAACATTTAAGTATCTATCATGTACCAGGCATTCTGTTATGTGCTGAGGATACAAAAAGAAAGTATTGGTACTTACCCCTTAATTAGATTGTACTTCATGGAGGAAACAAGTACACATATAAGTAAATACAAAATAAGTACAAGTAAATACAAATAATTTTGATAGTGATGACAGCAGGTGGGTACAGTAATCGAAGACTCTACCTTTGCCACTGATTTAGACAATGATGCATTCATAATAGCAAAAATCTAGTACAGTGTGTAACTGCTGGGCTTGAAGTGCGGAAAATTTTGGTTGAAAGAGAGTCTCATACTAACTCGGTGTTTCTGGACAACTCACTCACTTTCTGTCTTTCTTAGGCAACTGCACACCTTATTTACTCACTACATTAATGGATGGAGATGAAAGGATTGCCCAGACTGGAAATTTTGTTTTTGTTTTTGCTGACATTCACACATTCTTAATGTATGTCATGAGCCTATAACATAACAATAAAATTGAGATAAATATGTCACTCAATACATAGAACTTTGAACTTGGAGTTAGAAAGACCTAGGTTCAAATCCTTTCTTTAATACTTTCCAACTATAAGACGCTGGGTAAGTCACTTTCCATTTCTATGCTTTTATCATTTGTGAAATGAGCATATTAATAGCACCTACATCCCTGAATTTTTGTAGGAGGAAAAGGTAAATTTTGTAAAGTGCTTTGAAAACCTAAAAACGTTAACCTAAAAACCCCCTAAAAATGCGCCTTGCCCGTTGAATTTTTTATTAGCCATTTGGACAAGCAGGAAAGGACCAATTACCAGTATGTGGGTATGTATACACTGGAAAAATATGCATATACACATGCATACTCTCTTTCTCTCTCTCCATATATATATACATACACATACATATATGTGTATATACATGTGTGTACATATGTGTATGTGTGTATACATGCATAAACACAATTTCTAGGGTCAATTTGGAAGCTCATATTTTATGCCCTATGCTCCTAGATTTGAGCATTCTTGACAGAATAAAATCATAAACATCACAACACAGAGAGAGATAGTAGCATAATATATACACAGTCAGCTTTGGCTTGTGGAAGAACTGGGATCGTGTTATTTTCACTATATAATGGTTATAGTATTTCATTTAACCTCTCAGTGCCTGAACCTCATGTCTAAGAATATCAGTTGTAGATGTAGAGTCCATGTGCACTGGTTCAGCAAGCTCCTCTAAAAATTATATAATAAAATGACAAGACATGATCAAAATATGCAAGTAAAATCCCAGCAGTGGAATATTAACTCACATACAGCAGAAAAAGTGAGTTTCAGGCAATGGATAATTTTTTTGTTCCTTTGCAAAATTCTACAAGATTATAAACTCAGCCTTCAGGCCCTCCTCCTCATTGGCAAGACCCTTCTACACATGTTCATAGTTGATATGGTACTATAAATGCCTAAAAAATTTTGAAGCAATTAAAACTGCCTAATAGAATACTTCCCTCCAAATTTTTTTTTTCAAGAGCAAAAAGAGAAAGAGATAATTCTTCAAATGAATTTGGATAACTGTCCAAGTAATTGCTTACTTGGTAAACCCATGTATACTTTCACATATTTTATGCCCTCAATATTTTTAAAAGAAATTTAATAAATATATCTATTTCTTGCACTTCCCCCATCTCCTTACATATACACAGATATCTGAATGTTTTTTTCTTATTATTTTGAAATAGTAAATCTGTTGCCACTATATCCCTCTCTTGGCAAAATATGCTTTTGCTTTCCCTATAAGAGGCAAAATATTTGTCATGGGCACTTTGGCAATATTATGAAACCTTTTTACTGCTTCATAAAACAGTGTTTGTAAGTATGTAAAACAAAATACAAAGTATTGCAAAGGAAAACATTTCATTGAAATACAATTATTTTTTTTAAAAAGTTCATGAACCCCACACTAAGGCCTTCTTCTCAAAAATGTATCCCCCAATAGTATCTGCCAATGCATATATATTTCTTTCATATTTCCTTTCAAATTCTAAGCAAATATCACTTCCTTTGCAAAAATTAATTAGCTACTCCAATTAAGTTCAACATCTCTACCAATTCTGAATCTCTCTAGTTAATGTACGATAACAGGGTTCAGAGAAGGAAACTGATGGATGCTATATTTCTTACCTCCATCCAGATATAAGGAAAACAAATAAAGTTGTAGTGACTTGCCCAAGATTCTTTATGTAGTTAGCCCACAGTTTTCTACATTGAGATATATAGAAGTTTCTATGCTGGCCTATATGACTTCAGTGTCCTGTTTAATGTCTACTTCTTTCTAACATCTAATAAGAGAGACCAACAGTGACCAACTATAACTGGAATTCATTTAACTACAATTAGTAAAATATTAGACATATTGAAACAAAATATTAAATATGATTTCTTGCACACTCTCCAAGGGTCAAAAGATTTGGCCATTTAATATACAAATTACCCTCTCCAGCTTTCAAACAAGGCTGATGAATAGTTTTAGGATAGTGCATTGGTTACATTTTCTGAACAAAGGCTAAGTACAGCCAAACTGATTCTGCTTGAAGCATTTAGTCTTACCATTACCAATTAAATTTTCTTCCAGTTGCTTGAATAGGATCACCATTCAAAGAAACATTTTCTCAAAAATGTTATAGTACAGTAGATTGCAAGAAACATCAGTATCTTGGAAAACAGAATGAATAATAGCTAGACACAGATGTGAATGGTGAATTAGGTACATGTTTTTGACATGTTTTTTTCCCAGAATATTTGCAAAAATTTCAAATTCAAGGAAGATATTCTCCTTCAATATGTCTAATATTTTACTAAGGGTACTTAAATGAGTACAGCTCCAAATTGACATTTTTTTGACAAACTGACAAACTGACAAATTCCAGTTACTTTGCTGTTTTAGCTGTACATTAAAATGAAAATTTATGAAATTTATGAAAATTTAGACTGTCAGACTTTGTATATGTTTTTTTCCATGGTCAGCAGAGTTCTTTCAATGTTTCTTGTAATCACCAGTATTTTTATAGTGCATAAAGCTTTGCAAAGCATTTAATCAATGTTTCCTTTGATTCTCACAGCATCTCTGGGGAGTAGTTTCTATTATTGTACTGATTTTGCAGATGAGGAAACTGAGATAATTAGGGGTTTAATGACTTGCCCAGGGTGACACAGCAAGTTCATGTCCAAGGCAGGATTCAAACTCAGGACTTCTAAGCTCTAATTCCATTACTCTATCAACACCTAACTCCCTGTAAATTTTCCAGTTATTCCTGTCCAGCCTCCTCAAAGATCACAGAGTGAATACCATTTTCCTATTTAGAATTTCTATTATATCATATTTAAGAGAAACTTCTAAGTTAAAATGTCACTAAAACCAGCTGGGAGCTAAAAAAAAGTACATTTGGCCTCATAACATTTCTTGGCATGAAAATTCCTGAACATGTTTCATGAAGAGAATTTTACCTTTCAACAAAGAATACTTGCTCTGTGTCCTAATTCTCTCCTAAATATTTATTTTTATTTCAATTTCAAGAAATATGAGGGAAGGAAATTAATGACTTTACCCTCTTGTTCAACCTCCATCCCCTGGCTGAGGCATTACCCTTATAATGCAATTGAAGCAGTGTAAGATCATGCATTCACATTAGCAAGAAAAGAAAGTACCTTACCCTCAAAGAGTTGGATCTGAAAGGGAAATCATGGAGCCTCTATTTCAGCCTCTTAATTTTACAGCTGAAGAAATAAGGCTTAGACAAACAAAATGACTTAACCAAAGACATACAGGTAGTAAATGAGGGATAGGGCTTAATGTCCTCTGGATAGCTAGCACAATTATAGTCAGAAACAATTGGTGTACTATGTCAATTCTTTGAATATTAAGGCTCTCAAAATCCTCTGAATTGAGATGCAATTCCTGTCCTTTATTTTTTATATACTTGTCCCTGTTTAGTCTGTGTGTGACAATTAATATTATCATAATTATGTAAATATTTCTCCTGCCTACACTCAGTAAATTCTCTGCCAACATCCCAAGAAACAAACAAAATAACTTTTTTATTTATGTAAAATAGCACACTAAATAATTAGGAAATACCCCTCAAACTCCATTCATAGGATGAGTACAATCTTTGACAGATTCTGATGATGCCAGTGGAGGAGAGACCAATCCTCAGGAAGTTCATTATCCAAGTTCTTTCCTCAGCTTGAACACTATTTTCAGCTCAATTTCTTAACAGTTTGATGCGTGTCATTGCTCCTCACTTTGGTTTCCTTAGTTGCGGATACTCTGTTTATAAGTCTTTCATGTACTTCTTCTCTGCAGAGCTTCTGCCATTGTCTGCTGCTAGATTTCTTAATAGAACTACTGCTTTCTGATATTACTATGTTGAGTTGCTGGGACTGCTTCCTCAAAAGGAATGTTATGTTTCTCTTTTCAGACTGTCAAAAATGTCTAGGACCACTGGGCATTTTCAAGCATTTTTGTAAGTCCTATCCTTCCTAGTCGATATAGGAGTCCTTCAGGTCAAGATTTTTATTTTACTCCCCCAAAACAAGCAAACTCATTTCCATGAAAATCCCCTCATACTTATTTCTATTTTGGTTGGGACAGGGAAATTCCTTCAAACTCCCATATTATGCTAGGGATGCAACACTATAAAAGGTTATGCCAGTTAGATTCAAGTTTAGACAGGCAGGGCTAGGGTAGAAGAGCAAATTTTGCACTGAAATCTCATAGGTTTCCCATGTCATTGTTTCCCATGTGTAGAGATAGATGCATGAATGAGTGCCTGAGAGATTATATGATTTCTCCTGAGTCCAAAAGACACATAATGGCCAAGCTTGGATTCTAAGATTCAAGACTTCCAGACCAATGTGTGTGTATATGTGCTATCTTGTGTATCTTTCTTTATATTCATAAGAGTTTTTCAATCTTGAGATCAGGGGACAATTTATCCTACCACAAGTATCTGTCATGCACAGATTGGCTTGTTAATGCAAAGCTCTGCCATAGGTATGATGCAGTTTGCTTGTATCTTTGTCAAGAGTCCTTCATAAATCAGAGGAATACTTATTTAGACTTTGTCTTTCCTGAAATACAAAAATCTACATAAAAATGTTCTTGGTAACCCATTGAATGTAGCAGGTTTTCAGTCAGTTTTACTAAGGCATATATCTCCTCTGCTTAGGAATATTGACTGTTCACAGTATACACAGTTCATTCTTCTCTGGTTTAGCTGTCATTATTAACTTGAACCTGAATCATACAAAAAGTATCATACCTGGTGCTCTCATTCATTCATATGTAAAAAAAACATTATAGGTCTTATTAACTTCAAGAGGGTGAATGACACTAAAAATGACATTTCATACATTATATACAAAAGTGGAAATGACATGCATTCAATTTTGATCGTAACTCTTACTTTCGAAAAGTATGTTATTTAGTGGATTGCCCTAATTAGCCCTTCAGTCAGTTCAGAGCCTTTGCCCAAAGGAGGTCAGAGCCTCTCTTCTTAAAGCATCATGACATACCTTATTCTCACTTCTCAGTTTTGTTCTAGTTCCTGAAGTAGAATTGAAGTGTTTTCCTGGAATTTTCTTTGACTCACCTTTAGGCCCATTTGTGCTCTCTGCTACTTCAGCTCAATCATTGAGAATATGCACAGAATCTGTCATTTGTGTCCTTGAACAATCCATCTTTCCCTAAGAAACAACCTGGCAGCAAGTTGTCAATATCATTTTTACTGCATTTTAAGACTCAATATTTTCAGACGCAGTATTGGTATTAGTGTTTCTCCTTCTCCATTTAACACACATTTTTCTTACAAATCTCACATTTTCTTTAGATAAAACAGTTAGTTGATTTGAAAGAAGGTCCATCTAACACACATCTATACACAACCTACTCTTCATGCAAGTATGTCTTCTGATCACTCTGTATTTTCCATATTTCCTATTCATTTGGATTGGACTCCATTTTTAAATGAAATTGTTTCCTCAGAGGAATAATAACCAATGCATTTTGTTTAGAGGGTTGCACATGACTTAGTCTGTTCCAACATGATATTCTGCTTATAAGGTCATCTCCTTTTCCCTCATAATCACTACCACTAACCTAAAATAGGAATCACTTAAAACACTAAATCCTGTGTATTGAATTTTTATATATCTTTTCTCTTTCCAATTCCTTACCAATATCTTGCAATAAATTTTGGTACTCAGGGTATTCCTAGACCCATGTGTCTGGAGCACTGAAGGACTAAATAACTTCCTTAAGGTCACTGAGAGTTCAAGTCTTGTCAAAGGGATGATGAACAAAGATTTTACTAGTCCCCAGGCCATGTCTCTATCCCCTCTGCTATGCAGTTTCTGAAGCTGTGTATTTGAATAGCCTGCATATTTGTGCTCAAGAATATGTAAGTTTAAAGAAACCCTGAATTTGTGCAAGTTGCTCCATCACTCAGTTTCCTCATAAAAAATGAAACAAATGCATTAGATGTGATATAAGTTCTCTTCTCTTCCTAAGATTTTATGATTTTTCAGATTTTGAGAGAACTAACAATGGGTGTCATAGTTTAGGAATGACATTGAAAATCTAACCCTTGATGGGCAATCAAGATGGAAACAGACTTTATATCCAATGCAAATAAGATAAATGTTGAAAGAACTGGAAGCAAAGATGCTGGGGGCATATGATAATTATCTTCATATATATACACATATACACACACACACATATATATATATATATATATACCTATACACACATATATATATATATATATGTGTATAGGTATATATATGAAAGTCTATCATGGATAAGAAGGATGTGACTTTTTCTGCTTGACACCTGAAGAGTGATCAAAAATTGATCGGTAAATATTGTCAAATGGGAATTTTAGATCATGTGATACAAATTTCCTATTATTTATGGCTATTTATAAGCTGTTCCATAAGGTTTCCCTTCGTAGAGTGATCATTTATTGAGTTTGTTTTTTGAACGTTCCTTTTCAAGTATATGTCAAATTAGATGGGCACTATGATTCCTTCCAATTACAAAATTCTTTGATTCATTGCTCATTCGGATAGTATAAAGCATATTCTCTCTGCTTGTGAAACATAGTATCATGGCACAAACAAGGCTACACTAACTAGATGTCATTTCTGTGGATTCACTCTATTTTCTGAGCAATGAATCCCAACATGTCTATGAATATCAAGGCATAGTTGACCAGTTACAGAATTACAGCAGTGATGGGTAGTGTGAGGGATTTAATGAGATTATGAACAAGGAAAAATACCTCCACATATACATTCTGTACTCAAGAGAGGATTCACAATCCTAGAAACCTGAAGAGGAGAAGAGTTATTGATAACATTATTTAATGGATCTTCTTGAGTATGAAAAGGACTTATGATTACCATTATAGAAACAAGTAAAGGAGCCAGATATTCCTGTCTAAGTCAGATAGTGATTCTATCTCTTGATGTGAAATATGTTAGCATCCTCAAAAAGACGTGTATTATCCTTGTGTATTTTCTTAAACCAGTTCTGCAAGCCATGCAAGTTTTCTCTTAACAAAGAATTCCTTTTGCTTTGCATAAAATAGGTCAAATAGTCCCCTTTCTCTTCCTTAAACAGGAAGGCATTTTACTACATTCTTAGTTGATGATCATTATATAGATTATCAAACATTGCAATAAATTGGAAAGAGAGTAAGGAAAATTTTAGCTACAGGTAAGATGTTTGTAATAGAGAAAGATAAAATGGTGGATGGTCATAAATCAGTCTTCAAGTGTGAACTTTCTTTTCAGAAATTAATTCAAAATCTAGAGGAAAAATGACCAAGGATGAGAACTAATTAAATCTGAAATACAAATGAAACATCATCATAAATCCTAAGTTGTTTTCTTGTTATCGATATTACACTGTGCTACTAAATTCATAGCAGATAGCTAAATAATTAGAATTATTGTATGAGCTAACTCCCTTTCCATACATCTGTTTCAAGTTATGTGTCTATATTAGGAATGAATTACCTAACTTCTAAAATATGAGAAATCCCCAGGAATGCATAAATAGTCTTTAGTGGAATACTAGTGAGTGTTTGCTCTTTCTCTGTGTCATTTTTAAAAAATCTGCATCTATAAATCTTTAATGAATTGACAGTCTACCTCTTCAGTGATATTTTAAGTTCTCAACTTCATGATATATTTTACTGGGTGTATAGTTTATTCCTTTCTAAAATATAATGAACCTTGGATTGTCTTCCATATAACCAATGTTGATTACATTTTATTGCTTTTGGGTATCCATGATTTTGACTTATTAATCATACCCTCAATAGCTAGTTACTTATAGTAGTAATCAAATATTGATTTAATTATCCTACATAGCTAATATTGGGTCATATGAACTACTTATTGCTTTCAGAATTATCAATTATATTTCAGTAAACAATAAAAGTGAATTGTACAATGATCATTAACAGTAGTAGGGAAAAAGTACTATGTTTGCTGATGTGTGTTAAAATAAATAAGTTTGTACAGGCAGATAAATTATGTAAATATCAATTAATAAATAAAAATAATTATTCATTTCCTACTATGTTCCAGGCATGGTGCTGTGTACTGAAGATAAAAAAAGTCAAAAGAGAATCCCTGCTCTCAATTAATTTACAATCCAAGGGTGGGGACAGCATGCAAACAAATATATGCAAAATTTCTATGTATAACTTAATCAGTAAGAAGGCAGCAGAATTAAGAGGAGATGGGGAAGGCTCCCAGTAAAAGATGGGATTTTACTTGGAGAATCCAGGGAAGTAAGTAGGAAGAGTGTTCTAGCCATGGAGAATACAGAAAATGTCTGGAGTGGAGAGATGAACTGTCTTGTTTGTAGAAGAGTCAGGGAATTGATGTCACTGCATCAAATAGATTAAAATAGGTAGTAAGATATAGGAAGACTAGAAAAGTAGGAAGGGGCAAAATTATATAGGTCTTTGATGACAAATATTAAAATACTTGTATGATCTATATGTAACCTTCAAAAGCTAATGGTTGTCTTTGTACCACAGTGAAGTTTTATAGGTTCATAGGGAGTGAGAGTTGGAGAAAATCTTAGAAAGCAGTTATTTTGATCTAACCATATTATGCATAATTTAGGAGAATTTATAAAAAAAATTTCAACAGCATTTAATTATTATCAAAGTCACTTCAAATTTTGATAAACATGTATCCAAACAGAATAAGCTTTTCTCTTTTTCCCTGTGGGCTTGTCAAAATTTAACTGATAACTCTCTCTAATAATTGTTTTTTTATCATTTTTTTATTTTGAATGTTCTACAATCACTACCACAAAACTTAGATTTTTTCCCCCCTACCTACTCCCCACCACTCCCCTCTGTCCCCAAGTTCTGGCTGGGTGGAACTGACAGTGAGGAGGTTATGGAAAGGAAACTCAGAAGTAACTGGCTGGGAAATTGCCCAGAAAAGGGGAAAAAAATAAGACCATAGAAGGTTACTTTCTTGAGGAACAGGTGTCTCCCCTCAACCTTTTGGATAAGGAAGAACAAGGCATACTGTCAGAGGAAGTCAAGGCCTCTGACGTCAAAGGGAACTTAAAATGAGCTCAGGCAATAGAAGACCTTAAAAAACAAGTTAGCGGCTTACTAAAGGAGAACCAAAAAAATGCTGAGGAAAATAACAGCTTTAAAAAGAGGCTAACTCAATTGGGAAAAGAGGTCAAAAAGCCAATGAGGAGAACAAGGTTTTAAAAAGCAGAATTAGCCAAATGGAGGAGAAGGTTCAAAAGCTCATTGAACAAAATAGTTTGTTGAAAGAGAGAATTGAGTTCTGAGAAATGAATGACTATGAGTTAAACAAAGAAGTTAGTAAACAAAACCAAAAATTTGAAAAAGTAGAAGATACAGTGAAACAACTCATTGGAAAAATAACTGACCTGGAAAATAGATCCAGGAGAAATAATTTTAAAATTATTGGACTACCTGAAAGCCATGATCAGAAAAAGAGCCTAGACAATATCTTCCATGAAATTATCAAGGAAAACTGCCCTGATGTTATAGAATCAGAGGGCAAAATGGATATTGAAAGAATTCATCGATCACCTCCTGAAAGAAACCCAAATAGAGAAACTCGTAGGAATATTGTGGCCAAATTTCAGAGTTCCCAGATCAAGGAGAAAATACTGCAAGGAGCTAGAAGGAAACAATTTGAGTACTGTGGAAATACAATCAGGGTAACACAGGATCTGGCAGCTTCAGCATTAAGGGATTGAAGGGCTTGGAGTGAGATATTTCAGAAGTCAAAGGAACTGGGATTGAAACCAAGAATCACCTTCCCAGCAAATCTGAATATAATACTTCAAGAGAAAAAAAATGGTCATTCAGTGATATAGTCGAATTTCAAGATTTCATGTTGAGGAAAAGACCAGATCTGTATTTAAAAATTTGACTTCCCAAGACAAGAATCAAAAGAAGCATGAAAAGGTAAACAGAAAAGAAAAATCATTAAAGACTCTCTAAAGTTGAACTGTTTACATTACTACATGGAAAGAAAATATTTTTTAACTCTTGAATCTTTTCTCAGTATTTGGATAGTTGGAGAGATTGTACATATACACACACATACACATAGATAGAGAGTATAGGGTGTGTTATATCAGAAAAGATGATATCCACACACACACACACACACACAAATAAAATAAAATGAAAGTTAAGGGGTGAAGGAGGAAAATTCTGGGAAGAGAAAGGGAGTAATGGAATGGGGCAGGCTATAACTCATAAAATAGATTTAAAAAATCTTATCCAATGGAGGAGATAAGGGAGAAGGGGAGAGGGGGAAAATAAAACTATTCTCCCCATGTGTAACTGAGGGAAGGAATAACATGCTCACTAAATTTGATATGAAAATTTATATACACCACAGGAAAGTAGGAGAGGAGGTGACAAGTGGAGTGAGGGAAATGTTAGAAGGGGGAGAAATGGGAGAAGGGAGTCACTAGAAATAAACACTTTCAAGAAGGGACAAGGTCAATTGTAGGGGGGGAAAATGAGGGGGGATAGGGTAGGTCAGAGGGCAATATAATTAGTATTACACAACATGATTACTATGAAAGTCTTTTGCAAAACAACACATATTTAGCCTGTATTGAATTGCTTGCCTTCTCAATAGGGCTGGGAAGGGATGGGGGGAGGGAGAGAAGTTGGAATTCAAAGTATTAGAAGCGAATGTTGAGAATTTTTATTGCATATACTCAGGAAATAAGAACTACAGGGATAGGGGTATAGAAATTTATCTTGCTCTGAAAGAAAAGAGAGAAGATGGAGATTGGAGAGGGGTGGGGGGTGTGATGGAGGGGAGGGTACATTGAAGGAAGGAGTAATCAGAATGCAAGATATTAGGAAGTGGGGGAGGGGAGTGGTGGGGAGAAAAATTGGACATGTTACAAAGTGAGGTAAAAGAAATTAGTATTAAAACAATTAACTGAATTAATTACTGAGAATAAATCAATGACATCTTTAGTTTGAGGAAAAGAATTTCAGTCTAAATTTCCTAGAAGAAGGTAAACTTGGGTAAAATTTGGCATTGATGGAAAAGTCAAGATTTCAATGGTAAATTTGATTTTATGATTGCCATTTAATCAGGAACTAGAACATATATAGAAAGGCATGTAAGCCACTTAAGACTTGCCTCAAAAGACATTCCTTAGCCAAACTGAAACTGTAATCATATTTGAAATCTGGTTATTGGAATTTGACATTTTTAAATGCTATGGGACTATTAAGAGAGTGTTCTTCTGAGTCTAACTCCAGGTATGGAATTTGCCATTTTTAGATGCTATGGGACTATTAAGTGACTGTTCTTCTGAGTCTAACTCCAGGTATGGGTAGCAAGAAAGGAGCCTCCAATGCATGATGCCAGTAAGCTGATGAGATGCTGGTATGAACTGCATAGGTGATCTCAAGGGAAGGGTGGGAGAGCAGCTGTTCAGCATGGGCTGAGGTGGGATTATCCTGACTCAATTTCCCCACTGACACCTGGCAGACTTTAAACCTGACTGAATGCAAGTGGATAATCTAATCCTGCCTGGAACTGACATGAAGTTGGGGTGATATTGTATCCTGCAATTTCCTTACTATTGGTGGCAATTTCCTATAGTCAAAAGGTTTGTAAGCTTAATACCAGATCTATTTGATTATAGATTGTGGGTAGGGGAACATCCAAGGTTGTCTAAAATTAAGCTATTAGGCATAGGACTTTAGACCAACAGCAATAAGTTAGGATCCTTTAATTCTTAGTAATACTGTGAAAACAATTAGATCAAGAGCATGTGAAGTTAGCAACATAAATATTATTTGTGTCTCAGCTGGTTAATGTTTAAAAAAAATTCTTTTATTGTCCATATTACAAATGCTTTAAAAAGAAGTATCATCTGACCAAAAGTTGGAATTGCTTCATCTGTTATAAATTGTGTTAAAAAAATAAACATACTCACACATACACAAATGCTAATTGGAACCAAGGCTGCCATGAATTTCTAGAACACTTAAAGAAAGAGATGAGTGATAGGAGAAAACTTATGAAAAGAAATGAGTGATGCAACAAAATTATGAAAAGCGAATTAACAGCTTGAAAAAAAGAATCACAAAAATGATAAAGTATTACCTTAAAAATATAATTACCCTATTGATAAAAGAAGCACAAAAATGCTGAAGGAAACAACTCCTTTAAAGCAGAATGGGAAAAGTAAAAAAGAAGGTATGAAATTTTACTGAAGAAAAAAATTAAAAAGACAGAATTGGTAAAATGGGGGGAAAAGGTATAAAAGGTCACTGAAGAAAATAGTTCCATAAAATTGGAATTGGGCAAGTGGAAACTAATGACTCCATGAGACATCAAGAAACAATATAACAAAGTCAAAAGAATGAAAAAAATGTGAAATACCTTATCAGAAAAATAAATGACTATGAAAATAGATTTAAAAAACTTAGTTTAAGAATGGTTGAACTACGTGAAAGCCATCTTTAAAGAAAGAGCCTAGGCATCATATATCAAGAAATTATCAAGGAAAACTTCCCGGATATCCTTATTCCTGAAAGTAAAGTAAAAACAGAAAGAATTCAGAGATCACCTCCTGAAAGAGATTCCAAAATGAGAACTCCCTGGAATATTATGAGCTCCCAGGTCAAAGAGAAAATATTTGAAGGAGCCAGAAAAAAAGCACAATTCACATATTGTGGCACCACAGTCAGGATCATACAAAATTTGACAGCTTCCACATTAAAGGAGCAGAGGGTTTGGAATATACTATTCTCAAAGGCAAAGGAGCTTGGATTACAGCCAAGAACAACCTATCCAGCAAAACTGTGTCTGATCCTTCAGAGGAATATATGGATATTTAATGACATAAAGGACTTCCAAGCATTCCTGATGAAAAGATCACAACTGAATAGAAAATTTGACACTAAACACATGACTCAAGAGAAGTGTAAAAGAAGGAAACATGAAAAATAATCATAAGTAACTCAATAAAATTAAACTGTTAACATTCCTACATAGAAAGATTATATATGTAATTCCTGAGAAAATTATCATTTTAGGGCAGTTAAGAGTTCAAATAGACAAGTATATAGATGTGAATCAATTATATTTGAATGTAAGTCAAAAGAAATTAAGCAGTGAGAAAGAGGGTTCCAGCGGGAGAAGGAGGAAGGGAGAAATTGAATGGGGAAAATGTTTTCACATGTGACTATGATGGAATACTATCATACTTTAAAAAATTATGAGAGGGTTGTTTCAGAAAAAGAAAAAAACAGCAACAACATCGCAATACCAATATGAACTTATACAAAGTAAAGTAAGAAAAGCTGGGAGAAAATTTTACACAGTAACAGCAATGTTGTAAGGATAATGAACTGTGAAAGACTTGGGTTCTCTGATCAATAAAATTCCAAAGGACTCATGAAGAAAAAAAATATTATTCATCTCCTGAGAGGAAACTGATGAACTCTAAGTATAAATTGAAGTGTAACTTTCTCACTTTCTTTTTTTCTGGCTATTTTTGGGGAAATATTGCCAATGTGGAAATAGGCTCTATTATCATTTCACATGAGTAACTGACATTATATTACTTACCTTTTCATTAGTTGAGGGTAGCATGGGAGGGAGGGAGGGAGATAATTTGGAACTTAAAATTCAAAGGGAAAATAATTTTTTAAATAAATAAGAGAATGTTTACAAAGTTAATTGGGAAATTTTCAACAACATAAATAAAATTCAATTCAACACCCAAAAAAGTTGCTGCTCTTTCACTAAAATGCACTCAGTTGAATATATTAGCATTTAAACTTTTAAAAGTAAAGTTTTGTTGATGTCCTTATAACACCTGTATTTCCTACTACAAACTTTCCCACCCATTAAAGAGATAAACTTTAAAATAAAGTTTGACAGAAGAATTCAAAAAGTTACCATCAAACTGACTAATACTTCAAAACATTTAACATTATGTCCCTGCATTTCTTTTTATAGTAACATTAAGTGACTTATCAAAACTCCCCCTTTTAAAAAGTAGAAGAGCTCATACCTAAGGGTAGATCATCTTATTTCCAACTCAGTGATATTTCTGCTACACTAAGCTTCTCAAATATCAGAAGAAAAAATGGAAAACTAGCTGTCTACTAGATACTTATTTGGAGCAATGCTGCTTCATATCCTGAAAGATGGAAATGACTTACTGAAAGGTGAGGGTAGTGGCATCTTTGAATACAAAGTACTGTTACACAGATGGATATGTTTGCATGAATGATTTACACTTGGAGTCAGTCACCTGTATTACAGAGCCACCTAATTTTTTGGAAGTCAGGTAGCTATCCTTTTTCATATCAAAATCAGGTAAAGGAAAACATATTAAGAATATAATTGGAAACAAAATGTTAAAAGAAATGCTAGAGAAAATGCCGTATCTTTCATATGCAAAGCTTTGTTGAAAATATCACTTTGAAGACAACTTGTTTAAGCCGTTCAAAAACATTGAAATATTTGGTTAAAAATATTGTGATAAATGGAAGTTAGGTAGAAATGTATGCCTATACCATTAGAAAATCTTACTTCAAGGCGTACAGAAAATGTAAATTTGTTGCTTGCAAAAGTAAAGCATTATGAATAGAATTTTTATCATCATGCAGATTACATGTTCATGGAATTTAAAATTGCCATTAATCTTTCTACAGAGAGAGCATCATAATATTGGGCTCTTTTGTTATTCTGGATGGTATTTTTATTGCAGATATACATAGCAGAATGCTCTTTAAATAATTTTTTCTATAACATCACTTCACAAAAGTATCAATTGTTAAAACAACTCACTTGATCATCTTCTTGTTAGACATAAGAGGCCATAATTATATTTTTGTGATGATTGCTATTATAAACACGTGTACCTCCATTAATGCTTTTCTGTAAACTTCTGCTCCATTTATCTCCTACCTGCAGGGGGATTTATTATTCTTATTTAATTTTTTATCATTATATTATTCTAAGAAATGGATATTCCAAAAATTAACCTCAAACCCTTTTCTACTTTTTATCCATTTATTAGAAAGAAACTGAATTTAGTAAATAAAACTAGATGCATCTATTACTGCTTATTTGATCAGAAAGCATGCTCTATTTTAAGTATGTTGATATTTGTTATAATCAATTTAATGAAATTAAATCTTTAGATCTAAAAATACATTCCTGTGAGAGAAAGTGACACATAAGATGATAGAAAAATTCAAATGCTTTTCATTTATATGAAAAAACAAAATAATGGAATTAAATTCAGTTCTCTTAAATCAGCCTTGTGGGGCTTTCTGTTTCTAAAATATCTGTAGATGCACAAGTAATGTCTCTTTGGTGGGAAGTGAAGTGGGGTAAGAAATAAGTTTGAGTACCGATCAAGAAAAAAAAAATGCTCAAAGGAGCCTGATAGCAAAAGATTATGAAAAAAAATTTCACTTGACATTATAGATAGGGAAACAAACAACGACTGTGTCTCTTGAAGGGCAAAATATTTGTGAGAATATCAAGACCTATCAGAGAAGCAGCAGAAGAAGAAATGAAAAAGAAAAAAAAACAACAACACAAAAGATAAAATAAAAAAAATTCTCAAAGGGATATCTTTGTGAAAATGAACAATACCCTTTAACATGGGTGGAGAAAAAAGAAGAAAAACGGAGTGTGAATAATGGACTATTTGTAGGGGGGAAGCAGCAATCAGATAATCATGCTCACAGCTCTTGAACACCATGACATTGAAGGGATACAATTTAAATGAATGTAGAGATTTAGTATATGCCCAGACTCTGCCTTCTCTAAAAAGTTAAATATAGAACATAGAAATCAATCATAAACAGCAGAAGCATTATGATGCTTAATTCATTTCAAAATTAGTTCTCAAGAAAGATTTATTGTCCAGTAGTTGCAAGGGTTTTTTCATGCATATGGATTTGTGAGATACACACTAGATTCTTACTAAATTCCTGGCCTAGCCATATTTGTTTTTCCTGTTTTTCACAGTGTATTAAAGAATGTGAAGAAAATAGAGTCTGGAGTACAGGAAGACTTAGGATTAGGGAAAGAAAATAATCATTACTAAAAGCCCAAATGATTTTATCAAGAGTAGGCCATACCAGGATAATTTATTCCGAATCTGACAGGTAAATTAAACTTTTAGATGAGGTAAATGTTGGATAAATAGAATATCAATATTTTGGAAAAGATTTGACAAAGTCTTTCATCCTTTGGTATAGTTAAGAGAGTAATGGACATGGAGTCAGAAAAGAACTGTCTTCAGATGCTGACACCAGTTCTGTCTATATGTAAATGAAGTTGGTAACATTTCTATACGAAACTATTTTCATTATTAGTGAAAGTAGGAGTGCCACATGTGGATCTTAGCACTTCATACTTAACATGAAACACAAAAGGTGAAATGGCACATGAGAGTTCAAGACAGAAATAAACAAACATCAGGACCAGTCCAAATACAATTTAGGGAGTTATGAAGCCAACACAATCTTTAAAGTCTTGAGAAATAATTTTATAAGATAGTTCAGTATCAGTGGGAGGAAAATATATCAAAAGAATATAAAAATACATTTGATTCTCCTTGTGTACACAAAGGTAATTCTTAGAACATCATAAGATATATATATATATATATATATATATATATATATATATATATATATATATATATATATATTCCCCACTTCCTTGTAACTAAAAAATCTTTATAAAAAGTATTTACACATGTCAATGTTATACATGATGCAAACAATCTAATTGAAAAGGGAGAATTGCACAAATGAGGTTTTGTAGCATACTACTTCTATTTAGCTATATAACTTGTAGAAAGTTATGGAAAATTCAAGATTTGACTTTATATGTTTGAGTATTAAATAAAATGTAATTTCCCTTCTTTTTACCCTGAGTGTTAAGTATTAAATAAATGCATGGTGATTGATTGCTTGAAGGAGAAACTTTAAGCCTTTAAGATTCTCCTCTAAAAAGTAATCTGTTGTTCTGATTACATGATAGTGTAAAATCTGTCGATAAACACAGTTTAAGATAGTTCTTTCCAGGGATAATCTTATGTCTCACATCATGCTGGAAAAATTATATTTCCTAGTTAGACCTTGTTCATCCTGATGTGAAAGAGAATGACAAATAAACAGCAGGAGTGTTATACCTGTAACAAAAGAAAAAAATAAAAGGAAGGACAACATTTTTGATAGATTCTCTCTGGGGATTCTGGAGGAAACCTGGATAAGAATTGCTCAGAAGGAGAAATTATGGATGTATCATTACCTATACTGATGAAGAAAATACAACATCATTAAAATAATAAAGCCTTTCATGCATCCACAATATTATGTTATACTTGTAGATAAGGTATAGAAAAATTTGTTAAAATAACATTTAGTAGGCTTGATTCTAGGACTGGTTGAATGACTTGTCTTTTAGAGTAGCCATTAAGGAGACAAAGCCACAATGGCAGAGTAAAGACAGGGAATCTCATGAGCTACCCCCTAAAGCCCAACAAATACCTTTAATTAATGACTAGAAACACATTTCAGACCAGCAGAACCCACAAAAAGATGGATTGAAAAAATTTTCCAGCCCAAGACTACTTAGAAGTTTGGAAGGAAAAGTCTGTTGCATTAGGGTGAAAAAGAAACATATCTCATGCAGGCTACTATAGCAGAGACTAGGCCCCAGCAAATCAGGACGGAGCCTGAGAGGCTCTAAATCATCAACAGCAACTGTTTCTTCTGGAACTCTCTGTTCACAGATTATAAAGAGGTTGAAAAACTTGCCAGAAGGAGATTCCAGGAGTCCCTTTGCTAGCACTCAGACAGGATTCTGTTGCTTTGTCTATACCAGTACCAAGGTCAAAGTCCTGGTTGGCAGTCCCAGGATGAGCGAGAGTACTAGTATACTAGCTAATCCCCATCACAGCCTCAGGGAAGAAAAAAGAGTGCTTTCTAATTACTTATCAATCGAAGGATAGACAAGGAGAATAGTAAACACTTCTCCTTAGACCATATCAACTTAAAAGAATTGAAAATTTGCCATTCTCTAGAAGTGTCTCTGAAAACAGTTGCACAACTTATGTGAAGCTTGGAACAATACACCCTCCAATACGGGAGCAGAGCCCTACACTTTAACAAGAATTAAAGGTCAAATGGGCTGGGAAAAGGGGCAAACAATGGGAAAAAATTCCAATTATAGAAAGTTACTTTGGTAAAAAGGAAGATTAAATTACACACTCAGAAGAAGATAACAAAGTCAAAGCTCTTACATTCAAAGCCTTCAAGAAAACTATGAATTGGTCTCATGACAAGGAAGAGTTCAAAAAGGATTTTGAAAATCAATAGAAGTAAAGGAAAAAGTTAAGAAGGGAAATGAGAGTAACACAAGAAAATCACGAAAAATGAGTCAACCGCTTGGCAAAGCAGAAACAAAAAGAATACTGAAGAAAATGAGATCTTAAAAACAGAAGAGGTCAAATGATAAAAGAGATCCAAAAAGTCAGTGTGGAGAAGGATTCCTTTAATGAGAAAAAAAAGGCAAAAAAAAAAATCAACGAACCAAAAAACCAAAACCAAAACAAAAAACTCCTTAAAAAGTAGAATTGGCCAAAAAGAGAAAGGAGATACAAAAACGTGCTGCAGAAAATAATTCCTTAAAAATTAGAAGTGAGCAAGTAGAACCTCATGACTTAATGAGATATCAAGAAACAATAAAACAAAGCTAAAAGAATGAGGAAAAAAACTAGAAGACAATGTGATATATATATCTTTGGGAAAAAAAAAACAACCTGGAAAATAGAATCAGAAGAGAAAAAATTAAAATTGTCAGACTACCTAAAAGCCATAATTTAAAGAAAAAGGCCTAGAGATCATCTTTCAAGAAATTATCAAGGAAAATTGTCATGATATTCAAGAACCAGAGGGCAAAATAGAAATGGAAGGAATCTACTTACTATCTCCAGAAATAGATCCCAAAATGGAAACTGCCAGAAATATTATAGTGAAAAACCAGTGCTCCCAGGTCAATAAGAAAATATTGCAAGTAGCAAGAAAGAAACAATTCAAATATGATGGAGACACAGTAAGGGTAACATAAGATTTAGCAGCTTCTACGTTAAAGAATCCGAGGGCTTGGAATATGATATTCTGGAGGTCAAAGGGGTCAGGATTACAACCACCTACCCAGAATCACTTACCCAGCAAAACTGAGTATAATCCTTCAGGGGAAAAGATGAAGATTCAATGAGATAGAGGACTGTCAAACATTCTTGATGAAAAGAACAAAGCTGAAGAGAAATTTTGATTTTGAAATACAAGACTCAAAAGAAACATAAAAAGGTAAAAAGAAAAAAGAATTCAGAAGAAGCTTATTAAAATGAAACTATTTACATTTCTACATGGGAAGATCATATTTGTAACTCATAAGACCTTTCTAATATGATATGATATCCTAATAATAAAGCATTTTCATTATTAGGGCAGTTAGGATATACATATATATATATATATATATATATATATATATATATATATAGGGGAAGGAGGGAGGGAGGGAGGGGAGAGAGAGGGAGAGAGGGAGAGAGGGAGAGGGAGAGGGGGAGGGAGAGAGGGAAAGAGAGAGACAAAGGGCATGGATGTGAGTTAGATATGAATGGATGATATCTAAAACAATAAAATTAAGTGGTGAAAGATGAATATACTGGGAGAAAGGGAAAAGGAGATAACAGAATGGGGCAAATTATCTCACATAAAAGAGGCAAGAAAAAGCGTTTACTGTGGAGGAGAAGATGTGGGATTTAAGGGGCAGTGAGTATACCTTACACTCATAAGACTTGGCTCAAAGAATGAATAACATACACATTCAGCTGGGTCTAGAAATTTATCTTACCCTATATAAAAATAGAGGGGAAAAAGGATGAGCGAAAGGGGTGATAGAAAGTATGGCAGATTGGGGTAGGGAGTAATCAGAAGCAAAACACTTTTCAAGAGGGACATGTTAAAAAAGGAGAGAGAGAATAGAATAAACAGGAGGGAATAGGTTGGAGAAAAATAGGTTTAATAATAGTAACTGTGGACAAAAACCTTGAATGCAAATTTCTCTAATAAGACTTCATTTCTCAAACATAGAAAACTGAGTCAAATTTATAAAAATAAGAATCATTTCCCAACTAATAAACGATCAAAAGATATGAATAATTTTCAGATTAAGTATCCTAAGTTATTTATGGCCATATGAAAAAATGCACTAACTTACTATTGATTGCAGAAATGCAAATTAAAGTAATTCTGAGATAATTCCTCTCTTTTGAATAATATTGACTGTCTAATTCCATGGGCAAGGCATTGATCTTCTTAGTTTTTTTGGTAAGTCTGCAGATATAAGTAGCATTGGAGGTAGCTGACAACATTGGTATAAGGATTTTTTACACTCAGAAATTCCATATACCAGTAGAATCACACACCCAATTCTTTTCTCTACAACCCTGGCAATACAATTACAGAAAAAAAAAATATTATTTCTAAAGCTAAATAGGTATAGTGGACAAAGTAATTGGCTTGACATCAAGAGAGACCACAGTTCAAATCTCAGTTCTGAAACTTAAATTGTTTTACAAACATTACCTTATTTTTAAAGAAATCATTACAGTTTTACTTTTGAAACAAGAGAGAAAATAACCAAAAATACAAAAGTCATGAATAGTGACAAATATAGATTTTGTAACCAAATCCAAAGTACTGATTTATGAAGACTTATGATTTTTGAGAATGCCATGTAAAAATAAAAGGGAAAACATTCAAGTAAACAGTCCTCTTATTAAGACTTCAAGAAACTATAGGTACACTGATAATGAGGGCAGGAGTAATAAGGCAATTCAGAGTGTACATCAGATAATATCAATCATCCACATAAAACGAAAAGGTAGGTGATCTGTTTTTAGATGCAGTTGGGAGTAAAATGAGAGGGAAAACATTTGGAATAATCTCTGTAGATAATAAGAAAGCAAAATTGACTAACAATGTGATCCTATCATAAACATGAGGCATATTTCAGCTTGAAAAACAAGAATACTGAATTATGTGAACATTATCTCTTAAAATTTATTTTAAAAATAAGGATGAAGAATGCTGATTTGTACCTTCAGAAATTTTAGCGGAAGTCCTAGCAAAATAAATTAGAGAATGGTTTAAACAAAATACATTCCAGAAACACATTGTGGGAAGGATTCAGGGCGAAACTATATAAAAATAAATTTTCTTAGTGATATTATATCCTGTTTTTACATCTGGTAGCCACTCTATTCCATAAATCGTTATGTTGCGAACAACTGAAGTGCGCTTATATTAAAGGGTATTCTTCCTTAATCTTCAAATCTGATATCCTTTTGACGATAATTTCATATTTGTTCATAAAAGAAGAATTACTGTTTTGATGTTAATTTAATGACTACTTCAAAGTTCTCAAATAATGGAAAATGAACCTTACACTGGAGCCAAGATGTGTCATTCTCTAAACAATAGAGGCTTTCCTGAAAATTCATTGAATTTTTCAGTGTTCTCTCTTCATCATTCAGTGGAATCTTATGAGGAACACTTTCATAAGTGATTAATCATTTATGAATATTAAATGTTACATTTCTGAAGTGTACTTCAAGACAAAAAGAAAGAGATGGGACTAGCCAAGTTGGTAGAGGAGAAGCAGGGACCTGCTTGAACTCTCCCCCCATAAACTCACCCCCCAAAAATATAAGCAAAAATGACTCTAGAGTAGCAGAAGTCTCAAAATGACAGAGTGAAACAGATTTCCATGGCAAGACAATGTGGAAAGTCAACAGGAAAGGTCTATTTCATGCAGTTTGGAGTGGAGCACAGCCCATCCTGGGTCATGACAGCTGAAATGGAACTGGAGCAGGCCTTAGGGTACTGAATCACTATCAGCTATAGTGGTTTCCAGACTTATTAACCCACAAATACCAAAGACCACTTCAAAGGTCAGTGGGACAGCTCTCTCATCTGGGTGAGAGAGGAACATGATCTGGGCCCAGCCCCAGTCCCAGAATAGTAGCAGTCACTACTACAGCCACAGGTGCTTCTAGAGCTCTTGGTCTACATATTGTAGTAGAATCAAGCAGCTGATCTGGGTCACAGTTCTGAGTATTGGTCCTGGGGCAAGGAGGAGTGCTGGCATGGCAGAGCTGGTGGTGGCTTTGGAGACGGAGTCCTATTTGCAGTTCCAGGGCAGAAAAGAGTGCTTATGGTTGCTCACAGACCAGAGTGCAAGCCAGGAGAAGAGTGAATACCTCTCCTTTGATGATACCACTTTGGAGAAACTGAGAATTTACAGGTCCCTAGAGATATCTCTTAAAACAGCTGCATAAAACACCTGAAACTAAGGACAGTGCATCCTTCAATTAAGAAAAAGCTGAAAACTCAAGTACCTGGCTGGGAAAATGACCAAAAAAAAAGAAAAATAAGAAAGGTTACTTTATTGGTGAAAAGGTATTTTCTTACAGTGAGAAAGAGGAAAGCTTGCAACCAGAGGAAGATCAAAGCATGGAACCAGAGGAAGACAGCAAGGCCAATGTTACTACATCCAAAGTGCCCAAGAAATATATAAAATGGTCTTTGGCCATGGAAGACATCAAAAATGATTTTGAAAATCAAGTAAGAGAAGTATAGGAAAAATTGAGAAGAGAAATGAGAGTGATTCAAGAAAATCATGAAAAATGAGTCAACATCTTGCAAAAGGATACCCTAAAAATGCTGAAGAAAATAATACCTTTAAAAGCAGACTAGCCCAAATGGCAAAAGAGATCCAAAAAGTCAAAGAGGAGAAGAATGTCCTAAAAAGCAGAATTGGACAAGTGGAAAAGGAGGTCCAAAAGCTCACTGAAGAAAATAATTCCTTCAAAGTTAGAATGGAGCAAATGGAAGCTAATAACTTTATGAGAAATCAAGAAATCATATAACAAAATCAAAAGGATGATAAAAAAAATAGAAGAAAATGTGAAATACCTCATTGGAAAAAACAACTGCCCTGGAAGATGGATCCAGGGGAGATAGTTTAACAATTATTGTTCTCCCTGAAAACCATCATGAAAAAATAGCCTAGAGATAATCTTTCAAGAAATTATCAAGGAAAATTGCCCTGATGTTCTAGAATCAGAGGGTAAAATGGAAATGGAAAGAATCCACCTATCACCTCCAAAAAGAGATCCAAAAGGGAAACTCCTAGGAATATTGTAGCCAAATTCCAGAGTTCCCATGTAACATGGGAAAATGTTACAAGCAGTCAGAAAGAAATAATTCAAGTATTGTGGAAACACAATCAGGATAACATGGGGTTTAGCACTTCTACACTAAGGGATCAGAGGGCATCATATATGATATTCCAGAGATCAAAGGAGTTAGGATTAAAAACTAAGAATCATCTACCCAGCAAAACTGAACAAGGACTTCAGGGGAAAAAAATGAAATTTCAATGAAATAGAGGACTTTCAAGCATTCTTGTTGAAAAGAACCAGAGCTATATAGAGGAATATATATATATATATATATATATATATATATATATATACATATATATATTCATGTACACATATATGCACACATGTATGTATATACATCTATACATGTGTTGTATGCACATGTGTTTATATGTATCTATATTTGCATATATACACATATGTGTGTGCATGTTTATGTATGTAGGTGTATATTGTATATGTTCAGGTATATTTGTATGTATGTATACTTATATTCATAAGTGTGTATATGTATGTATATTTATATGTATATATATGCATATATATGTGTATATATAGACAGAGGGCACAAGGTGACCTGAATATGAAGGGAGGATATCTAAAAACTGTAAGTGTTGAGGAGAATGTACTGAGAGAGAAAGGGAAAGGTAGAGTGCAGTAAATCATCTCACATACAAGAGGCAAGGAAAGTTTCACAATGGATGATGTATTGCCAAGGCAGTATTCATAGTACCAAGGATGACTTTGAATGTGCCAGTGTAGTTCTGAATTACAGAGCATAACAGATTCTCCATATAGAAGAGAGAAGAAAAACATTTATTCAGAGAAAAGTCAAATCCATCATAGTAAACAAGAAGTCAGTACACATTAGCACTGCAGGGGACAAAGCCACTCCCAAGCCTCTCCCTCCCTCAAGCCCACTGGGTCCTTTCCACAAGCAAACACTCCGAAGACTAACTGTGCCTGCATGCCTGCATCCTCTCTCTTCTGCCCTAACCACTCTCACCAATTTCCTCCCAGTTCTGCTTCACCGTTCCTGTTGTTCCCACAACATGTGACTTAGTCTTCCATGTGATTTAGGTAAATCACATGTGCCTATTAATGAATGGGAAATATCTTCCCATTTAAATTACCATTACAGAGGGAATGAGGGGAGAGGTAAGAGGAATAAGTGAGCTTGACTGTCATCATATTTGGCTTAAGGAGGGAAGAGCATACATTCAATTAAGTAGAGAAATCTATTTTACCCTGCAGAAAGGCAGCAGGAAGGGGATAGGAGGAGGATAACAGAAGGGACAAGAGATTGGGGGGAAGGGTAAGCAGAAGCAAACACTATTCTGGGGGCACAGGTCAAGAGAGAGAATGGAACAAATGGGGTGCAGGATAGGACAGAGGGAAATGTGGTTAGCCTCACAACATGACTTGTTATACATATATATATATAAAACCTATATGGAATTGCTTGTTTCCTCAGTGGGGTGTGTAACAGAAAGCAACCCACATACACAGGAGGGTCTGCTATCACAGGTTCTTTGATCTGCTTTTCTAAAAGGAAGGGCGACCTTCGAGGGATCAACAATCATGTCAGCACCATCAACTTCGGAGAAAATAGAGACAAATTAAAATCAACAGATAGGCTTCCAACTGGCTGACATACATCACAGATCAACATAACTGTCTGATCATACATACATAGTTACCGAGAGGGAAGCACCATCATCTGTGTTTTCAAAGCCAGGGTAATCCTTAGTGGCTACCCAGAGTATCTTCCAGACAAACAAACACTTCCAATCAGTAAACCCCAAAGTAAAACTTTACCCTCAGAGTACTTTCCATTTTTCAGAGCTAGAGGGCATCAAAACCCTTGAGAACCAGTGCCTCATTAGAAAATTAATGAAAGGTGTGAACCTTCTTACAGATCTTCCCAGGCCCATTAATGGATGGGGTAGATCTTCCCATTAAGAAGCAAAATTATATTAACAAGCAAAAATATATTATCAATACAAGGTGGGTTAGGAGGGAGGAAGGGAGAGAATGTAGAACTCAAAGCTTTAAAAATAAATGTTAAAAATTATTTTTTGTATGCAACTGGGAAATAAGTTGTACAGGCAGTGGGGAATAGAAATTACCTTGCCCTACAGGAAAATAGAAGAGAGAGGGATGGTAGAGCTGGGGTGATAGAAGGGAGGGCAGATTATGGCAAGGCATGTTTAGGTGCATGCATTTCTCGGGTTGGGGGAGGGGAGAGATGTGGAAAAAAAAATGAAATTCAAAATCTTGTGGAAGTGAATGTTGAAAACTGAAAATAAATAAGATATACCACCATAAAAAAGAAAGAGAACAAAGGAAAGGTAGGATATTTTGATTTAATTTCCCTGAAATTGGGAAAATGGCGTATATTTGTGCCAAGAAGGAAATGTTTTTGTTTTTGTTTTTTTTTCCTTTTCTATTATTGAGTTGACATTATGTCTTTACCTTTAAAACTCTGTGGAAGTGTTTATTTCAGGACAGACATGAGGGTAGACCTATAGCTATTGCCAACAATTCAAGCATATGACAGGACCTTTACAAGTAGGGCACCTCATTTGTCATCCTGTCACTGCACCTTGTTCTTTCCAGGCTTGTCTCTGTGCTACCATTGCATGGCACAAAGTGATGCCTGGATACCAAACCATAAAATATAAACCAATTTATGTTAGATAATGTACTTCTATAAGTGGGCTATAATTGGGATGATGTGTGACCCATTATTTGAAACTGCTACTCATCTTAGGCAGAAGAAAGTTAGATTGTAAGGGAACAGTGCAAAACCACTGTTATTTTTGGGTCTTAATTCATGTATGGTACAACAAAGTTCTCTAGAAAATGATTCATATATGACACAATATTACATTTTGCAGTTCTTTACGGCTGAACTTTGTTCTTTACATAATGTCTCAATTAGCTTTTTATGGGGCCTTCTTACTTCATCAAGCCCCTTTGTACTTTCAGAGTGCTTTTTTTACTTCATCAATTTAATGTAAAAAATAATAGGTAGGTATAATCATCACAGTCACATACTTAAGATACACACTTTATAATGATTATAGTCATACTCACAAGGTTTGCTAACAATATGTATTGACCTTGGAGTACATCATAATTTCAGTTACACAGATTTTCACCCAAGACTATACACTTCCTGCAGATTGAATTCCTTCTCATTCTATTAAAATGATTGTAGCTGATAAATGATTAGCAAAACAAAGTACTCAGAGCTTTGATTTTTGATCTTTCCCATTACAATTGATCTGAAAACTCTAGTTCATTTCTTAGAACAATTATCCCATCCTATCCATCTCCCTTCTACGAATTTCTACTGTAATTATTGTTATTGGGGGTGGCAGAATATACCTCTCTAAGTGCTACTGAAGAGGTTGAGACTGGGGATCACCAGTCTCTCTCAGTTTGGGTTTGGGTGTTCTAAGGTGAAGGAAAGTTAAACCCAGCGAAGTATCCATCACTAAGTCTGACATCAATATTGTAAACCCTAGGAATAAAGAAAAAAAGGCTGACAAAGGAGGACTGACCCACTTCAGTTTAGAAAAATAAATCAGATTTTAATGCCCATGCTGATAGATATTTAAATAATGTTTATAAATTGGAAATAGCTATGAGATTTCTATGAGAGAGTTCCATTGTTAAAAAAAAGCAGAAATAAAGAAGTTGACATTGATATCAAATAGTTCATCATTTATTTTTTATCCTGAGAATGATATGAGAACAACAGTATCTCATAATCTATTTTGTAAGTACTTAAAAACTTTCATCTCAAATACAGTGAATAATAGTGTAAGGGTCATAGAAGTTCTGTAATTATTGAATATTCATATTCAATTGAAATAAATATATGTAAAAAATAATTATGTGATTATTCTGCATAAGAGTTACCTTTATTAACAAAAAAATTTAAATTTTTTTAACTAGAAAGTATACCCATCATATTAAAAATAAAAGTTTGAATGACATAAAATATTGATAATATTTATATAATGCTTTCATTTTGCTAAGTTTACAATCATCTTATGTTGATCTTCAGGGCAATCATATGAGTTAGGGACTATTATTATCCCAGTATCAATGACAAAACTGAAGCTGAGAACAGTTTTTTGCCCCAAGTCACACTGCAATTGAATTTCTGAGGTTAAATGTCAACTCAAGTCTTCTTGATGTAAAGCCAACGCACTCTTCCCCTGTGCCATCCACCTAAATGACCATTTTGGAGGAGATATTTGTTACATAAAGCAAGAGACATCTCTGTGGCAGTGCTGGAACTTACTATTTATTAGTAAAGAGATATTTGTTCACCTTTTTCTTCCTTATTACAAGAACATAAAATATACAATTAACTGCAAAAGCAGTTAATTGAACCAACATACAATTGAGGGGGCCAGGAAGTAAAACAAAGTAAAGCCAAGCATCCCTTTGACCATCTCTGGAAGTTATCATGCAACACTTTCCATTTCCCCCTTCTAAATATATAGCATGGCAGAGGGAATGTGGAAAATACTTTGATGGAAATAATTTTTGAAAAATCTTGGGATATGTAATTTAAAGATCTGGTCCCACATCCTATCTCTGAGCTTGTGGGACATTCGTTACTTTACCTCTTTCTGAGCTTTCTCATATTTAAATGAAGAAGATAATTTGAATCCAGTCTATCAATTAATTATTCAGCAAGCATTTATCAAACTTTTCTGTGTATGTTCCAGGCACGGTGCTAAGTGATGGGTATAGAAAGAGAAAGGGAAAAAATAGGCCCTCATCTCAAGGATCTAACATTAGGAGAGAAGAAGTGGACATAGAGAGTACGTAAAACAACAACAGCAGCAACTAAGCTTATAGGGTAAAGCACTAGAGATTGATGGAGTGGAAAAATCAGAAAAGTCTCTTACATAAGAAGGTATTTGAGTTGAAGGAACCCAAGGATTATAAGAGGTTGAGGTGAGAAAGAAGAGCTTTCTAGGAATTTGGTAACACTAGGCAGAGGGGCAGTATGACTGGAATATAGATATATGTGAATGAAAGTGATATGTGAAAAGGATGTAAAGATTGAAATGAGGCTGTGTTGTGAAGAGATACAAATGCCAAAGGTCATCACATTCTTACTCATCCATTTTTGGAGTGCCATCTTGTTGTATAAGATTATATGTCCTATGATATACTCACTCCATAATTTACTTTTAGATTTCAATAGTATTTTTGATTTTTAGATTTCAATAGTATTTTTTCTAATGACATGTAAAACTAATTTTAACATTCATTTTTTTTTTTTATTTTAGAGGTCCAAATTCTCTCCTTCCCTCCATCAACTCATGTAAAACATAAGCAATTGGACATAGATTATACCTGATTTCATACAAAATATTTCTGTATTAGTTGTTATGAAGGAAACAGACCTCCAAAAAATTTTTAAAGTTTCTTTAAAAAAAGTAAGTTATGACCTTCATTCAGATTCTATCAGTTCTTTCTCTGGAGGTGGATAGCCTTTTTCATCATAATGGCTTTTCTTTTATCATTATATTACTAAAAATAGCTGAGTCATTCACAATTAATCATTGCACAATATTGCTGTTGTTGTGTACAATGTTAGCCTCGTTTTCTCATTTCAATTTTCAGTTTTCATTAGTTTCTTGTAAATCTTTTTAGTTGTTTTTGTTTGTTTTTCTGAGAGTATTGTTTATGATTCCTAATGGATATATTACATTACAATTATGTATCACTTCTTCAGCCATCTCCCTGTTAACGAGCATTCCTGTAATTTCCAATTCTTTGTCAACATAAAGAGCTACCATACAGGTTGTCTTCTTTTTTTAAAAAAAATGTCTTTGGAAGAGGGTGGAGCCAAAACGGTGGAGTAGAAGCAGAGACTTACTAGAGTTCTCCCCTCAAACCCAAGCAAATACCTGCAAAAATGTCTCTAAACAAATTGTGGAGCTGGAAAGCAAATCTCTAGCCTGACAGCCTGAAATGAATGGGAAGTATGAATTGTGCTGCACTGAAAGCAGAGCGCAGTCCAACATGGGCCATGCCAGCACAAATGGGGCATGAAGAGGCTTCAGGGGACTGAATTTCTGGCACCTGTGGTGGCTTCCAGAGTTTACAACCCCAAAATGCTGAGGACAAATTGGGAGGTCAATGTAAATCATCTGTTGGACCTGTGTGAGACAGTAGAGTAGTAGGGCCTGAGCCCCAGAGCGGTGGATGGGGCAGAAGAGATTACAAAAGCCACAGCAGGGGCTATTTTTGGAGCTCTAGGCTCAAAGACTATGGGTGGATAGAGTGACTGCCAGTACATTCCCTAAATGCACCAAAAGCAGAGAGAAACCTTGAGAAAGAACTCAAAAGTCAAGTAAATGACTGGGGAAATGAGCAAAAAAAAAAAAAACCAGAAAAAAAATCAGACTATAGAATCTTACTTTGGTGACCAGGAAGACTAAAACATACATAAGAAGACAATAAAGTCAGAGCTTCTACATCCAAACATCCAAGAATAATATGAATTGGTCTGAGACCATGGAAGAGCTCAAAAAGGATTTTGAATATCAAGTAAGAGAAGTAGAGGAAAAATTGGGAAGAGAAATGAGAATGATGCAAGAAAATCATGAAAACTAAGTCAACTGCTTGCTAAATGGGACCCAAAAATGATGAAGAAAATACACCTTAAAAATAGACTAACCCAATGGCAAAAGACAAGCAAATAATCAGTGAGGAGAAGAATGCCTTAAAAAGCAGAATTAGTTAGATGGTAAGGGAAGTTCACAAGTTTCTGAAGAAATAAGTCCTTTCTGAAGAAGATAAGTCCTCAAAGATTGGAATGGAACAGATGAAAAATCAAAAAATGATAAAACAAAACCAAAGGAATGAAAAAAAAGTAGAAAATGTGAAATATCTCATTGGAAAAAACAGCTAACATGGAAAATAGATCCAGGAGAAACAATTTAAAATTTATTAGACTGCCTGAAAACCACGATAAAAAAGGAGCCTAAACATCATGTTTCAAGAAATTGTCAAGGAAAATTGCCCTGATATTCTAGAACCAGAGGGTAAAATAGACATTGAAAGAATCTCCTGATTACCTCCTGAAAGAGATTCCAAAAGAAAAACACCAAGGAACATTGTAGCGAAATTCCAGAGCTCCCAGGTCAAGGAAAAAATATTGCAAGCAGCCAGAAAGAAGAAATTCAAGTATTGTTGAAACACAATCAGGATAATACAAGATCTAGCAAATTCTACATTAAGGGATCAAAGGGTTTGGAATATGATATTCCAGAAGGCAAAGGAACTAGGATAAGAACCAAGAATCACCTACCCCACAAAACTGAGCAGAACATTTCAAGGGAAACAATTGAACGTTTCGAGAAATAGAGGACTTTCAACCACTCTTGATGTAACGACTGGAGTTGAATAGAAAATTTGATTTTGAAACACAAGAACCCTGAGAAGCATGGAAAGGTGAATCAGAAAGAGAAATAATAAGGGACTTACTAAATTTGAACTGTTTGCATTCCTACATGGAAAGATAATATTTGTAACTCTTGAGACTTTTCTCAGTATTAGAATAGTTGGAGGGATTATATACATATGATGTATAGAAGGCACAGGGTAAGTGGAATATAAAGGAATGTTATCTAAAAATAAAATTAAGGGGTGAGAGGGGAACATATTGGGATAGAGAGAAAGGGTGAAATACAGTGGGGTAAATTATCTCTCACATTAAAGAGGCAAGAAATGCTTTTTCAATGAAGGGATAGGATGTGAGAAGGAAAGAGTGAACCTTACTCTCATCACATTTGGTATAAGGAGGGAATAACATGCACAATCAGTTTGGTATAAAAATCTATCTTATGCTACAGGAAAGTAGGAGGGACAGGATAAGCAGCAGGTGGGCAGGATAATGGGAGGGTAGATGGGAAGAAGAGGTAATTAGAAGAAATACTTTTGAGGAGGGACAGGGCCAAAAGACAAAAGAATAAATGGGGGTCAGGATAAGATGGAGTGAAATATAGTTGGTCTGTCACATGACTGTTATGGAAGAGTTTTGCATGACTACACATGTATAACCAATAACAAATTACTTTTCTCCTGAGTAGGGATGGGGCAAAGAGGGTGGAAGGAATAGAAACTGGAACTCAAAGTTTTCAAAACAAATGTTAAAAATTGTTTTTACAACTGGGAAATAAGACATACAGACAATTGAGTATAGAAATCAAACTTGCCCTACAAGATAATAGAGGGGAAGGGATGAGAGAAGGAAGGGATGTGATAGAAGGGAGGACTGATTGCAGGGAAAGCATAATCGGAATGCATTATGTCTTGGAGTGGACAGAGGAGAGAAATAGGGAGAAAATTTGGAACTCAAAATGTTGTGATAGTGAATGTTGAAAACTAAATTAAATTAATTAATTAAAAATATATCTTTAGCATACAGAGGTAGTAGTGGTGTTACTAGGTCAAAGAATATGCAATTTTGTAGCCTTTTAAGCATAGTTCAAAAATGCTCTCCAGTGTGTTTGAATATGTTCACAACTTCAAAAACAGTGCAATCATATCTCAATTTTCCCACATCTTCAACATTTTTTCTTTTTTTTTCTATCATCAGCCAGTCTGATATAAGGTGGTACCTTAGAGTTGTTTTAGTTAACATTTCTCTAATCAACAGTGATTTAGAGCATTTTTCACATGACTGTAGATAACTTTGATTTTTTTTTCTTTTGCAAAATGCCTATTCAAAAATTTTGACAATGGAGCAATTAAGGAATGACTCATATTTTTATAATTTTGAATCAGTTCTCTTTACATGTGAGAAATGAGGTCTTTATCAGAGACACTTCCTGTAAACAAATTTCCCCCAGTTTTCTACTTTGCTTCTAATCTTGGATGCATTGGTTTTATTTGTGCAAAAGCTTTGTAATTTAATATAATATGTATCATCCATTTTACTTCCTGTAGTAATCTTTTTGTATTGTTTGGCCATAAATTCTTCCCTTCTCCATAAATCTGATAGGTATACTTCCCCACACTCTCCTAATTTACTTTTGGTATCACCATTTATTTCTAAATTATCTATTTTAATCTTATATTTGTCTCTTTCTCTCTTCTTTTGCCCTGTCCCTCCTCATAAATATTTTTTTCTGACAAATGCCTTCTACAATCTGTCTTCCCTTCTATCCATCCTATTTGTTATCCCCCTTCCCTCTAACTTCCCAGTAATATAAGAGATTTCTATGCCCAACTGAGTGTGCATATTATTCCATTTTAAGCCAATTCCAGTGACCTTTTGTGCTTCTTTTATGTGAAATACCTTGTGCATCCCTTTCTCACCCTTTAACTTTATTTTTCTAGATATTATTCCATTATCATCAATTCAGAACAATGCTCTCTCTCTATGTATACTCCTTGTAGTTTCCAAAATAATGAGAAAGTTCTTGAGAGTTCCAAGTAACATCTTCCTGTGTAGGGATATAACAGTTTAACCCTTTTGAATTCTGCATGATTTGTCATTCTTATTTACCTTTTTACATTTCTCTTGAATCTTGTATTTGGATGTCAAATTTTCTATTCAACTCTGGTTATGTCACCAGGAATGCTTTGAATTTCTTTGTTTCATTATATATATATATATATATACACATTTCCCTACCCAAGTATTATATTAAGTTTTGTTGAGAAAGGTCATTCTTGGTTGCAATCTTAGCTCCCTTGCCCTCTATAATATCATATTTTCAAGTCTTCCACCCTTTAATGTAGTAATCATCAAATCTTATTCTATCTTGAGTGTGTCTCCATTGTATTTGAATTGTTGGGTTTTTTTGGTTGTTGTTTTTTGGCAGCTTGACCTGGGATTTTTGGAATTTGGATACAATATTCTTGGAAGTTTTCTTTTGGGAACCTCTTTCAGGAGGTGATCAATAGATTCTTGCCATTTTTATTTTACTTTTCTAGAATATCAAGGCATTTTTCCTTAACAATTTATTAAAATGTGATGTTTAGACTCTTTTTAAAATCATAGTTTTCAGGTAGTCCAGCAATTCTTAAATTATTTCTCCTTGAATCTCTTTTCTAAATCAGCTATTTTTCCAATAAGGTATTACACATATTTTTGTCATTTTTCTTTCTTTAATTTTGTTTTCGTGTTTCTTGACATCTCATGGAGTCAACAGCTTCCAGTTGCGCAATATGAATGTTTAAGGAGTTCTTTCCTTCAATAATTTTTGTACCTTCCTTTCTATCTGGCCAATTCTGTTTTTAAAAAGTTTTCCATTTCAGTGAGTTTTTATAGTTCTTCTCTTCGGTGGGTTTTTATACTTTTTTAACCATTTGGCCTACTCTTTTTTAAAATAGTGTTATGGTCTTCAGTGACTTTTGTACCTGCTATACCAAATTGTTAACAGCTATTAAAATGATTTTCTTAAATGCATATGATTTCCTTTTTTGAAATTTGTGCTTTTTCTTACTTGAGTTTTAAAAAATCTTTTTTGAGCTCTTTTGGGGATTATTTTTGGGCCTGAGATCAATTCTCATTTTTTCAGGCATTGCATGAATTTGTATTAAAATTGTTGTCTTCTTCTGAGTTTGTCTATTCATCTTCCTTGTCTAACATAAGTATCAACTATTATCTTTTATGGGTGAAATCTAGAAGCCTTCCAATAAGATTAGGCATAAAGCAAGAATTCCCATTATCAACACCATTATTCAATATTGTACTAGAAATGCTGCTTATATCAATAGGACAAGAAAAAAGAAATTAAAGAAATTAGAACAGGCAATAAGGAAATAGAACTATCACTCTTTGCCAATAATGTGATGGTATACTTAGAGAATCAAGTAAAAAAGTAGTTGAAATCATTAAAAAACTTTCACAAAGTCAAATGTTATAAATTAAGTTCTAAAAACCCATCAACATTTCTGTATATTGCCAACAAAATCCAGGAGTAAGAGATAGAAAAAGAAATTCCATTTAAAATACCTGTACACAGTGTAAAATATTTGGGACATTATCTGCCAAAACAAACCCAGAAACAATATGAACAGAATTATAAAACCTTTTGACATGGAAAAGTCAGAACTGAACATTTGAAAAAAAAATACTAATTTCTCATCAACTGACCAAGTCAATATAATAAAAATGATTTACTTATTCAGTGGCATATCAATCAAGTTACCTAAATATATTATAACGCTAGAAGCAAAGTATCTGGAAGAATAAATGGTTTACAGTATCTAGAGAAATATTTTTAAAACTATGAAGGAAGGTGGCCTAGAAATAGTAGAATGTGTACTGTGTTATAAAGTGGTAATCATCAAAACCATCTGTCACTGGCTAAGAAATAGGGTGGTCAATCAGCAGAATAAATTAGTAACACAATACAGAGTAAATGACCATCTAGTATATGTTAAAGCTAAAGATACGAGATTTGGACATAAGAACTCACAATCTGACAAAAACTACTGGGAAAACTGGGAAGAGTTTGACAGAAACTAGGTAGAGTCTAACATCTTATGTTGTATACTAAGATAAAGGTAAATATGTGTATTTGAGTTAAACATAAAGGGTGATATACTAAGCAAATTAGAGGAGGACAGAATAGATTTCCTGTCAGATTTATCAAGAAAAGAAGAATTTATGATGAAACAAAAGATAAAGTATTATGAAATGTGGAATGGACAATTTTTATTATTTTAAATTTAAAAGATGTGCAAAAACAAATGGTACAGACTTTATTAGAAGGAAACAGAAAGCTGGGGGACAATTATATAAATTTCTTTGGTAAAAGTCTCATTTCTCAAATATACAGTGTACTAAGTCAAATTTGTAAGTATGGATATCATTTCCTGATTGACAAATCATCAACAGATATGAACAGGCAGTTTTCAGAAAAATAAATCAAAGCTATCTATAGTCATATAAAAATGCTCTAAATCACTGTTGATTAGGAAAATGCAATTAAAAACTCTGAGGTTCCACCCAATACTTATTAGATTGGTGAATATGACAGAAAAGGGAAAAAAAGATGATTACTGTTAGTGGGTACTTGTGAAAATTAAGTTCCTAATGCACACTTGTTGAAATTGTAAACTGATTCAGTCATTGTGGAGAATAATTTAGAACTATGCCCAAAGAATTATAAAGACTTGCATACTCTTTGGCCCAGTAATTCCACTAAAAGATCAGAAAAAAAGAAAATGACCATTTTTTAGAAAATATGTAAAGTAGCTCTTTTTTTTTCCTTGACCAAGAATTTGAAATTGAGGGGATGCCCATCAATCAGGGAATGAATAAGTTGTGGTATATGATTACAATGGTATCCTATTGTGCTACAAGAAATGAGGTGCAGACTGCTTCTACAAAGAGAAAGATATACATGAATGAGTGTAAAGACCAGGAGAATATTGTACATAGTAGCAGCAATATTGTATGAATATCACCTGTGTATAGATTATTTATTCTCAGTAATGTAATGATCCAAGGCAATTCCAAAGGACTCATGATGAAAAATGCTCTCTATCTCAGTATAAAACAAAAACTGATGGAGTCTGAATGTAAATCCAAGCATATTGTTTTTCACTTTATTTTTCATATTTTTTGGGGGGAAGGAGGGAGTTTCTGTGTTTTCTTTCACAACATGACTAATATGAATATATATATATATATACATATATATATTACATGATTGCACATATATAGACAATATCAAATTTTTGCTCTCCTGAGAAGGGTAATAAATAATAATCATAATAATAATGGAGGGAGAGAATTTGATCCTCAGAATTAAAGCAAAAAATTGACATGTAATTGGGAAAAATATAAAGTACTGGTCAAAACTGATCTTCTCTGTCACTGTAGTAATGGCTGTTGTTGTAGCTTATTCATTTCTTTGGACTTCTTTTTACTTCTAACTTTATGCTAACGTTGATCTCTGCTCTTAGATTGAGGGCGCTGTCCAAAGCTGCAGGATTTTGGTAATGCTGTTTTCAGAGCTGATTCTGGGAATCTCTAAGTTTGTAGTTTTTATGAGAGGTACGGCCGCTGCTCTCTGTGCTGTTGTCTGTGAGGAATCACAAGAACTCTTCTCTGCTTAGGATCTAGGGCCCCTCCTTCTCATCCTGAGACTGAGGCCAAGAACCATGTGCAGGCAATTTAACAGTCCTGGACCCTGTGCCAGCAAAGATCCCCTGTAATCTCCTTCTGACCAGTTACCCCATAGCTTTATTCTCTATGAATTGAGAGCTATGGAAGATACCGCTGCTCATTCATGTGCCTCTGAGGACTGCTACTGCCTTGCTTGGATGTAGCCTGAGTTGAACTGTGCTCCATTCTCACCCCGGTGAGACGTACCTTTCCTGTTGACTTTCTAAGCAGTCTTGGTCTGTTTCACCTAATCTTTTGTTTGTTCTGCTGCTCCAGAATTCATTTTGAGGCAGTTTTAGCAAGTTGTTCTGAGGATAATTTGGGAGAATGCAGGCTAATTCCTGTCTTTATTCTGCCATCTTAGCTCTATTCTCAGTCTCACTTCATTCTTTGTCTGCTACTCTACCTGGTTTCACTTCATGTAACAAGATATTCCAATTCCAGCCTGTGCTTAATAGGGAAAAGAGTTTGTTATGCAATCCTTGGCTGATAAATTCCATCTTTCATCTTTTTGTCATCTTTCTGCCAATTTTATAGTTAAATGATCTCTGAATGACTTCACTTAGCTTAAGTATATAGCTTACATTCCTTAAAACAGCCTTTTCCTTCCATTGCTTCTTGCTGCTTTATGAGGCAATACATTTCCTAATCTTCCATGATCCTTCCTTACATGCAGTTATTCTTGACTGTCATAGTTCTCACTTTGTCAAGTAATCTAAGCGCGTGTTGATTAATACAGTCATTTCCAGAAAGATCTATATTGTTTTAGTCACTAGATAAGCAAAGGTAAAAAAATGCATGCTATAAAGGATTGTGTAATGTAATAGAAATGATATGGTAGAGAAATAAACTAACATAGTAGCATATGATAAGGTCAAAAGAAAGGTAAAGAAATATTCAAATAAATTATTAGGGACAGAGAATTTTTGTATCAAGAGGAACGGAGATGGGGCTGAATTAATGCTAACATGAAATTCATAGTAGTATCAATGGAATTATATTTTTTCCATTGAGTATGATGACAGTACTAAAGCCAACATGCAGAAATGCTTATTTTCAGGATTAGAATTATCCTAGGTATAGTCTGTCTAATATTCTGTAAGTTTTAAGATGAGAGCTTTCCACTATTTTCATAAGTAGAATATAGAAATTCTTGACTATAAGCTGAATTTGGTTAGTGGGTTAAAATGTTTAAGTGATCCAAAAAGCAAGATGGTTTTTCAATAAATTACACAATGTATTCCAAAAAATGTTATGTAACAGAAATTATGTTAGACTTCCAAGTCAGAAGAACTGAGTTTATATCTTAGATCCATAACTTCCTATGGTACCTCAAGGAAATCCCTTAACCTTTTTAAACTATAGATTTCTTATTGATCAAAGTAAGTTGGCTAAAACTATGATTCCTTCAAAATTTCATGACTAGATTTCTCAATAATGTGATGAGAGAAACTAGTTATAAAGTTCATGGTAAAATGGAGTTGGAATCATTTGATGATTGAATTAAGTAAAGAAATATAAGATCCTGATCTGGACTTATAAGAAGGTGTGTCAAAGAAAGTAGATATCCTTCAATAGACATTGTAATGAAACACACGGGGAGAGGAAGCCTCCCTCTCCAAAATAAAATACAGACCTAAAAGAAGTATCTTATTAGTGCAAGAGTTCCCAAAGTTCTTTTGAGTGGAGTACTGGGGTAAAGGAATAGCAAAAGAAATTGGATTTTGAAACCAAAATTTCAGGGCATAGGCATAAATGCAGCAGTGCTGTTTGTATAGTGGGCAATCCCTTAAAATCTATTTATTGATTGACCCACTGGCAATGGTAAGAGACAGAAAAATAGACTGGGCATCTAGCTGAAATCATACCCTGCCTTGCTATCAAATGGAAATGTTAGGGGTGGACCTTCTTCATAAGGACCATAACCATCAAATTATCCCATCTGTTTCCCCTAAAAGGGAAAAAAATTCTCTCTATCAGTCAAATTACTATACCCTTTTGACTCAAACCTAGATCTAGGCTTGGTACCAGCCTTTCATTTCAGCACAATAATATTTTTTTGGCAGTCAATGAGCCTCAGGAGGGGTAAATTTTGTATAGCATTGTCAATATCAGTTAATCCTTCAGAATGAGAAAAAATAAAAATCAGTGGCTTTGGAATGAGTTTTCTCTCATCCAAAGGCTCTGGCTAGTTGACTGGATACCATAGAGAAGGCTACTATATTAAAGAGACTTAAGGGCTCCAGTTTTAGACAAATAGATTATAGGTTTGGGATTTTATGAGACTTTTGAATTTTACCTATTGAATATTTATAGTTTGTCTAGAACATTGTCTTTTTTTTTTACTTAGGCCATTGAGAAAGACATCAATGCCTTTTTGTAGTCAGTCACATAGGATATGCTTGTGGAATGTAAAATATTATAAATATTTTATTTGGTGGTATTTTGTGTTCAAATCTGGCTTTGAACAGGAAGACTTGGGTTCAAGTCCTCTGTCTCTGAAATATACTTCCTTTGCAGCCATGGACAAGTCAATTTCTTAGTACTTCCAGATAGATATCTAAGACTAGAAATTATTTGCCAACAATTGATTTCAATTGGTGACAGGATTTCTAATCCTGGTAATTATCCTCATCAATGAAATCACAGTCATGGATTATTTAATTCTCTTCCTCCTACCTTCATAAGGTAGTAGACTATCTTCTTCACTTATTTTAAAATAATACCTTGCTTATGAAGTAGAGTTACTGTGAGTGCCTAAAAGAATAGATATCCTCTTCCTTATAACTATTAGACTAGCTAATAGGACAGAAAAGGAAAATGACAAATATTTGAGGCCATTTGGGGAAAGTGGAACATTAATGAACTGTTGTTAGAGTTGTGAACTCATTCAAACCATTCTGGAGAGCAATTTGGAACTATGCTCAGAGTGCTACAAAGCCATGCATACTTTGACTTGGCAACACCATAATTGCATTTATATCCCAAAAGCAATAAAAACAAAAAAAGGAAGAGAACCTACATGTCCAAAAATAGGTGTCATGGTTCTTTTCTTGTGGCAAAGAATTGGAAATTGAGGTGATGCCTGTCAATTGGGAAATGATTGTGGTATGTGATTACAATGGAATACTATTGTGCTATAAGAAATGAAGAGCAAGATGCTCTCAGAAACATCTGGAAAGACATGAGCTGATGCAAGGTGAAATGTACTGTGTACAAAGTAACAGCAATATTGTAAGATGATCAGTTGTGCATGACTTAGCTATTTTCAGCATTACAATAATCCATGGAAAATTCTGAAGGATTTAGGATAAAAAAATTTTCTCCATTCCCAGAGAAAGAACTGATGGTGTCTGAATACAGAATGCAGCATACTTTATTTTTTTACTTTATTTTTCTTGAATTTTTTGCCTATTTTCTTTCACAACATGACTAAGATGGAAATGTTTTGCATGACTACACAAATATAACCTGTATCAAATTGCTGGCCTTCTCAGTGTGGGGGGAGAGAATTTGGGACTCAGAATTGTAAAAATAAATGCTAAAATTGTTTTTACATGTAACTGAGGAAAATAAAATATATATTTTTAATAGAGAATGCATATGCTGTTCTAAATGTCTAATGATTTATATGGCACTGATTTTAAACCTGGTCCATAATATATTTTTTTTAATGGAAGTTCCTATGTCATAGAGAAGGAGTAATAATTGGCACATCATAATAGGTCAGTGTTTTGGAACCTTTGGTGTTTATGAGCTGAGTCCCTTTGCACTTGAGTAAGAAAGGAATTTTCTGAAGTGTCTGTAGCATTAGAGTGTTAAAATAAGACAAGAGTTTTTATCAAATATCCATCTATCCCTCCAATTCTTTACTCTGTCTTTTCCCAATAAACATTAGTCTCCTTTTCCCCCAGGGACTACACTAATTCTTAAGTCTAGATTTCTGTCTTGATATGTTCCTGTATATCAAATCCTATATCCCATACCTCCCAGACACAAACTGCCTTCTGTAATCCCCTATGTGTTTTAATAAAGTTAAGTTGGTCAATAAACACTTATTAAGCACCCATTATATGTCAGACACTGTGATCAAGACTGGAGATAAAACAAAAAGCAAAGGCCATCTTCTGGTCTTGAGGAGCTCAAAGTCTAATGGTAATGTCACACTTGGAAGGAGAACCACATTTCTGGCAGAGGTATAACATAAGATATGGAAGCAGCTGGGGATACAAGGCAGATTTTGAAAAATCCTGGATATAGACTTATGAAGAGATGATGGTGACACCTGGATACTGACAAATGCTTAGATTAATTAGATGAGTTGTAGGGATAAGGAGGAACAGTAAGGGAAAGAACCATAATATTAGATGCTATCCTATACTACTACTGTGAACCAATGTGGATGTAATCAAAAGGTAGTTGACTTCCAATAAACTTTAAGTGTATTTCTATTCTGAGGTAGCCTCAATCACAAAGGAAGATTTTAATTTTGAAGGCCTCCATAGGTACCTGGGGATGACAAAACTCATTGGAGGGAAGAGTTATCTTTAGTATTTATGATATTCTCTTGGTATTTTTTTCTTTTTTTGTTGAATAAAACCAAAGTTGTCACATATTCACCATATATTGTTCATTCAAGTCCTTGACTGTAGGAGACAGAAATTCTGATGACAAGCTCACCTTTTTGGGACGGAACTACTTAAGTGAAATTCTGAGATTTCCAGGGAAAATTCCACATGAGGCAACAAACCAATGAGTGAATTTTGGGAAGCTTGCATGAGTGAAATTGGTCTCTCTGAACCCAGAGCCTGAACTATCACTTATAGTTATATCTGCTCAATCTCAAGGAATACATCTCCTCTGGACCCTCCTAGTTTTAGTGATTATCAATAGTAACTGTTACTGTTTCCCTCCCAGCCTGATGTCTTCCTTTTTCTTGCTTCATTAAAGGGGCCATCCCTTGGCAACTTCTTAAACAGGCCTATTCAATGAATGGGCGTTGCCTCACCCTAAGTGTGTACCTGCAAAGACCTGACCTAAAGGCCCAAGGTCTCCCAGTGCATCCTGGGTCATCTCCAGTCATCTTGATGAATATCTGGTCACTGGATTCAGATGGCTCTTGAGGAGAAGTGAGACTGGTGACCTGCACAGCCCTCCCTCACTGAAAACAAAGTCAAGTGCAAGTCATGTCATCATTTCTCTCATGGCATGGTCTTTTTTGACAATGAAGGACAAACACAACAAACATAATTCTTCTTCTGAAGGAAATTGCTGCATGAAGTGTCATCATCATAGGAAATTAAATGACATTTGACAATCAGAGATGTTTCTAAACTGGTGAACTATATTTCTGTAATGACTGTGCAAGATTTGTGGAGTGACTGAGGTGTAGGGTAGGTGTTATCCAGTCTGATTCTCTCCTTCAGGCTCTGTAGAACATACTATCATATCCTTAAAGAGCTACAGACATGGGACAGCTTTATTCAAGCAGACTATTTCTCAGCAGTGCTCCAGACACCTGAGTATTAACCCTAACCCTAAATGCACTAGCTAACCCCGTCTCTGATAAGACTCTGGTAACTGGCTCAGAGCAGGCTGTGCAGTAACATTAACAATATATAGACAATAATATAGAGAGCTTATATCTCTGTAGAACTCTTTATTTTCCCAAAGTCTGTGCATGCTTCCCAATATATCAGCGTGTTTGAGTTAGGAGCTTTTCATAGCAATGTAGTGAGGAATAGAATTCCCCCCAGATATTCACTTAAAACTTTTTTTTTCACATGAAGGATGCACTTTTACTCTCCATGTACTGCCATTGCTTTAACCTTAGTCTGGCTCTTCATCACTCCATGCCTGGGCTGTGTCCGGAGTCACTTAATTTAGTTTCCTAGAATTCTGTTACTTCTCTCACCAGTCAATTTTCTGCCTAACTGCCAAATTGATATTCCTGAGACACATATCTGACTATGACACCCAGCTTCTTGAAAAGTCCTGTTGCCTCTAGAATAAAATACAAAATCCTCAGCTTGAAATTTAAGATCCTCTATATCCTGATTTCCAATTATGTTTATAATCATTTCATATTATTCTCCTTCATACACTCCAGTCAAAAGTCTTGTTAACTGTTCATTGTGAAAACAAAACAGATCAACACCAAACAATATTCCATCTCCTACCCCTGAGCTTTTGGATGCGTTCCTCTTTGTCTAGATTGTGTCATCACCTGTTTATAAAATTTACTTCCAAATACAGCTAACATTCCAATTTCTAGAGAAGGCCTGTCATGATCCCTGTGCCCCTATGTTTGTTCTCTCCCTCTCCCTCTCGCTTTCCCTCCCTCCCTCCTTCCCTCCCTCTCTCTCTCTCCCTCTCTCTCTCTCTCTCTCTCGTTCTCTCTTTCTCTCTGTGTCTGTCTGTCTGTCTGTCGGTCTCTCTCTCTCACACACACACACACAGACACACACACATACACACACCCACACACTGCCACTTTTTTCGCGCACTTTGCCATTTGTATATTTTGTAATTATTCCTATGTGGCTTACATTTTTCTCATAGAGATTCCTTTACGTTTAAAGACTATTTCCTTTTCATCTTTGTATCCCCCAAATTTAGCAGGTATCCTTGTACATGATAGGCATTTAATAAATGTTTGTCCACTTCAATTGAGTCAACAGGCTAATCCCTCTAAACCTATTTTGATCAATCGCACTTCTTTCCCAAAAAATTCTTGTTCCAATATTGTCCTTTGGGTAAATTTCAGACTTTTTCATATCTTAGTCCTACATAATCTAGATAATCTCATTTAGCATTATGAACCCTCCACTCCAATTAGAACAATCTTTGTCATTTGCAAATATCATTCCCTTTCCTGCCTCAGTATCTTACTAATTTTTTCTCACAAATATATTTATTTGCCTTTTCTTCCAACATCAAAAACCAATCCTTTGAGGTCTCCCTTAGTTGCTTGAGCCCATTCCAACCCTCCCCAGACCATACTATATTCTCTCTACTGCAATTATAGTGAATTATTCAGACCTCTGGGGGAAAAAAGATATAATTTCAAAAGTTTTTTTTTTCTAAGGCAGTTGTAAGGAACACAAAATATTTATCATAGAAACACTGATATACATAGCAGTAGGTTCTCAGACAACCCAAAAGAGTGCATTTAGATCATGACATAAATGCATGTTCACTGAAAATAAGCTTGCAATTGTACTTTGTAACTTAGCTACTAGTTGTAGAAAGAAATTGTCAGAGAATACGGACTTTTAATTGAGGACATCATGAACGCTGTTTGCCTGCTTCATGGAAAAGAAGATTCCAAATTTCTATCCAACCCTCTACTGTCATCCTATTTTATGTATTAAGGAATGGAATCCTTCATTCCAATAGATCCAGTCTATTGTTTTAAATCATCTTACCTGAACCCAAGTGGGAACTGAAGCTGAGAGATAAAAATGAGAGCATCCAATGGGCTCAGAGATTGAATAGTTATGATGAGTATTCCAAGTATTCCTGTCTGTATAAAACCATCAAAAATGACAACTCTTAGAAATGAAATACCATTTCATTATTCCTTTATGAACACCAGTTCTAGACAAAGCACTAAATTTCAACAAAAGATGTGGGATTGAATTTCGTTTCTGCTGCTTCCAGTTTGAAAGCAGGAAGAGATTCTAAAGTTCTTTTAGTCCAACACACCCTTTTTGGAGAAGGGGAAACAGTTTCAGAAAGGTAATGTGATTTTCTCAGTCATAGATGTTGTAAACCTCAGACTTGGGATTACAATTTATAGGAATTTTGGCAAGGCGTTTAAACTCTGGACATCCAGTTTTCTCATCTATAAAATGAGAAGATTGACTCTGCTAATGTATAAAGGTTATTTCACCTCTAAATTAATGAAATCTCTTACTTCTCAAGTAGTATATTTATTTACCATCTCAAGTAGTATATTTACATTTACTGTAAGCAGTATATGTATGCTGGACTTGTTCTTTTTTCCCCAAGTATGTTTTTTTTTTCCAATCCTCTTTCCCTATTAGAATGCACAGCTTCTGTCCTAGGCAAGTTTTTCTGAAACAAATAAACAAGTTTTTTGTAGTTTATTGTTTTTAACTTTTATTATTGTGTTCACTATTTGTAGCAGGAAAAACATGCAAGAAGTAAAGTCCCTCTCCTCTCGCTTTCTTTCTTACTGTTTCTTTCTTTCCCTTCTCTTTCTTTTCCCCTTCTGCCCTTTTCCTGCTCAACTCCTTACAAATTTTCCCTCTCTTACCCTCTCCCTTTCTTACCTCTGCACCTCTCCCTCTTTTTGCCAAGGTTGGCTCTTTGTTCATTTCAGAGACAGTTTTTTGTGGTAGTTTTTTTTTTCCATAGGATCTGTGCGTAGGACATACCATGGCTATTTCTCATTAGAAATGGAAAAGGGAACCTTCATGGACTATAGTTAGTCTGGTTTCATGGCCTTAATTACAATTTTCTTGGCTATGAAGAGGGGAAGGGAATATGCATTTATAAAGTATCTATTATGTGCCTGTCACTGTGTTAAATGTTTTATATTTTCTCGTTTGATCATCACAACAACTGGGCAAGGTAGCACTATTATTATCCCTAATTTATAGATGAGGAAACTGAGGTAAACAGAGGGTAAATAACATGCTTGTGGTAAGTCACATAGCTATTAAGTGTCTGTGGCCACATTTACAGTCAGGGTTTCCTGGCTTTAGGCCCAGTCCTCTATCCATTGTGTTGCATAGCTGTTTTAGATTGCAGTAATGCAAGACCTGTAACATTTTTGCACAGATAACAAACAAAACATCATGAAAAATTCCATGTTTGGTAACCTTAGATTTTAATCACAGAATTTCAGGGTCAGAGGTAGGCAGCAGTGGCAGGAATAGAAGCAGAGAAGCATGGTCAGCTCTTAGATGTCACCCTTAGCATGTGTTCAAACTTTGTCAAGTCAATTCATCTCTCACCCTCAAAACGGAAGTATCAGAAGAACATCATTTAATCTCCAAGACCTCCATAACCTTGGTACTGTGAAATCTGGAGCTGGGAAGAAAGACTCAGGGAGGTAATGCGAAGGTAAATGTTAGGGTTTGTTTGCTTGCTTTTTAACTTGGCCTTCAAGGGATTGTTGGAAAATAAATACTCACAATTTGTTACTTTCTTATATTGACATTTTATTTTTTATTATTTTGGTATTCTGCTCTCCAACTTCCTTAAAATTCATTTTATTTGAGCCCACTCTTTATTTAGCCACATTCCTCTTTATATTAATGATTAACAAACAGTTGTTGACAGATAAGATTCTTCTTGGCAAGGGATGTGTCAAGTCCTAGGCAGCAGGCAGTGTGGGTGGAAAAGGAAGGAGGACAGAAACACAGGCAAAGAAATGTGGAGAGTTTAAGGGAGAAATCAAAATTTATTGTGCCTTTTCAATGATTGTTTACATGTATATTCAAGGGACATAAGTGCTAAATTGAATAATCTCTCATCATTATTTTCTGTAAGTTTCACTTTTAAATGTCTAGTAACAATCTAATGCAAAGGTCAGACTTGGCTTCTTTCTTAACTCTTGAAGAAACTAATCAAGTCCTCGACCCAGAGTAGTGACTCTATAAATACTTCTTAATTTTTTGGCTGTGCTGCTACACCACTGGGTTCATTGTTTATTTGGCATTTTCTATCGTATCAGTACCTTCTTTAAACAAAACAAAACAAAAAATCCAGTTTAGGCTGAAGTATCACATGGTCTTGTAACTGTGAATGTCATTATCCCTATGCATTATCAATATTTGTGCTTTCACCAGAGCCCGAAAGCCAATATTAGGAAGGTAAAATGCAGAGGAAATGAAACAGTGTGAAGATTGTTGCTCCTGTCTACTTAATGATATGTATGGTAAATGTTTTGTTGTGAAAGTGATTTGCAGGAAGGTTCCTTCTTTTTTAAATGGAAGTGAAATGTTCACTGCAATAAAATTTATATCATGTTTTCCAAGAGGTCATGAAGAAGGGGCATAAAACGAATCAGAGTAAAATGCCCTTCCAGCCGCTTACATAGCATCTGTTCTCCCTGCTACTTGATCTGATTTTAAAGCACACAGAAGCAAAGTGGAGATATTTAGTTCTTATGAGAAGGATGTGAAACAGAGATAGTCATTTCCCCCATGAAAATGAACAAGCCACAGGCTATATCTCTTGAATAAATGTCATAAGGTGTGTTGGGAAAATCACATTTGGGGTAAATGTAAGAATAGCAGCTATATTGGAAACAAGAGGATTTTTAGTTAAAGTGAAAAATTTCAGTGTTATTCAATTCAATTAAGATTTATTAGAAAGAAATTCCCTGAACGAGATGCTGGAAGATAATGCAAAGTTTAGACATGACACACTCTTAAAGAGTTTATAGTCTAGTGAGAGAACATATAGACAAAAATATGTATATAATATATTTTAGTCCAATTGTGGAAGAACACAGAAGAAGAGCACTAGATATATATGAAACTAAGTTCTATGGGAGACAGAAGAGGGGAAATATTTCTAAGTATAGGATATCAGGACAGATGTCACGAAGAGACTGACATCTGAACCAGTCTGTAAAGAATAGAGAGAAATTCCACAGACAAAGAACAGGAGGGAGGATATACCATATTCACCCCATAGAAAATGGTGTGAACAGTGAGAATGGAGAGGGCAGGGAGTTTTGAGGAGCAGAGAGTAATCGTATTTGACAGGAGCATAGAGTTCCTCAGACAGGGAAGGGAGTGTCAAAGTGTAGAGAGAACTGACCTTGAAGACAGAAAGATCTAAGTTCCAATTCTAACTGTGTCACACACTGGTTGTATAACTTTGGGCAAGACACTTAACCCCTTAGTACTCTAGGCAACTCTTTAAGAGAATAAGTATTAGAAAAGTTAATGACCTTCATTCATAGAGGAAGTTTCCACATCAGTGTATGTTCCCTAAACAAGGATAAAGCCCTGGACCTGGAGTCAACTTAAAATACTCCTTCAGCTGCTTCTTAGTTGTATGACTGTGGCTAAGTCATCTAATCTCTTTTGCCCTCTGATTCCTCAGTTATGTAATGGGGAACATAATAGCACCTAACTCCTAGGGTTCTTGTAAGGATCAAATGAGATAATATGTGGAAAGCATTTAATAAAGTACGTGACACATTTGTTGTTCATTTATTTCAATTGCATCTGATACTGCATGACGCTATTTGGGGTTTTCTTGGCAGAGATGCTGCAGTTTATCATTTCTTTCTCCAGGTCATTTTACAGATGAGGAAACTGAGGCAAATAGGATTAAGCGACTTGCTCAGGATCTGAAACCAGGTTTGAACTCAGGAAGATGAGTCTTCCTGACTCCAGGCCTGGCAATCTATAACAGAATATTCTTTGTTGCTTTGTTGCTACTGCATTTTGTTCTATCCCAATCACATGAATTATTTTAGGGTTTACAGAGACAAGGAGTCAAAGCACAAGTCCTATAATATGATCAAACTTGCTTCTCACAAGTCCCTTGTTTTATTTGGGGCCTCAGGGTTGGTAAAGAACTAGTGGTTCTAACAATGCTCTATACAAGTTAAATATTCCTAGTGGTGCAACTAGTTCGCAAAAGAAAGGTAATGGATGAGTAAGTGAGTGGGTGAGTAGATAAGTTTTGGGTGAAGAGGGAAAAGGAAGAACATTCTAGTGCAGGGCATTTTTTTAAAAAGTTATTTGTGTCATGCTTAACTTTAACGTTATGCTGAAACCTATGGACACCTAAAATAAAATGCTTCTGGTGAGAAAGTAAATCATTTATACTGAAGTACTGTTTTTCAAAAAAAAATAAGTAAAACAAGTTTTGATCAAAGTGTCTTAAAAATTTTTTTAAAAAGCTTTTTGTAGAAGTTTTAAACACTGTCAACTAAACCAAACTGACAGATAGCTGGAGCCAAATAGAGAAGGCTAGAGATAAGAGAGTCAGGAATCAAACAGAGGTTTAACTTCAAAGTGAGGGAAACAGCTTCCAAGCAAGGAGGTATCTCCTTGTCTTCATTGACCCTAGTCAATATCCTGACCTGCTTTAGTGTGGCTGAATCTTGATTTATATACTCATGGAGAGACAAAGAGCCAAACTGTGTGTGTGTGTGTGTATAATATATATATGTGTATATATGTATATGTATATATATTGTGCAAAGACAGTTTCCTAGAATTAATTGAACCCCAATCCAAGTGGCTTGAAGTGGTTCATTAATTAGCCTCACTTGAGATGCTGGGCTTGCTCCTAAGACTTGCAGGCTGCAGATTTGCTAAGGGCTCCTTGATCTGAGATGTTAGCAGTTTGAAGGTTCAGCTAAATTCTGACCAAGTAAAATGCAATATTTTTACTCACAGTGAAATCCTTTCTTTGACTCTACCTTCAAAACTGTGAACTCTCATAAGACAGAAAGAAAACTCACAGACCAAACATAGAGAAATCAGAGTTGAGATAAAAACTACCAGTTTGGGGAAGATATTACCCTGCCTTTTTTCTTTTATGTCTCCTGTTTTCTGCTCAGAGTGGATTTTTTTTTTCAGTGATGCACTCAATACTACATTTAGCTTAATTCCCTTCTACACACTTCTCCCTGAAAACTGTGAGAGGATTTCTTCCTCATCTTCAGATTTTAATCTCATTTGTTCAATTCTAATTTGCTCCCCAAGGTATCTTAATACTTTCACAACTTCTCTTAGCTCTGATATCCAGCCCTCTTAAACTGAGCCACCACTACTACACCACCTGCTAACTGATCTGAACTAGTTTAGACTGGTTTGAACCAATGTGAACTGGATTTAGGTTGTTTGAACTGGTCTTAACTGGTCTGAACCAGGAACTGGTTCTGTGAAACTGGTCTAAACTTATTTTGATCAATTCAAACTGTTCTAAACTGGTTTAATTTGTTTCTGAATAGTTCAAAATGGTCTGAACTGGTTATGACTGATTTGAACTGGTCATGATTGGTTTGAATTGGTCTGACCTGGTTTAACTTGTTTTAAGTGGTTTGGCCAGTTTTTTAACTAGTCTGAACCATTTTGGGCCAGTTTGAACTGGATTTAGCCAGTTTAAACTGTTCTGAACCTGAACTTATATGAACCAGTTTAAACTGATTTTGTACAGTTTAATCTGAACCAGATTTTAGATAGTTTTGAATATTTTAAATTGGTTTGACCTGCTTTGGGGCAGTATGAATTATAGCAGTTTCAGACCAGCTCAAATAAGCTAAAATCAGTTTACACCAGTTTAAACCAGCCTAAACTGGTTCAATCCTGTTCAAAATGACTAAAACCAGCTCAAACCTGCCCCAACCTATCAAAACCAGTCTAAACCATTTCAGATCAGCTTAAATCATTTCAAACCAGTTCAAACCAGTTAAAACTCTAAATTGGTTCAGACCAAGTTTAAACTAGTAGTTTAAACCTGTACAAACCAGACTGGACTATTTGCCTATTAACATCAAAATTCACATAACTGATAACAGCAAAAAAAAAAAGAAAAGAAAAAGAAAAAAGAAAAAACCAGCTCCCATTTCTGTACTGTTTTAAAGGTTTTCATCACCACAACCACGTGACACAGAAGTACATTTTTTTCTTCTGCCATTTGAACACTGAGGAATTTTGATGAGGCTCAGATTTCCAAGCTGGTCCTACTGATTTCTTGGTCCCACACAGGACATTCCTGGTCTTGCAACAGGACAACAGGAGGCAAAATTGCATAGAAATTTGAATTGTAAACTTACAAAGAGTCATGGGTAAGGACATCATGGCTTAAAATCATAGCATTTAAAAGTCAGCACAGGTATTAGAGATCATTATCCAGATCAACTCTCTTATTTTATAAAGTAGAACTATTTATAGAAGTAAATCAAAAGTCAAAGAAATTATTCAACCTTCCCGAGGTCACTCCACTTACTAAGGGCAAAGATAGGTCTCTTGACTTGGAGACCAAGATTATTTGCTACTTTACCAAATTGTTGGAACCATTTGATTACAGCAAGCATTAAACCCAGGACGGAGCTATGAAATCATGAACCAGTTGGCTGAGGATCAGGCAAAGGTAAAGGAGCTGGGTAGAAAAGTTAGAGGAAACATAATGGCCATGGCCAGAACCCTAGAGTAACAAATGTCCATAGATCCATGACACCTTTGAAGTGGGTAGACTTTACAACTATATTCAGATATCAAACCATGACCATACATTGAGATTCTTGTCAATGTCTTCCCATACATTTGTAACAGAGGGTTCATCCAATATAATGAGGGCCTTTTTCAGGCTTTCTTGACATTTCATGATAAACAATGGGCTACAGAAATGTCCTCCTCGTCCCCCTTTTTCCCTCTCACTAAATGAATGACCAGTCTTTTCTCTCCTAGATATATATTTCTCTGTTACCATCTTTATGATTTCTCATTTTTAAGGGCTTGTAATCTATTCATATCCAGCATGTGTCTTTCTGTCGCTTTTTGGGCATGGGTTTGCTGGCAAATATTTAAGAATCAGCCATGTAGGGGGAAGGGATGTTACCACTACACACTTTTAAATTCAACCTATATTATTATAAATTTCTCTACCACATTTCTTTTTAAATCTATACAAGCAACAAAATAATAAATCAAGCCCTGATTTGTGGAGTTTGTTGATTTCCTGACGTGTAAATGCTCACACAGATAATATGATAATCAGTTCTCTCAAGAGAACTCCAACACATCCCTGCTTCTGGGTGATCCTCAATTTCTTCAGTAAGTGCAATATTTCCTGCCTCCCTATCATACATACTAGGATTGTGGTAGGTAGCAGGAATTAGGATAATGAGATATCTGTTGTGGGACTAGAAAAGAGCAGCCCAAGATAAAGGCTGAAATTGTCAAGCTTTGGACTTGCAAAATAGACCAGTCAATGAAAGAGGACTAGTCCTTGAGGTTGGGGTAAGGTTATTGGAACTAAATAGTTAAAGCTGAATCTTAGGACAATAGGGAAGAAGGAAAAGGCTGATGTCCTCAGTCTACTTTGGAAGGGAAAAGAGGGCATTTCAGGCTGTTCAAACATGTTAAAAACTTATATTAGTAGGCAGAGAATCCTGGCTGATATATGGTCTCCCAACTGTATGGGGAAACAGTATGATTTTTGGAGAGGATAACTTCTGTCCTAAAAGGAACACTTTGTCTATTTACAGTTGTATCATACCAAGAGATTTCTTTGTTCCTTCAGGCCATGATTCAGGGTGTTGTTTCATTTCTTCCAGATAAACATCTTGTTATAAATTCCATGTTCCATATAGGGGAAATACCAAGGCAATTGCCAATTTGGAAGAGACTGAATCTAATAGACTAAGTGTGGTTGCACCATTTGTCATGTTACCTTTGCAAAACAACAAAACTGAAGTGAGCCAGCATGTGAAAGGGTGCTAGGAAGAGTTAGAATGCAGGAAGAGAACAATGTATGAATATTGCCTGGTTTATCAGAGTAAAGTTACATATGCTTGATTTTTTTCTTTCTTTTTATCATACATGTCAAATCTATACATAAGCAGACTAAATAAAATATCAACCATCACTCAAATGAATCCTTCTTTACAGACAACTTCCAGTCATCCTAAAAGGATCCTTAAAAAAAGCTTTCCATAATATTACTATCTCTTTCGCAATCTTCATGAACAATACCTATTCCCACCAAATGAATAGCCCAGATGTTCACTATTGGATATCTATCAAGTCAAAACCACAGTTCACACTTAGGAAAGAAAAGAACTTCTTTTCTTTTAGTGAAACCAATGAGAGAAAAAGATCATGAATATTTCAGATGTTAACTAAAAATCTATGTGCACATAGATAAACATGTACATACACATGCATCACATGTATACTACAGGGACATATACACACATGCAATGCATGCACACATATGTGCATGCATATTCATATACACACATAGATACATTTTACCAATAAAGAGATCTGGCAAGTTCAGAGATTGCTTTACATGTGTTATCTCATTGGATCCTTCCAAAGACTCTAAGAGATAGGAATGACAGAGTTAGAAATAGGATTAATTTGCTCATTTTACTAATGAAGTCATGAAGTTTTGGAGAGGGGAAGTGGTCACCAAGCTAGACTTTCTTGGTTCATTTTACAGTCCATGTGAAATTTCTTCAAATGATCATACACAAACAGACAAAACTGATTTGTGTATTTTGATGAAAAATTATTCAGCAGATCCAGCATGAAAAATAAAAATAAAATTATATACCTGAGAGATTCCCCTTTTCCATTGCTTCCACCCCAATTCTTTTGGGGCTACCTCTTGACCATTTTTGTGCATTGACTTGTGAACTTTCAATTGTTTCGACATTTTGAGATCTACTTTTTTGGTTGTTCTCTAGGCATTTTGGTCAGTTTTCCATATCTTGTTTTATGCAATTAAAGGCACTAAGAAAGAAAGATGGAGCCATATGTCTAAGGAAAGTCATTTTGATTTCCTTACTGGCAGAATAGAACTCCCTGTTGAATTCTGCAGATTCCAGCTGGATGAAAAGCAGAAGAAAATGTCATATCATCCTCTCAAACGATTATCTTACAATTTCTCTGCCTTTTCACAGCCTTGCTCCTAGAAAAAGATCTTTCTTAAAGTCCCTGAAGTGTTTAACCCTATGGACTATCCCCTTTTTCTGGACATTCTCCTCTGAGTTTTTGTGAGCCTGTTCTCCCTTCTGTCTCCTGCCTATCTGAGTGAGAGTTTCTTCTCAGACTCTTCCCCTTCATTCCTATATGACTTTAGGCAAGTGACTTCACATCTCTGGAAACTCAGTTTCCTATATCAATTAAGAAGTTGAGCTAGTCGACCTCTTAAGATTTGTCCAGATAGAAAATGTTGCAGAGCATTTATCCATGCCCTGCCTTTATGTGTGTGTAAACCATAAAACCCTGCCCAGGCCTTCTCCTCCTTTTTTCCAAATTCTCTTTTGATAATCTCATCAACTCCCAAAGGTCAAAAACAAGAAGCATTTTTTAAGCACCTCCTATGTATCAGGCACTACTCTAAATTCTGAGGATAAAAAGACAATTTAAAAATGTTTAAATAGTATTTTAATTTCTAATTACATGTAAAGATCATTTTCAATATGCATTTTTATAATATTTTGAGTTTTAATTTTTCTTCCTTTCTCCCTCCCCTCCCACATCCTCATGATGGCAAGCTGATATAGATTATACATATGCAATCCTATCAAACATATTGCCATATCAGTCATACTGTAAAAGAAGAAATGGAACAAAAGGGGAAAAACATGAAAAGGATCAAAATGAAAATAGTATGATTTGATTTGCATTCAGACACCACAGCTCTTTCTTTTAATGTGGATAGCATTTTCCATCATAAGTATTTTGGAATAGTCTTGGATCATTGTATTGCCAAGAAGAGCTAAGTCTATCATAGTTGATAACTGCGCAATGTTGCTGTTGCTGTGTGCAATGTTCTCCTGGTTCTGCTCATTTTACTCAGTAACTGTTCATGTAAATCTTTCCAGGTTTAAGAAAGACAATTTTAAAATATTTATAGCAGCACATTTTGTAAAAACAACAACTTTGTGGCAAAAAAACTAGATATTGATGGGATGCCTGTCAATTGGGGAATGGCTGAACAAGTTGTAGTATTAGACTATGATAAAATATTACTGTACTATATGAAATGAAAGTAAAAAGTGCATAGCAGATAAGAAAAAAAAAACTTACAAGGAAGTAAAGAGAAGAAGGACAGCTCTCAACACAATGTGTAGTATTTATCATACAGGCTTTCCTGAAATAAACATTTATCATCACATATTCTGAATTCTCTCTTATGTTCTTCTTTTCTTACTTTTTAAGTTCCAGTATTTAAGTTTGTGATTTTTTTTTCTTTCCTCTATTCTGTATTTGTGTTCTGGCATTTGAATATAAAATAAAAAAAAAGAAAGAAAGAAAAGAAGAGAAATGATAAACTGATTGATTTTAGAAAATATGGATTTTCATGAAATAATGAAGAGTGAAATGAGCAGAGCCCCTTTTGGCTCTTTTTTTTTGTAGCACATGATTTCCACAATTTTATTTTCATACATGCCTTACATAATCAAACCATCTGAATTTCTGATAAAAAACAGATGGGAAAGATGACTTAATATAGTAAAAACAAAATTACATTTGAGCTAGAAAAGGCCTTGAGTTGGAGTTCTATCTCTGGGTCTTAGAAACTATTTGACTTTGAAGAAGCATTTAACCTCTTTGTGTCTGTTTCAATACTATCCTTACGTTGCTTTTCCGAGTGATACAAAGATACCTTATGTAAAGCATTTTATAATGATAAAGTGCTACACGAATGGGAGTTTCTATTGTTTCTTTTATTGTGTTGATGACTGATGATCTGAACTTAGACAAAATCAAAAGTGAAATAATAGCATGCAATTGAATAGTATATTAAATTCGGTATGGAAGAATTATTGGTCTAGCATGCATAGAACCGAGAACCTTAAATCGCTCATTTATTTATTTATTTATTCATTCATTCATTCATCTATCTTTTTATTTATTTTTAATTTATTTAACTTTTAACATTCATTTTCACAAAATTTTGGGTTCCAAAATTTCTCCCCATTTCTCCCCTCCCTCCACCCTAAAATGCCGAGCGTTCTAATTGTGCCTATCACCAATCTGCCCTCTCTTCTAACATCCCTCCCTTCCCTTATCCCCATCTTCTCTTTTGTCCTATAGGGCCAGATAACTTTCTATTCCCCATTACCTGTATTTCTTATTGCCTAGTTGCAAGAATAATACTCAGCAATTGTTCCTAAAACTTTGAATTCCAACTTCTCTTCATCCCTCCCTCCCCACCCATTCCCTTTGGGAAGGCAAGCAATTCAATATAGGCCATATCTGTGTAGTTTTGCAAATGACTTCCATAATAGTCATGTTGTGTAAGACTAACTATATTTCCTTCCATCCTTTCCTGCTCCCCATTGCTTCTATTCTCTCTTTTGACCCTGTCCCTCCCCAAGAGTGTTGACTTCAAATTGCTCCCTTCTCCCACTGCCCTCCCTTCTGTCATTCCCCTCACCCTGCTTATCTCCTTCTTCGCCACTTTCCTCTATTGTAAGATAGTTTTTCATACCAAAATGAGCGTGGGTTTTATTCCTGCCTTTAGTCTATTGTGATGAGAGTAAGCTTCATGTTTTTTCTCTCACCTTCCCTCTTTTTCCCTCCACTGAGAAGTCTTTTACTTACCTCTTTTATGAGAGATAATTTGTCCCATTCCATTTCTCTTTCCCCTCCCAATATATTTCTCTCTCACTGCTTAATTTCATTGTTTTAAGATATGATCCCATCCTATTCAATTTGTTCTGTTCTTTGCATGTGTGTGTGTGTGTGTTTGTGTGTGTGTAATCCCACCAACTACCCAGATACTGAAAAAAGTTTCAAGAGTTACAAATATTGTCTTTCCATGTAGGAATATAAACAGTTCAATTTTAGTAAGTCCCTTATGACTTCTCTTTGCTGTTTACCTTTTCATGCTTCTCTTCATTTTTGTGTTTGAAAGTCAAATTTTCTTTTCAGCTCTGGTCTTTTCATCAAAAATGCTTTAAAGTCCTCTATATCATTGAAAGAGCATTTTTCCACCCTGAAGTATTATACTCAGTTTTGCTGGACAGGCGATTCTTGGTTTTAGTCCTAGTTCCTTTGACTTCTGGAATATCATATTCCACAGCCTTTGATCCCTTAATGTAGAAGCTGCTAGATCAAGTATTATCCTGATTGTATTTCCACAACATTTGAATTGTTTCTTTCTAGCTGCTTGCCATATTTTCTCCTTGACCAGGGAACTCTGGAATTTGACCACAATGTCCCTAGGAGCTTCTCTTTTTGGATCTCTTTTAGGAGGTGGTTGGTGGATTCTTTCAATATTTATTTTCCCCCTGGTTCTAGAATACCAGGGCAGTTATCCTTGATAATTTCATGAAAGATGATGTCTAGGCTCTTTTTTTGATCATGGCTTTCAGGTAGTCCCATAATTTTTAAATTGTCTCCCCTGGTTCTATTTTCCAGGTCAGTTGTTTTTTTCAATGAGATAGTTCACATTCTCTTCCATTTTTTCATTCTTTTGGTTTTGTTTTGTGATTTCGTGGTTTCTCAGAAAGTCATTAGCCTCCATCTGTTCCATTCTAATTTTGAAAGAACTATTTTCTTCAGTGAGCTCTTGAACCTCCTTTTCCATTTGACTAATTCTGCTTTTGAAAGCATTCTTCTCCTCATTGGCTTTTTGAACCTCTTTTGCCAAGTGAGTTAGCCTATTTTTTAAGGTGTTACTTTCTTCAGCATTCATTTTTGGGTCTCCTTTAGCAAGATATTTACCTGCTTTTCATGCTTTCCTTGCATCTCTCTCATTTCTCTTCCCAGTTTTTCCTCCACCTCTCTTACTTGATTTTCAAAATTCTTTTTGAGCTCTTCCATGGCCTGAGCCCACTGAATATTTATTTTGGATGTTTGAGTTATAGAAGCCTTGACTTTTATGTCTTTCCTGATGGTAAGCATTATTCTTCCTCATCTGAAAGGATGAGAGGACATATCTGTTCATCAAGAAAGTAACCTCAATGGTCTTATTTTTTTCCCTTTTTTTGGGCATTTCCCCAATCAGTTACTTGACTTTTGGGTCCTTTGTCAAGAGTAGGCTATACTCTGGGAATCTGTAAAATCACAGTTCCTCCAAGGTGGCATAACCAAGTGTGTACTGGTCTGGGTGCAGGATGGGATTTTGGTGCCCAGAAGCTTAGCAGAGTTTCCTCTCCACAGCCACCTGGCCTCCAGTTCTGCCAAGCTAGCACTAGGGGGCTGGGATTCAGTCAAGCTGTGGGGGGGTATGTCCACCAGTCGCCCTCAGTGCCTCAATACAGGGCTGAGGTAAGAATCAGTTCTTCAGTGCCCCCATCGATCTTTATGCTCCAACAATGGAGCGGTCTATACGGCTGCTGTGCATCCTCTGTGGCTGCTGCCTGCTGCCGGAGCTACAGGAAGGCCCTTCTCCCTTCCTGGCCAGCTAAAAAAAACCCATCACTGACCTTTGGCCCCTGTGGGTTGAAGGATCCAAGGACCTGCTGCTGCAACTGGAGATTCTGCCCCAAGGTGTCCTCCTCCCAGAGTCTCGTGGTGCCACACAGCACAGCCAAGGCTGGGCTGGGCTCCCTGCTCGGCTCAGCATCAGATTCAACCACCCTTTTCCGTGGGCCTTTAAGGTCACCCTGGGCAGGAAATCTCCTGCACTCTGTTGTTCTCCACTTCTGCTGCTTCAGAATTTTTTGAGAGTCCCTCCCTACAGGTATTTTATGGGTTATGTGGGGAGACTCTGCATGTGTGTGTCTTTCTAGTTCACCATCTTGGCTCTGCCCCAGAACCTTAATTGTTGCTAAAAATTAGGAATTGAATCCATCCATCCCAGTTGGACCATGGGTTGAACATACAATGTGAGAATATTTTAGAGGAAAAAAGTATGGATAAAAAGAACCCCAGTGGCTTTCTCATCCAAATTATATTTGCCAAATTATTTATTTTCCAGTACAAATTATTTATTTTCCAGTAACAAACAGTTATCCAATAATTGCATGAAGACTACTGATGAGGGGAAACTCACTACCTGTAAACTTGACTATTCTGATTTTTAAGAGTAACAGTTTGTGTCATCCTTTGTTACCGAAGAAGACCATGCCATCAGAGAAATGGTGGCATGACTTGCACCTAACTTTGTTTTGAGTGAGGGAGGGCTGTGCAGGTCAGCAGCCTCACTTCTCCTCCAGAGCCATATGAATCCAGTCACCAGATATTCATCAGGATGACTGGAGATGTTCCAGGATGCACTAGGAAACCTTGGCCCCTTTAGGTCAAGGTCTTTGCAGCTACTCACAACCACATGTCAGATATTTCAATCTAGATGTGCCATTGACACCTTAGAACAATACTTGGCACAGAGCAGGAGCTAAATGAATGCTTGTTGGTTTAAAATTTAACAAATATACACATTCACCAAGAGATAGAGGTTGAGCTAGATGGACAAAAATCCTTGAAGTTATATTATATTCTTCACTCTTATTTCCTCCCCCATATCCAATTCATTGATTAGAAGTATTGATTCTGCTTTCATAACAACATCTCTCTCTCTCCCACTTGACACAATTTCCACTGGATGTCAGGCCCTCATCATCCCTCTCTTGACATACTTACAAAAAACTTTTTTTTTTTCCTTTTTCTGCTTTTCCTCCCTTCTCAAATTCATTATAAAAATACCTGACAAATTCATATTCATAACACATGTGTTAGACCATGTCATTCCTCCATTCAGAAATGTCAGATTGCCTATTATATCTAAGATGAAATACAGATTCTTGTCTTTGGCACTTTAAGCCTCCCAAATTTGGCTTTAATTAATTTTTCCAGGTTGATTTTATATTTTACTTTACATTCCAATGCAGCTAGCTTACTTGTTGTCTCCCATATCTGATCATCTATCTCTCATCTCTGTGCATTTGAATAGATTATTCCTGATGCCTGGAATTTCCACCATCTGTACCAGTACTTGTTAGAATTCCTCTAGTATCTTTGACGGTTTGGCATAAACTTAACAATAAAGGACTTTTCAGATCCCCCCACTCCAGGAACGAATACTTTCCATATTACTTTGTACTATATATGTGAGCATATGCTATATATTTATGTATACCTATACATTTGCACATATGTATATACATACAAACACATGTGCATGAATACATATACATTTGTGTGCATGTGTGCATATATATACATACATATATATATATATATATATATACACATACTTACACATATACAGTTTTGCATGTTGTTCTTCTCTCCTCCAAACCTAAACCATTTATAGAATATAAGTACCTCAAAGGCAGGGATTTTGTTTCTATGCATGACAATTGATGAATGAATGAATGAAGGAAGGAATGAATGAGTGAATCAATGAAAAAAAGTGTTTACTGTTTAGCAAATACTAAGCTTTTGTAGATACAAATACATACTACTATGCTCAAAATTTACATTTTAATGGGATTGGGTAATCCACAAAGGAAAGTAGTTATCAAGATGCAGAGATTTGGTCAAGGAAAATTTCAGGGAAAATAATTGGGGAAGTAGTGAAGAAGATTGCCATACCAATCCAGGTAAAATTGTAGTTGAATTGATTCTCAAATTGGAGTGGGTCTTGTAGAGAAAGGTAGAAAATGATGTCTGTGCAGTTACCTTTATTTATTGAATTTACACTCCTTTTTCAATCCCTTCTCCAACTACATCATGAAAACTTTTTACTACTAGTCTTAAAACATTCAATTGCAAGGCTTCACATAATCTTTTAATTTGAATCTCTTTAAAGTGCTTAGAGTGTGTCATAATGTAAGCTTCTGCTCTCTTGTTAGGGACATCTCCTTTTGGTGAGGTTTGGGGTACTTGAGACCTCAAAATACAGATACCCTGTGTCCTGCTTCAATCAATTCAACCCAAGCCTTCTTTCAGCCAAAGTAAAATGAAGTTTATTAAAGATTCACCATATTGAGTTGACTTTTAAGAAGCCTCACTATTAGTGACTCTTGTGTTAACAAGCAGGTCAGATAGAATCTGAGCTAGATTGAATCTGAGCCAGATTGAATCTGAGTGCCTTCATGGAGGCAAGACAGAATCTATATACAGAACGACTGTGGGAGAGATCTGGGCATGGTGTAGTAGTCTCAGGTGATGGGAGGAGGGGTTTAGGGAGTATGTTGAGCAGTCTAAGGAGAATCTTGATGGAATGGTGGTGACCACAGGTCAGAATCAAGAAAGTGGGATCCTGACGTGATCATGGGTGGGAAACTGCTGGTGTCAATCCAGAGATAACAGAAAATGGAGGGCCAGAGTAGGTTAAGGGTAACAGATTGGGGTATGAAAAACCAGATTAAGTAGGAAGGTTCAAGGAGAGTTCAATGAGTTTCCTAGAGTCTGTACCCCATCACTTTCACTAAATTATAATCTTCATGAGGGTAGAAACTGTGTTATGTCTAAGCTTCTTATCTCCCTAACTCTTTTTCCATCATGATTCACACATGAAAAATTGCATAAAATGGAAGTTATTACATGCCATATAGTCTATTATCTAAAAGACAATTATTTTATATGAAATATGGTCTACAAATACAGAAAACAGTTAATAATAAGGAAGACATGCTAATGAATGTCAAAATAACTGACAGTGACAGTATGATAGGAGCTAAGGAAAAAAATATTGTTAGTTTTCTTGGGAAGAGTTTTGTGGATAAAGTAGGTATTGATCTGGGTCATGCTGTATTGTAAGATTTTACATAGTAAGCAAGGATGAAGAGTATTTTTGACATACAACCTTTTGGACATCATAGTTTTGGCATATTAAATGATTTAACTCACTTTATATCTTTAGCCTTTGTCTGTTCTATCAGAACTCAGTGGTTTGTGAGACAGATTGTTTTAGGACATGTATGTTTCTTGGGTGATCTGTTGTCATCTCGACTAATGGTCAGGAATGAACAAATCTTCTAGTGACTCCAAACCTTCAGCAATTCCTAATCGGCTTTACTGAAGCCAGCAACACTATCTCCAGCATGTGTTCTGTTTCCATAGATGAAATATGGTTACACAGCTTGGCAAACATACATCTGCCACCTGGCAAATTTTCCCAGTGGGCAGCAAATGCCGTGAGATTTTGGCCTTAATCATTTGTCTCTAGAGAAAACACTGTCTGATTAATAGGCATGGTCCCATTGATGTCAAACAACAGAATCTGTGTGGGAATTTTAAATGACAGCCAACAACTGTTATGCTCCTGAGGATTGTCCTTCTGGGTTCCATTCTAGAGAGTTTTGTATTCCTAGTTGCAATGTATAGATGAGAGAAAACTGGCTAAGAATTAATTTTGTATTTGAAAAATAATCATTGGGAACATAGTATATTTTGTTATCTGTATGTTTTTACCTCCTCACTGCCAGTTATCAGAGTGGAACTGAACCATAAGTCCCTATCTAATAGCCAATAATAGTTCTCATTTATAGAGTGTTTACTATATGCCAAACATTGTGCTACAATTATGATCTCATATTTTATCCTCACCACAACTTTTGGAGGAAGATGCTACTATTATTATCCCTATTTTACAGATGAGAAAATGTAGGTAAACAGAGGTTAAGTGTAAGTGACTATTCCAAGGCCACACAGCTAGTGTTATTCCAGTTTAGGGTAACACAGTTTTATTCAACTCATAAATAAACATTTTTCACCCAGTAATCTTTCTTCTCTAATGACTTTTTCCATATTAGTTGCACTATTATTTCTTTATCAGGATATTTTTTTTCATAGTTTGTTACCCTTCTCAACTTGTAGTTGTTTTGATAGCCATGAATGCTAAGCTTTCCTTTTGTCACTTCTATCAACGTTGTTCTATTTTAAATCAATGGAATGCTCTCAATTTATTCCACTGAGTAATTTTTTTCTCTTCCATTTACTCTTGCCTTATGTTCCAATTCCAGACTCCTTTAAGCAAAGTGATCAGTTTTAATCTCTAGGGACTTAATTGCAATATGCAAAATTTAACAAAGGTATGTCATTATGCATTTGTAAGAGTCATAGCATCTGTTGTTAAGATGCATGACTTAGTTTCAGTCAGCCATATAATTCCTTGATGCCCAGTCCATGGCACTATGTTGCAGGCTTCCACAGTGACAAAATCTCCCTCTTTCCAAAATATATTTCAGACATTTCCTATTTTTTTCCATGCTGCCCTACACCATTATTTTGCCTTATGTACTTTTTTTTTTTTGTTTGGAGGGCAATGTGGCACAATGGAGAGTCAGTTTCAGAGTCAAGAAGATTATGCTTATGCTCTGTCCATGACACACACAGGCCAGCTCTGTGACTTTAGACAAATCATTTAAATTTTGAGTACTTTAGCGTAATTTCTGAGTTGCAGAGAAGGTGTCAAGTTCATTGGTGGAAGGAGGTTCATCATATAAATATCCCCTAACCATTGAAGTCACTGTCCCATTCCTTATCCATATCCCTCCCTCTTTTTTTGATAATGTCTATATTGTTAGGTTGAGATGTATGAATAATTTAAGTGATCAAAACTCTTATCTCACCTCATTATATTTTTGTGTTTTTAAAATAATTATAATTTATTTTAGCATTCTTTTTAATTTTGGGTTCCAAATTCTCTCCTTCCATTTAATCTTACCCTATCCACTCAAAAGGCAAGCTAACATATAACTTATACATGTAAAGTGATTTTTAAAAAAAATCCATATTAGTCATATTTCATGAAAAAAATAAAATAAGTGGAAAAAATATTCTGTACTCTATACTCAAGAGTTCCTCAGCTCTCTTTCTGGATGTAGAGAGCATTTTTTGTTTGTGAGTCCTTTGGAATTACCTTGGATCATTGCATCAGTTAAAGTAACTAAATCTTTCAGCTGATCATTATTATAATATTGTTATCACTGTATAATTTTTTCCTCATTCTGCTCACTTCAGTTTGTATCATTTATCATAAATTATCCCAGGTTTTACTAGATCATTTAATTTTTATCAGAATGGAGCTCACTATAGAATATAGTGAAATAAATGGTGTGATTGAAGTAGTAGAAATCTGAGCAAGTGTGCTTGAGGGTAACAAAGAGCTCCCTTCATTTACATTGTGCTGTTTGCAAAGTTATTTCTACACAGTAACATTGGAAGATTGAATGCAAGTGTTATCTCCTTTTTACTTATGAGAAAACTAGAAGCAAAATGACTTTTCCACGATCACACAAAGCATTTAGTAGACAAGTCTTGGATGCATAACTTGGAGATACTATTAAGTTGAGACAGCAATCCTAATACTCATTCTAAAATATCATACTCTCTCTTGTGAAAGAGAAGACACTAATTAGAGTGATATAATCTGAGAGACTACTGGAATATTTTAAAACTGACCAGTTATAATCACTATTTTTTTTCTAAGAAGGAGATATTAGGACAGTAATACTAAAGAGTGAAGTTAAGAATCAAGTAGAGGAAAGGTCGTGGAAATGTGACAAATAATGAGGTGGGATTTGCAATTAAGTAGAAGATTAAGAATAGAGATATAAGAAGACTATAAAGAAGTAGGCATAATTCAATTATATATTTACATGCTATATATTATTATGTTTTATAATATATATATATATGTATATGCATTTAAATTGATTATTCAGACCCTATTTAGGTAAATTATGGAGATGGAGAGTGTTAAATTCCCCCATTCTAGTTTTGTTTCTGTTTGTTTTTACTGTTCCACCATTTCAAGATCACCCTGGTATACATTTTTTTTTCATTTTCGTAAGACTTGATCTCTTTCTGATCTCAGGTATTGCTAGGATCGATTTAGATTTCATCTGATTTAAGTCAGCTTTATTAATAATTAAAATAGAAAAGAAAAAAAGCCTTTAAATAACAGAAGTGATATTTTGAGTAAAAAATTATATACATACTAGTAGGGAAAGATAAAAGATGAATTAGAAAGCAGAAATGTTACCAGGGTCCTTAAAACAGCTTGAGCTATCTCTAGTTTTCGTTCTCTAGTTCTTTCAGGCCCAGGTGGCTCTCCACAGAGTTAAATTAGCAGCAGGTGCTGTGATCTTGTCATGGCATTGTCAGCAGCATCATTCTTTGTCACTATCTGTCAATACACTCATATAAACACCCTTGTCCAGAATTCTTTTCTAGCCCCATGTTAGCTGCCCCATAGATGACCAGCAGCTGAGGTGGTGATAGAGAAGGGGAGAATCTACACTTCCTCAAACCACACACTTGTAAATACGTTGTTTGTCTTTATTTCTTCCACAGTCTCTCACTCAATCTGCATAACTAGAACCTTTTTCATCTTGATATACAGGAGAGAAATTTGCCAGCCCAAGAGGAACAAGGCACAAAGCAACAGTATACAGATGTGAACTTTGTTTCCTATCTTGCTGAGGTCCCAACTAGTGTATGAATTTAAGTGTTAGGAACTAACATGAAGAATCTCATGAAGAAAGCTCAACATTACATTGATAAAGGGTTGGTTACTGACTCTGTGACTTTAGAAGCAAGTTTCCATGTATTTTGATAAATCAATTTTTTAGTTACTTAGTGAACCTTAGTGAACATGTAGACCACTGGGGAATGTAACAGATAGTAAAATTCATAGATTCAATCTCAGGGGAGCAACATTCCAGATGAAAGGAATGGATCCCAAATTGTTCCTTGGTCATTTGTGTTGGGAGAGTGCCTCTGAAAGAGGTTATATATGCAAACATTGTACTAAGCACTAAGAACAGGAAGAAAAGAAAGAAGGAACAAAGGAAGGAAGAAAGTACAAAGAGAAATAGTCTCTACATTTCCGAAGCTTGCATTCTGTTTTCATAGTGGGGGTATGTAGCATATATAACTATGCATACTGTAACACAGTATAGAATGCAATTGAAAGATGAATTCAAAGAAAGTACATTGCTGATATTTGGGGAGAAAAATATGAAAAGCTATAAGGAGGACCTATTATTTATTTGAACTTCAAAGGGAAATAACAATTTTGCGTTAGAATGATAGCTTAGACTGATGTATGGTATAGTGTACATATATATGTGTGTATATATATATATACATATATCGATATATGATGTATGATGTAGGTAATGACAAGCAAGAAGTTTTGTAATGAAAGGAAACATATAGCAGTGAGCACTTATGCAATTGCCGTTCATATGTATATGCCCCTAATGATTCATTTCAAAATACTGAGATAATTCTGAACAAATTCACTTTTATAAAGAAGAACTACAGATTCTGAATTATACTAAATAATTATCTGAATAATGATATATACATATATGCGCATATATCGTTATTTCAGATTTGCTGCATCTGAACCCCAGTAGAGAGGACATATCATGTTCCATGTTATACATCCTTTGTCTTCTCCCCTTTCACTTCATCTGGTGTTTATCAAAGCTATGATATTGTGTCATAAGAAAATTCATCCTATTCTATGTGACATAGTCAAACAAGTTCCTATGAGACTGAACCTAAAACAGGTGGATTCAAAACATTTTTGTTATTATTATCAGTTGGTAATTTGCAGAGAAAATAGTCAATTGAATATAGCATTCCGAACTAAAGTCTAATTGGATTGAGTCAGGTGATTATGGAGAGAATCTTGGAGGTATAGTACTGATATGTAGCTATTAGATGAAAAAAAAATAATTGAGAAGGAGCCAGAGTTGCTGAGACATAGAGAAAATAGAAGACCAAAGTCAGAATACCAATTGCACCTCTTGATTAGTGGGCCGTGGATTCAGTCTCCAGAGGGAAAGACTTAAACTTCCAATGTGTGCAACTCATACGCCTCCATCAAAGTTGGAGATGTCCAGGAAGAAGTGACAGACTCTTCGGTTCAATCTTTATTCATTTAATAGGGAATCATTGATAACTAAAAGACATGCATTCTTAGGGGAGAATTGTAGACCAAAGTCAATAGGGATATAGTTATGAATAATTTGATACAACACCGATTTAGTGTATGCTCCCAAAAACTAGGGTTGAAGAATATGACAAGAATGGAGTTAAGATAGAAATAAGTGCATTACTGATTTCATTACAGTTGATATAACTACTTGAACATAAGCAAGTCAAACGGCCATCATGATCATCAGTCCCCTTGTCCACAAAATGAATATCACAATGGCATTGTGAATAAAACCTTCAATCACAATATAAACACAAGTTGCTAATTTTATGAGTGATAACAAGTTTCCAAGACCTTGTAAGTCTTTGAAAGGGATTAACGGACAATATGACACAGTCATTGATGCTGTTATGGTATGTTCTTGTGTTGATGTTTTTGTTGTTGATTTCAGTGCCCAGCATATTTTATATTTTGTTCTAAATCATATGCCTTCCTCTCAGTGAGGAACCTATTACTCTACTTACTTTAATTATGATTTTTGTTATAAGTGGCTTCCTTGTGAAAAGAAAGCAATAAAGTTTCTCCCTTTTTACTTCCATTTGTGCATTTGTGTCTATATGTAAGTTATTTCTGTGTATGTTTGTCAGTAGGTTTCTGTATGTAATCACTTGGTGTTCAAATAGTTACAGATGACAATCTGAAATTATAAAAAGTTTTAGAAAAGCTGTTGTGACAATATTAGGCTTCTGCTAGAGGAAACCAGTTGAAATTGATACTTATGACTATCATTATGCAAACAACCCTCCTAGAGTAAGGAAATGTTTTAAATATTAGAGAGAGGGATTTTATTTTCCTTTTGTGTGACTGTTTTTTGGAAATAATCTAAAGAATGAAATGATCATGTTCAAATTGCTGCTATTCACATTTTATCTACAATTTAAAAAAAAAACATTATTTTATTGAGTGGCTATCAACTGCCCAATTATCTAGTCTAGAAAATACTCTTTATCATATAAAGTGCCACTGAGTGAATTGACACTTTGTATAAATTAATGGTGATTATTCATGATTATGACAACTTTTAAATAAAGATGAACTATTATAATATTACTTTTTAGGAAAATTAATTTGCTTTCACTCATGTTAACTACTTCACAGCTATCTAAACTTTAAACTACTACAGTTCAAATGCATTAATTAATACTGCTTAACATCCCAGGTAAGGTGATATCATATTGTTTAGGCCACAGAAAGTCATTAGAAATCTAAAGGAAGCATTCCCAAATCTTAGCAGGTGGTAACATACAATTGAAAATGTTAAATAGTACTGACAAAAATAAGCATTGCACAGCAGCATTATATAGAACTGCAAAAAAAATTAAAATTAACCAACTTTGTTGGTGTATTCAACAATAAGGGAGGTTAAATAAATTGTATTGCATAAATTGATTATGATACTACAAGGCAATGAACATCAAAAAGGATAAAGACAAAATTGAGGAAAGATCTTTGCAACATAAAACAAAATAAAAAAAAAATGAACAAGTATAGTAGATGGTGCTCTAGATGTTTTGACAACATATGCCTACCAATAATTAACACTCTATTGCTGCATATTTTATGCCGCTTTTGGTGAGCAATTCTTCACTAGTAATATGTCTTAGCCCATTAATATCCATCACACATTTTTCCCATTGCCTTTAGTCTTCAAAATTTCCATCCTTCAAACACTGTGATATTCTATTATTTGCATTCATATAGAATGCTGTGAATAAAAATAATGTAAGGATCATGTCTTATTCATGTTTAATTCTCCTACAGTATTTACTGCAATGTCTTATTCTCAGAAAATGCTTGCTTAGTTGAATTCAATTCAGTGTAAACAATGCATCTATCCACATAGGTCAATCAGTAAACATTTATTAAGCACATAGCATGTGCCCTCAGTAAGAATTGGTCTATTCATTCAAAAAATACATCAATCCAACTGACTCAACCAATTATTTCAGTCAAAAATAATAATGGCCTGGTATCAAGCAATAAAATTTCTGGAGTGCCTTTTATATGTTAGATATTCTGGGAAATATAAATAAGTATTAGGCATCTATTCTCAGAAGACTTACAGTCTGATGAAGGAGGGAAATAACATAAATACATGAGAAATTACCTCACAAAAAATAGTCATTTTAAATACCAGTAAAGAGGAACAAAGCAAGAGATGCCAGGAAAAAAAAAAAAAAACAAAAAACAACATGTGAACATTATCAAGTGAATGTTATATATGAAATGTTCTTCAGAGAGTGCTCCGTATACTAGAGTCATCAAGGAAGATGTCCTTTTCCTCACAACAATCCTGTGAAGATGCTATTTTATCTCAGTTTACAGTTGAAGAAACAGGTAAATAGAGGCTGTGACTTGTCCATGGTAATACGGTTAGAAATATCTGAGATTGAATTTGAACTCAGGTCCTCCTGACTGCAGGCCCAATATTCTATTCAGTGGACCACCAGATACTTTAGTTTGGCAATGAACATGTGGCAAAGTTTGATGAAAAGTAAATGAGAAAACTCCATTTCTGGAAATAACATATTTATACAACAGCAACTGCTTGAAAGTGGGAAAGGCAAGAGGCATTTGGTAAACAGTGAATAGACCACTTTGGTTGGGGAAAGTAGTGGTGTATGGAGTTATAAGGATATGTTATTAAGTTGTAAGTGGTCTTGAATACCTGTATAAGAAAGCTGAACTTTCCTTCTTTAGCAAGTTGGATATGGCACTGTGAGTAGGATGCCAGAGTGGATTTATGTTTTAGTTCTGTTTCAGGTAGCATGAGGAAAGTCAGTTAACCTCTCTGTATCTCAATTCCCTCTCAACTCTTTATAAAGTGAATTTTGGACCACCTGAACTCAAAGATTCTTCTAACTGTACATTTATGACTCTAGGGAGAAGAGAAGAGAATTTCAGTCAGCACTGGTAAATGCTATAAAATGTCTAGATTTACTAAGATTTGAGAAAAGTCCATTTGATGTGGCAGTCAGAAGTCAATGGTGATTTTAATGAATAAATTCTTATTAGAGTATTTGAGTCTGAAATTAAAAACTGAAGGAAATTAGCAAGAACACATATTGTGGAAAAGAGGTTATAGAGACAAACCACATTTTCAATATATTTGTCAGAAAACATGATGGAGATAAATATAAAAATATTCATAGCTGTCAGGATCAACGAAAAGTTCTTAAGATACAAACACACACACATACAGATAGATAGATACATAGATATATAGATAGAATAGATAGATACATAGATGGAAACAAAGTAAACGTAAAGGAGATATACACATGTGTATATGTGCACAGATGTATATACATATATATGTATATGTGTGCATATAAATATATTCCAATCACCGTGCATTTATTATGTACTATGTGACAAGTACTTTCCAAATGTTTTTTAATTTACAATATTTATTCATTTTTACATTCTTTTCTTTTTAAATTTTGAATTCTAGCTTCTATCTCCCACCTTCCCATTCCTCTCCTACCCATTGAGAAGAAAAAGGATATGATGTCAATCAGTGTGAAATCACATAAAGTATTTTCATATTAACCATATCACAAAAAAATGAGAAAATTATACTTCAATCTGCACTTCAAGTTTATCTCTTCTTTCTCTGGAGATACATAGTTCATTTTTCTTTCATGATGAGTCTTTCAGAATTGTCTTTGTATTGATCATTATATTGATAAGATTGCATTGATAAGGATCGTTGTATTGATAAGAGCAGCAAAGTCTTTCACAGTTTATCAATTACTCCTGTGTACTGTGATCTTCTAGTTCTCACTTAACTTTACATATATATTTCCATGTATATTTTTTTCTGAAACCACCCCCTCATCATTTATTATACTACAATATTATACTATATTACTTCATCAAGTTCATATGCCAAATCTTGTCCACCCATTCCACAATAAATGAGCATTCTCCCAATTTCCAGTTTTTCACACATATACACATACCCACACATATATACATACACACATATACACAATATACATGCAAATGTACATATATGCATGCATGAATACACACATGATGTGTGCACATATAGTATTTATGTATATATGTGTCTCTATGTATTTGTACATATAGGTGATATTATTTTTTAAGTCTTTTTTTTGAGATATAGATCTAGTAGTGGTATTGCTATAGCAAAGATTATGAACAGTTTTATAGACTTTTGGCACAGTTACAGATGATTTTTACAGAATGGCTGCAACAATTCAGTATACCACCAGTATTCATTAATGTACCTATTTTCCCTTATCCCCTCCAGCATTTCTCATAGATCTAAGATGGTACCTGACAGTTATTTTGATTTCTGTTTCTCTAATCAGTAATGATTTAGACCATTTGAGATGACTATACATAGCTTTAATTTCTTTTTTCTGAACTTATCTGTTCATATCTTTTGACTGGGCATCATTTGGGGAATGGTTCTTATTTTTATAAATTTGACTCTGTTTCCTATACATTTAATAAATGAGACCTTTATCAGAGAAAGTTAATTTATTTTTTCATATTATTTCATTGTCTGTGGTACCTTTTAAGAAAATTAAGTTTTCCTAGTAGCAATATTTCTGGGTCAAAGGGTATGCACATTTTTGTAGCCCTTTGGGCATAGTTCCAGACCGTTCTCCAGAAGGGTTGGATGATCTCACAGCTCCACCACAATGAATTAGTGTTCCAACTCTCCCACATCCTCTCCAGCATTTATCATTTTCTTGTTCTGTCATGTTTTCCAATCTTACAGGTGTGATGTGGTACCTCAGAGTTGTTTTGATTTGCATCTCTCTAATCAATAATGATTTAGAGCACTTTTTAATATGATTATAGATATTTTTGATTTCTTCCCCTGAAAATTGCTTGTTCATATCCTTTGACCATTTATCAATTGTGGAATAACTTGGATGGTTATATATTTGAGTCAGTTCTCTATATATTCTAGAAATGAGGCCTTTATCCCCGAGCTTAGCTGTAAAAATTTTTTTCCCAATTTACTACATCCCTCCGAATTTTGGTTGCATTGGGTTTGGTTGTGCAAAAACTTTTCAGTTTAAAGTAATCAAAATTATCCATCTTGCATTTCATAATGCTTTCTATCGTTTCTTTAGAAAAAAATTCTTCCCCTCTCCATAAATCTGATAAATACACTATACCTTGCTTCTCCAGTTTATTCATGGTATCAATCTTTATACCTAAATCATGTACCCATTTGGACTTTATTCTTGTGTACGGTGTCAGGCATGTGTCTATGCCTAATTTCCGCCACACAGTTAACCAGTTTTCCCAGCAATTTTTGTCAAACAATGAGTTCTTATCCCAGAAGCTGGGATCTTTGGGTTTATCAAAGAGGAGGTTGCTATATGCCTTGCCTACTGTGTCTTGAGTGCCAAGCCTATTCCATTTGTCTACCCCTCTGTTTCTTAGCCAATACCAAGTGGTTTTGATAATTGCTGCTTTATAATACAATTGGAGGTCTGGTAGAGCTAGGGCACCTTCCCAAGCATTTCTTTTCATTAGTCCCTTTGATATTCTGGACCTTTTGTTTTTCCAAATGAATTTTGATATTATTTTATCCAGCTCTAGAAAATAATTATCTGATAGTTTAATTGGTGTGGCACTAAATAAGTAGATTAATTTAGGTAGAATTGTCATTTTTATTATATTAGCTCGGCCTACCCATGAACAACTGATGTTTTTCCACTTACTTAAATCTGACTTTATTTGTGCAAAAAGTGTCTTATAATTGTGTTCATATAATCCCTGGGTTTGTTTTGGCAGGTAAACTCCTAAGTATTTTATAGTGTCTACTCTAGCTTTAAATGGGATTTCTCTTTCTATCTCTTGGTGTTGGACTTTGTTGCTAATATATAGGAATGTAGAAGATTTGTGTGGGTTTATTTTGTAACCTGCAACTTTGCCAAAGTTGTTTATTATTTCAAGTAGCTTTTTACTTGAGTCTCTGGGATTCTCTAAATATATCATCATATCATCTGCAAAGAGTGATAGCTTAGTTTCTTCTTTGGCTATTTTTATTCCTTCAATTTCTTTATCTTGTCTAATTGCTACCGCTAACATTTCTAGTACCATATTGAATAATAATGGTGATAATGGGCATCCTTGTTTCACCCCTGACCTTATTGGAAATGCCTCTAGCTTATCTCCATTGCATATAATGCTTGCTGAAGGTTTTAGGTAGATACTGCTTATTATTTTATGGAAAGTTCCCTTTATTCCTATGTTCTCCAGTGTTTTTAATAGGAATGGGTGTTGTATTTTGTCAAAAGCGTTTTCTGCATCAATTGAGATAATAGGATTGTATCCCCAAGAGATTATAAAAACGGGAAAGGGTCCCACGTGTACAAAAATATTTATAGCAGCACTCTTTGTGGTAGCCAAAAACTGGAAGTCAAGGGGATGCCCATCAATTGGGGAATGGCTGAATAAATTATGGTATATGAATGTAATGGAGTACTATTGTGCCATAAGAAATGATGAACAAGAAGACTTCAGGGAGGCCTGGAAGGACTTATATGATCTGATGCTGAGCGAAAGGATCAGAACCTGGAGAACTTTGTGCACAGCAATGACCACAGTGTGCTAGAGTTTTTTCTGGTAGACTTGGAACTTTGTAATAACACAAGAACTTACTGAGAAAAAAAAAAGTCCTAATGTCGGTCTTCTAAGGCAAAATGCCTTCCACACTCAGAGAAAGAAATGTGGAAGTCACTTGCAGAATGTAGCAGATCATGTTTGTGTGTGGGTGGGTTTCAGTGTATTATGTGTTGATTTGTTATATGATTTCTTCCATTTATTTTAGTTCGACTACGTAGCATGAATATAGTGAAAATGTGCTCAATAGGAAAGTATATGTAGAACCTAAACAGAATTGTATGCTGTCATGGGGAGGGAGGGGGGTATTGGGGGAAGGGTGGGGGGATAAAATCTTAACTTTAAGGAAATGATTGTAAAACATTAAAAAAAATAAAGTAAAATAAAAAAAATAAAAAAAATAAAATTAAGTTTTCCTGATTATCTTTTTTAAAATTAAGCCCATTTTTGCTTTGGTCTGAGAAGTACTTTTTGTCCTTCAACTTGAGCATAATAGATTTTGTTTCAGCCCTTTATTTTAATGGCATGTGTCTCTCTCTAGGACAAATGTGACTTTTACATATGGTTGAATTCTAGTTTCTAATCCATTCTGCTATCTGTTTCTTTTTTATGGGTTCACAATTCACATTCACAGTTATGATAACTTCCTTTGTATTTCCTTACGTCCAGTTTTCTTCTGTTTATCCTTCTCTCACTTAGTCCCTCTACAAAAGTCCTTTTTGATTTTGACTATTCTATTCATTTAATCCTTCTTCCCTTTCCTTTCTATTTCCCTAATGGAGAAAGTTAGATTTCAATGCCAAACTAAGCAGGGGGGGAGGGGTGAGACAGAGAGAGAGAGAGACAAAGAAGGAGAGAGAGAGAGAGAGAGAGAGAGAGAGAGAGAGAGAGAGAGAGAGAGAGAGAGAGAGAGAGATTATGCACATGTGCAAGGGAGCACACATTCATCCCCGCTTTGAAACAATTTAAGTGAGACTAATATTCAAGTGTTGCCCACTACAAAGCCCTTTCCTCCTATACTAGAAAACCTCTTCTTTGTATACCTCTTTTATGTGAGAAAGTTTTCTTTATTCTATCTCGGCTTTACCCTTCTCCCTGTGTATCTTTTTTTTTTTACTCCTCCTTTTTTAATTTTTTGGAGATCATCTCAACATAGTTGACTGACGCCCATGCCTTCTATCTGTGTAGACCTTTTTTACCTCTCCTAATAAGGACAAAATTATTAGAAGTTCTGTGTTTCATCTTTCCATAGAACTCAACTATTTAACTGTATTGAGATCCTTATGATTATTCTCTCATGTTTACCTTTTTATATTTCTCTTGAGTCTTAACTTGAATGACAAGTTTTCTATTCAGCCCTGGTTTTTTCACCAGGGATGTTGAAAGTCCCTCCATCTCATTAAACTTCTCCCTCTCAAACCCCAAGGAATGATGCTTATTTTTCTAGGTAGGTTATTTTTGGTTGTAATTCTAGTTCCTTTGCTTTCCAGAATAGGATATTTTAAGACCTCTACTTCTTTAACATAGAAGCTGTTAAATCTTTTATAATGATGACTGTGACTCCACAGCATTTAAATTGCTTCTTTATGGCTGTTTGCAACATTTTCTTCCTTGACCTGGGAAGTTGGCAATTTGGTTATAATATTCTCATAAGTTTTTATTTTGAGATCTCTTTATGAAAGTGATCAGTGGATTCTTTCAATTTCTATCCTTTTTCCTCTTAATATAAGATATCAGGGCAATATTCATATATATATATATACATATACATATATATGTATGTATATATGTGTGTGTGTGTGTGTCTGTGTGTATGTGTCCAGATGCTTTTTTCATCCTGACTTTCAAGTGGTACCATAATTCTTACAGAAGTTTCCTGGATCTATTTTCCAAATCTTTCTTAGTTTACAGTTTCCCAATTCTAATTTTTAAGGAATTATTTCATTTTTTTCTTTTTTAAAATTTTATTTATTTTCAGTGTTCTACAATAATTACAATATCATTTAGCTTTTTCCCTCCCTAATCCCTCCTTCCCCCTTAATCCCCCCATTCCCTCCCCGAGACAGCATAAAATTTTATATAGGTTCTACACATACATTCCTATTAAATACATTTTCACCATAGTCATATTACATGGAAGAAGTGAATGGGAGAAATCATATAACAAACCAAAACGTAATACAAAAAAACAATGATCTGCTACATTCTACAATTGAATTCTATGGTTCTTTCTCTGGATGTAGAAGGCATTTTGCCTTAAAAGACCCCTGGGAATTTTTTAAGTCCTTGTATTGCAATGAAGTTCTAAGTCTAACAGAAAAAAATCTTCGCATGCTGTGGTTGTTGCTGTGTAAAAATTTCTCCTAGTTCTGCCCTTTTGCTCAGCATCAGATCATATAAGTCTTTCCAGGCTTCTCTGAGGTTTGGTTCATCTTTTCTTATAGCACAATAGTATTCCATTACATTCATATACCATAATTTATTCAGCCATTCCCCAAATGACGGAATCCCCTTGAGTTCAAAGTTTTGACTGCCACAAAGAGTGCTGCTATAAGTATTTTTGTACATGAAGGACCCTTTCCCATTTTTATGATCTCTTGGGGATACAGTCCTAGAAGCTCTATTGCTGGGTCAAAAGGTAAGCACTTTTTTGTAGCCCTTTGGGCATAGTTCCAAATTGCTCTCCAGAATAGTTGGATTAGCTCACAGCTCCACCAACAATGAATTATTCTTCCAACTCTCCCACATCTTCTTCAACATCTGTCATCTTCCTGTTTTGTCATTTTAGTCAATATGACAGGTATGATGTGATATTTCAGAGTTATTTTGATTTGCATCTCTCTAATCAATAATGATTTAGAGCATTTTTTCATTGACTATAGATATCTTTAATTTCTTCCTCTGAAAACTGCCTGTTCATATCCTTTGACCACTTATCAATTGGGAAATGATTTTAATTCTTGTACATTTGACTCAGTTCTCTTTATATTTTAGAAATAAGGCCTTTATCACAGACACTAGTTGCAAAAATTCTTTCCCAGTTTTCTGCTTCCCTCCTAATCTTGGTTGCATTGAGTTTGTTTGTGCAAACAGTTTAATGTAATCAAAATTATTCAGTTTACATTTTATAATGCTTTCTTTCTCTTGTTTAGTCAAAAATTCTTCCCTTCTCCATAAATGTGCTAAAGAATTATTTTATTCAGTGAGCTTTTGTACCTCTTCTTCCATTTGGCCAGTTCTGTCTTTTAAGAAATTCTTTTCTTCAGTAAATTTTTGCACCTCTTTTATCATTAAGATGATTTTTAGCTTTATTCTCTTCAGTATTTTTGTGTCATTTTTATCAAGCTATTATCTTTTTATAATTTTCTTGTTTTTCTCTCATTTCTTTTCCCAATTTTTCCTGTTCCACACATATTTTTCTTTAGCTTTTCCAGATAATCTTACTAGAACTGGGTTCAATTAGCATATTTTCTTTAAGGGTTTGCTTTTAATTGTTTTCATATCTCTGTCTTCTTCTGAATTTGTGTCTTTGTCTTAGCCTTCTCTACATAGTATTAGTTTTTTATGCTAATGTCCTTTTTACTCTTTGCTCATTATACAATTCATTTCTTGACTTTGACCTTTATGTTAAAGTTGGGCTGTGGCTACCTGATGATAGGGAGACACTGTGACAAGCTTTCAGGATTTTTTGTGATGTTATTTTCAGAGCTAGTTCTGGGGTTTGAAATTTTTTGGTGTTTCCAAGGTGGTGTTTTCCTAAGATGTGTATGGTCACCGTGCTCTGGTCTTTACCCATGAATCATCCTCTGATTTCCCTGTATCCACAAATCTTAGTGTTCCTCTTGCCCAAAAAACTATAAGTATTTTCCTTGCTCCCTTGTGACTGATAACAAGCACACTTCTATGTCCTGGAACTGCAACACAAAAGTACTTAGGGGTAATAGAATTGCCAATCAGTATGAGCTGTATCTAGTGCGAGCAAAGGATCCCTGGTAATCTCTTTCTGACTAGCAGTCTCACCCTCTTACTATCTCTGGACAGAGAGCCCCTTAAGCTGTTGCTGTTGCTGTTGTTGCTGTTGTAGCTACCTCCAATGCCCAGCAGCGGTGCCACAGTCCAGTGAATCTACCTTAGTGTGACAGATCTCTTCTACTGACTTCCTAAATTGCCTTAGGCTAGAAAAATGTCTCCTTATCTTTGCTGCCTCTGCCATTACAATATTTTATTTGAGTCAATATTTTAAAGTTGTTCAGATTGGTATGTTTAGAGAATTCATCTAGTTTTATTGTTTCTTAGTCATCTTCAAGAAATACTGTTCTAAGCTAGAGGATATATTTTGGATGTGTGAATCAAAAGCATTAATTGTGAGAAGATTCTAGAGTGTTCTGTAGGTGATGGCACTGAGTAAAAGGAGAAAGTTTTACCCTAAAAGGTAGAAGGTTCTTTTTTTTCTATCTTTGATATTAGAGACAAAAAAGAGAGGATGGTTTTAGAGAGATTCTGAAATGTGTAGCAAAAAATATGATACATTTCAAAGGCCTAGAAATTCTTAGTGGAATAGGAAGATCCAAACTCAAAATCAGGTATTAAGGGATATGACTGAGGATTTTATGAAGTAAAGAGTGCTCAGATTAGCTGATGAAGAATAATATGATAGGAAATTAACAAGAAGGTTGCCATAAATTAATTTCTTTGTTGATATAGTGTTGATGAGTTACTATGAGGATACCAGGCTGGATAAGTTTTAAAGGAAGAAAATACTGATCAGGCTTAAACCCAAACCTGCTTGTCTCCATTTTTCCATGTGCCTGGAAAATACATGTTTTATCATGTTATAAAGTTACCTAATTTATCTTTTTTCTAATATTCTTTTTTATTTCATATATTTCTCATGTAACTTGTTTTAGATTTTCCATATTACCATATTACAATCATATTACAGAACTAGATTTTTAGCTTTGATGAAAATTGTGTTTAGAGTGAAGATGTGTTAAAAAAAAAAAGGAATTCATTTATAAATTTCCATCTCCTTATTACTTTATTAAGTCATGGCAATGTTACTTTTTTTTAGTATCCCTACCTAAGAGAGGAATTTTGAGAATGATTACAAAATGTTTTTGAAGCAGTGTGGAATTAGGAGTCTAATGTTTAAATTATCATTTTGATATGATTTACATGATATCTTTAGAAATAAAATATGATACAGAAAAAGGGGAATTGAATTTGGAATCAGGACACTGAGGTTCAAATTTTGTTCCTACTATTTAATACTTGCATAATCTTTAGCAATTTAATTCACCTTTCACACTTTAATTTGCTAGTTCATAAAAAAAAAAGATATTCAGACTACATGGGCTCATAGAACCTTTCTAGTTCTAGATCAAAGGAATATCCTAAAGTCATTTAAAATAATTTTAAAATTAATCTAGAGTTACTTACCATGTCTTCAGCATAAAAATGTCCATGCATATATCAAAATGACCTCTCCCTATTCTGAAACAAACAGCTTCTCTGTATGTGCATATGTATGTGTGTGTGTGTGTGTGTGTGTGTGAATTGAATCTTAATGAAGATATATGATATTGGAACAAAGGTAATAACACTAATTTTCGGTTAATAGTAAATGGAAAATATTTGTTTGAAGTTCAATGGAAAGGATTTATAAAGAGTATTATTTCAATTTAGATTTGCAAAAAATGAACTTGAAGGGAATATGTCTAGAAAAATTTATTTCACTAACCTTAAGTTATCTAAAAGAGAAAAAAGTGTTCAAGTCCTATGTGGAGCTGCATGAGGCACAGTTGCTAAAGTATAGAACAAATATTGTATTCATTGATCTAATTCTCTCAGATTTCATTACTTAATACTAAGCATAATATAACTTTGACAGGCTTGACATAAAGTTCTGGAGTATAATTTATTATTTCAATGGCAAAATTTGTGAACTTGGCATGGTCTTTTAGTGTTTATAAATAAATGATAAAATAAAATGTTGAATATATGACCTAGAAGATTATAACTGATAGCACAGAATAAGAATGGAACTGAAAATGAGTTTCTTAAATGTAATTATTTAACTATTCCAACAAATATTTATTTAGCACCAAGTTAAATAATATACATAAAAATACTGCACATTTGCTAGTTAATACAGCAGTAAGAGCTTATTTTAGAGGCCCAGTGTTTCAGATGTAAAGGCATTTTTGAATCAAATCTAATGTGTCTGGGGGGTGGCAGAATTTTGGTCATATAGACTTGTCTTTTCAAAGTTAAATGTCTTCTGAGTAAAGGCAGGGACTTGCCTAAGCTCTCCCCAAACCCGTCCCAAAAACTATTTTTAAATGATCCTACATAAATTCTAGATCAGCAGAGGTCACAAAAAGATGGAGTGAAACAAATTTCCAATCCAAGACAACTTAGATGGTCTGCAGGAAATGTCTGTTATACCAGTTTGAAAGAAGAGCAGAATTCAATGCAGGCTGGGTCATTGCAGACTGGGCCCCAGTAAACCTAGAGCAGGCCTCAGGGTGAGTGATTCACTGTCAGCAGTGACAGTTTCCAGACCTTCCAGCTCACAGACACCAAAGACAACTTAGAAGGTCAACAGGACTTTTCTTTTGCACCTGGGTTAGAGTGGAGTGACCACAGGCTGTGCGCGCCTATCCCAGTCCTCAACAAACCAGGAGCAGGTCTTAGAAGAGACTACATCGGCAATAGCAGGGGTGGGGGCAAGGGCAACAGCTACTTTCAGAGTTTTCTGCCTAGAAACAGTAAGGGGGTCAAACAAATGCTCAGAAGATTATAAGGGTCTTTTTGCTAGAATTGAGGCAGAACTCTATTGCTTTGTCCATACATGGTTCTGAGTTACAGTCCTTAGTGACAGTCCATGGGTGAAGAGGGGATGAGAGTGAGGCTGGCTGTACTGTCACAGGCTTGAGTGATTTTTTATCAGCCCTCGATCTCGCCACTGCTGCGTCTGCTATTGCTGCTGGTGCAGTGGGGTGGGTCAGACCAGCCAGACTGCATGCTTCTCTTTCACCCAGATTCCACAGTTTTCCCACTGACCATTTGGTGTTTGTGCGTTAAGAAGTCTGGAAACTGACAAAGTTGCCAATGATTCAATCCTCTGCGACCTGCTTTGGCCAATTTATGCTGCTGTCGTCCATGCTGCACTGCACTCTTCTCCCAGTCCTGTGCAAAAGACCCTCCCTGTGTACTTTTCAGGTTGTCTTGGGCTGGAGATTTTCTTCACTCTGTCATTTTGTGGGTTCTGTCACTCTAGAATTTGTTTAGAGTCACTTTCACAAATATATGGAGGGATTTGGTGGAGAATTCAGGAAGTCCCTGCTTTTACCCCACTATCTTGGCTCTACTCCCCTGAAAAGATAATTCTTTAACTATTAGAATGGAGCAAATGGAGGCTTATGATTTTATGAGAAGAAATCAAGAAACTGTAAAACAAAACCAAAAGAATATTTTTTAAAAAGTACAAGAAAATGTGAAATATCACATTGGAAAAAACAACTGACCTGAAAAGTAGATCCAGGAGAGATAATTTAAAAATTATTGGACTACCTGAAAGTCTTAGTCAGAAAAAAGAGCCATGAAATCATTTTTCAAAAAGTTATCAAGGAGAACTGCCATGACATTTTAGAATCCACCTATCACTTCCTGAATGGCATCCCAAAATGTAAACTACCAGGAACATTAGAACCAGATTCCAGAGTTCTCAGGTCAAGGAGAAACTATTGCAAATAGCCAGAAAGAAGCAATTCAAATATTGGGCAGCTATAGTCAGGATAACACAAGATTTAGCCCCATCCACGCTGAAGTAAGAGAGGGCTTGGAATGTGACATTTCAAAGGAAAATGATCTAAGATTACAACCAAGAATCACCTACACAACAAAATTGAGTATAATCCTTCAAGGAAAAAAAAAAAAAACAGATATTCAATGAGATAGGGAATTTTCAAGCATTCATGATGGAAAGACCAGAGATGAATAGAAAAATGTGATTTTTAAGTCCAAGACTCAAAAAAAACATAAAAAAGGTAAATAGGAAAGTGAAATCAGAGGGAAAGAGAGGGAAGGGATGGAGGAGTGAGTGAATTTTACTCTCATCAGAATTGGCTCAAAGAGGGAATAACATACATGCTTAAATGGATATAGAAATCTATCTTGCCCTATAGGAAAGTAGGAGGGGAGGGGGATAAGAGAAGAGGGAGGGTAATAGAAGGGAGGGAAGATTGTCAGAAGCAAAATACTTTTGAGGAGGGACAGGGGGAAAAAGAGAATAGAATAAATGATTGGAGATAGGATAGAAAGAAATACGGTTAGAAACAGTGTGAAAAAAATTGGAGCCAGTTTCTTTGATAAAGTCCTCATTTCTCAAACATACAGAAAACAGAGTCAAATTTATAAAAAAAAAAGTCATTCCCTAATTGAGAAATGATCATAAGACATGATCAGATCTCACATGAAGTAATCAAGATATCTATAGCCATATGAAGGGATACTCTAACTCGCTATTGATTAGAGAAATGTAAATTAAGAAAATAAAACAGAAAAGGTAAATGAAAAATATTGGAGGGGATATTAGGATAGTGAGACATTAATGCACTGTTGGTGGAGTTGTCAGCTGACTCAATCAAAGAAGTTTGGAACTATGCACGAAGGACTATAATACCATGCCTACTCTTTGACCTAGCAATGCCACTACTAGGTCTGTATCCCAAAACGGATCTTTAAAAAAGGAAAAGGACCAATACGTACAAAAGCACTTACAGCAGTTCTTTTCTTAAGGCAAAAAATTAGAAATTGAGGGGATGCACATCAATTGGGGAATGGTTGAATTACTATTTTACTGTAAGCACTGATAAGCAGGATGCTCTAAGAAGAACCTGAAAAGACTTGCATGAGCTGATGCAAAGTAAAATGTACTGTGTACAAAGTTACGGCAGTATTGTAGAATGATCAACTATAAGTGACTTAGCTATTCTCAGTAATATAATGACTCAAAACAATTCTGAAAGAATTATGGTGAAAAATCTTATCTATCCCAAGAGAAAGAACTGATGGTTTCGATCTGAATGCAGATTGAAATGTTTTTTTTTTTTACTTTCTTTATGTTTCTTGAGTTTTTTTCCCCAAGTTTTATTTCACAACATGACTACTATGGACGTATTTTGTATGACTACACATTTATAACCTATATGTAATTGCTTGCATTTTCATTGAGGTATAGTGGAGAAGAAGAAATAGAGGAAATTTGCAATTCAAAGTTTTTAAAATGGATATTAAAAATTGTTTTTACATGTAACTGGGAGGGGAAACAAAGTTAAATATCTAGAATCATCAGGAATTTAATGGACCTACTTTTTTTAAAGGCGGGGAAGTTATAAAGTTTATAGCTAATTTGCGTTGCCGGAGGAAGAATGTGACATTTTTCCTTTCCCATAAACATTTAATTATGCCATCTTCCTCCCCTTAGTATCATATTGTGTGGACAATTTCATCCATAGAAGTAAGATTATAGAGGTGATAAAGTAACCTATCTCTCTGAAAAAGAATCATCAATAGTCTTCTAAACATACCCCTTCAAGAAGTTACTCATCAATAATCTTTTTTGGAATTAGTTCTCTTTGAAAGTAACTGTGTTGCTTTGTGTTATCTAAGAGGTAGAAAGGGCACAGTCCTTTCTGCTTCTTTACTGAGATTAATGCTGAAGAGTGATCTGACAATGGAACATCATGTCTTTTTCAGAGTATTGTTAATATTGTTTAGAATAATGTCGATCAAAGGAGAGATAAGGTCAAGAACATCAGAAAAAAGCAGACAAAAAGAAGTAGCAGTCAGGCAACTATTTTTTGGATGGATATAAGGGAATCAGAAACAGTGAATGAAAGTGAATTTAGAAGTACAAGAAAGTAGAATCCAATTGCCAAATCGGACAGGAATATAGGAGAAAGATATAGAATATAAGGAAAAGTGAAGAGCAATAATAATATGAATCAGGAAAAATTAGGTAAGAATCAATAGTCTTACTCAGTGCAATTTTTTAAAACTATAGAGTCAGATTGCCATGAACTTGAAAAAGTTCTAAGTATTTTAAAGGCTCAAGTACACTTTGGAAAGTTTTTTTTTTTTTTCCTCCACGTGACAACAGATTCTGGTTTAAGTTGAGTGTGCCTTTTTTTTCTTTTGGGGATGGGGATAGAGTTCTATCATAGCTAACTTGTTTTCAGTTTATCTGTTTCTCTATTACTGAGAAATAGTTAAGCTTAAAAAGTACCCATTTATAAATGATCAATTATTTTTAAATGGTGATATTTATTCTTAAGAGGTAGGCCTAGATGACTCAGCACATGAGTGTTGGGCTTGGAATCAGAAAAACCTCAGTTTAAATCCAGCCCCACAAACTTACTAGATGTGTGACTTTGGTCAAGTCACTTAACACCTGTTTGCCTGGGGTGCACCTAGGTGGCTCAGGGGATAAAAAGCTGGGCCTGGACAAGTTTGAGATTCTTAGTAGCTATGTGACCCTGGACAACTTGCTTAGCCTCTCTTAACCTTAATACACTGGAAAAAGAAATGACAAATCACTTCAGTATCTTTGTCCAGAAAACTCCATGTACAGTACGTTCCACATGTTCACGAAGAGTTGGACACCAATGAACAATTGAACAACAAGGAAGCCTCCAATTTTTTAAATATTGAAACTTGTTAGGTCCATATATTTTAAAAGAGTTCACTTTTAGCCTTAGGTAATTTAACTAAAATATGTCCAAGAAAAGCTGATATAGGCAAAAATTGTCAAGTTGGAAGCCCTACTTGGGCTTTTCTTTGGATTATATAAATGAGGCAAAGTGATTAGCAATCTCCTCAGCTATCTTGTTTTCAGTTACCACTATTACATGATGATTGACTTGCCAAACTCTTTTTTAGGACAGATATTCTCTGGAGTTATGATAGGAGATTTCAAATTATTTGCTGGGACATACCTTCTTGAAGTAACATTGATATTTCAAACTCAACCTGTCCAAAGCAGAAAGGAATCATCTCTCCTCTTTCCAAACTTATTTCTAATTATTTCCTAAGGAACATACTACTGGCAACTCTAAACTAATGTTAGAGTCAAAGAATGCCATTCTTCATCTTCCTCTCTCACACACTGGACAGTCGAACTGTCTGTCTGGCTGGATAATGTCTTTTAACGTATTCTCATTTGTTCTACCAGGAATCTGACTGGACCTCTAAGTAACCCTGCTATTCATTTCATCATGACTATTATGTTTGCTTTATCCCACAACGATTCAAGGGGATTAATGTGATCCAAGGATGAGAATTAGTTTAGGTTATCCTAGAGTAACAATGCCGTTCAAATAAGTCCATTTAATGTGCACATTTTTCCTCTACAGTTATTACATTCACTAGTCAATGTCATTGTCAAATGTTAATGTCTTTGTTGTTGCAGATTCAGATGTGGTGTATAAAAACGGGAATGGACATGTCATTAAACTGAATGTAGAAACAAATGTCACCACATTATTATTGGAAAACACAACTTTTGTAAGTAATGGATAATTACTTTACTTATTTATGTATCATTGGTTTCAGTTTCAAGAACTCTTGAGATAATGGTAATTTTCATGGCTCAATGATAACACATTATTTAGGTATGTCAGGTGAAAAATTGGCAGGATAAGATCAGGAAACCTCTAGATAGACAGCATGCTGCATGTTCTGGTAAACTTTTTCAAGAACAGAGGGAAAAAAAAACCACAAACTTCTTTCCATTAACAAAGACTTAAGGATAAGTGAAACTTCCCTGACTTTTATTTCCTATGATATTCTTGCTAGGTGTTAACATATGGAATTTTGGATAAAATTATAATAATCTCCTCCTCCAGCAGATTTGTATATTTTAATATATCTACATCATCATTATAACTAATGCAGTGAAAATATTTTTGGCTATATTTTGTTTTTACACCAGAACCTTTTTCCTTCTCCTCTGACACACAAACCCTCACACATTCACTCCTCCTCCTTTGTAACAATTAAAAGTGTTGTAAGATTGTGTTTTTAACTTTTGATATCCCTAGTTGTCCATCTTTATTGAATATAGGGAGGACATTTTCATCCGTATTCTCTGTGGCTAAGATATATATATATATATATTTTAGAATTTCAGAATTATCCGCTTTTAAGTGTTATTTTCATTTATATTATACTAATTCTGTATATTTTTCTCCTGCTTATGCAATTATGCAATCATTTTTATTATCAATTATTATCTGCCCATAAATTCCAGAGTGGCTCTTGTTCCTTGTTTATTATTGATGCTACTTAAATATACCAACACTATTCAGGCATGCCCTAATGAACGGATGGCAGCTTTGTTCCCGAGACTTTGATAGTTGCCATCAAATTGAAAAGTTGCTCTTCAAAGACCACAACATACTATCATGACATTTTGGCATGGAAGCCAATTAATGTGAAAGTAAAATTGAATGACAGTCAAAATTGAATATATAAATGATAAAAAAATAACTATTGAAATGAGTAGAATCTACTATACAAAATATTATTGAAGGGGAAATCTTCTTGTCTAGTTTCTTGGAGTGACTAATCTACTTCAAATAAGAAAAATATGTACATATTAGTCAAAGATTGAAATTCAATATTTGTTAGTATAAAGAATCTATACTTTTTATTCTTTCCTTCTCCCCTGACACACAAACCCTCACACATTCACTCCTCCTTTGTAACAATTAAAATTGTTGTAAGATTGTGTTTTTATTAACGCACCAACCAACAATTCTGATACGAATTTGGTGATATCTGAATATCATACTAATTCTTTTAGGGAAGCTCATCACCAAATGGTGATATTCCCTTCCCCCATCACAGTAACATATGACACTACTACTAAGAAGTCAAGGGGTTCCAATCTGCATCAATGGAAGGAGAGTCCACCTTGATAAAATCATCAGTCACTTGAAGGGCTTTACTAAATATTCACTAACTTATGAGAGTATATGTCTAAAGAGTGATAGTGATCAGGAACCTGTTGCCATTACTAATAAAGCTTTCCCAAGGTCATTCTTTGCTCCTGCAATGCCTCTACGACAATCATCCCATCATCTGAACCCCTTTGTCTTCTCTTTCTCTTCACATTCATGCTAGTCACAATTGTTAATTTCTATGGAAACACATTTATCAAATATTTCATTTCTGTTCCTCAGTAGGAGCTTCCTAAACAGTGAGAACTTATTTCCTCCTCTAAGCTGCTTTTTAGAGAGTGCAGCTATTAAACTTCAGCAACACCTGCCACCTGAAGTGTTTAAAAAGGGCTACATCAAACACTAATCCGTGGAAAGCGCAAACTAATTCCAATGGCACTTCTACCCAATTCAGAATATCTGGTTCAGTGGCAGCTGTGTATTTGAGTGTTCTCTCGGTTAAGAGTTGGCTCCGAACTAAGAATTTTTAGGACAAGTCTCTTGCTAAGTTTTATCAGAATATACTTTTAAACACATTGAATTACATTGTTCTGTTTTTCCAGAGCATTCATGTTGATCTTAATTGATTGCAAGGAAGATAATTAACAATTTTTACAACAAGCTTGTGGGCCGCATTAAATATAAAGTGAAATTAATATAGTTTCGATAAATGTGTGGCATCAAGATCACATATTTACCAAGAATTATTAGCTATATTATAGCAATTGTCAATAAAATTTATCATTATCATCATTATTATTGTTCAGCCTAAGAGAAAATACAATTTCTTAATCCCTTGATTGATTCTCTTTAGTAGTTTTCTTTCTTTAATATTGTAAAATCTACTGTTGAATTAACTTACAACTTCCTTTGTTAATGCTAATAATAACGGACATGACTGTCAAATGTAAAGTGAAAACTATTCCTTTAATTATTAATTACACTAATTTAATTACTAATCATGCTACAATTATCTTATGTCATTCATCTGATCTGGCATTTTAATAGAGGAGTATGTTAGGACCTATCCCTTCCTTAGATAAGCTCCATTGAAGTGCCCTTATTGACATCTAGATATTTATCATTATTATCTCTAGAATGCATCTTATTTTCCAGCAAAAGCCTGTTCAGAGGACTAGGAAAGTGTTCCCTAGTTTCAACTACTCTGTACTTATGAAACTATCAGTAATTTGGAAATAACTAGTAGTATGCATAGTAAAAAGGGTCTACAATTGTTTTACAATAAAATAAACTGTGTTTATGCATGAGGTTTTTTGGTATGTACTGGTATTTCTATATGGTTGATCACGTTTTCTCAGGAATACACATGGCCACAAATGCAAGTAGCATAAGATAAAGGAATGGTAATGAAATGAGGTAACAAGACTTGAGTCAGCAAATTTGAATCTTTTCTTTTTCCACATGGAGAAATGATAATACTGTGAATCAGTATCTTAATTATTTCCTTCTATGATAGATTGAACTGATCTTTGGAGAATGAAAATTATTTTAACGATAATTTTATTATAACTTTGATCAAAATTGATCACTATGTTCAAGTCAAGATAGTAGCTAGGTGTCAGAGTAAACAGAGTGGCATGTCTGGAGTTAGGAAGACCTGAGTTCAAATCTGGCCTAAGTCACTTACTAGATGTATGACCCTGGGCAACCTCTGTTTGCCTCAGCTTCCTTGTCTGTAAAGTGGGGATAATAAGAACATTTGTCTGCCAGAGTTGTGAGACTCAACTGATATAATAATTGTAAGGAGCTTAGCACATCAACCGGCATAGAGTAAGCACTGTATAAATATGTATCATTATCATCATCATCATCATCATCATCATCATCATCATCATCACCACCACCCCAGGAAGACTTTTTTCTTGTAAGTTTTGTAGGTAGACATTGCCAATTACTTTGATCACAACTGTCATGGTGGTTTTCGAACTGTTGTATTCCCATGTGATGTGACCAATATATATTGTATCTGGGAATACAGAGCTACCGGCCTCTTCCAGACAAGCTCAAATAGAATTATTCAAAGATCATAGAAGAATATATTTTAAAATATTCTGAAAATGCATATTCTCACTAATTATATTTTAGAATACTGAATGTGTTTCTACTGTAGTTATGAGGGTTAATTACTTTTTAATAGTAACAGAGATTAATGTGCTCAGCATTTCTTAAAGGGAAATTCATTCTTTACTACTCATGAAGAAGAGCATTTACCTAATGCTAGATTCCACTGAAATATCAAATGTATTACTTTAGGGGCAAGAAAAGTTGTGTTTTATAATATGATGCTCATATAGTGAGGAAACTACTAGCAAAATCATTGATGGGAGCAAAAAAACAAAAGGGAAGAGAGGGAAATTAATAGTCTAGCAAGGCACAAGTGCTAAGATGTGCTTAATCTTAGGTGATCTTAATCTAAGATGGTATTTTCCGTGACTTGCATTCAGTTATCCAATCAGTAAGTATTTATGGATTACCTGGTATGCATCAGGTACAATGCTAAATGCTGGGCATAAGAGGAAAGACAAAAGATGCTATCATCCTTCAAGGAACTCACAATGGAATGGATGACACCAAATGTCTGCAAATATGTAAAAACAAACTAAGTAGAGAACTTTCATATTCTACTCAAAGAATGTTTATGAAACTAGGAAGAGATTTATCTTTTTTAGTCTGAGAGCTCTGCAATGTATAATAAAAAAAAGCATTTTTATTTCCGTTTCATTTTCTTTTAAAAACCAAATTTCTATTTGGCTTCTTCCTCCTTTCTTTGAACAGTTTTTATATCTTTATTATTATGAGACCGTTCAATCAGTCCCTTTCTAAAACATGTTCATATTTTTGGGGTTATGAGCACTCAAAATTCCTAAGTTGTTTCAAATAATCAACAGAAACAAAACAAGACAAAAACTAGGTTTCTCTAACTCTATGCACGCTCTCATTTAGATAGCTATTTTTTATTTGGTAAAGAGAAATATTATTATTTTCATGTAAAAGTGAAGAAAAGTTTGTTAGGCTCTTATTCAATCTCTTTAATAAGTTTCACTGGTCTCATTTCAACCAAAACTTTTTCATCCTCCACCTCCACCCCTCATAATAACAACAGTCATAGCCATGACAAAAACATGCTGGAGGAAATTGATAATGTTGATTAAATTAAATTGATATGTTGCTTAAAATTAATGTTTAATATGAATACATACGTGCACACACATTCCACCATGCCAGAGAGAAGAGTACATGATATATGTGGTGCCAGTTCTTACCATCCAGAAATCAACTTATGTAGTGACATAGGCAAGTGATCTGTGAATTTTGTGATGTGTATGGAGGCTGAGATCTAACTCCCAAGGAATCTTTAATCAGAGGGAAGGGAATCAGAATTGAGCAATAAAGAGGTGATGGGTTGGAGAGATAAAGACTGAAAGTACCAAAAGTTCTAAGAAGAAAATTCAAAGACCTTGAACATAAGTAGATACATCAACAGGAAAAATAATAACAAGTGAAGGAAATATGAACTTCAGATCTAAAGAAGTTCAGGCATTTATGAATAAATACTACAAAATAAAGGTAAATGATTCAGTATTTGATGAGACAAATGAGCTAGTAGAAGTTAAGGAAAATTTGAAATCACAACATGCTTCTCTTGAGTGATTTAAAGGAGAAATTAGAATCATGAGAGCAAAATTTATGTACTACACTGCAAAGTTAATGAACAGAATAGGAAAAACCCACAAATCTTCAATGGTCATGCTCACCAATAAATGAGAGAACAAGAGATTGGGAATTCAAAGATACATAACAAAAAGAAAATCTAAACAAAATAGAAACAAAATACAAGACAAGACAATTGAAAGAAAATATTCTCAACATATAAGCAAAACATGTACATATCAAATGGAATATTTAAAGCAAACCTAAAGATCATAGGTCTCCCAGAAAAATATTACAGGACAAAAAAATAAGTAATTAAAACCATAATGAAATAAACAGTAGAAGAAAATTGCCCCAAATCTAGAATTTGGAAATGAAATTCCAATTTAAAGACTACAAATATCACCTTCAGAGAAATATCTAAGACTATAAACTTCAAGACAAATAGTGCTTAAATTTATCATTTCAATTCAGAAACAAGTTCTCTGAGCCATCAGCAGAAGAAACTTTAAAACAAAAAAAGAGAGGATCTTCAACTATTTCAAGACTATTCCATACCCACTAGAAAAAGGAAGAGTTTATGAAAAAAAAAATTGTCCAAAAAAAGCACAGAATTTCAGGATGTAACCCAGGGTGGCTTATTCTGCAAATCTGAACTTAATTGTATGGAATAAAAGATGAATCTTCCATAATGAAGATGAGTGATATATATTTTTGAAAAGAAAACCAAAACTGAACAAAATATTTGCATCCCAATATCTCAAACAAGAGAAATGCAATAAGAGTGAATAAATATACAAGGTAATAGTTGCAACAGACTAACAGCAGAAAGATCATTTAGATAATTCTTTGATAACATACATGAAGAAATAGCAGTGAAGGTGGAAATCTGGGATACACAATAGTGAAGAGACGGACAGGGTGCACGTTGCACAGAAGCTGGTGAAATCCTGTCTACCAGTGAGTACTTCTTTTGTGAAACTAAATAGCCGCATGGGAAGGTACAGAGGAAGCGGAAGGGTAATAGGGGGATAGAGAGGAGAATGATATTATGGAGTCAAATCAAGGCCTTGTAGTAAACTGACTTTTTTAGTCCCAGAAATCAAAAAACCTAAAGTGAGATGCATGAGGAGGGAAGGGAAAATATTTTTAAAAAACATAGGAAAGAACAGAAGTTTTATTTGACTTGTAGGAGAGGGTTCCACTGAGTAATGTTTCTCTACATGATAGAAGGCAAAGACATTACACTGCATGAGGACCGGTATGAGGGTGGAGCTTGGTGACTGAAAAACATATTTGTCCTAGGAGCTGGGAAGTTGAAAATCTCTGGGTGCAACTGGCACCTGGAGAAGTTGGCTGGTTGGTTGCTGTCCTTCATTCTTGAAAAGGATCAGAATGACATCACCATGATAAAGTGAAATTTCAGTGTGTCTGACTGTGGCTGATCAGAACAATAGGAGCTTGGAATGCTCTACTACAGATTGAGCACAAATAGTTCACATGAATATTTGGAGTAGATACTCCATGCATCTTATGTTTACTTTGTGCTGTTTCAATTCTGTTTTGCTCATAGAGCACAGCACTCTTTCTGATGTGGGGATGCCATGCTGAGCAGTCCTGTGCCAGTATTTCCCATGTTGCACAATCAAATCCAAAGTTCCTGAGAGATCTTGAGAGCGTCGTTGTGTTGCTTCTTCTGACCACCTTGTGATCGCCTGGAGTAGGAGAACAGAGTCAGAGAGGAGAATTCCAGGCAAATTTAGAAAAAAAAGAGAGAATATAAACCGTTGGAGTTGGGGTTAAGTGTCTAACACGAGACAGTGATCTCACCAACCTTTGGAATAACTGAATATATTCTAAAAGTGAGGTATATTTTAATTCAGTTATACTTTATGTATTCTCACACATCTTAATCAAATTATTTTAATCCTTTTTCTTGCTTCCTTTCAGAGTCTCATTTAGTGTCCGTGGAGCCAAAATTTTTATTGCCTTAGTGTTTGTGATATAGGATATTGGATAGCTTCCAGACAGCCAGATTTATTACAACTAATCACAATTGTTTTAGAATTTGGCATCTCAAGAGGTCAGCATTCTAAATTATATTCAGTGACTATCAGTCCATTTTAGACAATTCAAGGCTCCAATAATATGCCCTTGAACATCTGAAGGCTATTTTTGCCTTTCACTTTCCAGTTGATATATTTTATATTTAGCTATCTGCCTATTGTGGAGATCCAATTAGAAATAAATAAAAAGTACACACTCCCACTAATAAATTATGAGCAAGAAAAGTGAAACTTTTCATCTTATGATTTTTCCCCCTTAGAAGACTATAAAGAATCCATCCTACCATCAATCTCTGACCCACTCTTGCCTGACTCACTGTCTGTGTCTACCTTTAAGACCACATTTTAGTGAAAAATAATGTAAAAGCTATCTTCATATGACAGAAACAAAAAATGTTTTCAAGGATAAATTAACTCTTTTTGTCAAGTAGGTTCATGAATGAAATACTTTAATTGAATGATCCTAATTCCCCTAATGAGAGTAGTTATGAGATAGGAAGCCAGATTGCAAGAGATTAAGAAATGAAGAGAAAATGGAAAAAAAAGTGGATGGAAAATAAAAAAAATTTTTTTCTAAGAGTATTTGTTAAAGGAAGAAGAGATGTAGGATGTTAGTTTATGGAAAGGAGAGGAATAATTCTAATTTACTTTTGCTTGTTTTGTTCAATTTTGCTTTCTTTTGTCTAGGGATTGAGAGAACCACATATTTTTAGAAGGAAAAAGTACAACTAATCATCCGACAGATGACATTGTTGCTAGTTCTTCTGTTTTAATTGGAAATATAGTGAATCTTTTGTTTTCTGTATTAGCCATGTCACAAAAGAAATCACACAATACAAAATAAGAAAAACAGGAAAAATATGTTTCAATCTGCACAAAAAGTTCATCAATTCTCTCTGTGGAGATAGATAATATTTCTCATCATGGGTCCTTTGGTATTGCCTTGGATCCCTGTATTGGTCATAATAGATAAATCTATCACAATTCATTATCCTTACAATATTGCTCTTACAATGTACAGTGTTTTCATGGTTCTGCTCACTTAAGTTTGCTTCAATTCACATAAGTCACCCCCAGTTTTTTCTGGAACCACCCAGTTTGTGATTTCTCATAATACACTAACATTCCATTGCAGTCATATTCTGTTGCAGCCATTCCCAATTGATGGGCATTCCCTCAATTTTCACTTCTTTGCCACAATAAAAAGAGCTGCTTAAATATTTTTATACATATATGTACTTTTCACTTTAAAAAAAAATTGGAATATAGCCCTGGTAGTGGTATTGCTGTGTCAAAGAGAATCTAAATTTTATAGCCCTTGGTGCATAATCCCACATTGTTCTTCAATGGTTGGACTAGATCACAACTCCCCAAACAGTGCATTAGTGTCTCAATTTTTCTACATCTCTGCCACCTTTTGCCATTTTCCTCTTCTGTCATGTTAGCCAATCTGATTGGTGTGAGATGATACCTCAGAGTTATTTGAATCTGCATTTCCCTAATCAGTAGTGATTTAGAACACTTTTTTCAAGTGACCATAGATAACTAGAACTTCTTATGAAAACTGTCTCTTCATATCTTTTGACCATTGATCAATTGTGGAATGACTCTTATTCTTATAAATTTGTGTCTGTTCTTTATATATTAGAAAAAGTAGTCCTTTATCAGAAGAACTTTCTATAACCCTCACTTTCCTGTTTTCTTTCCAATTTTGACAGCATTAGTTTTCGTTATGCAAGACATCTTTAATTTCACGTAATCAAAATTTTACATTTTATTTCCACCGAGATTTACTGTCTTGTGTTTGGTCATAAACTCTCTCTGTCTTCAAATATATATATATATATATATATATATATATATATATATACACACACACACACACATATGTGCATATATATGCACATATAGTCATACATACATATTTATATATTACATATATTTATGTATGCAATATATGTATATATGCATATGTATTTATATATGTATATATCATATATACATATATATTACATATATGTATATATTTACATTTTTCTATGCTCCTCTAATTTACTTATATTATCACCCTTTGTCTAAAAATCTTTTATTCACTTTGACCTTACCTTTTGTGTGATATGAGATACTAGTCTATTCCTAATATCTTCCAAATAACTTTTGAGTTTTCCAATTAATTTTCATCAAATTATGAGTTCTTATCCTGAAAGTCTGGATCATTAGGTTTGAAAAAACACTGTGGGTTACTATGGTCATTATATATATATACATACATATATATATATATATATATATATGTGTGTGTGTGTGTGTGTGTGTGTGTGTGTGTGTGTGTGTGTGTGTGTATAAAAACATCTGAAACTGCTAATTTGCCTTCCCTGACATGACCTTTTGTTCTTCCAGATAAATTTTACTTTTCAAGCTCTATAATTCCTTTGTAGTTTGATTGGTACTCCACTCAATAAGTAAATTAACTTAGGTAGAAATGTCATTCTTACTATATTGGCTTGGTTCATCCATGAATAATTAATATTTCTGCCAGCATTTGGGTCTTTCTTGATTTATGTAAAAAGCATTATATAATTATACTCATATAGTCCCTTGGTTTCTCTTGGCGTATAGATATTCAAGAATTTTGTATTATCTGCAATTACTTTAAATACAATTTCTCTATCTCTTTTTGCTGAGATTATCTTTTGGAAATATAAATATATGCTAATTATTTTTGAGGGGATTTTTTGTATCCTGCAACTTTGTTAAAATTGGGTTCTCTAAGTATATTATCATATAATCTACAAGGAGTGAAGGCAGCTAGGTGGTTCAGTGGATAGAGCACCAGTGCAGGAGTCAGGAGCCCTGAATTCAAATCTCACCTCAGACACTTGACACTCACTAGTTGTGTGACCTTGGGCAAGTCTCTTAACCCTAATTGCCTCATCGTGGGCCATCTCCAGTCACCCTGATGAATATCTGGTCACTGGATTCAGATGGCTCTGGAGGAGAAATGAGGCTGGTGACCTGCACAGACCTCCCTCACTCATCAAGTCATGTCATCATTTCTCTGATGGCATGGTCTTCCTAGGCAATGAAGGATGAACACACACACACACACAGACACACAGACACACACACAGAACGATCACTTTGTTTCTTCACTAAATATTTCTATTTCTCTAGTTCCTTTATTCTCTCTTATAGTTAGGGTTTGTTGTACATTTTTTAAATGGTGATAAGTGACATTTGTTCTTCACCCCTGATCTAGTTGAGAAGGCTTCCAGTAGATGCTCATTACAGATAATGCTTGCTCTTAGTTTTTGATACTTTTTAGTATTCTAAGAAAGGTTTCCTTTATTTCTATGCTTTTTAGCATGTTAAATAGGAATGGGTGTTATATTCTGTATAAATGCATTTTCTGGATTTATCAATAAAATAATATAACTTTATAGACTTGTTATTGTTCTGTTCCATTATTTTTACAGTTTTCCTCATATTGAATCAGCCTTTCATTCCTGATATAAATCCAACTCAGTCTTAATGTATGTTTTGGTTATATTTTACTGTAATCTTTCTAATATTTTATTTAAAATGTTTGCATTGATATTCATTAAGCAAATTACTCTATGGTTTTCCTCCTATATTTTTGCTCTTCTTTGTTTAGGTATCAACAGCATATTAGTATCATAAAATAATTTGGTGGGACTCCTTCTTTACAATTCTTTTAATGAATAGTTTGCATAATTTGGGCTTAATTTTTCCTTGAATGTTTGGTAGAATTCACTTCTAAATCCATCTAATCCTAGTTCCCTTCCCCCAGCCCCCATAGGAAGCTCATTTATAACATGTTCAATATATTTTTCTAAAATATCATTTTTTAAGTGTTCTATTACTGCTGCTAATCTGGGAAGTTTATTTTTTGTGTGAATATTCATACATTTCATTTAGGTTGACAGTTTTACTGGCATATCTTTGGGCAAAATAACTCCTAATAATTGTTTTAATTTCATGTTAATTGGTACGTTTATCCTTTAGTATTTTTGATACTAATAATTTTGTTTTCTTCTTTTTTTAAAATCAAGTTGCCACTCATCTATTTTCTCATTGTTGAAAAAAACAGCTTTTAGTTTTATTAGTGAAAGTCTTCGTTTGCTTCAGTTTTATTAATCTCTCTTTCAGATTTTAGGATTTCATTTTTTTCACATTTCATGTTCAATTCATGGATCTTGTTTTCTCTTTTACCAATGTATATGTTCGGAGATATAAATTTTACACTACTGCTTTGGCTGTGATCTACAAATAATAATATGTTATTTCTTTTCTTCATTCTCTATAACGGAATTAGTGTTTCTTTTATTTTATTTGATCCTTTCATTCTTTTAAATTAAATTAATTTTCAAATTTTTTTTCATCTTTACTTGCATGGACTTTTAGTGAATATAATTTTGTTGCAATTTTTTTCTAAGAAGGGTACATTTATCATTTTTTTTTACTTTTCTGCATTTGCTTGTATGGTTTTAATGCCCTAACATGGTGAATTTTTGTAAAGATGCTATATATATATAATATATATATATTATATATCAGAGAAAAACTTCTATTCATTTCTATTCCCATGATATTTTATCCAGAAGTCTATCATATATTTTCTAATATTCTAGTCCTCTCTTTACCTTCTATCTTATTTATTTTATGGGTAGATTTATGTAACTCTGAGAAAGGAGAGTTGAGGAACCCCACTAGTATAGTCTTACTATTTTTTCCTCCTGTAACTAATTTTAAATTTTTGTTTAATAATTTAAAAGCTATGCCATTTGGTGCATATGTGTTAAGTATTTATATTTCTTCATTGTCTATGGTTCATTTTAGTAAGAGGTAGTTTCTCTGCCCATCTTTTCTAACTAGGTTGATTTTTGCTTTTGCTTTGTCTGAAATCATGATTGCCCCTCTGCCGTTTTTTAACTGCAGCTGAATTGTAATAGATCTACTGTAGCCCTTTAACTTATTTCCGTGCATATCCCTCTGTTTCAAGTATATTTCTTGTGAACAACATAGTGTTGGACTCTTGTTTCTAATCCATTCTGCAATCCACTTTCATGCTGTACATGAGTTCATCTCATTGGAATTTGAAATTATGGTTACTCACTATGCATTTCTCTCCATCCCGTTATTTTTCTATTTTCCTCCTGTCTCTATGTGTCTTCCCTCTTTAAACCAAAGAAGATGAGAATGAGGTTCAAGCATTGCCTACACACACACACACACACACACCCTCCATTATTTTTTTCTCCACTGAAAATGCTCCTCCTTGAGGTCCCCTATTATGTGAGATAATTTCCTCAATTCTTCTTATCTTCTTCTCCTCAGGAATCCCTCTTTCTCAGTCATTTATTTTTTTTAATAACATCCCAACATAAATAGACTCATTCTCATGTCCTCTACTTGTGTAGAATTCTTCTAACTGGCCTAATAATGATAAAGTTCTTAGAAATTGCATATATTATATTCCCTTTTAGAAATGTAAATAAATAGTTTAACTTTACTGAGTTCCTCATGATTTCTCTTTCAGCTTTACTTTTTTTAATGTTCTCTTGAGTCTTGTATGTGAATATAAACTTTTCTACTTTGTCATTTTTATCATCAGGAATTCTTGGAAGTCCTCTATTTCATTGTATGTCTATTTTTTTTCTTTCTTGAAGGATTATATACTCAGTTTTGCTAAATGGAACAGTTTTCATTCTATCTTTGTTCTTTTGTCTTCCAGAATATCACATTGCAAGCCCTCATTTCCTTTAATGTGGTAATTGCTAAAAATTGTATGACCCTGACTGTAGCTCCACCATATTTGAATTTTTTTTCCTGGCTGCTTTTAATATTTCCTCTTTTTCCTAGGCACTCTGGAATTTGGGCATAATATCAGTAATAGTTTTCATTTTGGTACCTCTATTTGGTGGTGATAGTTGCATTTTTTTAAAATTTCTGTTTTGCCCTCTGGTTCTCAGAAATCATTGGCAGTTTTCTTTTATGTATATATTTTTAAATATCATGTCAAGACTCTGTTTTTGACCATGTTTTTCAAATAGTCCAATAATGCTTAAATTATCTCATTGACCTATATTCCAATTTAGTTGTTTTTCTAAGGAGATATTTCCAATTTTCTTCTATTTTTTCATTATGTCATTTTGTTTCTTAATCTCTCATTCGGTTATTGGCTTCCATTTGCACTATTCTATGTTCTAAGGAAATATTTTATTTTTCTGTGAGGTTTGGAATCTCTTTTTCCTTTGACTAATTCTGCTTTTTAAAGAAAATATATTCATCCATAAATTTTGTACCTCTTCCCTTCCCCACCAATTTGGCCAATTTCACCTTTAAGGTGTAATTTTCTTCAGTATTTTTATGCCTTTTTAACAAAGCTATTGTCTTTTTTTATAATTTTCTTGGGCTTGTGTTCACATGTATATTGTGGTGCTGGATAGAAGAGAATCTCTGTTCTATTGATGTAAATTGTCAGGTGAATATTAGCACAAGGTGCAGAGAATTAATCCATATTTTGTGGCATCTCATCCTCAGAAGCTTCATTGGAGTACCCAGTCACCTAGGAACAAAAGTCACCTACCAACTCTCCCTCCACTTTAGCCTTTTAAAGTTATATAGCAAGGGTTATATGGCAAAGAGGAGGTTATCCCTCAGGAGTTCAAGAATTATTTCTTTGTCTATCTCTACAAAGGAAAAGGAAACGAGTTTTCCTATGAAAATCTCAGGAGTTAACTTTAGTCATTACCTGTAAGATTCTTATCAGAATCCTCTTTAATTGTTCGATCATTCACCTAAAAGATGGTTATCTACCTGAGAGCCAGTGTGCTTCTAAAGAGCAGAGGAATGGTTGATATGGTGTTTATGACCCAACGACTCCAGTAGAAATGCTAGGAGTTGAACAAAGGTCTATGCACAACATTTGTTGATCTATGGCCTTTTATATTGTCAGTTGTGAGGGTTTGGGGAAGATAAGGCAAAATTTGTTTGCCTGGAAAAGTTCACCACTATTCTACATCAATTTCATGACAGAATGCCTGCACAGCTTTTAGATAATGGAAAAGGCTCTTACATTTTTCTATACATCATTGAAGTTAAGCAGGGCAATGTGCATGCTCCCATGCTTTTTAGCGTGGTATTTTCAGTGTTGTTGCTAGATGGTTTCAATGAGGACAAAAATGGAATCAAGGTCAACTACTGTAATGATATAAAATTATTTATGGTATACACACATTTCTATGTCTATCTGCCTAACCCCATTAAGAAGGGGAGAATGGAGAATGAATTTGTGCTATATTTTTATAATTAAATTGAAATACTTAATTTCATATTTTAAAAAAGACAAATTAATGGAAAATATCCTTTTGTTACTTAGACAGTACCCTCCCTCTTTTACTGAATTAGCATCTAAGCAATGAAATGTGTTTAGATTCACTTATAAAAAGGTTAAATTAGTTTATCAGTTAGTAGGTTTTTCAATAAGTACTTCAAGGTTCTGTGATTTTATTGATGTGGATAATACCCCCACTAATGAAGATTTCAAATCTCTTCATACCTGTCTAAGAATCAACATGGTGACATAGTAGATAAGTTGTTGGGCTTTAAGTCTGGAATATATGATTTTGAATCTGTTCTCAAGAACTTACTATCTCTGTGAATATGAGCAAATCACTTAACCTGTTTGTCTCAGTTTTCTTAACTGTTAAATGGAGATAATAATTAGCACTTCTCACACAGAATTAAGAGGATCAAATGAGCTTATATTTTTAAAGAACTTGCCATGGTAGCTTAGCATATTAGGATGGCATGTTTAATAAATACTTACATCTCACCCTGAGCTTTAGTGGACCATTTTCATGATTTGACATACTAAAAAATAATCAAAACCTTGGTGGCTAATTTTCTGGTGATGAACTTCATCAGGCTTTACTAGTTATCTTCTATTACATGTATAGTCAATTATCTGGACCATACTGAAAGATTATTTTTTTTAACAGACCTGACATGAGCTTGTGTTCAACTAGTATATAATGAAAAATAGATGCTTAATCATTTGTATTTATATTCTACTTAATTTTCTACTCTCTGTCATGTCTTGAACATATCTTCATTTACTATGAGTGTGGGAGGAAGCATGGTACAGCTTAAAGATTGCTGAGCTTGGAACTACTAACATCATTTTAAAATCCCACCTCTCCCAGTTTTTGGTGGTATGACTGGAAAAGTTATTTAATTTTTCAGGAGTGTTTTTTTCATCTCTTGAATGATGGAATAGATGACCCTCAAGAGGCTTTCCATTTCTACTTGTAGGATTCTATGACCAGATGAAGTCTGTAGGTAGGTTTTTCACTGACAACAACATAACAAAACTGTCTTAAATATCTATGATATCCCATTCCCTTTCTATTTTAGAGTTTATGATGATTATGAATACAATGAATTTTTTGAGCTATGAGTAAGGAGTTTCAGGGAAAATAAAATCTTACTTTCCTGTAGCATGCATATTAAGGAAACATAAAAACAAAATCAAGCTATATGATGATATGCTTCAAGATGCAAAAAAAAAAAAAATTCAAGCCTCATTCATTGATACATTAAAGTGATGTAAACTAATTGTTCATATTTGAGAAGGAATGATTAATTTTATTCAAATGATTATAGTAAAGCATTGATTGTAGAACTTATTAAAAACAAATAATGCAAAAGTATTTTAGCATCTTGTTGTTTCTCAAAGGATTTTAGGTATGTTTCATGGATGATAAATCATTCTAAAGCTGGAAGGGCTATTTTGACTAACCATCTCTTTTTACTTGCTGTCCCCAATACCTAGTATACTCTCCTTCTTCACATCCTTCTAACTTCTCAGGTTTCCTTCCAGCTCCAGCTAAAATCCCACCTTTTACAGGAAGCCTTTCCCATACCCCATTATGCCTAGAATGTGGCCTTTATTGATTATTTCCAATTTAATGAGAATATGACTGGTTTGCACATAGTTGTTTGTATGATCTATCCCTCTTTAGACTATGTAACTCTTGAGATCAATGTATATCAAATGAATGACTGAGGAAATGAAATAAATTGTTTGCTCTCACACTGTGAGTATAACAATTGATACTTACTCCAGATCCTTTAATTCTAAAGCAAATCCTCTTTCCCCTACATCACATTCCCTAATAAGGACATTGTAGAGAAAAGGAATGCTTATATGACTATCTGGGGATAGAACAAGAAAAAAAATCTCAAGTTAGAAGAGATAATTTGTTATCAGCACCTCAATGGGGAATATTTTCTCCATCATTAGCATTGGAGGGAGAAGGGATCATCATTCAGGCTCTTTTCTAATAGATCAAATTACAAGGTAAACAAAATTTAATGGGGTTATCTAGTTCATTATAGCATAGCTCAAATGTGAAAAAATTCTTCCTTATTCTCAAACAAAATCTGTTTTACTTTGATTTGTATCATTTGAGATATATATATGTATCATATATATCATATCTACAATGCATTATAGATAAAAGCTAGTTCATTTTCAGTCTCATATCCCTTTGAATAGCTAAAGGCTTTTATTGTGACTTCTTTTCCCCTATATCTATTTAAGTTTCCCCTCACCCCCAACTATCCTTTATATAACTCCTTAATTCATTACCCTGGACATTGTCCTCTGAACCTATTTTGGTTTGTTGATATAATTCTTGAAATCTTTAAATGTGGCACAAAGTTTCAACATCTGTATTCCATGTAGATCTAAGCAAGACTCTCATGATACATCTGAATATAGTCTATTTTTCTGTTACTATTACATAAGATTTCTTTACCTTTTGTTGTTATTATCGAATTTCTTTTCAACCAAATCAACCTCACACCTAACCCCTGTCCACCCTATGATAAGGAAGGTAGCAGGGCACAAGGTAAACAATTCAGAGAACCTAGATTCAAATTTGGGCTTTATCACTTACTACCCTTACCCAGGTATGATAGTAAGTTACTTGACATTACTAAGTCACTAGTTCCTTATTTGCAAAATTTGTGAGGTTTGCATAAGATAGGCTCTGTGGTTCAACTCTGTTATGTGTATGATCTTGTGCTTTTGTTTCATTTTACTTTTCTTTGTTTTGTGCTTGAAGACAGTATTTCATATATATCTCCTTTAAATTTAGCCTTATTCCTTCTACTGCTCCAGTCTATTTTAAATTTTGCTTCAACTATTTAAATTACCTGTCCCTTTCAGTGATTTTGTAATAAGCAAATTCACTGATCAACACTCTTTGAACACCATTCATGGCTGGGACCCTCCCTGGCTAAATTAGCAGTCACCTTTCATTTCTTTGGTTTATTCATTAGAATGTAACAAAAAGCTGCTGAGTATTGTAAGGAATTCAAGATGCACAGTGCATATAATATTCTCCATTCTCCTACCATTCTAGTAATGCTATCAGAAAATAAAGTGCTATTGCAAACAGCTAGAAAGAAACAATTCCAGTATTGTGGAAATACAATCAGGATAACACAAGATCTAGCAGCTTCTACATTAAGGGATCGAAGGGCATGGAATATGATATTCTAGAAGTCAAAGGAACTAGGACTAAAACCAAGAATCACCTACCCAGCAAAACTGAGTATAATACTTCAGGGAAAAAATAGTCTTTCAATGAAATCGAGGACTTTCAGGCATTCTTGATGAAAAGACCAGAGCTGAAAAGAAAATTTGACCTTCAAACAAGAACAAAGGGAAGCATGAAAAGGTAAACAGTAAATAGATGTCATAAGGGACTTACTAAAGTTGAACAGTTTACATTCCTACATGGAAAGACAATATTTGTAACTCTTGAAACGTTTCAGTATCTGGGTAGTTGGTGGCATTACACACACACACACACACACACACACACACACTCACACAGAGAGAGAGCACAGAGTGAATTGAATAGGATGGGATCATATCTTAAAAAATGAAATTAAGTTGTGAGAAATATATAGGGAGGAGAAAGGGAGAAATGGAATGGGGCATATTATTTCTCATAAAAGAGGCAAGCAAAAGACTTTTCAGTGGAGGGAAAAAGAGGGAAGGTGAGAGAAAAACATGAAGCTTACTCTCATCACATTCAACTAAAGGAAGGAATAAAATGCACACTCATTTTGGTATGAAAACCTATCTTACAATACAGGAAAGTAGGGGAGAAGGGGATAAGTAGGGTGGGGGGATGATGCAAGGGAGGGCAGTGGGAGGAGGGAGCAATTTGAAGTCAACACTCTTGGGGAGGGACAGGATCCAAAGAGAGAACAGAAGCAATGGGGGGCAGGATAGGATGGAGGGAAATATAATTATTCTTACACAACATGACTATTATGGAAGTCATTTGCAAAACTACACAGATATGGCCTATATTGAATTGTTTGCTTCCCAAAGGGAATTGGTGGGGAGGGAGGGATGAAGAGAAGTTGGAACTCAAAGTTTTAGGAACAACTGTTGAGTATTGTTCTTACTACTAGGAAATAAGAAATAGAGGTAATGGGGTATAGAAAATTATCTGGCCCTACAGGACAAAAGAGAAGATAGGGACAAGGGAAGGGAGGGATGTTAGAAGAGAGGGCAGATTTGTGATAGGGGCAATTAGAATGCTCGGCATTTTGGGGTGGGGGGAGGGGAGAAATGGGGTGAAAATTTGGAACCCAAAATTTTGTGAAAATGAATGTTAAAAGTTAAATAAATAAATTTAAAAGAAAAGGAAAATAAAGTGATGTTAGTTTGCTATGCTGCGTCCTTATTGAACACATGCAGATTCCTACGAGTGCAGAACTTTGTACAGTCTCAATATGCATTCTATAATTCATTCCATATTTTTTTTCTGATAATGGGCAATTAGGTTTATCTGTTTATGACCTCCACAGATTATTTCTCCCTTTTTGAAAATTAGAACATTACTTGTTCCCTCTTAATCATATTTCATCTATTTCATTCTCCCTAGCTCCTTAAAGATTGACATTCATGGCTCTCAGACCCCATCTACAAGTTATTTGAGGCCCTGGAAACATAATGTATTTGGTTCTGTAGAACTTAACATATTTAGAGAACCTGGTCTCAAAATAATAAAATAAATTTCCAGAGAATACTAGTTTTTGAAATGGTTTCATATACAATATTTCATATGTTAGTAAAATCCTTGTCAGACAGGCAAAGGAGATATTTTACAAATGAGTAAAGTAAAGCCTGGAGAGTTTAAGAGATTTACTCAAGATAAAAAAGCTAGAGAGTGGCAGAAATAGAGCTTGAAGCAGATCTTATCACCCTAAGTCCATCATTTCTTCCACTATACTACAAGCTCTGCTTAGCTATTACTTGATGCCTTGACGTGAACTTCAATTTCTTCTTTGTATCATCTCTTCTACACTTTCCAGTTTGAAGAATCTCTTTCTTGACCAGAGAAAAAAGTAATAGGAATATGAGTGGTTTAGAATTCCATATTGCCTATTGATTTCCTGGAATGTTCTGTGAGAACCTGAACTATCCCTTCTTTTACTCAGAGAAAACTGATAAAAGTCTTTCTTATTCTCATTTCCCTTAACCCCAGTTTATTCTGAACTTTCTGATATATTTCTTAAGAGGTCTGAGCCAATCTCTGGTATGCTTCCTTGGTAATGTGACCTTATTTCCATCTTTTATATGTGTCCTTTTAAAATTTTAGCTCATTAAATTTGAGCTCTATGTGCAACTCCATTGGTTTGGTAAAAAATGAATACCTCTTTTGTCCCTCATTGGGAGTTTTTGAGACTAAGTACAATTTACTATTGTAAAGTCTACTCTATCTTGAGCTTTATGCCCTGTTTTTACTAAACTTTTGATGTCCTTTCCCCTAATTTTTATCATGTGAATATGAGCATACTCATTATGCTCCCTCAATACCCCATTTCTGCCACCCACCCACATATACATCTTTTGCTGTTGTGAAATCTTTTATGATAAGGGCACTTAAAAATATTCTATGACATTAAATAGGCTTTCCCCATTCCTAGGGTACTCTCCCTGTTTACCTCAATTACTTGTAGCCTCTATTTCATTTTGAGGCTTTCCTCTTTCTCAAGTTATTTACCAATTGACTCAGTTGTTTGTGCCCAGTAACACACACTCACACATACATACATACATATATATATATATATATAAATATATACATACATACATACATACATACATATTTTCATTTTTGTTTCTTTTTCTCCAAGTTCCTAGTACAGTGCCACATATTGAACACTTAATAAATGCTTTTTAAGTAGAATTGAACACTCCAGCTCTTCTATTTTAACCTCTGGACTTGCCATTCCGAAAGTATAATGTAAAGTTCTACACATTTGCAGAAAACTCTCTTTTTTGGTCCAAATTGAATAGTCTGATCATATGTGACAGGCAGAGTTGGTTAGAGCTTGAAAAAAACAAAAGAGATATTATCCTCTCTTGACTTCTACTTATACAAAGAAGAGAAGATTCCAAATTCACTTCAAATCTCAAAAGAGAGAGAAAGACTGAAATACTTTTACTCCTCTCTCAAAACTGGATCAAATCTCACAATATCATTCCTGTAATGAATAAACTCCAATACCTAAATATTACCACTTGAATGAAATGTCTTGTCTTTGGTATGTAAAGTCCTTGACAGTCTGTCCCCAACCAATATTTACAGTTTTATCATCTTTTAATCCTCCTACCATAACTATGTCTCATATAACATTCCATGCCACACTTATGCATTTGTCCTCTCTGTCCCTGCTATATACATCTTCATACCTGATACTTACAATTCTAATTCCTTCTTTCCTTCAAAAACTATCCAGTGCAGAAAAAAAGGGGGAGATATAGAATGGGGTAAATTATCTCACATAAAAGAACCAAGAAAAAGCTTTTGCAGTGGAGGGAAAGAAGGAGATGAGGGAGAATAAGTGAATATTAAGTTCATCAGAATTGGCTCAAGAGGGCATGACATATACATTCCTCTGAGTATGGAAATCTATCTTACCCTACGGGAGAAGAGGAGAAGGGGATAACATAAGAAGGAGAAGGGTTGAGGGAAAGAGCCAAGATGGTGGAGTGTATTGCCAAGGCAATATTCACAGCACTGTTGTATGTGAACATAGTTTTCAATCGCACAATATAAAAGACTCTCTATATAGAAGGCAGAAGAAAAACCTTTATTTAGATACCAGAAAGCCAAATCCCAGAAGTAGAAAGCCAAATCCATCATGGTGACCAAGAAGTTAATAAACATGATCACAGGGAACACAGGGTTTTGCAAGGAGCAAAGCTATTCCCAAGCCTCTCTGCCTCAACCGGGGCCTTCTCACAAGCAAATACTTAGGAGCCTGAGCCTTGCTCAGGCTTTGCTGTGGGTGCCTACCTGTGCCCTCTCACCTCTACCCTACAGTGCTTACTCACTACCTCCCAGTTCTCCTCCACTCTTCCTGTTCTGACTGTTTGGGAAGCTCCTTCCACCATATGTGACATTGGCTTCCAGGCAATTTAAGCAAATCATATTTTCCTATGATGAATAAAAAAGATCTTTCTATTTAAATTACTATTGCATGGAGTAAAAGTAGGGACTTCCATGAACTCTCCCCTAATGCCCTCCAAATACCTGTAAAAAGTTCTAGAGCTACAGAACCAACAAAATGATAGAATTAAACAAATTCGCAGCTCAAGACAGCCTGGAAAGTCAACCATAAGGGTCTTTCTCACCAGGCAGGGAGTAGAGTGCAGTCCAGCATGGGCTGCACCTGCACAGACCAGCCAGAACAGGCCTCAGGGGACTGACTCATTGGCAGCTGTGTTAGTTTCCAAGCTTCTCAACCCACAAATGCCAAAAAAGGTCAGTGAAAAAACTCTGTGTGACCTGGGTGAAAGAGGAGCTTGCAGTTTAGCCAAGTCTATCCCAAGCCCCAGGGCACTGGAGCAGGGGTGAGTTGTAGAGGCTGCTTCTGGAGCTTTGGATCCACAGATGGGGGGGCATAGAGAGGCTGATACAAAATCCCTGAAGGCTGGAACACTATACCTTCTTCCACCCCCACCCCAAATGGAAGCACAGTCCCATCTTGACAAAGAGTTAGAAAGATAAATATTTGACTGAGAAGAAGAGTAAATATTGTAAAAGAATCTCACTTTGGTTAGAAGGAAAAGCAGGGCATACAACCAGAGTAGGATAGCAATGTCAAAGCTCCTACATCCAAAGCCTCTAAGAAGAATTTGAATTGGTTGCTGTCCATGGAGGAGCTCAAAAAGGATTTTGAAAATCAAGTAAGAGAAGTAGAAGAAAAATTGGGAAGAGAAATAACAGTGATGCAAGAAAACCATAAAAATTGAGTCAACAGCTTGCTAAAGGAGACCCCCAAAATACTGAAGAAAATAACACCTTAAATATAGAGTAACCCAAATGGCTAAAAAAGTCCAAAAAGCCAATGAGGAGAAGAATTCCTTAGAAAGCAAAATTAACCAAATGGAAAAGGATATCCAAAAGCTCACCAAAGAAAATTATTCCTTCAAAATTAGAATGGAACAAATGGAAGCTAATGACTTTATGAGAAATCAACAAATTATAAAACAGATCCAAAAGAATGAAATAATAGAAGACAATGTGAAACATCTCATTGGAAAAATCACTGACCTAGAAAATAGATCCAGGTGGCATAATTAAAAATTATTGGACTACATCAAAGCCAAGATCAAAAAAAAAGAGCTTAGACATCATCTTTAAAGGAATTATCAAGGAAAACTTTCAAGAAATTATCAAGAATATTTGAGAACTAGGGGGTAAAATAGAAATTGAAAGAACCCACCAACTGTCTCTGGAAAGAGATACTAAAAAGAAAGTTCCTAGGAATATTGTAGCCAAATTCCAGAGTTCCCAGGTGAATGAGAAAAATTGCAAGAATCCAGAAAGAAACAATTTGAGTATTGTGGAAATACAAACAGGATAAAACAAGATCTAGCAGCTTCTACATTAAGGAATTGAAGGGAGGTCAGGGAACATAGCCAAGATGGTTGAGTAGAAGCAGAGACTTACTGAACCTCTCCTCACAAACACCTTAAAATACCTATAAAAATTACTCTAAACAAATTCTAGAGCAGCAGAAGCCACAAAATAACAGAGTAAAACTGATTTTTAGGCCAAGACAACTTGGAAGGCCAACAGGAAGGGTCTATTATGCCAGGCTTGGAGAGCCCATTATGGACTGTGTTGGCAAAGACCAAACTAGAGCATGCCTCAGGGCACTGGCAGCTTCTGCAGTTTTCAAATTTCTCAACCCACAAACACCAAAGATAGCTTCAAAGGTCAGTGAGAAAGCACTCTCACCTGGGTGAGAGGGGAGCGTGGACCTGCCTCAGCTCCAGCACTGCCACAGCAGTGGCTACTTCTGGAGCTCTAGGTCTACAGACAATTGGGGAATCGAGCACCTGATCTGGGTCTCAGGCCTGAGTGGTGGGTGGTCCTAGTATGGTTAAATTTGCTTTTATACCTATTTTCATTTCCTAACACATTAGAATAAACTTGATCATAACTGTATAGGCATTTAGCTATGATTTTGTTAAAAACTACAAGTCTAAAGTAAATCAGAAAGTATGCATCTGCTATCCAAATAAATATAAATATCACCATTTTGAAAGAAGAGATTACAAATTTTAAGTATTCATAGACTCTTATTGACAGGGGTATATATTTGTATAATTGTAAAGCAGGTATCCTATCACAACCCTAATTTGGGACAATTGCATTATAAAAACCCTAAAAGTAAAATATTAATGTTAATTATGTTATTATATTTCTTTATTTTATATTAAATATTAAATTATATCATGCTATATTTATCATGTATCATATATAATTATGTTAAATTATATTATAATTAAACATCAGTAAGAAACATGCTTAGATGATTCAAACATGGAACAACTTTATGTTTAGCTTTTTTGTATGAGAAACCAGGTCATAATTAGTCTTGATGTACTTGGAGAAAAAAAATAAAATAAAATCAACCAATGATCACTTTGTATATTTAACTTTAATCATCAAAATTCCCATTGAATAATTAATACCTATTGCTTCAGTTTAAACAGGGCTTTAAGCTTAGTTCATCAATCATTAGCCATTTATGTAGCAACTACTATGTGTCAGACACTTTCTTGCTGAGGATAAATAAAAAAAGAAAAAAAAAACTAGCTAAAGTAGGCACTGCTTTATTATACATTATATTGGGAAAGATATCGGGCAAATAAGTATAATTAGAATGTATACAAAATAAGAGACAAGATAATTTTGTTACTGTGTCCAAGGTTCTCTTGGTTCTGCTCACTTCACTCAGCATCAGTTCATGTAATTCTGTACAGGTTTTTATGAACTCTGTCTGCTTAGCATTTCTTATAATAAAATAGTATTCAATTATATCCATCTACTTCAGTTTGTTCATCCATTCCACAACTGATGGGCATCCCCTCAATTTCCAATTCTTGGCCACCACAAAAAGACTTACTGTAAGTATTTTTGTACATGTGGGTCCTTTTCCAATTTCTTTGCTCTCTTTGAGATATGGACCTGTAAGTGGTGTGTGTGTATATTCGTCTTTATTTCCTAGGAAGACCATACCATCAGAGAAATGATGACATGACTTGCACTTGACTTTGTTCTGAGTGAGGGAGGGCTGTGCAGGTCACCAGCCTCACTTCTCCTCCAGAGCCATCTGAATCCAGTGACCAGATATTCATCAGGATGACTGGAGATGACCCAGAATGAGGCAATTGGAGTTAAGTGACTTGCCCAAGGTCACACAGCTAGTGAGTGTCAAGTGTCTGAGGTGAGATTTGAACTCATGTCTTCCTGACTCCTGAACTGGTGCTCTATCTACTGCACCACCTTCTGGGTCAAAGGGTATGTATAGTCCTAGCAACATTTGGGCATAGTTCCAAATTGTTCTCCAGAATGATTGGATCAGTTTACAACTTGACCAACAATACACAAATGTTCCAATTTTCCCACATCTTCTACAATATTTATGCTTTTCCAGTTTTGTCATGTGATCCAATCTGATAGGTGTGATATGGTACCTCAGAGTTATTTTGACTTACATTTCTCCAATCAGTAATGATTTAGATCATTTTTATATGATTATAAATGGCTTTAATTTTTTCCTCTGAAAACTATCTGTACATACTTTTTGACCATTTATCATTTGGGAAATAACTTGTATTCTTATAGATTTGACTCAGTTCTCTATATATTTTAGAAATGAGGTCTTTATCAGAGACACTAGTTGTAACAAATATGTATTTCCCAGTTTTCTGCTTCCCTCCTAAATCTTGGTTGCATTAGGTTTGTTTGTGCAAAAACTTTTCAATTTAATGTAACCAAAATTATCCATTTTGCATTTCATAATGTTTTATGCCTAGTTTCTGCAATGTTGTTTTCCAGTTTTCCCTGCAGTTTTTGTCAAATGGTGAATTCTCACCCTGGAAACTGGGGTCTTTGGGTTTATCAAACAGTAGATTACTATGGTCATTGACTACTGTATCTTGTGTACCTAACCTATTCCATTGATCCATCACTATATTTCTTATTCAGTACCAAGTGCTTTTGATGACTGTTGCTTTATCATACTATTTAAGATCTGGTATGGCTAGGTCAGTTTCCCTAACATTTTTTTTTCATTAATTCCTTGATATCGTAAATCTTTTGTTCTTTTTTACTTCAGCTGAAGCATAATATGTTCTACTCCAGTCTTTTAGTTTTACCCTGTGTATATCCCTTTGTTTCAAACGGGCAACATATTGTAGGACTATGTTTTTTAATCCATTCTTCTATCCACTTAAATTTTATTGAAGAGTTCACCCTATTAACATTCATAGTTATGATTACTATCTTTCTCTCCATCCTACCCCTGCTCCCACCATGTATGCTTTTCTTTCTTCATTCTCCTTTTCTCTCATCATTAGAGTTTTGCTTTTAACTACCGCCTCCCTCAATCTGCCCTCTCTTCTATTTCTCCTCCCTGTTTTTCCCCCTCCTCCTCCTAGTGCCTGTAAAACAAGTTAGATTTCTATATTTAACTGAATATGTTATTCCCTCCTGGAGCCAAATCCAATAACAGCAAATTTCAAGCAATGTTCATCTGGCCCTCTTTGTTCCTTCTACTTTAATATATTTTTGTGCCTTTTCATGGGAGGTAATTTACCTTTTTCTGTCACCTCCTTTCCTTTTAACCCAGGACAATCCCTTTTCACCATTTAATTAGGCTTTTATCTTCGCATCAAAATTACCTTAAACCCACCCCCTCTGTCTATGTATATCCCTTCTAAATGTCATAATAAAGCTACGGTTCTCAAGAATTATGTGTCATCTTCCCATGTATGGATGCAAACAGTTTGCCCTTATTGAATGACGTAGTTTTTCCTTTCCTGTTTACCATTTTTTATGCCTCTCTTGATTCTTGTATTTGAAAAGGAAACATTCCACTGAGTTCTTGTCTTTTAATCAAGAAAGTTTGGAAGTCCCCTATTTCATTAAATATCCATCTGTTCCCCATAAAGATTATGCTAAATTTCAATGGGTAGTTGATCCTTGGTTGTAATACAAGCTCCTTTGCCTTATGGAATATCATATTTCAATCCATTTGATCTTTTAATGTAGAAATGGCAAGATCTTGCTTAATCTTGTCTGTGGTTCCATGATATTTGAATTTTTTTTTTTCTGGCTTCTTGCAGTATGTTATCGTTGACCTGGAAAATATGGAATTTGGTTAAAACACTCCTTGGCATTTTCAATTAGGGATATCTTTCAGATGCTCATACTTGGATTATTTTAGCTGATTTTGTTACCCTCTGGTTCTGGAATCTGAGGGCAGTTTTCCTTTGTGATTTCCTGAAAAATGCTCTTTTTATCATTGCTTTTGATAGAGCAATAGTTCTTAAATTATCTCTCCTCAATCTGTTTTCCAGGTAAGTTGGTTTTTTTGTGAGGTATTTTACATTTTCTCCTTTTTTGTTATTTATTTTTAATTTGGTTTGACTGATTCTTGATGTCTCATACAGTCATTAGCTTCCACTTGACCAATCCTAATTTTTAATTAACTGTTTTCTTCAATTAGCTTTTGTACCTCCTCCATTTGGCCAATTCTATTTTTAAGGAGTTGTTTTCTTCAGTGTATCCCCCCCCATTTTGTCAATTGTATTTTTAAAGATATTGTTCAATTTTTCTTCTACCTCTCTTATGTGACTTCTAAAATTCTTCTTGAGTTCTTCAAGAAGGTTATTTATTTATTTTTTTTTTGGTTTGAGACCAGCTCATATTCCCACTGGCGTTTTTGGATATGGGTCTGTTAACAATGTTGTCCTCTCCTGAATTTCTATTTTGATCTTCCCTTTCACCAAGATACTTTTCTATGATCATTGTTTTTCTTTCTTGCTTTTTGCTCATGTTGTTTACCTTTTTTATGATTTTTAAAGTTGATCTCTGTTTCTGGGGCACAGAGGGCACTGCCACTGACTTCTTGTGCTGGGGACTAGGGGCCCTGATTACTGCTTCTGTGTGCTGGGGTCTGAGATGCTGGCAGCAGGAGACTGGCAACTTACTTGGTGCTGAGATGGAGCTGGTTGTGGTGGCTGGTATGTGCCTTGTGTTGGTACTTGCCTATTCTACCACTCTGGGTCTCGGAATCTCCTTCTGCTTTGCTGAAATAGGGCTTGCTGCTGGCTTTCTGGGATGCCTCCCATCCTGTACTGGTCTTCTTCACCTGCCAAAAGAGGGCCCTTTAATATAATCCTCCTAGCCTCCCAAGGTAACAAACTGTTGCTCTCAGTCTTTCTGCTGGCTCCACTTTTTCAGGATTGTTCCTGGGGTGATATTCTCTGGGTTTTTGCAGGTCCATAAGGGAAGATGAGAGTGACTTGTTACTTAATCTTCTATTCAGGCTAGCAGAAGTCAAAATAGGTGAATTTCACTATATTTTCTTTGGGCCGATAGCTCCAGGAGCTGAGGCTGCTGCTGCTGCCATCATTGCTACTACCAATTCAGTCACCCCAAAGGCCAGCTTCTGATTTGTAGGGGCCTGGGCTGTATTGCCATGCCCTGTACTGGACTGAGCTTCTCTCTCACCCAGTTCCAACAGGATCCTCCCACTAACCTTCTAAGTTGTCTCGGGTGTCTGTGGGCTGACAAATCTGGAAACCACCCCTGCTGCCAGTGATTCAATTCCCCAAGATCTGCTCTGAATTTGCTGAGGACAGGGTCTGCACTGGCACAGCCTGTGCTAGACTGCACTCCTCTCTTAGCCTGATGCAACAGACCCTTCCTGTAGACCTTCCAGGTTCTCTTGGACTGGAAATCTGTGTCACTCTGTCTCATTTGAGGTTATACTTCTCTGGAATTTGTTCAGTTACTTTTTAAAAGTATTTGAAGGAGTTTTGGAGGAAAGCTCAGGAGAGACCCTGCTTTTACTTTGCCATTTTGGCTCCATTCAAGGAGACTGATTTTTAAAGGCATCAAGTTATGTCAGGAAGTATATGGTTACCTTGATACTAAGAGTTATAGGTTTCATTTTTTATTGTCCTTACCTGAAGAAAGTCTACCAGAGAGACTATGAAAAGAATTGAGGAAAATTTATTGACAATCCTTCCTCTGAGGATGGTCGTGAATGGGAATGTATTTAAGGAAAACCAGACCTTTCTATCTTCTCTGCAGATGGACACTACTACATGAACTGTTTTCTCTTATTAGAACATGATTTCCATGAGAGCAGCCCTACCCTGATTTTCAATCTGTATCTCCAATAATTCACACTTTTTTGTTGTTCTTAATAAGTAAGCACTGGATAATCGCTTTCTAGGTTAGCTAGGTTGGACAATGGATAGTGTCAGGCCTGTAGTCAGGAAGATCTAACTTCAAATACAGCTTCACATACTTATTAGCTTTGTTGTCCTGAATAAGTCATTTAATCCTCAATTTCCTCATCTGTAAAATGAGCTGGGAAAGGAAATAACAAACCACTCCAGTATCTTTGCCAAGAAAACCCCAAATGGAGTCACAAAAATTGAATATAACTGAATAATATTTTTGTCACCTCTTTACTTAAAGAACTAATATGAGATTAGGTCAATAAGCTTTAAGCAGTAGAAGAAAGATTTCTATGTTTTCATTTCCTAGATAAAAGAAATTAAGATAACTCTATGAACTCTCATTTAGACTGCTGATGTTAGTAACAAATAACAATGAAGTTAGCCATTCTTGAATCAGTATAATGGGAGTTAAACACTCACACACACACACACACACACACATGCAGAAAAGGTTTTGTCAGTAGGAACACCTAGAAATATTTTTGTTGTTATTGCTTAGTGATATAGTCATGTCCAACTCTTTGTGACCCTATAGACTACAATATACCAGGCCCTTTTGTCCTCTACTACATTTCAAAGTTTGTCCAAGTTCATGTTTGTTGTTTGCATGATACTATCTATCCATCTCATCTTCTGCTATCCTCTTTTACTTTTGCCTTCCACCTTTCATAACATCAGAATATTTTTTAATCTCATCTTCTCATTGTATAGCCAAAGCATTTAAACTTCAACTTCAGCATTTGACCTTCCAGTAATAGCCAGAATTAATTTCTTTATGTTTTGACAACATACGCTCTGTAGAGACTTCAAAAACCATTTGGGCTAGAAAGTGAGTTTTGACTATCTGGGAATGTGAAATGGGTGCAATTCATTTCTCACGGAGTTTATCTCTGTAACTCTTGCATGGTTAACTAATATATTTAGATTTAACCAAAATCTGCATGATTTATAAGTACTTGTTGGAAATCAGGATAACCCAAGATTTAGCAGCATCTACATTAAGGAGTAGGAGGGCCTGGAATACGATATACTGAAGGTCAAAGGAGCTAGGATTAAAACCAAGAATCACTGCAAAATTGAGTATAATACTTCAAGGGGAAAATTGACATTCAACTAAATTGAGGACTTTAAAGCATTCTTGATGAAAAGACCAGTGCTGACTAGAAAATGTGACTTTCAAATACAAGATTCAAGAAAATCATGAAGAAGCAAACAGAAAAAAGAAATCATAAAACACATTAAAGTTGATTAGTTTACATTCCTACATGGAAATATGATATTTTTACCTCATGAGACTTTCTCAGTATTAGGGCAGGTGGAAGGAATAGACACATACATGAACACAAACATATATATATATATATATATATATATACAAACACACATATATATATACATATATACACACATATATACATATATATATATATATGTATATATGTGTGTGTGTGTGTGTATACACACATACAGAAGGGACAGAGAGAGAGAAGATAGAGGGTGAGTTGAATACTTAGGGTTGATATCTAAAAATGGAATTAAGAGGTGAGAGAGAAGAATGTATTGGGAGAAGGAAAAAGGGAGAGTTAAAATGGAGTCAATTATCTCACATAAAAGAGGCAAAAAAAACTTTCACAGTAGAGGGGAAGAGAAGAGAGTTGAGAGGGAATGAGTGAACCTTACTCCCATTGGACTTAGCTTAAAGAGGGAATATCTTAAACACTCAATTGGTTATGAAAATATATATTGCCCTACAGAAAGTAGGAAGGAGGAAGGGAATAAGAGAGGGAGGATGATAGAAAAGAGGGCAAATGGGGGAAGGGGTAATCAGAAGCAAAAACTTTTGAAGTGGGACTGGATCAAAGGTGAGAATAGAATAAATAGGGAGGAGGATAAGATGGAGGGAAATGTAGTTAGTCTTTCACAACATGACTGTTGTGGAAGTGTTTTTCATTACTGCACATGTATCACCTATATCAAATTGCTTCCCTTCTCCGTGATGGTGGGTGGGCAAGGAGGAAGGGAGAGAATGTAGAACTCAAAGTTTTAAAAATGAATGATAAAGGGTGCAGAGCCAAGATGGCAGAGTAGAAGGATGGACCTGTTCTAGTTCTACCCCCATAGCCTATAAAATACCTGAAAAAATGACTAAACAAATTCTAGAGCAACAGAAGTCACAAAACAATAGAATGAAAGAGATTTCTAGCCCAAGACAGCCTGGGAGGTTGACAGGAATGGTCTATTACACCAGTCTCAGAGCAGAGCACACTGCAGTTCACCTTTGATCTAGGGGCACTGTATGGACAGTTCTGGAGCAGGTTTCAGGAAGCAGAATCACAGGTAGTAGCTGTGGTTCCCATATTTCCCACCCCACAAACCCAGCTTCAAAGGTCAGCAAGAAATAGCTTTCACCTGCATGAAAGGGGATTAGCTTCTGAGCCCGGCCCCAGTCCCTGGGCAGAGGCAGCCACTGCAGCAGCAGTGTACATTTTTTGAGTCCCTAGCCTAAAGGCCCTAGGGAAATCAAGCAGTTGATCTGGGTCTCAGTTCTGAGTGGCGGTCTTAGACTGAGAAGGAGCACTGCCATGGTGGAGCTGGTAGCAGCTCTGGAGAGGGAATCCTACCCATAGATCTCAGGCAAAAAGGAGTACTTCTGGTTGCTCATATACCAGAGCACAGACCAGGAGGGGAGGAAACTCCTCTCCCTTGATTGTGCCACTTTGGAGGAACTAATAACTTCCGGCATACCATCAAAGGAAGGCACAAAATTTAAGGTTTCTACATCCAAAACCTCCAAAAAAAATATACAGTGATGCAAAGACATGGAAGAATACAAAAAAAGATTTTGAAAATCAAGTAAAAGAGGTGGAGGAAAAATGGGGAAGAGAAAGGAGAGCAATGCAAGAAAATCATGAAAAGCAAATCAACAGCTTGCTAAAAGAGACCTCCAAAAAATGCTAAACATAGCACCCTTAAAAGTAGACTACCCCAAATGGTATAAGAGATCTAAAAAGTCAATGAGGAGAATGCTTTGAAAAGCAGAATTAGTCAAATGGAAAAGGAGATTCAAAAGCTCACTGAAGAAAATAGTTCTTAAAAATTAGAATGGAGCAGATGGAAGCTAATGACTTCATGAGAAATCAAGAAGTTACAAAACAAAAACAAAAGAATGAAAAAAATAGAAGACAATGTGAAATATCTCATTGGAAAAAACAACTGAGATGGAAAATAGATCCAGGAGAGACAATTTAAAAATTGTGAGACTACCTGAAAGCCATGATCAAAAAAAAAGAGCCTAGACAGCATCTTTCATGAAATTATCAAGGAAAACTACCCTAATATTCTAGAACCAGAAGGTAAAATAAATATTGAAAAAATCCAGTGATCACCTCCTGAAAGAAAATAGAAAAGAAAAACTCCTAGGAATATTGTAACCATATTCCAGATTTCCCAGGTCACGGATAAAATGTTGCAAGCAGCCGGAAAGTAACAAATCAAGTATCATGAAAATGCAATCAGAATAAAACAAGATCTAGAAGCTTTTACATTAAGGGATTGCAGGGATTGAATAATATTCCAGAAGTCAAAAGAACTAGGAATAAAACCAGGAATCACCTACCCAGCAAAACTGAGTACAATACTTCAGGAGAAAAATGGTCATTCAGTGAAATAGAGGACTTTCAAAAATTCTTGATAAAAAGATCAGAACTGAGTAGAAAATTTGACTATCAAACACAAGAATCAAGAGGTGCATGAAAAGGTAAACAGGAAAGAAAAATCATAAGGGACTTACTAAAGTTGAACTGTTTACACTCCTAGTTATTATTTGTAACTGTTGCAACTTTTCTCAGTATTTGAGTAGTTGGGTGGATTATACATACACATATATAGACAGAGAGCACAGGGTGAGATGAATAGGAAGGGATATTAGAAATAGAGAGAAAATGTCAGACTGAAAATCTTGTGAAGGTGAATGTTGAAGACTAAAAATAAATTAATGAAAAATGTTAGGGGCAAAATTTGAAAGAAAGAAAAGAAATCAGGTTAGACTACATGAAGCAACCCAAATGGAATGATAAATAATCCATGTTTGTCAAGAAAACTCAGAACCCATAATGACTCTGTTCCATAAGCTAAACTTTTGCAGATTCTAAAGGAATAAAACATAGATTTGGATATATACATACATATGCATGTATGTATGTGTATATATGTATATGTGCACAAATACATATACACTATATATACATGAATGCATACATTTGTGCGTAAGTTCTCAGATGAAATAATAAACCAGTAAGCATTTATTCCATCCTTAATATGTACCAGGTAATCTATAAGGTGCCAGGAATACAAAGAAAGGCAAACACAGTTCTTGCCTTCAAGGAGTTCATGTTCTTTTTTAAATAGTATTCTTTTTCCCCCTTTATATATTAAGAAAAAATTTTTAGCATTCATTTTTACAAGACTTTTAAGTTCTGAAATTTTTCCCTTCTTCCCTTTTTCCTTCCCCTCTTCTGAAAATATTAGGCAGTTTGATATAGTTTTCACATGTGTTATCATGAACACATATTTCAAAATCTATCACAGTTGGAGAAGAAGATCAAAAGGAAATAAAACTACGAGTAACAAAAAAGTCATTTGGAAAATGTATTTTAATGTTCGTTCTGAGTCTCTCAGTTCTTTATCTGGATATGGATAACACTCTCCTTTCTGAATCCTTTGTATTTATCTTGGATCAGTGTGTTGCTGAGAAGAGATGAGTCATTCTTACTTGATAATCGTGTGGTGTTGCTGATACCCTCTACAATGCTTTCCTGGTTCTGCTCATTTCACTTTGCATCAGTCTGCACAAGTCTTTCCAGTGTTTTTTTTTCTTGAAAACTGTCTGTTCATCATGTCTTATTGCACAATAGTATTCCATTAAATTCTCATTCAACAGATTGTCCAGTAATTTGCCAGTTCATGAATATCTCCTCAAGTTCCAATATTTTTTACCACAAAAATGGCTGCTATAAATATTTTTTGCATATGTGGGTTCTTTTCCATTTTTGTGATCTCTCTAAGATAAAGAAATTATAGTGGTATTTTTGGATCAAAGGGCATGTACAGTTTGATTGCCCTCTGGGCATAGTTCTAAATTGTTCTCCCAAATATTTGAATCAATTCATAATTCTACCAACAGTACCTTAATGTCCCAAGGTTCCCATATCCTTTCCAACATATATCATTCTCTCTTTTTAGTCATATTATCCAATCTGATTGTCATGAGGTGGTATCTCAGTGTTGTTTCCCTAATCAAAAGTGATTTAGAACACTTTGCATGCCTATAGATTTGATTTCTTTATCTGAAACATGCCTGTTCATATCCTCTGACCAATTATCCATTGGGAATGGCTTATATTCTCATAAATATACTAAATATATATTTGAGAAATGAGGCCTCTATCAGAGAAACTTGCTGCAAAGATTGTTTCCTAGCTTTCTGCTTTCTTTCTAATCTGGTTTCATTGGTTTTATTTGCACAAAAGCTTTTCAATTTAATATGATCAAATCATCTGTTCTACATTTTGTAATGCTCTCTATCTCTCGCTTGGTTATGAATTCTTCTTTTCCCTATAGATCTGACAGGTACACTATTCCTTGCTATTCTAATTTGATTGATTCATTGTCTATGGTACCTTTAAGCAAGATGCAGTTTCCTTAGGCCTATTTTTGTTTTTACTTTGTCTAAGATGAGGATTTCTACCTCTGCTTTTTCAGTTTAAGCATAATAGATTCCGTTTCAGCCCTTACCTTTATTCTGTGTGTATGTCTCTGCTTCAGCTTGTTTCTTACAAGCAATATATTATGGAATTATGTTTTTTTTTAATCTACCCTGCTTTCTGCTTCCTTTTTATAGGAGAGTTCATCCTATTCTCGTTCACAATTATGATTAGTACCTGTATACTTTCTTCCATCCTATTTTTCGTTTGTCATTTTTCTTCTTTTACCTTTCCCACCTCACTGGTATTTTGCTTCTGTCTATTACTTCACATTATCTTCTCTTTCTTATATCACTTCCCCTACTATTACCTTTACTTAATCTCTTCCTCTCCTACTTCCCCATTGGGTAAGGTAGATTCCTATATTCAACAGATTATCTATGTCATAATATCCCTTTTTGAGTCAATACAGATGAGAGTAAGGTTCAGTGAAGCCCATCTGCTACACTCCCATTTTCCCCTGCACTATTATAGGTCTTTCTTGCCTCTTTATGCAAGATAATTTATCTCATTCTAATTCTCCCTTCCTTTTGAACTCTTTCTGTTCCTATTTCTTATCCCTTAATTTTTATGTCATTCCTTCAAATTTACCTTATTTCTGTCTCAGTACATTCTTTCAACTTATACTTTGTCAATACACTTTTAAGGTTACAGGACATCTAGGTGGTGCAGTGGATAGAGGACCAGTGCAGGAGTCAGGAGGACCTAAGTTCAAATCTCATCTCAGACACTTGATACTCAATAGCTATGTGACCTTGGGCAAGTCACTTAACCCCAATTGTCTCATCCTGAGTCATCTCTGGTCATCCTGACAAATATCTGGTCACTGGATTCAGATGGCTCTAGAGGAAAATTAAGGCTGATGACCTGCACAGCCCTCCCTCACTCAAAAATAAAAACAAAGTAAAGTGCAAGTCATATCATTATTTCTCTGATGTCATAGTCTTCTTTGGCAAGGAAGGACAAACACATAATTTAAGATTACAAGTATGAGTCAGACCTCCACATACTTCAGCACAGCCCAGGCCAAACATATAGATGCTAACCATAAGAGTGTGTAAGCAAACAGAGAGCTGTCAGCTAGCACTAGCCTGTTATGCCTCAGCCTAGCTCTGGGCAAATGGACAGCCTCTAGCCCTTCATATGACAGGTTTATCAGTTCACTGAATTCTGCCATGCATCCTTAGCCTAGGCACAGGCCGTCTGACCAGAGAACTGGAAAAATTCTGATACTCCCTACCTAGATGTAACATGAACTGCAATGAAAAAGCCGAAGATTGGATGGATGCAGGAAGCAAGGTACAGTAGATGAAGAGATAGCTAGAGTTCTGTATGACCAAATGTGTTTATAACTCCATGTACTTCATCCCTATCATGATCAACAATATAAAGGATTATTTGGCATCTATTGTAAAATAGTCATTCAGGGTTAGATAATTGATCTACTTTTAAAAATAAAATATGTGTACCATTTAAGCTTTCAGTGAAAATTCTAGTATCAGAAAACTGAGGGTTATGGCAAGTTTAAGAATACCTTTATGATAATTTGCCATTTTCCTCCAGAGTCGGGTGATTCCACTGTGCATTTCTTATGTATGTTTTAGCCCATAAGTACTTATATCTAAATGCATATATTAATAAAATAGAGAAAGAGAGGATCAATAAATTAGGCATACAACTAAAAAAAACTAGGAAAAGAAAAAAATTAAAATTCTCATATTGAACACCAAAATGAAAATTATGAATATCAAAAGAGAGATTAATAAAACCGAAAGTAAAAAGCCACTGAACTAATAAACAGAACTAAGTGCCAGGGTTTTGAAAACAAAAGAAAAACAAAACCATAAAATAGATAGCACTTGGATAATTTGATTTTTTAAAAAGAACCACAAAAAAAATCATGAGTATCAAAAATGAAAAAGGGAAAATGCAATACCAAATTGATGCAATTATTAACAGTTGTTTTGACCAAAGAGATGCTGGAGAAAATGTGAAAGTGAAATTAATTAAAATTTGCAAAAATATAAACTGCCCAGCTTAACAGAAGAAAAAATAGAGTACTTAAATAACCTTAGGAAAAGAAACTTTAAAAAAACATCAGTGAATTATCTAATAAAAAAAGCCCGGGGCTAGATGGATTAACAAGTGAATTCTAACAAAAATTACAGGAACAATTTATCCCAATAACGTAATATATTTGAAACAATAGGTAAAGCAATGCTACCAAATTACTTTTATGACACAAATACGTTTTGATACCTAAACCAGGGAGAGCAAAAACAGAGAAAAAATATAGAAAAGTTTTCCTAATGAATGCCAAAGCAAACAATTTAAAAAAAAAAAACTAATGAGGAGATTATGGCTACATATCATAAAGATCATATTTTATGACCAGGCAGGGTTTATAGTAGGAATACTTTCTTAGTTGAATATTAGGAAAACTATAAATACAATATCATATATCAATGACAAAAATGACTGACAGAAAAAACAAAAGATTATTTAAATAAATGGAGGAAGGGCTTTTGACAAAATGCAATAACCAATTCCATTAAAAACACTAGTGAGCATATTGATAAATGATGCTTTTCATAAAACAACAAATATCTATCTAAAACCAAGAGCATGAGTTATCTGTAATGAGAATAAACTGACACCTTACCAGTAAGATCAGAAGCAAAGCAAGCAAGTCTATTATCACACTTATTAAACAGTATTTCACTAGTAATTCAAGCCATAACAATAAGAAAAGGGGAAAAAGATATTAAGGAATAAGCATAGGCAATATGTTAAAATATAGAAAGAATGCTAGTGATTTGTGTGGGTTTATTTTATGTGTCACAAATACACCAAAGCTGTTTATTGTTTCAACTAATTTTTGGTTGACCCTCTGGGGTTGTCTAAATATTCCATTATGTCAGCTGCAAAGAGTGATAGCCTTTAATATATGTGCTAAGTCATCAGACTCACTCCTTTTTCCAGGATGATTGATGTCCCGTGGCAAGACATAGGTCAGGACAACTGGTGATGGCCACAACTGCAAACAGTATAAAATACTTAGGAGTCAACTTGCCAAGACACACATAGGATCTATACAAATGGAATCGAAGAGCACTGTTTACATAAATTCAGATCTAAAAAATTGGAGAAGTATTAATTGCTTATGAGTAAGCTGAGTCAATATGATAAAAATGAGAATGCTAATTTTATTTAGTGCCATGCAAATCAAACTACCAGAGGACTGATAAAGCTTGAAATACAATACTTGGTTCTTTTAATTTTTTCTCAGAGAGGACCAATATATCACTACTACGTTGGAATCAAGATACAGTATTTCTGATTGTGACTGATTAGACAAGCTCAGAAGGCTCTACCACAGGTCAAGCACAAATATTCCATATGAACATTTAAGTGAAGATGTCTCAATTTCCACATTAATTATTTATTTTAAGCTACTACAATTCTCCTTTGCTCACAGAGTACAATGCCTTCTTTGATGAAGATATACCAAGTTAGGTGCCCTTTGCCCATGTCTCCCATGTCAAGAAATTAATTCCAAAGTACTTCAGACACTTTGAGAGTGTGTCCTTGTGTCTCTTCTTCTGAACTTCATATGAACTTTTTCCTTCTGTCAGTTATGCACAAAATTGTCTTTTAGGTAAAATTTGACATTCATAAAATATGGCCCAGCCATCAGAGTTGTTCTCTCTGCAATAGAGTTCAGTTCAAGAAGAGATCTCAGTATCTTGTACCTTATCTTACCAGATGATCATCAGAATCTCCCTGAAACAATTTAAATGTAAGTTATTCAGTTTCCTGGCATTGCTTAGGTATACTATTCAGATTTTACAGGCACACAGTAATGAGGTCAGCACAATAGTTTTGTAGAACTTCAATTTGGTAGGTAGCCAAATACTTCCTTTCTGCCACACTTTCCTTTAGACCTTCTCTAACACTGAACTAGCTTTGGTAATGTATGTATCAACTTCATCATCTATGTGAAAATCTCTGGGAAGTATACAGCAAAGGCAAGTGAATTTATTCAAAGTATTCAAAATTTTTCCACTTGATTTAACCAATGATTCTATGTATGGATTAAATGGGGCTGACTTGTAGAGATCTTCTGTTTTCTTGGTGTACATTGTCAGGCCAAAACTAGTGAAAGGAAGAGAGAATCAATCTTGACTTTGTGGCATCTCAGTTTCAGAGACTGGATCTAGTTCACAACCATCTGTAAACAAACCAAAACCAAACCAAAACAAAACAAAACATGCTCCAACTCTCCCTCCATTTTAGTCTTGACTTGTAGCCTTTTCAAGTTAAGTAATTTACCATCAGTGCTGTAGCTAACCATAATGCTAGAAGGCTTCTGACCGCATTGCTTAAAAATCATGCTAAAAAGCCTGAGAGAAAGTCTTACTTCACTTCATTGGTGAGTGGGAAAGCAAAGCACAAAAGCCTTACCCATTATCCAGAAACTGGGCAAACACGCTATCATGAAATTGACTGACTTCTCCAGGAAAGCAAATTCTGACATATTTTACACAAACTTTTATGAATGACTGTATCAAAGGTCCTGGTCAAATCAATGAATGTTTTTGCACAGACTTCTGTTCTGTTCCAGCCATTTCTACTGGACTTGGTGTAATAGCAAGGGCCTTGGCATACACAGCAGGGCCTGCAGTACAGGTTCTTAGATCTGCTTTTCTAAAAGGAAAGCAAGTTTTAGGGGGTCAACAATCTACTTTAATCAACATATGTATCATTCACTTAGATCAGGGGAAAAAGTCAGGCCCCTGAACTTCAGAGAAAATGCAAACAGAAATTACAAGCAGAGATTACAAATAGAAAGACCGACAGACAGGGCTTCCAACTGTCTGACCATAGACAATAAATACATCATTACCAGAGAGACACACCAACATCTAGGATTTCAAAGCCAGAGGGCTCCTTAGCCGCTACCCAGAGTCCTCATCTGGCATACCAATGTTCTATCAAAAAATAAGCTCTAAAGTAAAGCCCCACCTCAGAGAATATATACACTTTTCAGAGTTGGAGGGTATGACCTTTGTGACCCAGTGCCTCATTAGGAATTAACAAAAGGTATGTGAGGCCTATTAATGGGTGGGGAAGATCCTTAACTCTTCCCCTCACCCACTATTAACCATTGACATTGCAATTGGTCTGCAAACACTTTATCATCCATGTTTCTGAAGTCACATTGGCTCTTAGGTAAATGACCATCTTCCAGGTAAAGGATCAGCCTATTAAGGAGGACTCTGGCAACAGTCTTACTAATAATGACTAAAGGGGAGAACCCACTACTCCCCCTGTGACTATTACAGGACAATCTGTTTCCTTTACCTTAACAGAGATATATAATAGAAGCAGCCTTGAACTCCTGGGGGATAATTTTGTCTTGCCATGTCACCTGAAAAATTTCATTCAACTTTTTTATGAGTAGTTTTTATAAGCCTGCCTTGTAAATCTGAGCTGGAATAGAATCAGTACCAGGCACCTTTCCACAGGAAAAGAGCTTAATGGCATTGAAAAACTCTTCTTCATTTGGAAACTTGGCTAGAGAAGGATTGACTTTTACTTGAAGTATACCATCAATGGCTTCAGCATTGACTGATGATAGTCTGTTGAGAACATTATGGAAGTGTTCAGCCCATTTCTCCAGGATTATGTTCTTTTCACCAATCAATGTGACTTCATCAACACTTAGTAGTTGAGGTGAACAGTAGGTCTCTGGGCCATAATTAGCCTTCAGAGCATCATAAAAGTTAATTTTAGTATAAAACTGAATTTCATCTGACTTCTTACCAAGAATACTGCATCTCAATAAGCTTCACTTGCACTTTGCTTTTGATGTAGTTAAATGCTGGCTTCTTAGAAATGGATGAATTATCCTTCTGGTAAACCCTGGCAAGTTCTCATTTTTTCATTTAGTCACTTCTGAATTCCCCCATAATTTTCATCAAACAAATCTTGGTGTTTGTGAGTTTTCAAGCCTAGATGAGTAAATGCAATGCTGTACACCAAATCTCTGAAAGCTGCCCACACATTTTCTTCTCCACCGTTGCCAAGTTAGTTCAAATTTCCCTCCAAATTAGCAATTAACTGTTCCCACTGGGAGAAGCACTCTAATCTGTTGACATTGTCTTCTCGTCGTCATCTTGCTTTAGTGCTACCTCTTTTGGTGAATGGAAATAATTAACTTGGAGAGGATAAGTCTGTGATCAGTCCATCTCTCTGTGCCACACATCATCTTCATCTCTCTCGCATTCTGTCTCTTCTCCTTACAATGACATAATCTGTTAAATGTCATTATCTGCTGCAATGTTGCATCCACCAAATTTTGTTGTGTTTAGATAAATGTAAAGCAGTGTCGGTATGAGAAGCTCATAAGTTACACAAGTCTTCAGTAGTAAATGGCTATTGCTTTTACTGTTTCCAGTTTTATTCCTACTAATGTCTCCCTGTCATGTCTGGCAGTCTGTGCCTACTGTTACATTAAAGTCACTCAGAATTATAAGCTTGTCTTGAAATAATTTTTTTGAAAGTTCTTCATATTGTGAGCATACTCGCTGATGGATAATTGTCTGGCACTTTCCTGTAAGTGGCAATTGCATTTTCACAATCCTTTTGACAAGCACACAAGGTTATTGACTAGACTAGGTTTGATTGAAAAGCCTTTGCATGCTCCTCTTCATTGTGTCTACTCCAGAGAAAAACAAACAAATATGTATACAGCCAGACTTCAGTAAGCTGGTCTTTATTTGCCATCTTTGTTTCAGTCAGGGCTGCAATTTGGATGTGATACCTGTTGAATACTTTCACAACAAGAGCTGGAAGTCTTTCAGGTCTACTGAATTTCATGTTGTCCATAAATGTGCACACATTTCATGTACTTATAATAGGCAGAGTAATCTTTACAAAAGCATGTGTGTGTGTGTCTGTGTGTGTGTGTTTGTGTGTTTTGATTGCAGAGTGGAGTCCCCAACTGCCATTTTAAATAGGTCAGCTTTGGTTGAAGCAGACAATTTTAGGGCACCTTTTCTAGCCCCTTCCTTACAGCAGGAGGTGAGCAGTTTGGTCTTCTAAAAAGGCTACTTAGATTCCCAGGATGCTGCCAAATCACACTAATACTTCAGTCCAGTGAAAAGGCAACCTTATGGCCTGGACTACCTGTGTGTAGAATTGTGACTGCAGCTCCCAGTATATTTGCATCTGCTGCTCAGTCATGTACATGTTGGCACAGGAATTCAAGATAGATAAAAATAATCAAATGGTATGAATCCCATCTTTTGATTTGCACATAATGTGGACTTAAGTGAGGCAGAGATACACAAAGTCATCAACTTTACTTTCTCATCCAAAAGCCATTTGAGTGTAGTGGCAAGACAAAGTCAAGAGGACTAGTAATGACTTGAAATGCAGTAGATGACCTTAGTGTCTTTGTCTAACCACACTCCACAACACCTGTGTCAGCCATCATGGCTGTTAGAACAAATTGTTCTCATCTGCTAATTCCACCAGAGGAAATCTTTACATGCTTGGGGTAGATGCTCCCCTAACTCACCAAATGGTTTTTGACACCTCCATTACCCTCAAGCCAGTTTAGCCCATCTGCCAGAATGGCTTACCAGAGTGTGGGCCCTGTTCATACTGTAGCCTCTTGAAGCCACAGAAAAGAGTTAGGTGAATCAGGTGGACAACAAAGGTAGACAACAGCTCTGAAATGGGCTTGGCAGCACTTATGCTATACATCTTAAAATAGGATAAAATTCTTCTGTAGGAATGAGAGGTCAACTGTCCAGGGAGTCAAAGAAAACAAAATGTAAAGAAATGAGACCTAGCACTACTAGATCTTAAATTATATTACAAGAATATAATAATCAAGACAGTTTGGTAGTGGATAATAAATAGAATGCTTCCTCATTGAAATGGATTAGATACATAACATATAGAAGCAAATGAGTATAGTAACTTAGTATTTGATAAACTCAAAGATTCAAAATTTTAGGGCAAGAATTTGATATTTGACAAAACTGCAGGGAAAACTACAAAGCTGCGTGGCAGAAACTAAGCATAGAACAGCTCATGGTGTATACCAAAAGGAGCTCAAGATGAGGGCTTGATTTACACATAAAAGGTAAAATAATGAGAAAATTATAAGAGAATGGAAGAATTTACCTATCATATCTATGGATAGCGGATGATTACATAACAAACAAGAGATGAAGAGGTTCACAAAATTTAAGATGGATTTTTATCATTTAATATTTATTTTTATATTATTTATTATCAATTTTATTTCTTTTATATTTACTATTTAATAATTTTGTATTAAAAAGTTTCTTGTACAAAAAACAATGCAGACCAAATTATGAGAAAACCAGGAAATGTGCGAAATTTGCAGCAAGATTCCCTGACAAAGGGTTCATTTCTCAAATATATAAAGAGCTGAGGTAAATTTGTAAAAATAAGGGATATTCCTCAGTTGACAAAAGGTCAAAACAGATGAACACAGTTTTCAAAGGAAGAAATTCAAACAATGTTCCAAATGATTAATATTGAAATACAAAATAAAATAACTGTGAGTAAGTACTCACATTCATTAGATTGGCTATGATGGGAGAGGAAAAGGAAAAAAAAAACTGGAGAACATGTCAGGATATAACCACATGGATTCATTGCTAGAGCTATGAAATAGTCTAGCAATTCTGGAAAATAATTTGGAACTAAGGTTAAAGGGTTACAAAACTGTGTATGTCCTTTGACTCAATGATATTTGCTATTCCCAAGGTCAAAGATAAAAGAAAAATATAAAGGACTTATATGTACAAAAATATTTATAATAGCTCTTTTTCTTATCACAAAGAATTGGAAAATGAGAGAATGTCCATCAACTGGGAAGTGGATAAAGAGATTATAGTTTATGAATATGATAGACTATGATTGTGCATTGAGAAATAATGAAGGGAATGTTTTCAGAAAAATCTTGAGAAGACTTACATGAACTGATACAAAACAGGAACACAATGTACTCAAGACCAACAATAATGTGAAAGCTCAGTAACCCTGATCATAAAATGATCTGCGACAATTCTAAAAAAACTCATGATGAAAAATGCTATCCACCTTCAGATAGATAACTGATTAACTCAATATGTATTAAAAAATATTTTGGCTTTCTTGTTTTTGACAGGGTGGTGAGGGAGAGAACATGGCTGATGCACAAATGTGTTTTGCATGACTTCATATGTATAATTGGTATAGTATACCTTGTTTTCTTATTGGATGATTACTTGCCTAGTAGAATGGAGGGATAAAAGTGGATGGATAAAGCATGGATTGAAGGAAGATAATTTGGAACTCAGAATAAAAATAGTTTTTAAAAGTCTTATTTAAATGAAAGTTTTTTTTTCTTTCATCATAATTATAATGAAATAGTGTTTTAACTTAAGATTTGTGGATAGGAATTTACCATTGCTTTAATTTCTTATCAAGTGTATATTTTATTTTTTCTCCTTACACAGTTTCACTTCTCTTAAGTATTATTTCATATTGGAATCTTTTAGGGGTTGTGTCTATTTTTTTTTCAATTTAGCTGGTTATAGCTGAATCAAAAGAGCAGAGAGTTGAGTCTTCTATTTGGCATTCTCTAAGTCAAATACTTCCTGTTTCAGGGTATAACCTAAACTTGTGTAGCTACTTTGATTCATGTTTTTCATTCATTTATTTAGGGTTGAATAATCACAAGAATGTTATAAAAGTAGTCTGGAAGATACTTGCTTTTTCACCAAGAGTTCAATATTTGTATGAATCAACCAACTTGATTCACTCTTTCTAGGCAAGTTTTGAATTCCTCTGTCTCTTCCTGAGACAGTTAACATTTTGAATTAATATCATTCCCCTACCACTTTTTTTCTTCTGTGATTTTATCCCTTATCCCATTGGATGAAGAAACCTCCACTTCCTCACAAGCACCTCTGACATTTCATATTGTGTTTCTGTTTGACTCTTTGACTCCCTATGTGTGCTCATTTTGTTCCATTAGCTCATTTCCCAATTGGACCTCACAATATCCCTTTTAGTAACAGAAGCATTTCTTCTGCCAGAAATTTTTCCGTACTACATTTCTGCCAATTGAAATCCTACTCATTTTTTAGATAAAATTTCATTTCAAATGTTATTTTTTCCATGTAGATATAACTTCCCGTAATATTTAAAAACGATCTGCCTTCTACCCCTGTCAACTCCTGTAGAGTTGCATGTACTTTTCATTCCCTTTCACAATATACTTTTGTATCCTATTTCTTTATAAATATGTCTGATCCCCCTTATTAGACTGTAGCTCCTCAAGAGGAGGAAATATGTTTCATTCATACGTAATATGGTGTCCAGCTTCTACCGGGCAATTGATAGATGTTTTCTGACTTGAATTAAACATGTCCTTATTGGACTGTGTTTTCCTCAGGGTTTATTTTGTCATTGTCACTGCCCTCAATCATCCTAATGGAATGAGCCTTAAATTTGTAAGTTGGGAGATGGTCAGCTAGAGGACCATAAATCTCAAGTTAAATGGTACCTCAGAACCTCACTTCTCAGTTTTACAATAGAGAGCAGCGAGGTTCAGAGATATGATGTCAATGATGTTCTCACAACTGCACAGTCTGCTGAAAAATATCCTTGTCATTGTATGCAAGCCACACAACACTCCCATTTCCTTCACTATAAAAATACCTGAACTGCCTATATCATAATGTTGTCAGAAAAGTGTGGTATGGAAAATTAAAGGCTGTAAATAGTTGTCACCAATAAAAAACAGGTCATAAATATTAGACTACTACAGATACTGGACAGTATATAGAATTTGTCTCCTCTTGGATATCACTTAGTATTTAGGAACACATTTCCTTTTCTAAGCTGTAGTACACTCGTGGTTCTATTAACTTACATGTCTCCTAGGGGATCAGGCAGCTAGGTGATGTGGTAGATAGAGTACTTTATGACCCTGGGCAAGTCACTTAACCCTGTTTGGCTCAGTTTCCTAATCTGTAAAATATCTGAAGAAGGAAATGACAAACCGTTCTAGTATCTTTGCCGAGAAAATCCCAAAAGAAGTCATGAAGACAAATGAAGTCAGTCAGAACTAAAAGTCTGAAGATCAACAACTTATTAAGGGATTAAAAGACTAAACTGCTAATTTGCGAACCAGGCAGAGTATATAAGACTTAGAAAAATAAGAGGAGGAGCAGCAGACCTTAAAAATTTATTGCATTATTGATTTTAGCTTCTTTTCCTATAGCACAAACAAAACTAACTTTTAATCCCTTCACTCTTTATCTCCTCATAATGGTCTCCATCTCTCTTTAAGCAAGTAGGAGTATATGTTCTTGGAAACAGCCTATTGTTCTGGGGCAATAGTCATGAAGCCACACATAACAATATCATTTGGAATAGGTTTCTCACTTTTGTCTGCTTTGGGTATGCCAATTGCAAAATATGCTTGGGAGAATTAGTCAGCCCACAACATTAAGGACCCTACTATAAGCAGAATCCAAAGGCAAGAGGAGACAGATTCCATGCCCCAGGAAACTTTGCAGTTTCAAGTGGGGAAAAGAAACCCAGTTTAGTCTTTTCCTGACTGAAACTTTTGACCTAAGCTTGCCTTCTGAAGTACTAGTTATTTGTCAATCTTGATATTCATACTTTCTTTCTCAGAATCTGTATATTCTACTTTCATATCTTTCCATGTATAAGAAGGTGCCCAATTCTTATGTTAAGGAGAACACAAAAATTAGAATTCCATATTCAATTTGAACGCCTCCTCCTAGAGGAAAAAAAAAAACTTCAACTTTCTTTCTCACACACACAAAAAAATAAACCTCAAAGAAAGGAACAAAATTAACGAATCCTAATTTCATTTTTCTTCCCTCTTCCAATTTATTATCAATGTTTGTAATAAACTTTAAATGATACTAAAATTGGAGGATAAAAAATAGGGACATAGAATGCTCTAGATGAACAGACTTCCTGAATAATGGTGAGTTAGATTATTTCTGCAATCTGAGCTAATTTTGGAAAATGAATTTATGCTTTTTTCTTGGGTATTTGAAGAATATACAACTCTACTACAGAATCAAATTAGGAGTGTGAAAAGTTCAGTCTTGCTCAAACCTGGATCTATGAGCTTAAGAAAGCCAATTTCTGCTCTGACTTTTAGGATTGATATGATTTGGGATAGGTGAAAGGTGGGGAGGCAGCATGTAAAACAGAAGACATTGGCATGGTAACTCACAGTCTTACATGCTATTTGTTTTTCAGTGATAACATTTTAGCTTGAGAATTCATTTATCAGTCCTGACAAAAGCACCTGATTCTTTGTCTAGCAGAGCTGCAATTGCCTTACAAGTCATGTGTCTATGTCCCGTTGCCACTGAAGCCTCTCTTTTCATCTCCTGATGGCCTCAGGGTTGCCAGGGAATTGTCCTCTCTAATATCACTATGCATTAAGAGGATGCTGTCAAGTGAGCAAGAAAGCTAGAATAAATTTTTGATTATGAGACTTGAATGTGCTCAGTGGGAATCTGACTATGAACGAGTTCAAGAAGTTCGAAAGCCTAAAGCTGAGAATCACAGCATCAGTCTAAGAGAGGAATATTTTCGCAGTGAGTTTTTAAAAAAGTCTGAGCCACCTCAGACTTCTACTTAATTTCAACTCGTTTGTTATCTTATTTTGATGTCATTCCCAATTATCTCCCTGATGCAATTAGCATGTTATCATTGATGGCCATCCTCATTTTTAATTAGAATTTACATAATTTACTTTTTATTGTTTTATTATAGACTAAAGAGAGACTAACAGTCAACATATTATTAGGAACATTATATAATCTTAAAATTTTATATAAGTATTGTAACTATTAAATTGCAATATATAACATATATTATATTATCATGGGTTAACAGTTTAGTGATGCAGATATGTTGTGAATATTATGCAAGTATCAACATGAACATTTTAACCAACTTGTTAAGTATCAGTAGCCTGTATCTGATGGGCAATTTCTAAATTGTATTTCATTAAGAAATCAAATAGAATAGAAAAAACACCATGAATTTTATCCTCTAAAGCAGGATTTCTTAATCATTTTTATCCTATGGACCCATGTAATAGTCTAATAAAGCCTATAGAATATTTATTAGAATATGAATTTAATACATAAAATAAAATGCATGGAATTTAAAAAGAAACAAATTATAATGAAATACAGTTATAATATATACACAAACATATATACAAATAGATACATATGTATATTCATATACAGATGCATGTATAGATGTATGTACATATATATTTGTCTAAAATCTATGAGCTGCGTGTATGTGTGTGTGTGTCTATGTGTCTGATAAATGAGAAGAGTTCAAGGAAAAGTTAGGAAGCCTTAATCTAATGCTAAAAGTAGAGAAGAATGGTAAAGGTTATATCTTAAAGAAGATCTCTTTTTATTGAAATGAAACAGAGTTAGAACTAAAGGAGACAGAGCCACATGAAGCCAAATGCACCTATGGGGATGCAATGAGGGACAATATTACTTCTTATCCATGCAAAGCACATGCATTTAGGGCCGGAAATATAATTCTCAATGGCAAATATGTATTTATTTTGTAATGATGACTCAGATGTGTTGAAGTCTCAAAAATTTCAGCTTAAATCACTTTTTAAGAATTGAAGATTTTTTCCTATTTTTGAGAGATGGATGGGATTTTCAAACCTAGACTAGGGCACAAAAGTCATATCCTAGTGGATCTACTCCAGATCAAAAGATGTTTAAGAATAAAGGGAAGGTGGGATAGAAAAGTGCTGCCATCAAAACACTGATGAGATATTAATAATAAGCAGATTGTTGGCTGCTACGCCAACATTTTGAGACAGAAATTGGGCATTAACTTAATTGCTACCCTTTGATTGAGAAGTTAAGCTTTAATATATACAAGTTGAGATATCCTGGTGACATGATTCCAATTCTGGAATAAACATTTGCACATACACCCACCTATATACACACGTATATGTGTATGCATATATGTATGTCACTACATTATACACATGTATGTATATGTGCATATGTATGTATGTATGTATATGGCTATATGCATATTGTATGCCTATACACACACAACTAACTTGGAGAATCTGATTCTTTACAATTCCCTTAGGTTCAGAAATGATCATTCAGTGTATCATTCAGTGTATCATATACTGTTGTAATGGTGTCAAAGATAAAGGATCATAATTCTTAGGTAATCTTAATAATGACTGTAGCTATAGTGCTTTTGTATAGTGCTTTTAACATTTGTAATTATCTTCCACGTATTATCACATTTAACTCTTACTACTATTCTGTGAGATAGTTTCTGTTATTATTTCCTTTTCACAGATAAAGACACTGAAGTTTAGAAATGCTAAAAGTTAAGTAACTTGTCCAAGGATGATACTGCTGGTTAGTGTGAGAGAGGCAGAATTTGAACTCGGGTCTTCTGACTGAAAGTCGAATACACAAACATATTCTGCCTAGCTGTCAATGAAGGATAATAAATGAAAACCAGTGTGTATCTATTTACTTGGGCTTCTTAACTGAAAGACTGTCATTTTAGATTAAATGCATATGATAAATTGCTACATACATCTTGAGATGAGCCACACTAGTTCCCAGAGTTTTCCCCCTTCTTGTAATACCAAGCCTAAATTGATATCAGGTTAGAATTAATAAGTGTGATGATGAAAATTTCTTTCACGCAATTAAAGATGAAAGAAATAATTAAATTCAGTCGAAAAAGACTCATAGAATCTTGGAAATAAAAGCGATTTTAGAAAGCATTAATTCAATCCCTGTTTATAATAGAAGAAACTTAGCCCCAAACAAAATAAGTGATTTGGATAAGTTCTTGTAGTCACTAAATAGCAGAATAGTTTCATTTGCTCTAATAAGAATAAAATAAGAATAGACTTGTATTAAGGAAATCAACATAATGAATTCACTAAAAGTCAGCTGGCAACTGGAAGAAAAAGAAAAGTCAAGATTGAGGACAGTGTTAATGAGGGAAATGTGAAATCTGTATCAAAGAGCTTTCTTTATAGTTACCATGCAAATATTCTTCATTACTCCTTGGAATTGCTAAATGATAATATTGAGTTATTGATGCCATACATACTTTAAGTGGGTCTTATGTAGTGTAACACAAAATGATTAGTCTCTTCCTGCTTATTGGAAAGCATTAATGCTATTGTATGTTTCAAGCTCCTTCTGAAGGATGGCTTGGCATTGTAAACCACATGGAGGAGAAAGGTTTGCCTCTTGTTGTTCTTGTTTTCTCTTAATGTAGTTCTGGTAATTGGTCCTCCCATTCTACACATTATTAAAAATATGGGGAAATATTTTTGCTGTGTTTCATCTTTCTGTGAAGGGCAGAAAAGGTATAATGCTTAAAGAAGAGGGACTTAACATATTAATTGAACACAAATATAAATATGTGTTCATATATATATATATATATGCATACATCATTTGGGTTACTCATAGGATTATGGGTAAATATACACTGAATAGTCAATAAGTGGCAATTTGGAAAAGGAGCAAGTAACAAGGGGCCGATTAAATCTCTGTGAACTTTTTCACCAATGCATGTACACCATTTATGATCTGAATCATCTTGCTTTTATATTAATAAGGAATAAAGAGGTTACAATTTCTTTCGAAATGGGAACATTTCTCATTTTGTCAGTCAGGCAATAATATACTGCATTAAGGTTTACTATAAGTGTTTCTTCTCTTGCCTTCTCTGATCTATCGCTGGGTGCATTTTAACTGACTCTGAACAGGTTTATCATACCAACTCCAAAGTGTATTTCTAATAGCAAAGAGATAAGGGGAATGCATCTCAAACTTCCAAATGGATATTTTAAAAATCGTTTTCATAGCTTTTATTACTTGTGTTCTTTGCAGTAGCTAAAAATGTAGGCAACTAGCAACATTGAAAACAAGTAAATAACACAAATTCATAATCAAAATTTATTCATCTAAGATTTGAAAAGCCAATTAGCCACAGCAAAATGCATCTCTGAAGAGGATAAATTTGCATACATATGCAAAGTCCAGTAACATCTTTCCTTCTTAAGTGAAAGCCTTTTAATTTATTAAAATGTTGCTGACTTTTAAAAAACATATTACTTACCTTTTTTGAAGGGCATAAAGAAACAGAACTGTTGAAATTGGAACATTCAGTGACCCTTATTTGTCACTTTTTTATTTAATAAAATCATAGTTTTAAATATTTTATGGAAAATTTCATGGTATAAATCAATAGAACATTATTCTCTTAACAATTAGAGATAGAGAGGATCATGGAAAGTAACATGAAATTTTGATTACTTTAAATTATTTTTAAACAAAACCAATGAAGCCAAAATCAGAATGAAAGCAGAAAGCTCATGGGAGGGTGGGACTTTTACAGCATTTTTCTTTGATAAACATCTCATTTCTCATAGACAACTGAGCCAAAATTATTTGTTAAATGAGCCATTGTCCAATTGATAAATGGTCATATAATATGACTAGGTAGTTTTTGGAAGAAGAGATCAAAGCTATTAATAGTCATATGAAAATATTCTCAATCACTAATTACGGAAAAACAAATTAAAACTCTGAGGTACCACCTCACACCCATAAGATTGGTAACATGACAAAAACAGTAGAGTGACACAGACTAAGTCATGGGGAAAAATAAATCTGTGAACTGGTAAAACCATTCTAGGAAACAATTTGGATGGACGTCCAAAGGCCTATAAAACTGCGCATTCCCTTGGACCCAGAAATGTTGCTACTGCGTCTGTACCACCAAAGGATCAAGAAGCAGGAAAAGGACAAATATGTAGGAAAATGGTTATAGCAACTCTTTTTATGGTGGCATACAATTGGAAACTGAGGGTATGCCCATTAATTACATTATAGCTGAACAAGTTGTGGTATAGGAGTGTGATGTAATACTACTGTACTGTAAGAAATGATGGGATGGTTTCAGAAAATAAACAAAACCTGGGAATACTTGTATAAATTGATGTAAAATGAAGTGACCAGTTCCAAGGGTACTATCTACATAGTAACAGCAGTATTACAATAATAATCTATTGTGAAAGATTTAGCAGCTCAGAGTTATAGTTACCCTTGACAATTGCAAAGGAATGTTGATGAAAATGCTATCCAAATCTGAACAGGGAATTTATGTACTATGAGTGCAGATAGAAGCATTTTTGTCTTTACTTTTCTTCCTATTTTATACCATGGCTAATGTGAAAACAAAACAAAAAAACATCTTATTTGCAGGACTCTAAAATAGTCTTATTTCCTTTTTGGTCTTCATTTTCCTCATCTGTAAAATGAGGAGATTGTACCAAAAGACATATGAAGTTCCTTTCAGCTCTATTTTATTCTCTTATCTCAAAAATAAAACAAAATGTGCTTCTGACTAGAAGTGGAGATTATGTTAGTTTCTTCAATTACTTCTATTTTATATAATACAATATGCTCTCTCCTTTATACCTAGAGGCATCAATACGATTTTCTGGTAATATTTCATTATTCTCATTAGTATACAATTATTTTCCTCACTGCAAACTCTTCTATGCTTTCATAATTACAACTTGAGAGATTCAGAGAGAAAAACATACATTTGGATGGATGGATTCCTCTTACAAGTATTTCCTTGTATCTTTTAAATCATTAATTATTCTTTTCATATCATATATAAGGGATATATTTTATCCTCCTGAATAGATTAGGAACTTCTTATAGACAGAATTATAATCTACTCCCTTACTCTAGGTAAGTCTTTGCCCCTCAACATTTATTTTGCAACTGTAATGCACTTATAACATAACACTGTCCTTTTCTTTTTTTCTGCATTTGCATCCTATTTACCTTTGTTGGATGAATGAATCTATACACTGCATTTATATCTGAATATATTACTTCCAATATTATTCCTGTCCTTGATTGTTAAAGTTCTGCCTAAGCAATATTTCATTAGGATTATCCTTATGGTTCATAATGGAGATATTATGGTAACAATAAAACATTTAAGTTACTGTTCAAGACAACTATAGAACAGCTGTGACAAGGCAGGACAAGACTGATAGTCAAGTCAATTGTACAGATGGAAATTATGAGTTGAGAAGAGTGAGAGATCATTTCAGATTGCTATGATCTGAACTTCATAGAGAAAATGTCATTTGCTCTAATCTGTGATGATAACAGTGAATAAAGCATCCTTATTCAAATTTGAAAAAAATATATGTAATAAATCATCCTTATTTAAATTTGAAGTAATTTATGTAAACAATTTTCATAATAAATATCTTATGTTAATATAAATATGATATTATGAATATAAAATAGGTATTTTAAGATAAATACATGAGGGTTATCATGCTAGAATGAAAAACATACTGGCCTCAGACTCAGAAAGATATAGATTTAAGTATTGATTTTAATATATGTTGTCTATGTGACTGGTTAAGTCATTTAACTACTTTGTACCCCAGTCAACTCTCTAGGACTACATGTTACAGAGAAGTTCCCGATCTGCAGTGGTGGAGAGAGTTTCATTAGATGGCCTTAATTCACAAAAAAATTATCATTTTCTATTGTGTATCTGTGTATTTTTTTCGTTAAAAGAGTTATCATTCTAAAGGTGGGGAATATATGTAAGTGAATTTTGTATTCACATCAATATGGAATACTTAATAGCCTGTTGAATAAAACCTTAATTGAGGAAGACCAAGTCTTGAAGGTTCCCAAAGAGGCATGTCTTGTCTTAGCAATATGGTCCTATGCCTCTGCTTGTCCAGTTAGGGCAAGTCTCTGAATATTTTGTCTACAAAGCATGCATGACTTTGACTCTATGTTCCTAAAAGATGAAAATATTGGCTTTTCCATATACATTGTTTCCTATTTAGTGAATTAAAATCACCTAGAGTCTAGTAGTTGATGTATTTTTTTTTTCATTTTTTTCCTTGCCACTTTAGACATAGTAAATCCTTAATCAATATTTCTTAGCACCATAGAATTAGATCTGGAAGGGACATTTTACAGATGAGGAAATTGGGACTGAGAGATGTTAAGCAACTCATCTATGGTTAAACAGCGTATTTGATGTTTGAGTTCTGACCTTCCTGACTTGAAGCCCTACATGCTCTACATTGTGTCACATAGCTGCCTCATATTTATTTAACATTTTCTCATTTAAAAAAATTCTTATAAGATTATCTTAAAAATGAGTTGAATTGAATAATGGGCAACATTCAAGTTGTTTGTCTGAAAATTCTAGGCTCTCCTATGTTAGCTGCTAGGTGTATACCGCATAAGGCTATCATTTATTATGGTTCCCTGTAGTTTGAGTGATCTGCCTCTATCTCCCTCAATACAAGGAATGTTCTGATCCTTACTTTTCTGAAAAAGAATTTGGAAAGTTTCCCAGGTCATACATTGGATAATCTTAAGGCAGTGTAGTGATAATTAATAAAGTGCCAGACTAGATAATTGCAGGAGCTGTGAAATATACTAAAATGTTGTTACCAAGGGACAAACTTACCTGTGAAAGTGTGAAGTTAATGCATACTAGAAACATCACATGGACAAATATGAGAGGAAGGTGAGATTTCCTTTATATTATTAAGTTTAGTTCTGCACTAATTTTGATTGGTGAGAAAAAGCAGCCTCTAGGAAGCAGAGCCCTCCCCTGTGTTCTACTTTGAAGACAACTTCTTGTGACCTTGAGAAAGTGCAAATTCTGTGGTAGTCCAGTCTTCTGTTCCCCTACATCAGGTATATTAAAATTGGCCTTGTATCTGGAATCTAAGTAAATTAACCTGTGAATGCTGTTAGCAAACACTATTTTAGGTGAATATATGTCTCTGTGCTTCTACTATCTCCAAGAAAGTAATTGCTTACTAATTTATCAGTTTTGCCTATTTTTCTTTCTTTTTAGTTAACTTGAGGTAACAGTTTACAGTGGAGTAAGCACTAAAAGTGAAGTGTAGGATCCAACTTTAAATTGCAGGTCTGCATCTTGTGACCATGGACATGTCACTGAACTTCTCTGGGCCTTAATTTCGTTGTCTGCAGAATGAGGCATTTGGACTAATTAAACACTAAGTGTGAATCTTTGATGCTATGATTCTGTGAATATCTTTTAATATTTCTATATTTACTTTATTTGTCTATGTTTCTAAATAATTTTCTTCATGTACTTTTATTTTGTCTACCATACAACAGACTATGGTCTGGTTTTATTGGGTATCTATCCAAAGCATCTTCACCACTGTCCCTCATCCTTCATATCTGTCAAATTTGCTTGAGATTTGCTTGATAAAAACTCACTGTCATTGATGTTTCCTTTTTATATTTTCTCACTATTTGGAAGCTTTTTTGCCACTTATAGAGATTCGGTTTTCCATGATAACTTTGCAGGATTTGTAGACCTTTTCCTTGTAAGACAATTTTTTATAAAGGAATAGTAGTTAAACTCTTGGATTTGGAATCTTTATATTTTATTCCTCTAACTTTGGTGATTCCTCTCCTGCCCTTAGGGGATAAGAGAGCGAATATTCTAATATTTGTTGTTAGCCATATTTATACATTTTTAGCTTCACTCCCAATATGGTAAGCAAAAGATTTGTATAGTTGTGCAAACCTAGTAGACCATCATATTCTATTTCATAGAGAGGAAATATTTTCATTTCTTTTATTTTTAAAATTATGTGATCAGGAAAACACATTTGTTCCATCTCTCTTCAGAAATAAATTAGTATAAATAGCTCTATTCTACATAAACATTTTCCCTTAGGCTAACCATAGTCCTCTATCACAACTGTCAAATTCTGTTTTATGTCAATAGCATTCATAGTTTAAGTTTCAGATCCAATTTCATTCAGATACCATGAGATGAGGTGTTTTTTTAAATTATTTCCACAACATGAGATACACAATTCATTTTTTTTTATTTCACTTAGATTTTCATCAAAATTTTTTCACCTTTTAAAAGAGATTTTCTTCTACACACTTGTTAGACAAAAATGAATTTTCATAAAGAGGATAGAGGAGAAAGGCATGAAACTGTACCACCACAAATGTGCCAAATTTATTTTTCTTTAAATCAATCCAATATCTGGTAACTCCTACACCACAAAAAAGTAGCAAAGAGACTTTGACTTTTCTGTGTTATTTAAAATATTAATCCTATATTCTAAAAATAGTCTCAAAGAGTGAAGATGGAAGAGTAAAGGTGGAAACTTGCCTATGTTCTCACCCAAACCCCTCCAAATCCTTTTAAAATATTACTCTAAACAAATTCTACAAGAACAGAAGCTACAAAAAGACAGAGTGAAACCAATTTCCATCTCAATACAACTTAGACAGTCTGCAGGAAAGGTCTGTTGCACCAGGGTGAAAGAGGACCACAGTTCATCACAGACCATGCCAGTGCATACTGGGCCCCAGTAAACTGGGCTCAGGCCTGGGAGTGCCTGAATCAGCAGTAGCAGTGGCAGTGTCTGCTTCTGGAGCTCTCAGCCCACAGACAGTAAAGGGATTGAACAAGTGATCAGAAGGAGTTTACAGAGATCTTTTGCTAGTACTAGTGCGGAACTCTTGCTTTCCCCATACTTGTATCCATGTCACAGTATTAGGTGACAGTTCCAGGGTGAGGAGTAACACTAGCACAGCAGAACTTGTGGTCACTGTGGAATGGGGACCCTCCTAACAATTCTAGGGCAGAAAAGAGTGCTTGTTGTCCGCCTCAGACCAGATCACAAATCAGAAGAGTAGCTAACACTTCTCCTTGGATCATACCACTGTGGAAGAACTGAAAACTTACAGGTTTCTAGAAGTATCCCTGAAAACAGTCACACTAAACTGCTAAAGTTTGGGACAGTGTATCCTCCACACTGGAAGCACAGCCCCATCTAAACAAAGAATTAAAAGTCAACTAAAGCTGGGAAAATGAATACACAACACAGACACACACACACATACACACAACTCTTGGTATAAAGAAAGATACTATGAAGGAAGCAAGATCAAATCACACATTTAGAAAAAGAAAACAAAGTCCAAACTCCTACATCCAAACCTCCAATAAAAATATGAAGGGATCTTAGGCCATGAAAATGCTCAGAAAGGATTTTGAATATCAAGAGAGAGAGAGAGAGGCAGAGAAAAAATTGGGAAGAAAAATGAGAGTGATGCAAGAAAATCTTGAAAAACAAGTCAACAACTTGTTATAGGAGAAACAAAAATTATTGAAGAAAATAGCACCTAAAAAAACAGACTAGGCCAAATGGTTAAAGACGTCCAAAATGGCAGTGAGGAGAAGAATGCCTTATAAAGCAGAATTGACCAAATGGAAAAGGAAGACCAAAAACTCACTAAAGAAAATGGTTCCTTAAAATATAATATGGAGAAAATGGAAGCTAATGACTTTATGAGAAATCAAGAAAAAAATAAAAAAAATAGAACACAATGTGAAATATCTCACTGGAAAAACAACTGACCTCGAAAATAAATTCAGGAAAGATAATTTTTAAATTATTGAAGTACCTGAAAGCCATGATAAAAAAAAGCCAAAGTATCACTTTTCAAGAAATCATCAAAGAAAATTAACCTGATGTTCTAGAACCAGAGGATAAATTAGAAATTGAAAGAATATACAGATCATATCCTGAAAGATTTTCGCAAATGAAAACTACCAGGAATATTATAACCAAATTCCAGAGTTCTGAAGTCAAAGAGAAAATATTTCAAGCAGATAGAAAGAAGAAATTCAAATATCATGGAGCAACAGTCAGGATAACACAAGATTTAGCCCCTTCTACATGAAAGGATCAGAGGGCTTGGAATATGATATTCCAAAGGGCAAGGGAGCTAGGATCACATCCAAAAATTACCTACCCAGCAAAACTGAGTATAATCCTTTATGAGGAAAATGGAAATGCAATGAGATAAAAGAATTTCAAGCATTCTTTTAAAAAGACAAGCATTGAATAGAACATTTGACTGTCAAATGCAAGACCCAATGTAAGAACATAAAAAAGTTAAAATGAAAGAGAAATCATAAGGAGTTTATTAAAATTAAATTGTTTACATTCCTACATGGGGAGATGATATCTGTAACTTTTAAGTTCTTTATCATTATTAGGATAATTAGAAAGAGTATATATATAGAGAGAGGACCCAGGTATGAGTCAAATATGAAGGCATGGTATCTAGGAAATAAAATTAAAGAATAAGAGGGGAATGTACTTGGAGAAGGAGAAAAGGAGAGGTAAAATAGGGTAAATTATATCCCATATAAGAGGTAAGAAAAAGCTTTTACAATGTAGGAGAAGGGGAGGAGCAGGGGAGTGATTCTCATCAGATTGACTCAAGAAGTGAATAACATACAAAGGCAATTTGGTATAGAAATCTACCTTACCCTGCAGGAAAGTAGGCAGGAATGGATAATTAAAGGTAGGGTGTAGAAGGAAGGGAAGGTTCAGGGAGGGGGTAGTCAGAAGCAAAACACTTACTAGGAGGGATCGGATGAAAGGTTAGATAGAATAGAATCAGGGGGAATAGAACAGAGGGAAAGAAAATTAGCAATAGTAACTATGGAAAAAAATTAAGAAAGTTTCTCTGATAAAGGCCTTATTTCTCATTTCTCAAACATATAGAGAACAGAGCCAAATTTATAAAAATGAGATGCATCCTCCAATTGATAAATGATCAAATGTTTTGAATAATTTTCAGATGAAGTAATCAAAGCTATTTATAATCATCTGAAAAATACTTTCCCTATCAATTAGAGAAATGAAAATTAAAACATTTCTGAGAGACTACCTCATACCTATTAGATTGTCTAATAGGACAGAAAAGGAAAATGACAAGTTGGTGGGGATGTGGAAAAAATGAGAAATGTATGCATTGTTGGAGTTGTGAACTGATTTAACCATTCTATTGAGCAATTTGGAACTATGCTTGCCAAAATATCATGCATACATTTTGACCTAGCAATACTACTCCTGGTTCTGTATCCCAAGAGTGATTAATTTTTTTTTTTAAATGAAAAAGACCTATTGGTACAAAACACTTGTAGCAACCATTTATCGCATGGACAAAGAATTAGAAATTCAGGGATGGCCATCAATTAGGAAATGGTTGAACAAATGGTGGTATGTCATTATGATGGCATACTATTGTACTCTAAGAAATAATTAACAGAATGTTCTCAGAAAAACCTGGACTTTCATTGGCTAATGCAAAGTAAAATGTACTAAGTACAAAGTAACAAGAATACTGTAGGATGATTAGCTCTGAATAACTATTCTCAGCAATATGATGATCTAAGACAACTCTGAAGGGGTTATGTTGAAAAATATTACTTTTATGCAGATAAAGAACTGATGGTGTCTGAGAGTAGACTGAAGCATGTTTCTTATAAAACATTATTTTTCTTCACTTTTTGTCTAATATTTCTTTCACAACATGACTATTATGAAAAACTTTCGCGTGACAATACATCTATAACCTACATCTAATTACTTGTCTTCTCAAGGAGGGCATGGGGAAAGAGAAAGGGAAAGAATTTGGAACTCAAAATGTTAAAAAATGTTATTTTTTCACATATAACTGGTGAAAACTAAAAAATACTAAATATTTTTTAAATAGAAGAAAAGATTGGACTAATTATTAAATATTTACTATGTGCCTGACACTTTGCTAAGTACTAGGAATACAAAGAAAGCTATGAGAAAGCCCCTATCTTCAAGAAAATCACAATCTGGAGGGGGGGGTCAGAGCCAAGATGGTGGAGTAGAAGGACAGACCTGTAGAAGCTCTCCCCCCATAGCTCAAAAAATACCTGTAAAAAATGACTCTAAACAAATTCTGGAGCAGCATAAGACACAAAACGCGAGAGTGAAAGATATTTCCAGCCCAAGGCTGTCTGGAAGGCTGACAGGAAGGGTCTATCACACCAGGCTCAGAGTGGAGCAAAGCCAACAGAGCCCAGCCCAGCCTTGACTGCTGCATGGCATGGACAGGATTGGGGCAGGCTGCAGGGCATGGGCTCATGGGTAGCAGCTGCAATCTCCAGATTCCTCAACCAACAAATGCCAAAAGCAGCTTCAAAAGTCAGTAAGAAAGCAGGATCCAGCCTAGGCCTGGGCCTAGGGCAGTTGAAATCACTGGAGAGTAGTGTGCATTTTAGGAGCTCTTGGCCTAAAGACCCTGGGGGAATTCATCCATTGATCTGGACCTCAGCCCTGAGTTGGGATAAGGAACAGTGCTGGCATTGTGGAGCTGGTAGAGGCTCTGGATAGGAAATTCTGCTCACAGACCTTGGGCAGAAAAGTTTGTGGTTGGTGCAACAACAGAGCACTAGCCAGGAGAGGAGTAAACTTCCCTCACTTCATTGTGCCACCTTGAAGGAATTAAGAACTTACAGGTCCCTAGAATATACCCTACACTTGATAAAAGTCTCAAAAGTCAAGAAGCTGACTAGGAAACTACCCAAAAAGGGACAAAAAATAAGGCTATAAAATGTTACTTTCTTGGTGAACAGGTATTTTCTTCTATCCTTTCTGATGAGGAAGAAAAATGCACACCATCAGAGGGAGACATAAAAGTCAAGGCTTCTGCATCCAAAACCTCCAAAATAAATATTCAATGGTCTCAGGTCTTAGAAGGGCTCAAAAAGGATTCTGAAAATCAAGTAAGAGAGGTGGAGGAAATATTGGGATGAGAAATGAGAGCAATGAAAGAACATCATGAAAAGTGAGTCAACTCCTTGCTGAAGGAGACTCAAAAAAAGCTGAAGAAAATAACACCTTTAAAAATTGACTGACTCAAATGACAAAAGAGCTCCAAAAAAGCCAGTGAGGAGAAGAATGGTTTAAAAAGCAGAATTAGCCAAGTGGACATGGAGGCTCAAAAGCTTACGGAAAGAAATACTTTTAAAAAAAATAGATTGGAGCAAATGGAATCTAATTACTTCGTGAGAAATCACAAAATTACAAAAACAAAACCAAAAGAGTGAAAAAATAGAAGATAATAGAAAAATAACTGACCTGAAAAATAGGTCTAGGAAAGGTAATTTAAAGATTGTGGGACTACCTGAAAGCCATGATCAAATAAAGAGCCTAGATACCATCTTTCATGAAATTAACAAGGAAAACTGCCCTGATATTCTAGAACCAGAGGGTAAAATAAATATTGAAAGAATTCACTGATCACCTCCTGAAAAAGATCCCTAAAGAAAAATTGCTAGGAATATTGTAGCCAAACTGCAGAGTTCACAGGTCAAGGAGAAAATATTGCAAGCAGTCAGAAATAAACAATTTGAGTACTGTGGAAATACAATCAAGATAATATGGGATCTGGCCACTTCTACATTAAGGGATGAAGGGTTTGGAATATGATATTCCAGAAGTTGAAGGAACTAGGATTAAAACCAAGAATCACCTACCAATCAAAATAGAGTGTAATACTTCAGGGGAAAAAAAATGTTCATTCAGTGAAATAGAAGACTTCCAAGAATTCTTGATGAAAAGACCAGAGCTTTCATACAGAAGAATCAAGAGAAGTATGAAAGGTAAACAGGAAAAGAAAAATCATAAGGAACTTAATAAAGTTGAACTGTTTACATTCCTACATGAAAAGATGATATTTTTAACTCTTGAGACTTTTCTCAGTGTTTGGGTAGTTGGAGGGAATATATTTATATATATATAAATGTAATATAATAATATTATAATATATATTATAATTATATATAATTATATATAACATATAATTATAAAATATAATATAATAAATATAACATTATATATATATAAAGAGAACACAGGGTGAGTTGAATAGGAAGGGATGATACCTAAAAAAATAAAGTAAGGGGCAAGAGAGGAATATATTGGGAGGAGAAATGGAGCAGGGCAAATTATTTCTCATAAAAGAGGCAAGAAAAAGCTTTTTCAATGGAGGAGAAAAGGGGAGAAGTAAGAGGAAAAAAGTGAAGCTTATTCTAACCACATTTGGCTTAAGGAAGGAATAACATGAACACTCAATTTGCTATGAAAATCTATCTTACAGTACAGGAAAGTAGGGGAAACAAATGAGAGGGGTAGGGGATGATAGAAGGTAGTAGATGGGAGGAGGGAATAATTAGAAGTAAATTCTTTTGGGGAGGGATAAGGTCAAAAGAGAGAATAGAATAAATGGGGGCAAGATAGGATGGCGGGAAATATAGTCTTTTACAACATGACTATTATAGAAGTCTTTTGCATAACTGCACATGTATAGCCTACACTGAAATGCATGCCTTCAAAGGCATGGGTGGGGATGGGTGGGGAGGAAGGAAGGGAGAGAAGTTGGAACTCAGTGTTTTAGGAACAAATGCTGAGAATTGTTTTTGCATGCAGCCTGGAAATAAGAAATACAGGTAATGGGGTATAGAAATCTAACTTTCCCTACAAGAAAAGAGAGAAAATGGTGATAAGGGAAGTGAGGGATGTGATAGAAGAGAGAGCAGATTGGGGGAAGGGTTAATCAGAATGCATGGTGTTGGGTTGGGGGAGGGGAGTGACGGGGAGAAAATTTGGGAACTCATTATCTTGTGGAAATGAATGTTGTAAACTAAAAATAAATTTAAAAAAAGAAAATCACAGTCTAATGAGGGAAAACCGAATATCAAAAAGAATGTTGAAAGTAAGGAGAGTTTATTCTTTATCTAGTCATGATAAAGTCAAACAGGTAGATGGAAAAAATTTGAGGAGATATAAGTTTCTGAGCTGATGTCTTCTTGTAGAATCAAGAATTTCTTTTTTTTTTTATTAAATATTGAATCTTGTATACAAAGTAAGAAGGGAAAAACATGTCGTGTGCATGGCAGAACATAAGAGAAGATTAAATATATGCAAAATTTCATTTCAAGAAAGCCTGTATATTAAATAATATGCATGGTGTTGGGAACTGTCCATCATTGCATTTAAGTTTGGATATGTTTCTCCATAGTTGTATAAATACACACACACACACACACACACACACACACACACACATAGAGACATATACTTTCTCAAACAAATTCTACCCCTGATCTTTGTTTATATATTTGTGAATGACTCTTTTTTCCCATTCCTCCTGCCTATTCCACTTCTACCTGCTACCTTGTCCTCCTATTACTTGTCTCCCCAGTTCCAAGAATCCCTCCCTTATTTTCCTTTTTCCATAAGTCTAAACATCCTTTTATACCCTCCTTTTACCTATTACCTCACCCTCCCCTCTAAAAATTCCTCCCTTGTCCTCTCTTCCCTCCCTATGCTCCTACCATTTTATTTCTTCTGAATTTACAAGATTTTTATACTCTTCTAAATATATATGTGTTATTTCTTCTTAAACCCATTCCTAATTAAAGTAGATTGCCAGAACTACCAGCCCTTCTCCCCCATCCATTTCTTCTATATCGATTCTTCCACTTGCACCTCATTTGCATAATTACTCTTTTTAGATGTGCCTTAATGGTTTTACTTTTTAAATTCATATCATACTCAGGTTTACCCCAATCTTTCTCATGAACTACCTAATTGTTAATAAGAGTCTTAGATACGTGTTTTACATTTTACATATATAAAAAGTAAACGGTCTGTCCTTATTGAATCCCTTATAATCAGTCTTTGATATGTACCTTATGTTTTTCTTTGATCTTGTATATCCAATACTCTATCAAGTTTAGCTTTTTTTTAACAAAGTCCTGAAAATGTGAGAATTGATCTAATGTCAATTTTTTTCATTCAGTATTATGCTTAACTTTGCTGAGTTTAATAATAAGTTCAGCTAGAGTGGCAGTTCTTTTGCTTTTTGATATGTAGTATCCAAGAATTAGTCTTTTAATGCTTCCACAGCTAGGTTTTGTGTGATTCTATTTATGGAAACATCATACTTAAATAGTTTTATTCTTGTTGCTTTTAATATTTTATCCTTGAGCAGGGGGTTTTGAATTTGAGTATGATATTCCGATGGGTTTTCCTCATAGGGTCTCTTTTAGGTAATGATTGATGAATTTTTTTTGCTATTTCTACTCCCCCCCCATTCCTCACACCCCATTCTAATGTTTCAGGATAATTTTCTTTAATAATTTCTTGTAATTTTGTATCAATATTCCATTTTGATCATACCTTTCAGTTACTCCAATTATTATCGTTTTCTCTTCTTGATCTGATTTGCAAATTTTTTTTAAAGATATTTCACTTTCTCTTCTATTTTTTTTTCATTATTCACATTCTGTTTAATTGTTTCTTAGCCTCTTACAATTTTGCTGGCTTCACCTTGCAAATTCTAATTTTCAAAGTTTCATTTTTTTTGCTTAAAATTCTGCATCTCCTTTTCCAATTGGTTGACTTTCCTTTTGTAATTTTGTTTTTCTTGGACTATTCTTTTTTTTATTAAATTTTTCCATCTCTGTCATTTGATTTTTAAAGTCTATTTTAAGATCTTCTATGAATTCCTTTTGGTCAGGTGACAATTTTACATTTCTCTTTGGGGGGTTTCATTACTTCAATATCCTCCTTCAAAGATGAACACCAGTCTTCTCTATTTCCATAATAACTTTCTATAGTTGGATTCTTTCTCCTTTGCATGTGCATTTTTTATGGTAATAACTTAATTTTTTTAAAATCAGCTCTAGCTCTGGGGTATGGGAAATGGTGTCTCTTGCCCCAGATCTTCAGTTCTCTCCAGTAGCCTGGAACTAAAGCAAAATGCCCAACCTCTTTTAAATGCCCGCAGCCAGGGGCTTTCTGCCCCACTGCTTCTGCACTCAATGGGCATGTGCTGATTCCCTCTCCCCCCGCCCGCAGCTCTTCTCAGCACAGCTAGGTCTATAGTTCCTCGTCAGCCAAGGTTCCCCAGTCTTCCCAGGCTCAAATGCCCAACTCCCATCATTATCCCAGAGGAAAAGTTCCTGTGGCGAGGACTGAGACAAGCTCTCAAACACATTAACCTAAGGGTTTGTGGCTTGTTGCTAAAGTGAACCCTAGCCTGAAAGTGTTAACTCTTCCCAGGTGCTAAATCTCCTCCTGGGATTTTTCTTCTGATCTCAAGTTGTCTCAGGAAGACCCCTGTAGTGCCTATATTCTTATTTATTTTTGTCCTCATTTTGTTCCCCCTAAGGTGCTATTTTATCTCTTTTATGGGAGAAAATCTTGAGAGCTTGAAATTTTCTGATCTACTCTTCTGTCTTCCCAGAATCCTCTGCCAGAGTCATTAATTTCAAGAAATAATGAAGTACAGGGAAGTTGCTTGGGTTTTAGATGAAGAGAATTTTCTTATAACTATTACTTATATCACACTTTAAAGTTTGCAATATTCTGTACATGTTATCTCATTGGATGTTCATTAAAAAATCTTTGAATTAGGTGCAATTATAATCTCAGTTTTACTGGGGAGGGAACTGAGAATAAGCGAGTTTAAATTGTTTGACCAGGGTTATATAGATGGTGTCTGAGGGAGGGACTTGAATTCAGATTTTCCTGACTCAGTGTTCATTATTTTTTTACATTTACTTCATCACCTAGAAGAGGGAGGGAGAGGGAGAGATATGGAGAGGGAGGTGAAAGGGAGAGAAAGAATATCAATTCCTTTCTTATTGAAAATGCATTCAAATTCAAACCAATATTTCATTTTGTTAAACAGTTTACATTCTCTTATTTTCCTTAGGTAACCTTCAAAGCATCAAGATACTCTGTTTCACCAGACTTAAGATTTGTTCTTCTGGCATACGATGTCAAACAAGTAAGTAAATTAGCATTTCTAGTTATATTATCCATTTGATTTGCAAAGAGTTTGCAATGAAGATGGGTTTTTTAGTGTAAAATTGATGTGGTTGGTTGTTCACTACTTACTTCACTACTTGGTGGTATAGTCAGTGGTCAATTTGCCAAAGGAATCTGGATATTTGGATATTTGCAATTACTTAGTGTAGAGGAAATAAGGGCCTGAGCAAGAAAGACTATATGCAATTTGGTAAATAAGGGATTTTTCCAAAACATATTATAGGTGTAAAAATGAACAGAAAAGAAAAAGAGGAAAGAAGGGGCTAAAGACAACTTCAAAGTTATATTTTTGTGGAGAGTGTAATACTTCATGAAAAATATTAATCAAATGTATTCAGTTATTTGGAAACATAAATAAGAAAGCATTATAAGAAGTCAATGTGTTTGGGTGCGTGTGCTTATTTAATTAAATGAGTTATATTAAGTTATAAGAAAAGCCTAATATCATAATTCATGAATTTTGCTCTCCTATCAAAAATTATTATTAGTAATTTATTCTTATGCATTATTTTGATATTCATAATTTTTAACTTGAAAAAATTGCCAAGGGTACACTATCTGGGTACACTATCTTAATGAATTCTTTGGTAAATGGAGTAATCTGTCAGATTTTGACCTTAATGATTCAATTGTCAGTTTATAAATTTAGATAATGGAACAAAACTAGATAAACAGTATCTTTCAAAATAGTTTAGAAACAGTTAATGTGTTTACTATCTGCATGGGAATGAAATTTCTGTTAACTCTCCATAATTGTTCTGTCTCAGAGATGTCTTCTCTAATCTACTGTGTGACTAGAGAAGTATATAAAAAATTACATATTCTTTCTAGGGTTTTTTTTTGGTTTTTATTTTATGGTATCTTTTCAAAAACTTTATAGGTATCAGGTAACTTTAGTTGAAATGGGAAGGAGAAGAACTAGACAGTCAACCACACCTTGTTTTTATATCTATGTGACAATCTGAAAGCATTTGTTTTAGTAGCAAAGAGATTTTTATGATCAAGAAAAGGATTTATATCACTGGGTCTCCATGAATTTGACTTGTCGATTTTGAGAAATGCTAGTTGTTCCTCCCAGAGTACCTCATTAAGGGGTTCCTGCCTACATCTAAGATTGAACTGTATTTTTCATCCTATTTTGAAGTACCCTTGATAATTTGAATTTGCCTTTGACTGAAGAATGAGGAAGTACAAAGCTTAGACTAATTTGGTATAGAGATTTATACAGAGTGTGTTTAGATCATTTATTGGCATATTCAAGATAAAAATATTTCTTCTGGTACTTATCTTTATTCATTTCATTAAATATTCATTAATAATATACTGTTTCCAATACCACATATTCGGTGTTGAGCCTTCAAAGACAAAATTGATAAGATTTTTTTTTTATTTTTCCTCAATAAACTTACTTCCTACTAGATACTATAGCACATATTAAATAAAGTAGTCAAAAACATGCTATGTGATTGCACAGAGAAAATCACAATTTGTAGAATAATGAAAAACTTGTAGAAAGTTACACTTGAGGTAAACCTGGAAGGAAGCTAGAAATTCTGTGGAGTGCAGAAGTGGATAATGTACATTTGAGAATGCAAGTTTGTTTGTGTTAAAATATATATAGAGAAAATAGAACACAATGCTGCCAGTATGACTGATGTAAAAATCAGCAACTTGATTTCATCAGAAACATCTAAGTATTTTCTTAAAATTTCACTATTTAAATTCTTGTTGCAAGTAGAGGGAAGCAAAACATGAATTTGTGGACGATTAATTTGTCTCTGGTTGTTTGCTGTCACTGATCTAAGGGATTATCCATCAGCTCCTGTTTTATTCTTTCGTTTATTTCTTTCTTATCTTCTTCTTTGTGCCAATATAGCCAACACCCTCACCCCAAAACTATTCCAGATAAACAGATATCAGCAAGTAGCACCCATATCAGTACTGTTGGTTAATTTTAGAAACCAGCGTAATAGATACACTTTACCTTAACAAATAAATAACAACAAATAAAATCATTTTCTTGTTACTTTCATCTTCTTCTGCTGTCTTTTTTTTTATTATGACAATAGTTTCAATTTTGCAGACCGTCTAAAAGGTCTCGGAGACCTCTAGGAGTTGCTGGAGCACACTTTGAGGATCATTGATCTAGTCTAGTCTCTCACAAATCCCCGTTACAATATCCCTGAAAAGTAGTCATCCAGGCTGTGCTTTAATATTTTCAATAATAAGAGAGCTCATTAATAAGGCAACACATTCTATAGTTAGTTCTCATCGTTAGCGAATTCTTCTTAGTGTTAAATCTTTATGTCCCATGTTGTAACTTCTACTTACTGTTTCTCTATCGCTATACAGAATAAGTCTATTCCTGCTTCTCCTGAAAATATTTAATTTGTCATTTCTCCCCTAAAACTACCTTTTTCTAAGCTAAACAGGTAAAGTATCATCAACTTTTCTTTACATAAGCTGGTTTCCAGGTCCTTCACCATGCTGATTGCCCTCCCCTGGCTGTGCTCAGTTGTCAATATCCCTCTTAAAACACCTGTTCTTAATTTATTCTTTGTCCTTGGCATGCTGTTAATGTCATCCTCCATTGACTATTCTAGCTAACGTTTTCTGAACATGCTTTTTAAATATCTAGTTGTTTTATGAATCCTCCAATAGCAGTATAACTATCTTGATAATTGTTTTTTTTTTTTTTTTCTCATTTGTACTGTTTCTCTTTGTATCTTTAGAAATTTAACTCTTGGTGGGGCTTCATCTTTCCCTGGGCTACATTATTTTGAGTTTCATATAAGATATTCTTAACAAATATGCAGAAAATTGAAAAAATGAGCAGCACTGAATTATAGTGCATAGGATAGTTTAAAGTGAGAAAGTCCTGAGTTCAAATTTTGCCTCAGCTACTTCTAGCTGTATGATCCTGAGCCTCAATTTCCTTATCTCTTAAATTAGGCCAATAAAAGTACCTACCTAAAAAGCTTTTTGTGAAAAGCAAATTATATATCATATGTGAGATGTTTAATAAACCATAAATGATCATAAACATTTTAGATATTGCTATGATTTTTTTTCTAAATTTTTTTACATATATTATGACTAAATCTGGGGTACATATCAGATTGTTGAATGCTGTTTGTTTTCACTGTTCTCTAACAAACTGCAACATGCAGTATTTTTACTTTCCCCCAAGGAACTTATATTTTGTACACCATAACTACTATGACATAGTGAGGTAAGCACTAGCCTCCGAGTAAGGTAGAATTAGGTTCAAGTGCTAATTCTGAAACACATTGATGGGATGAGTTAGGTTAAGTCATTTAACTTTGAGGTCAGACCAAGAGTACTGAAAAATTATGCCATGTTTGGAAACAAAAGGCAGGGGTTTAAATCTCTCATCTGTAAAATTTGGAAAAGCTAAGACAAACACAAAATGTATTGCAGATCCTGACAATTAAAAGACAAAGCTGTTGCATCATTTTTATCACTGATACTTCGTAGTTTGAGGCCCATAACTAAAATGTACTTATGAGAGGTGGTAGTTATTCAAAAGAAATAGGATACATTTCTCATCTGTAAAATTAGGAGGCTCGATTAGGTGACCTCTAAAGTCCCTTCTAGAATTAAATTTCCAATTCTATCACTATAAGTACCTCCATGTAATACTTTACATTTATAACTTCAAAAAGTTTCTGATCATCATTGGTGGAGGACATTCCCAAGTTTAGATCAGTCCTCCTCAATTAAATGGCAAGTCTATAAAAAAAAAATAACAGCAATTACTGTTTGATGAGAAACAGATTCCAAATAGAAATTCCTCAAATTAATTCCTGTGAGGACCAAATAAGATAATGTGTGTTAAGGACTTTGTACACTTATAAAGCACTGTATGAGTATCAACTGCAACTGGCATTATTAAAAAAAAAGGTTTCATATTACCATTTTGGGAAATGTAAATTATATTATAGGAAGAGTCATGCATTGCCACTTTCAGAAATGCATGCAGATTCCGAGTCACTGATTCTATTTATATGTTTTTTTTTCTTTTCTCCTACAATCTCAGGCATCTTCTTGCACCTTTCCTCTCCTTTTTCCCAACCCCTCCAGGTATTCTGCATGTTTGGAAGGAAAAAGAACCAATGAATCAATGGGCTTTCTAACTTAAGATGCAAGCCAAGAAGTTGTTACTTTTTCTTCATTGTTTAGAGCAAGATTTCTAGCAGATGTCTGCATAGTTACATTCAATCTCAGTACTTATTATGCCAGATATTCTGAATATCTCATTTTTTATCTTTATGTCAACTTGTCTTGATATGCACTAGACTACTCAGATGATGATATGACTTCTCTGTCTTCCTCTGGTGATTTTCCTGTGAACACTTTCTACTATATTTGTCCTCTTCCTTGTTACTGAATTTCTATACTTGTCTACAACTTGTTAATAATTAGTACTCTCTACATCTTACTATTACATCTCTCATCGCTGGCCTTTTTATGTATCCCATTTCTTTTGAATAACTACCACCTCTCACAACTACATTTTAGTTATGGGACTTAAACTACCAAGTATCAGGGATAAAAACATTGCAACAGCTTTGTCTTTTAATTGTCAGGATCTGCAGTCCATTTTGTGTTTGCCTTAGCTTTTCCAAACCTCTTTTTGCCTTCTCACATAGAGAGACAATTGTATAGGTTTTGCTGCTTGCTTTTTACCTAGGTCTTTCTCTCCTATCAATTTTGTACACCTTTATTACTTTAACAAATGATCATAGGTGTACTGCTGTGAAAAAATTTAAAGTCCATCTAGTACCAGTTCCTTCAAAATCCTGTTTTTACATTGCCATCTTTGTTTTATTAATTTTCTTCTGTAAGTTACAAAGTTATTGATTATTCATTACTTTTTGATCATCTCCTTACCATGCTACCTACTTTCTGTCCATTATCTTCATCACTTTCCTACTGCAACCTTGCATTTTGCCCTTGAGTTCCTAAGATCTAATAGATGAATTTTTATTATCTCGTTGGAAACTAGGCTTCCAATCCACTTTCAACCCATGGTCTCACCATGTTCTTCTCCTTACTACATGAAATTTAATCTCTCTCCTTGGATTTTCTAGCTCTGATAGGTGAACTTTTCTCATATCTTGCCAGGAATCAGACCTTTATATCATATAATGGCCATCTCCACCCAATGCTTCTATGACATAAAACTCATGTGTTGCTTCTTCAGATTAGAATGTAAAGTATAATATAAATGTGGTGTGATCAAAGAAACTGTCATTTAACTAGATCTGAGGATATGCTTGGATTTATCCTAAGAGCTAAGTTCAGTGCTTAATGGACACTAAATCTTTGCATGCACTTACCTATCAGTATCCTTCGCTATTCTGTTATGAGGGATATCCCATGCATTAACACAATCTGCCATAAACTTTATAGACTTTAAAATATTTATAGCATAGTAAATAAATTATGAAACACTGAAAGATTTTTATCATTGGTTTAATATGGTGAACTGATATTTGAAATTAATTTGTGACATTTGAGATGTATTGGAATGGAACAATTTCTTTAGTGGTATTCTCATAAGTATCTGATGATAGTAGAAATGGACAAAAAAAAAGAAGGAACAGATGTGAGAGACATTAAGGAGGAGAAATACCTTGTACTTGGTCTTAATTTAAAGTAGAATATAATACTTCCAAATTATAACTTCCAAGTTCAGATCCTGTTTAACTAGGAAAATCATGATAAATAATGAGTAGAAATTTAAAAGTCAGTGGAATAATGTACTACTTTATGGAAAATATTAAATTTTAGGTGTATTTCAACTGTCAATTCAGGATATTTCTAAATCCTTTTTGAATTTTTTAGCATGCTTTTGTGTGAATATTCGAGGGTACTTCCAAAGATTGGTGGAATAGTATACCATAAAGTATTTAATAATTTTTACCTGTAGGTATTTAAGGGGAGATATTTAATAGAAAAATGCTATGACAGAGAAATGAGTGAGACTTGACCTATTTCTTTTTCAATAGCCTCTATTTAATTAGTCAGGCAACATAGAAACACATCAGGTGATTTCATGAAGTCAGGCTAAACATTTTCTAAATGAGTAATGTATTGGGATTATATTCTTTCTACAATTGCCCTTTGTATATTATTGTAACATTTTGTAATGTACTCAGATTGTACATAGTCATGGAGAATGGTTTTGTTAAATGAATAAAGTATTTGTTCTTCCTCTAACTAGCACATGTCAATTTGCTATTTAAATGTTCCATTACACTAAGTGAACCACTGTAGAACTGAAAGAGTAAATGATTCTTAGCACTGAACTCATTCCTGGGTATGATTTATGAACTGGCAAAAATAGAGTTGATACATGTCTACAATTTTTTTGATGAATTTCACACTTTAACAATTCTATACTTGAAAAGACCTTTTTCTTTGTATTTCATCAAGTTAGGAAAAGTCCTTTGTGATCTAGAACTCAATTGTCAATGGTCTTGTCTCTTGTCTGTGTATCTTTATCTAATCACAATTTGGTCATGTCAAAATTCCGTAGCATGTGTTCCTAGGTGAGTAACTTCCAAATCTGTTTCTAATTGTGTTATGTCAAATGATAACATGATTAAATCTATGAACCTCCAGAAATGTCTGATTAATTCATGCAACATAAGTTATAAATATTGGAATTAAGTCTGGTTGATCAGGATTTCACTTGGGTTTCTCTAGAGTTTGTTCCTTTTCACACTTAAAGAGACAGTAAGCATATATTTTTTTCTAAAGAAATGCCCTTAATTTATGCAGGGAGAGTCTGACACTTTATCAGCTTCAATCCACCTGTGTTCTCTCTGCATTCCAACATACATGCTTACATACTCATTCACACATACATTAGCAAACTATAATGGAAACAAAAGTTACTTGGGAGGAAATATGATAAAAATTAGTTAAATAAAACTGCCAGTGTAGGGATAGCTTAGTAATTTTTGGGCTTATTCTTAGATGTTAGTCATTTGGTGAACATTAGCAGCATATGTAAAGAAGAATTTTATTTGGATTTATTTAGAGTATTATTGTAAGCCATACAATTGTAAATTTTAGGTAGAGTATTCCTTAGTCCAATAGTTGAATCTTTCAAATATTTTTTAAATGACATATGTCTCTCTCTCTCTCTCTCTCTCTCTCTCTCTCTCTCTCTCTCTCTCTCTCTCTCTCTCTCCCTCCACATATATATGTATGTATATGTACACACACATATATATGTATATATAAAACACACACATACATGGATACACTTTTATTCTGTGTATATGTACACATAAAAGTAGTGATTGTTTTAACTAAATAAAATAATTGTGGCTAGTAAACTTACAGAAAATCAGTATTCCCCTGCCCCACTGTCATCTTTTTTCCAAATCTTGAAAATAGAGAAAGGTGAAAAGGTGAAGCCATGGGTGGCACATACTTGATTTCCAGGGAATGGATTCTACTCAGTCTACTGAGAGATTTCCAGCATCCCATAAATTTTATAGGGCCATAGACTCTTTTACTGAATGGATCACAGAGTGCTATATATTGCAGTCTTGAATGCTTCTCTCATGAGTTGCTCAGACAAAATTAAACATCAGAATTTGTAGGGTTCTTTTGAGATAAAAGCTTGCTCTTGTGAATAATAATAATCACTTTGATTCATTCTCTGTCCTTCCTCTTCAGGGTAAAGGTATTGGTAAAGGTAAACTGTTCTATAGTACATGTTAATATAAGAATTTTTGTTACTAAAATATGTTGATGACAAACACGTATTTATATTTACTAAAGCATACCATTTTATCATCCAAAGCATAATGATAAAATGTCTTTTATTCCTCTTTTCCCTTCTTTACATATTTTTTCAGAATGTTCCTGCGTGTACATCTCATCTTTCTCTCAGTTCTCAATTACTTAATTACTTGTAATAATGAGAAATAAAATTAGTGTAAAATCTCTAATCTTCACTTTAACCAAGAGTTTCAACCGCCTCTTTAAAAAATTTAAAAAAAAATGACCTGAACTGTGAACAAAAAGCAAATATATGGATTTCAATTTATTTCCTTTTTTCTCTTACCTTCTCCATTATAAGGTTTGGCCATAGACAATGGCTAACTGCTGACACGGGGCAGGTAGCTAGACCCAGACAAGTATTTCAGTTTCAAGACACAAACAAGCAGTGGGGGTCAACATAATTAATACCGCATAAGCAGAAGTAGATTAATGTAGAAATAGGAGTCAGCATACAGTGTGTCCCAAGGACAGGAATTGAAGCCAGCAGTGGAATGACAATAATTGAGAAGGCAGATGTTTAGCATCATTATTAAGGGACTTTGATCAAAGAAGCAGCTTTCTTCTTTATTTTCAAATACTTTTTATATCCTTTCTGTTGGAGTGAGAACTATTTGTGTGTGTGTGTGTGTGTCCAGTGATTAAAAAAAGACAAGAATAAAATATAACCTATCTTCTAGGAAATTCCATTTTTATTGACTGAGGTGGGAGGTGAAAGAAAATGAACACGTAGATACTGAAAGACTCCAAAATAATTTTAATTTGGAAAGAAGGGAAACTAAGGATTAGGAGGATGAAGAAAGAACTTTCCTTTGGAAAGTGGCTCATACCCTGGATTCTGGATTCTGGATTCCAAGAGGCATAGGTGAGGAGGAAGAATATTCCTGACATGAAGCTGAGTGTGGGCAAAAGTATAGGGATAGAAGATGTGGCAAATCCAGATTCCTTGATATCCTTTCCTGAATTCTCACACTTACATTTAATCCCTCCCATATCTGATGTTTTAGCATTTCATAAGGCATTGTAGATAAAGTTCTGGCTTTGATGTCAAAGAACAAAGGTTCACATTTTACCAGTGTGACCTTGTCAAATCAATTAACCTCTCTGAACTTCAGTTCCCTCGTTTGCGAAATAAAGGGTTTGTACTACAGGGGGCCTTTCTGATTGTAGATTTACCCTTATCATGATCCACTGTGTATTTGATTTATCTGTGCTCCTCTCATCTCCAGTACTAAGTTTTGAAATTCTTGAAGAGAAAGGCAATGTCTTATTTTTCTGTTTCTCCAAGTTTCTAACAGAATGATGTTCAGTTGTTCCAGTAGTGTCTAATTCTTCATAACCCCATTTAGCCTTTTTGTGGTAAAGATTTTGAAGTGTTTGCTATTTCCTTCTCCAGTTAATTTTGCAGATAAGAAAACTGAGTCAAGCAGGATTAAGTGATTTGTCTAGGAATACAAAGCTATTAAAAGTTAGAGGTCAGATTTTTACCTCAGATCTTCCTGAATCCATAGCAGGCATTTTTATCTATTCCATAATTTACATGATGTTTCTAATAAAATAGGAGTCATAAGATATTTGTTGAAGAAATATATAGTACTGACTTAAAAATTATATTTATTCAGTGTTCTTATGCTCAGTTTTCTTCTCTGTTCTTTGGAATTGTTTCTCAATACTCAAAATAAAACCTTTGGTTGCTCAGTGGATAGAGTATGAGCCTGAAATCAGGAACACCTAAGCTTAGATAAGGCACCAGACACTGACTGTTTATGTAAACCTGAACAAATCACTATATCTCCATGTGCTTCAGTTCCTTCAATTCCAAATGAAAATAAAAATAGTCCCTAACATTTAGGATTGTGGTGAAGATCAATGAGATAATATATGTAAATCACTTAGTACATAGCCTGTCACATAGTGGACACTTAATAACTGCTTGTTTTCTTCCTTTATGAAAACATATAATTAAGAGACATTTCAATATCTAATTTGCCTAATTTGTTTTAGGTAAGCAGCCAAGACTTAGAAGCAGATTTTAAAATAATTTTTCAAAAGTCATATCTCCAATGTAAATCTGCTTAATGGTTGAATTTAAGAAAATCTGTGAAATTAATAACTTGATTATTTTATTCTGTCAATTTTGTTAATGTCTTATGTTTACTGTTAAAATCTTTCATTAAATTTACTATTATTTCAGCACAATTAGAAATGTCTGTTATGCCCAAAAACACATAAATCTTCATGAGAATGTAAAATAGTATCATTGTTATTCTCTAGAGTTGGAGTCATTCATTCGTGTTTGTATCCTGATTTGTCTTTAGAATCATGCAAAAGACCCTTGCTATGATAAATATCTGTTGCAACTAAGAAATAATCTCTGTAAAATGAATACTGCATGCATCACTGAATTAAAAAGTAACTCCTCTCTAGTGAATTATCTAATTAAATTCTGGGTCTTAATACTTGAATACCTTCAATTACAGACACGTATTTGAAAAGTCTCTGGGAGTACGTGGTCATAGGAATATTTCACACTGCTAAGTTTCATTCACTTTGCCTTTCCTATGGGCAGTGATAGCAGACTGGCCATGAGAATCAAGGAAGATTTCAGTGAATAGAATCCTTCTAGATTCCCAAATTCAAAAATATAGTTCATCCTAATGTAGATTAAACAATCTCTTTTCTCCTGAGATATTTTGGTCTTGTTTTCATCCCCCTCTAAATGTACACAAACATGCCTCATAGTGCCTGCTCTAATAGCTGCTTGCCTGTAACATGCACCCCCATGCTTACTAATTGTGCTCATGTGTAGAAATTACTTAACATCTGTAGACTTCAGTTTACCTACCTGAGAAATAAAGTGATTGTATTAGAAAACCTTTGAAATTCTGTCCTGTTCTATGTCTATGATCCATTGATGTTACCATTATTATTGCAAAGCTAAATTATCAAGTATTACCAAAAGGCAATCTGGTACAGGGTAGATAGGAAGCAGGTATTTGGATTGAGTACACCTGATATCATGTCCTCCTTCAGAAATACACTAGTTCTGTGATCACAGTCAAGTCTCATAAAATACAAGTGCCCTATGTATGGCTATGGCTAGAGACTATGGCTAACAGGGAGCTGAAGCATGATACAAATAATGAGATGATAAAGGAGTAATTTCACTGTTCTTGATGAGATCACTTCAATGGGATGAAAGGCATTGAAAGAAATAGCAAATGTGATCAGTAAATCATTGGTAGTAAACAGTATGACTGGGCTTGTTCTTGCTTTGTTCTAGATTTTCATCATTGACTTGAGTAAAAACAGACCCTGGATGGTTCAAGGCTGGGAAGGATATTAATATTTTATATCATAGAATTAAAATTCTAAATGGTCTCAATAAGTACACTCAATACTCAATAAGTATATTCAATACTCAATAAGTATATTCAATAAATATTTATTTAGGATGCTAAATCTTACATTATTTATGTCAAATAAAATAAGAAAGAGAGAATGGGTAAAATGTGACAGCAATTTATTTGAAAGTAAAAATAAAGGACCTGGGAATTTACTTGTCCACAAGTTTAATGCAAAGCCTATAGTATTTTGGAGTTTTCCAAAGAAAGTTAACATAACATTAGAGTGTAAAAATAACAGTATTTATGTCATAGTTTTCATATCACATGAAGTGAAATGCAACATTACTCTTACCTGATTAAAGAAAAGTTTGAGTGTTGCATTCAGTTGTGGTGTTTAGTTTTAAAAGGGACATTGACAAGTAAATAGGCATCCAAAGTGGAAAAACATGTATAGACAAGGGGTGTGCATATCTGTCAAAGACATTCCTCAGGGCATTCCTCCATGTTTGGAGGGTTGAACAAAATAAAATTCCTTGTAACCTTAAGCCTTCATGATTCTGGAAGCAAAGATATTCCCCACAAAAAAGACACTGTTTCAGAAAAGGAAGTTTTAGTCCCATTAAATGTTAAGTCTAAGGCTGACGAGAAAGATCCCACTATAGCTGTTCTTTCTACTCTAAAGTTTATAACATTCTTCATTCAGAAACAATAAATTCTGTCACTGACTGCTCTGATATTTTGTTACAATTTCTAATGGAAAAGGAATAATCTGGAGTGTAGTGTTCAGGGTACATTTTTTACTTAAAACCTCAGAGATTCCCCCTTCACGAATTCTTTTCTTTAATCATTTTGCAGTTGTAAAGAGTCAGTGCCTGACTTCTCATGATCCCATTAGGGGTTTTCTTGGCAAAGATACTGGAGTGGTTTTCATTTCCTTCTCCAGCTCATATTACAGATAAGGAAACTCAAGTAAACAGTGTCAAGTGACTTGCTCAGGGACATATAGTTAGAAAGTGTCTGAAGCCAGATTTGAATTCAGGAAGATAAATCTTCCTCACTTTAGGTCAAACACATTATTCACTGGGTCACTTAGCTGCCCCCCCCAAAAAAATAAAAGTAGGAAAATATTATACAATAATGTAAATGAAAAGGATACCAAAACTAAGCCAAACATGTTCTACTTGCCATGATTAATTTTGCAGCTAAAGATGAGATGTAGAAATGCACTCTCTCTTTTCCTCAGAGAGTTTTTGTGGGGAGGGGTGGTGTGAACGCTTTACTGTCAGAGGTATTCTGTGGTTTGCTCAGATGAAAGATTTTCCCTGTTCTTCATAACAGGGTGTGCACATTTGTGGTATATATTTGGAAATGCCTGTTATGTAGAAACAAACATCAAAAAAACTAACTTTAAGTAATTTCTGAGTACCTCAAGTGGAGTAATAATGCATTCTTAAATGGAGATTTTGCTTATTGACTCCTATATTTCATTTATTTCACTAATAACAAGATCATAGGTAAAATTGCATTTTAGTAATTTTAACACTTCAAACATTAATTTATGTTCTATTTTGTTCCTTAATTATTTAAACAAAAGGAGGACTGAATGCTTTGAGGCAATATAAAATATAATAATATAATAAGGAAAATAAAAGTATAGTAATGAATATTATTTTAGTTCTATTTTAATAATATGTGGTCATATTGTTTTCTTAAAACCAGATAGTTTTCCAATTTAAATCACATACTTTAAGGATAATATTTTTAAACAGTTCCCAAATTATCAACATTAGTTGATTGATCCTTCATCTTGAAGTACATATCTCTCATACAGAGGGTGAAAGTTTTAATCTTGCCAACAGTCTGGTTCTACTGTTCTGAAACTTGCACAATTCACAAAAATGGAAGAGTATCTGGGAAATTAAACTAAATAATTTTAATTAGGAATTCAGAAAAAGGACGAGAACACTCATGGCTGCTTTCTTTGTAACCAAAACATGTTCTTAGTAAAGCTGGCTAGGTCAGGCAATTTTTTTCTAAATTTTTAGAATTTGAAATGAACTTTGAAATAATATGTTCTTATCCCTTAATTTTTTCCAAATAAAGAAATTCTAACCAGGATAGGTGAAATGAATTGACCAAGGCTACAGAACTGGAACTAGAAACCATCTTTTATGAATTCTGTCATAAAGCCATTCTATTATGTAATGATACTTATAGTGTATGGCATGGAATCTTAAGATTTTTGGGAACTGTGAGAAGAGAAAAATCCAGGAAACTTCAATAATTTTGATATGAACACAAAGAGTTTTATCATTTGTAAATTGCAATACCCCTCCCTAGCCTTACTATCTCTTCATTGTCCAAATGACTGATAAGTTAACATTGAGTTGTTCCCCTTTGTATATAGTAAGGAGCTCAGAATACCTTGGCAGGGCAGTAAAACAATTACAGAAATTAAAAAACATCAGGGAAACACTGTCACAGGTTTTAAACCAAAATAATGATTGATTTAGGTGCTTGGGAAACAGGAATGTTGTTTCAAAATACATAATCATATTGACCAGTCTAATAAACTACACTGTCAGAAGTGATTAAAGTGGAGTGAGGTGGGTTGGTTCTTTATGTAAATAGAATCTTCATAAAGCTAACACTGATCACCTCAGCTAAAAGTGATCTATTTCACCTTCAAACAACTGTGGCATTACTATTCATATGCCACAAAACTATGATAAAAGGAAGTTAATAACCTGTATACATGTGTGCACATGTATGACTTTATATGGTTATGAGATTTTAGATAACAAAGGTTAGATATTATTCATTTTTCTATCCCTAGTGCCTAACAATATAAATTCCACAAAAAATTGTGCCCCAAAAATATTTGAATAAATGGTTATCATGCTATAGAAAACAAATACAGTTTGACATCCTTTCTGCTCAGGCGAGAGCCAAAATATTTCTATACTTTCATTTGAATCTTACTGTAATTAAACCTATACAATGCCTTCAAAAAATTCAATACCATCATTTTTCTCCCTAAATTTATGAACAAAAATTAAGAGATGGAGTTGGGCTGCTTGGAATAAATAAAAGAACATTCACTGTGTTGATTGAATGCCTAGTGTGAAACATATTCACACATCATGATTGGTTTTTTGACCAATAAGTTTTACAAAGAGAAAAAAATTAATTTTCTGGGATAATTCTAAAGCAATTTTCCTCTGGAATGAGAAAAAATATACAAATTAAATACTGTCTCAAAGTTGATACATGTCTTTCAGAAATGTGGGAGATCGTGAAAACTGAAATGTGGACTAAAATTTGTTTAAAAAAAGGATGTAAAATAACAGAAAAAGAAAGAAAAATTAAGAAAATTAATTAAAATCAAAAGCTTCACAATGAATTGAGGAGTATTAAATAGTTCTTAGCAAATGGCTAGTGCAATTAACCTGAGAGAATTAATAAAATATTTATTTTTCTTTGTTGCAGGTGATATCATGCATGAAATTAGGACTATAATGTACAAATGTGATCATGACATTGTGTTATTTCTGAATCATGTTCTCCCCATTATTCAACCAGTTTTTACTTAACCTCATTTGTACCCTATTGCCCTAGTTAACTCCTCTTATATGTTATAGATACATTGTAGGTTAAATGAGTATGTTTGATAAAAGCAGGGGAAAATATCAAAGAGCATATTCAAGAACACAAATGTAAAGGATTATTTTTTATTTATATAGAATCCAATCTAGCACAAAATTGAACTGTACATGTTGTGATTAATCACATTATTTTTTTCTTCCTCTCAGGAGGAAAACTTTTTTTTGAGACTTAACGGTCTAGTTCATGGAAGATAAATATGTTGTCTGGTTTCTCTTATTTCTAGTGGCTTTGTGTCTAAGTACAACTACTGGCTTGACTTAGCCCAGCTTAAGTTTTAATATGAAAACAGATCAGCCATATTCAGATTAACAGATCAATCATCTTTCTTCCATTTAGTCATTAGCATTAAAGGGAGAGCCATACCCCCTATTCCTGATAAAACAATATAAAAATGAAAATTGGGGATTATATAAGTAATATCAAAATTAGATGGGTTTTTTTTTTTTACCAAAACAGCTACATACTAGATATTTTTTGGCCATAGCTAGTCTGATAAGGTAGAACATACAGAGATATTCACTTTAAAATTTTAATTGTATAGATTTTAATAAGATAGATTTTAATTGTACAAATAGCAAGTATCTCAGAAATAATCTAGATCAGTTCCCTCAACACAGGGATAACAAAATTGAACTCCCTTCCTATACAGTGAGAGATGCAGCCCCTCAAGAAGAAAATATTTTCCCCAAGTATCACAATTATTCTTTGGTAGATTTGGAACTATTACAAAGGTTGCATTACTTCTGACTTAATGCTTTTCACATATCTCTTATCACTGACCTTCAAACATATTTTACATCAGAATGACAGTGGGTTTAATGACTCCAGAAAAGAAAATATATTTTTATCCTCATTCTATTTAAATGCTTAGTACACTGAATTATACTTTGAATTTATCAGCCACTTCTTCCAGCTGCATAAATTCATCACCATGACAAGTAAGGTATCTCATCCCTAATCCTCGTCTCCTGACTGACAATGCTAATTACAAATTGGATCCCATAAAATGATGTAGGAGCATATGAAGAATAAAATGGGAGATCATTAGTTTCAATTTTTATCATTGTGTGCCCTATTCTGTTATTTCACATTCATTATATAGTACATCTCATCATTAAAATGTATTTTCATTTTTTGCATGTTTCTTGCTATTATTATTACTATAATCTTCAAAGTTCTAAAGTTGGTTTCCAGGATCTCAAGGGGGAGAAAAACAAAACAGATACCTCAGTAGTGTAGGTGCTCATAGCCAACACAAATTAATTACTAAAGTTTTCCCTTGTATCAAGTTTGTCAAAGAAAAAAGAAAGAGGATTGCTCCAGGAAGATGAGTTTATGAGACACACTTTCTTCTTCCTAGCCATATTCACCTTTTACTAAATATTCCCTTTCTCCAGTTTTTCTGCAGTTGTTGTCCAGAATTTCTATTGCTTAAATATCCACCCTTAAACAGTGAATGATTTTATTATGAAAGTTGATTTTTGAGAGATGCATGCCAAAGTATTACAGTTCGAACTGAAGTGCAATCTCAAACTACTAGAATTCTTTAATTTAGTATTTAAAGAAACATGCATACTGACCTTGACTATGTCGAAGATCGTGGGCCAAGTCTTGTAAAAAAAAAAAAAAAGTGGGGAATGGAGAGGTGGATGAGGAGAATTATCAAACCTTATGTATAATCATCCTTTTCACAGGGGGATATAACAACATTTGTCACTCAGTCCAGAAGAAGATACATGGATATAGTTTATAATTTAATGCTTCTCATAATCATACCAGAGAAGTCGAAGTCAGTGTTAGGGAATTTTAAAAAATATATATATTATTTTCCAAAACTAAAGAGATGCAGAAAAAAATTCATACAAAATTAAATTGATTACCAAATTTGTTGAGGGTTCAGATTGCCTCTGTTCTCCCTATGAAGCCATTTTCTTTATTATAGCTGTATAAACCTGTACCCATGTGGATAATCTTATCAATGTTTTCTCATCATTAGTTCTTTACATTTCGATGGACACCAATAAAGACTCTTCAATATAACTTTACAGCCTCTAGACAAAAAGCTGCTATAGTCATCTCGTTTGCCTTGCTTCCACATTCTTACTATTTCTTGCTTCCCCTTCCCACTGACTCTTCAATGAACATTAATAAGACAAATATGAGAAAGGTCATGATAGCCTCCTACCATGTGACTCCTTTTGCCTTCTCTATAACTACTTTTATCAAAGCTCATTTCCCTGACTATAATTACTAAATACGTATTTTCCTCAGCAAAATGTAAATGAGAACAAAGACTGTTGTACATTTTTTCATATTAGCCATATAGAAAAAAGAAAACAGGCAAAAAAATTTAAAAAAAAAGTAAAAAAATGAGTATGCTTCAATTTACACACAGAGCTTATCAGTTCTCTGCTTGGAGATAGATAACATTTTTATTTTAAGCCTGTCAGAATTGTCTTGGGACGTTGTCTCTATCACAGTCCCTAAACTTTTCAGTGAATTATGCTTCCAATGGTGCTGTTTGTGTGCCCAGTTCTGTTCGTTCCACTCTGCATTTATTCATAGACATCTTTCCAGGTTTTTCTGAAAGCATCCTGCTTGTCTTTTATCATAGCACAATAGTATTCTAGAACAATCATGTGATACAACTTATTTAGTCGTTCCCCAATCATTCCATTTGCAATTCTTTGTCACAGCAAAAATATTACCATAATTATTTTTGCCCAAATAGGTATTTTTTTCCTTCTCTTTAGTCTCAGTGGCAAAAACCTAATAGTGGTGTTGTTGGATCAAAGGATATGTACAGTTTGATTGCTCTTTCAGTATAGTTCCAAATAGTTCTCCAGAGTGGTTCCACTTCCTCATAACTCCCCCAAACATGCATTAGTGTCTCTTTGTCCACATCCCCTCTGGCATTTGTAATTTTTTTTTCTGTCATGGAAAACATTCTAATAGGTTTGAGGAGATGTCTCAGAATTGCTTTAATTTTCATTTTTCTAATTAGTAGAGACTTAGAACATTTTTTTTTTCTTTTGAGTCACGTTAACTTCGGTTATTTCTTCCAAAACCTGTCTGTTTGAATCATTTAATCATTTGTCAACTGGGAACTGGCTCTTATGTTATATGCAATTGGTTTAATTCTGTATATAGTTACAAAATGAAATATTAATCTAAGAAACTTGTTAAAAATTTCCCATTTTTTATTTTCCTTCAAATTTTTGCAGCATTAGTTTTGTTTGTACATTTTTTAAAATTTCATATAAACAACTTATCACTTTTGCTTTCCATGATCCTCTCTATATCTTGTTTGATCATAAATGCTTCCCTTATCCATAGATCTTACGAATATAGTTTTCCATGAACTCCTAATATACATGTATCAACTTTTATATCTAAACTATTTATTCATTTTTACTTTATTTTGGTAGATGGTATGAAATATTGGTCTAGACCTAGTTTCTGCCAAATCGCTTTCCAGTTTTCCAGCAAATTTCTTAAATTTTGAGTTCTTACCCTCAAAACTTAGATATTTGGGCTTATAAAGCAATAGGTTAAGATGATCTTTTACCACTTTTTATTGTCTACCTAATCTGTTCCAATGATATACCACTACATTTCCTCACCACTACCAGGTTGTTGTTTTTTATAGTTACTGCTTTGTAATATAGTTGGAGATCTGGTACTGTTAGGCTGCCTCCCTTCATGATTTTTTTCTCTTTGATTGCCTTTCTTGACCTTTTGTTCTTCAAGGTTATTTTATTATTATTATTTTTTCTAGCTCTACAGATTAGTTCTTTGAGTTTTCTTTTTGATTGGCATGGCATTAAATAAGTAAACATATAGAATGATCCTTTATATTATATTGGCTCAGCCTATTTGTTAGCAATTAACATCTCTCCAATTGTTCGGTCATCTTTATTTGTGTGTGATGAGTTTTGTAATTTTATTTATATGATCCCAGAATTTGTCTTGGAAAGTAGACTTTCAGGTATTTTTATGTTGCTGGCAAGTATTTTATATTCCCTGTAGTTATTTTAAATGTAATTTCTCTTTCTATTTCTTGATTTTCTTGGTCGTCAAAACTAATGGATTATATGGGTTTATTTTATATCCTGAAAATTTGTTAAAGTTGTTACTTACTTCAGCTAGTTTGTTTTTAATAGATTCTCTAGGGTTCTAAATTACACCATCAAGTCATCAGCAAAGGTTGAGAGTTTTGTTTCATCGTTGCATACTTTTATTCTTTTTAACCTTTTTCTTTGTTTTATTTCTATAGATAGCATTTCTAGTATAATATTTAATAATGGGCATATTTGTTTCACCCCTTATTTTACTTAGAAAGCTTCAGTTTTATCTCCATTATAGATAATGCTTGCTCTTGGTTTTGGAGAGATATTATTTATTATTTTAAGAAAGATTCCATTGATTTCTATGCTTTCTAGTGTTCTTTATAGTAATGAATGTTGTATTTTGTCAAAAGGTTTTTCTACATTTATTGCTATAATCTTAAGTTTTTGTTACTGATATGGTCAATTATGCCGATAAACTTCTTAAGCCCTACCTTCCTTCCTGATATAAATTCCAACTCATCGCAGTTTATGATCACTGTAATATATTGCTATAATCTCCTTCCAATAAATTAATTTACATTTTTTGCATCAAATTACATTAATCAAGGAAATCAGTTTATACTGCTTTTTGTTTTGTTTTGTTTTAGCTTGTCCTAGTTTAGGCATTAAAAATGTATTTGTATTGTAAAAGGTATTTGGTGAGAATATTTTATTTTTTCAAATTGTTTATATAATACTGGGATTAATTATTCCTTAAATGTTTGGTAGAATTTACTTATATATTTATCTGCTGCTAGAGATCTTTTTTCTTAAGGAATTCATGGATGATTTATTCAATTTCTTTATCTATGACAGAGTTAAAGTATTCTACTTCCTCTTCTAATTATCTGGGCAATTAATATTTTAAAATATTCATTCATTTCACTTAGTTTATCAGTTTTATTGGCATGTACTTACTTGAGCAAAATAACTCCTAATAATTGTTTACATTTCATCTTCATTGAAGGAGAATTTACCCTTTTCATCTTTGATTTTAGGAACATGATTTTTATATTTTTAAAATCAAATGAACCAGTTGTTTATTTTACTCGTTTTTCATAAAAACCATCTCCTACTTTTATTTATTACTTCAATGATTTTGTTACTTTTAATTTTCTTAATCTTTTTTTATTTTCTCGATTTCCATTTTAATAATTATTTTTTTTTTACTTTTGAAGTTTTTTTTTTTTGAAGTTTCATTCCCAATTCATGGATATATTTCGCTTTTGCTTTTATTGGTGTGATGTTTAGAGACAGAAATGTTCTCCTATGAATTACTTTGGGTACATACCACAAATTTCAGGGTGTTGTTTCATTGTAATTCTGCTTAATGAAAATATTTAATGTTTCTATGATATTTTCTTTGACCCACTCATTCTTTAAAAATTTTTTTTAGCTTCTAACTAATTTTTAATCTATGCTCTGCACTTTATTGAATGTATTTTCCCAATTTTTTAACATTTTTATTTAAAAATTTTAGTTCTAAATTCTATTCCTCTCCTCTCCCTAACAGTAAGAAAACTAATTTGATTATATATGTGCAATCATATAAAACATTTTCATACTAGTTATTGTGTACAAGAAGACTGAAGTAAAGGAAAAAATGATAGAAAGGGAAAAATATCATGCTTCATTTGTCTATATTCAATCTATATTTGTTCTCTGGAGGTAAATAGTATGCTACATCATTAGTCTTGGGAATTTTCTTGGATCATTGTATTGCTGAGAAGACCTAAATCATTCAGAGTTCTTCATGAAACAATAATGCTGTTACTGGGTACAACATTCTCATGGTTCTCTTCATTTCATTGTTCATCAGTTCATGTTCATTTTTCTTTTCTGAAACCATCCCACTTGTCATTTCTTATAGCATAATCATATTCCATTGCAACGATATACCAGCTTTTTTAGCCATTCCCCGAATGATGGACATCCCTTTGCTTTCTAGTTCTTAGTCACCACAAAACAAGATCTGCTATAAATATTTTTTGTACAAATAGGTTCTTCCCTCACCTTTTTTGATATCTTTGGGATATAGACCTTGCTGGATCAAAGGATATGCAAAAATTTATAGCTCTTTGGGAATAGTTCCAAATTGGTTTCAAGAACAGTTGCATCAGTTCACATCTCCACCAAAAGTGCAGGAGTGACCAAGTGTTCCCACATTGATTCTAACAGTCAACATTTTCATTTATTGTCATGTTAGTCAATCTGATGGGTGTCATATGGGATGTCAGAACTGTTTAAATTTGCATTTCTCTTATCAAAAATGATTTAGAGAACTTCTTTATATGACTATAGATACCTTTGAGTTCTTTGGCTGAAAACTTCCTGTTCATATCCTTTGACCATTTATCAGTTAGAAAATGACTTGTACTTTTATTTATTTGACTCAATTGAGGCCTTTTCAGAGACAGTTCTTGCAATTTCCCCTCATTTTTCTGCTTTCCTTATAATTTTGGTTGCATTGTTTTTTATGTATAAACTTTTTTTTAGAATTTTATATAATCATTATGTTTTATACTATTAATTCTCTCTATATCTTCTTTGTTCCTAAATATTTTCCTTATCCGTAAATCAGAGTGATAAACTATTTCATGCTCTCTGAACTTACTTGTGGTATCACTCTTTATGTATAAATAAATCATGTACCCATTTTGACCTTATCTTGGTATAAAGTATGAGATTTTTTTCTATACCTAATTTCTGCCATACCACTTTCAAGGTTTTGTCAAATAATTAGTTATCTTTCCAAAATCTTGGATCTTTGTTGGATCTTTGGGTTTATCTAGACTAGATCACTATGTCCACTTACTAGAATGTAATTTGTACTTAATTTATTCCACACCACTCTATTTTTTAGCCAATAAAAGATTGTTTTTGATAATTACCACCATATAGTAGTGTGAGCTCTGCTACATCTAGACCATCTTCTTTTGAATTTCCCCCAAGAGTTCCTTGACATTCTTAAGTTTTTGTTCTTCCAGATGAATTTTATGAGTTCTTTTTCTAGCTCTATAAAATATAGTTGATAGTTTGATTGATATGGCACTGAATAAATACATTGATTTAGGAAGGATTATCATTTTGTTAAATTATTGAGCCTACCCATGAACAATTAATGCTTTTTCACAGTTGTTTAGATATGACTTGATTTTTGAGGAATTATTTTATAGTTTTCATATAGTTTCTGGGTTTGTCCTGTCAGGAAGATTCCTGAGTATTTTATATTGTCAATAGTGATTTTAAATGAAATTCCTCTTTCTATCTCCTGCTGCTGGATTTTGTTGGCTATATAAATAGACAGACAGACAGACAGATAGACAGATAGACAGACAGACAGACAGACAGATAGATAGATAGATAGATAGATGGATGGATGGATGGATGGATGGATGGATGGATGGATGGAGAAACAGAGAAACAGAAAGATAGGTAGGTGGGTAGATAGATGAATGGATAGATGCTGATGATTTATGTGAGTTTGTTGTATCCTGAAAATTTTCTAAAAATGTTAATAATTTCAAGTAGCTTTTTCAAAGTTGATTCTCTATGATTTTCCAAGTATAACTTCATATGCTCTGTCAAGAGTGATAGCTATCTCCCCTCATCACCTATTTTAATTCCTTCCATTTCTTTTTTTCTCATATTGATATAGTTAACATTTGTAGTTTAACAAATAGTTTAAATAATAGAGGTGAGAATGGATATCTTTGCTTCACCCCTGATTTTATTGGGAAGAATTCCAGTTTATTTCCATTACAGATAATACTTGCTAATGGTTTTAGATAAATATTACTCATGATTTTTATGTAAGCTCCATTTATTCCTGTGCTCTATACTGTTCTTTAAAGCTATGGGTACTGTATTTCGTCAAAGGCTTTTTCTGCATCTATTGAGATAATCATATGATTTCTGTTGGTTTTGTTATTGATATGATCATCTATGCTGATAATGTTGTAATATTGAATCTCACCTGGTCATATTGTATGATCCTTATCATGTACTGTTATAATGTTTTTGCCTTATTTTATTTTATTAATATTTGGATTCATTTATTTATTTCTGTATTCAATATTTTCAATATTCATTTCCAAAACATTTTGAGTTCCAAAATTTCTCCTTATCTTTCCCCTCCAACCCCAAGGTGGCATGCATTTCAATTTCCCCTTCATCCAATCTGCCCTCCATTTTATCACCCCCTCCACCTCTTATCCCCTTCCTGTTTACTTTCTTGAGGGCAAGATAGATTTCTACACTCCATTGACTGTACATCTTATTTCCCAGTTGCATGTAAAAATATTTTTTGACATTTATTTTTAAAATGTTGAGTTCCAAATTCTCTCCCTTCTTCCCTGCCAACTAACCCATATTGAGAAGGCAGGCAATTGAATATATGTTATACAGGTATAGTTATGCCAAACACCTCCATAATAGCCATATTGTGAAAGACTTAACTGTATTTCCTTCCATCCTATCCCACCCACCCAATTATTCTGTTTTCTTCTTTGACCCTGTTCCTTTTCTGAAGTGTTTGCTTCTTACTACCCCCCTCCACCAATCTGCCCTCCATTCTATCATTTCCCCTTAACCCCTTTCTCCCTACTTTCCCACAGGGTAAGATATACAATTCATTCTATATTATTCCTTCCTAAGCCAAATCTGAAGTGAGTAAGGTTCACTCATTCCTTCTCACCTCCCCCCTCTTCCCTTCCATTGTAAAACCCTTTTTCTGCCTCTTTTATGTGAGATAATTTACCCTATCCTATCACTCCCTTTCTCTTTCTTCCAAAATATTCCTTCTTTCACTCCCTACTTTTATTTTTAGATATCATCCTTTCATATTCAACTCACCTTGCACCATCTATCTATCTATCTATCTATCTATCTATCTATCTATCTATCTATCTATCTTTTTCTCCAACTACACTAATACTGACAAAGGTCTCAGGAGTTGCAAATATCAAAGTTTAACTTTAATAAGTCTCTTATGATTTCTCTTTCCTGTTAACCTTTTTATTCTTATTCTGATTCTTGTATTTCAATGTCAGATTTTCTATTCTGCTCTGGTCTTTTCATTAAGAATTCTTGAAAGACCTCTATTTCATTTAATACCCATTTTTCCTCCAGAAGATTATAGTCAGTTTTGCTGGGTAGATGATTCTTGGTTTTAATCCTAGCTCCTCTGACATCTGGAATATCATATTCCAAGCCCTTTGATTCCTTAAGCTAGAAACTGTGAGATCTTGTGCTAACCTGATTGCATTTCCACAATAATTAAATTGTTTCCTTCTGACCGATTGCAATATTTTCTCCTTGACCTGGGCACTATGAAATTTGGCTAGAATGTTGCTAGTTTTCTTTCTATCATCTCTTTTCAGAGGTGATTGGTGGATTCATTCAATTTCTATTTTACCCTCTGATTCTAGAATATGGGGGCAGCTTTCCTGGATAATTTCTTAAAAGATGATTCCCAAACTCTATTTTTCATCATGGCTTTCAGGTAGTCCAATATTGTTTAAATTATCTCTCCCTTAATCTATTTTCCAGATCAATGTTTTTTCCAGTGAGATATTTCACATTGTCTTCTATTTTTTTTTTCATTCTTTTGGTTCCGTTTTATAATTTTCTGGTTTCTCATAAAGTGATTAGCTTTCATTCGCTCTATTCTTATTTTGAAGGAATTATATTCTTCAGTGAGCTTTTGGATCTCTTTTTCCATTAAGCCAATTCTGCTGTTTAAGGCATTCTTCTCCTCATTGGCTTTTTGGACTTATTTTGCCATTTGGGTTAGTCTATTTTAAGTTATTATTTTCTTAAGTATTTTGGAGGGTGTCCTTTAGCAAGCTGTTGACATGATTTTCATGATTTTCTTGCATCACTTTCATTTCTCTTCTCAATTTTTCCTTTAATTCTCTTCCTTGATTTTCAAAATCCTTTTTGAATTCCTCCATGGTCTTCAACCAATTCATATTCCTATTGGAGGCTTTTGATGTAGGAGTTGTGACTTTGCTGTCTTCCTCTGGTTATATGCCCAGATCTTCCTTGTCATCAAAGTAAGATTCTGTAGTCATAGTTGTTTTACAATGTTTACTATTCTTCCAGCCAAACAATTGACTTTTTAAGTCTTTGTCAAGGTAGAACTCTGCTTTCAGTAGGGGTGAGTGTGCTGGGGGTGGATCTGGGTATACTATCCCAGGCTTCAGTGATTTTGGATCAGCTGCTCTATCCCCCACCATATGTGAGCAGAGAGCTCTAGAAGCAGCCTCTGCTACTGCTGCTGCTACTGCTTCTACACTAATATCCCTACCACCCTGAGGCCGGGGCTAGACCTGACCAGACTGGCATTCCTCTTTCACCCAGGTTCAACAGAGTTTTCCCACTGACGTTTTTTGGTGTTTGTGCATTGACAAGTCTAAAAACTGACACAGCTGCCAATGATTCAGTCCCCTGAGCTGGCCAATTGAGACTGGTGTGGACCATGCCAGACTGTGCTTTGTTTCCTATTGTCTGGCATAGACCATTTCTCTCAAATTTCCAGGTTGCCTTAGGCTGAGGATTTGTTTCACTCTGTCATTTTGTGGGTTCTGCAGCTATAGAATTTTTTCAGTCATTTTTATAGGTATTTACAGGGCTTTAGGGGAGAGCTTAGGGAAGTTCCTGCTTTTACTCTGTCATCTTGACTCTGTCCCTCTGCTTTATTATTTTTTAATTATTTGCATCAATATTTCTTAGTGAAATTGGTCTATAATTTACATACTCTGTTTTGGGTCTTCCTTGTTTGGGTATCTGCATCAATTTGGTCGAATTCTTTCTTCATCTCTTTTTTCCCCAAATACTTGATATAGCATTTGAATGAATTATTTTTAAATGTTTGGTAAAATTTACTTGTGAATCTATCTGGTCCTAGGGATTTTTCTTAAGAAGTTGGTAGTGATTAGTTGATTCTTTCAATTTTTATTTTTCACAGTGGTTCTAATATATTGGGGCCCATTTTCTGTGATTGTTTCTTGAAAGATGTTGCCTAGGCTTTTTTTTTTAATTGTGGTTTTCAGGTAATCTAATAATTCTTATATTGTCTCTCCTCATCTATTTCCTTGGTCAATTATTTTTCCAATGGAAAATTTTATATTTTCTCCCATTTTTTAAATTTTGTTTTATTGTATCTTAATGTCTCATAGAGTCATTAATTTCCAGTTGTTCAATCATAATTTTAAGGAATTATTTCCTTCAGTGGGTTTTGGATTTCCTTTTCCATTTAGCCAATTCTGTTTTTTTAGAAAGTTATTTTCCTCTGTAAATTTTGATATTATCTTTCCCCATACTCTTGACTCTTATTTCATGATGCTTTTATGATCCAATATTCTCATTTATTTCACCAATTTTTCTTCTACTTCTCTAATTCTTTTAAAATCCTTTTTAAAGCTCTGGCAGGAATTATTTTTGCAACTGAGAGCAAATTATATTTTACTTTGACGCTTCAGATATAGCCATTTTGAAACTATTGCCCTCTTGTAAGTTTATTATTTGATCCTCCCTCTCAGTGTAATAACCTTCTCTAGTCATTTAAAAAAAAAGAGTTGCTCATTTTTTTTTCTGCCTTTTTGCTTGACTTGGTTTTTTATGAGATAGTTGGGCATAGGTCCTGCACTTCCACTGGACTTCAGGGCTTAGCTGCTTGCTTTCTCTAGAGGGTAGGCTCCCCTTCTGGCTTTTACTGGGAGGGACTTGGGGGGGATTTCTGTTGGCCTCTCCTGGGTACATGTGTTAGCTACTGGCTAGTATAATGGTGGAGTATTTCTGCTGGGTTGCTATGGTAACTAATTCTTTTTGGTGGCTGGCCCTGGAGGAGTAATTGCTTTTCTGATCTTCCAGAAGGGTAAGGTCCTGCTTCTGAATTGCTTTGGAAACAGAGTCTCTCTGCCGATAGACTTCTGGGTTGGGACTTTTCTATTGGTCAGCAATGGGTCAAGGCCTGATTGGTAGCTTGTGCTGGGCTGAGGTAACTGGAGTGGGGTTTTGCTGCTCTGCCCAGACTACTGACATCTAGGGGAATGCTGTTTTGCAGGATGTTGGGGCCTTACTGGTGGATTGCCCCAAGCTTGGAGCTTTGCTTCAGGTCCCCTGCTATTGGACCTTGCTAACCCCTCCTCAACCTCAGTGAGACTGATCCTTCCTGCAATGTTTGCAGTGCTTCTAGGTCAATGCTAAGCTGGTTATCTATTTGTTTGGAGGAGAATTTTGGAAGACCTCCAAAGAGGGTTCTTTCCTCACTCTTCCATCTTGGTACCAGAAGTTTAAATGTAATATTTATGGTATTATGGTGCTTTTATGATGCTGAAAAAAGTGTTTTTAATATTCCTACTTTTCTGCATTTTGTTGTGAGGTGTTTGTGCCCTATTTCATGGTCAGTATTTGAGAAAATGCCATGTAGAACTGAGAAAAATATATATATATATGTACACTCACTTCTAGTCTCATTCAGTTTTCTCTAGAGATCTATCAATCATATCTAAAGTTCTAAGATTCTATTCATTTTCTTGATTTTTTTCTTATTTATTTTTGGTTAGATTTATCTGAGAGGGCAAAGTTGAAGTCCCCCACTATTTCATCCTGTAAGTCATGTAGATTTTCCTTTCAGAATTTGAATACTATGCCATTTGGTGCATATAGGATTAGGATTGATATTACTTCATTTTCTAAGGTTCCTTTTAGCAAGATGTAGTTTCCCTTTTTATCTCTTTTTATTGGATCTATTTTTGCATTTACTTTATCTGAGATCATGAGTGCTACTCTTGCCTTTTTAAATTCATCTGTAGCATAATAGATTTTAATCTAGCACCTTATTTGCAGAGTTATGAATACTAACTGTGCATTTCTTTCCATCCTATTTTTTTTTGTTTATACTTCTGTATCACTTGCTATCCTGTTCCTCCTCTAAAATCAGCTTTGTTTCTGAACTTTTATCCATCCTCTCTTCTATCAGCTCCCCTTTTCTTATTCCCTTCCCTTCCTACTTCCCTCTCAGGTAAGATGGATTTCTATTACAAATTGAGTGTGTGCATATACATATGATTATGCACATATACATATATATACATATACAAACATACACATATATACACATATCCATATATACACACATATATCTTACCCAAGAGGGAAGTAAGAGGGGAAAGCAATAAGAAAAAGGGGGTTGAGATATATCTCTATCTATCTATCTATCTATCTACATCTCTATATAGATAGATATAGATATATACATGCACATATGCATATATATACATATTTGTGTATATATGTATATATTTATATATAATATTTGTACATATATATTTATAACACATATTTGTATATATATGTGTGTGTGTGTGTGCGTGTGTGATTGTATATCTGTATTATCTCTTTGAACTCATTTAGATGTGAGTTTCAAGCATTGCTCATCCTCTCTCCACCTTTCCCACAACTACTATAAAAGCTCTTCCTTGTGTGCCTCTTTTACATGCAATAATTTCCCTTTTTCCATTCCTCTCCCTTCACAAAGGTCCTCCCTCTTTCTTACTGATTCATTTGTTTTACATCATCCCAATATGATCCACTCTGTAGTAGACCTTCTGCATAGACTCCTTCTAACAGGCCCAATAACGATACTTTTTTTGGAAATGATGTGTCATATTCTCATATAGAAAGGTAAATTTTTCAACTTAATTGAATCCCTTATAATTTCTCTTCCGTTTATCTTTTCATTCTTCTTTTGAATCTTCTATTTGAAAGTCAATCTTTCTATTCACCTCTGGTCTTTTCATTGGGAATGATTGAGATTTCTCTATTTAATTAAATATCGCTTTCTTTTTCCTGAAAGACTATACTCAGCTTCTCGGAATAGGTTATTCTTGGATGCAAGTCCAGGTATTTTGCCTTCTAGAATATTATATTCCAAGTCCTCAGCTCCTTTAAGGTGGCCGATGCAAAATGTTGTTTGATTCCAGGTGTGACTCCATGATATTTGAATCGTTGTTTTCTCACTGCTTTATATATTTTTTTCTTTGAACTTGTAGCTCTGAAATTTGACTCTATTATTGCTGGGAGTTTTAATTTTAAAGTCTCTTTCAAGTGGTGATTGGTGGGCTCTTTCAATTTTTATTTTACCTTTTGGTTGTAGAGTATTGGAACAGTTTTCCTTGATAATATTTATATATGATATTTAGGCTATATTAGGATCATGGCTTTCATAGTCTAGTGATTCTTAATTTATCCATCAGTAATCTGTTTTCTAGCTCAGTTTTTTTTTCTAATGAGATGCTGTACGTTTTCTTCTACTTTTCATTCTTTTGACTTTTTTTAAATGTCAAATAAAGTCATTAGCTTCGACTTGACCCGTTATATTTTTCATGGAATTATTTTCTTAAGATAGTTTTTGTACCTCTTCTTCCATTTGCCCAACTTGACATAAAAATGAGTTATTTTAATCAGTGAAGTTTTGTGTGTTTTATCCCTTTTGATCAATAATGTTTTTTAAGATGTTAGTTTCTTTAGAATTTTGTTTGCTTTTTTTACTAATCTGCTAATTTTCTCTTCATAATTTGCTTGCATTTTTCTCATTTCTTTACCTAATTTTTCCTCTATTATTCTTATTTTTTTTGCATTCCTAGGATTTCTTGTGCTTGTGCTTAATTCACATTGTTTTGTCTTTGATGCTTTGTTTTTAGTTATTAAAAATTTTAATTAACATGAACAGAATTTTTTTCTCTCTTCTAATTTCATTGTCATACCAGAAAGAATAGATATGTTTCTTAAAGCATTTCATTTGGCCTTTGTATTCTGTTTATTATAAGCATCTGTGGCAATTAAAAATAGTTTTATGTTTGCTATTGCATAAGAATAGCAACGAAATAAGAAATATGACAATAGGTAAAGAAGGCATCTCTGTTTAAGACTGTTTATATTTTGATTATTTCATTATTTCTTTGTCCAAAAAGACAATTTACGCTCTGCGTTATAATAATTGTACCTTCTAACTTACATAATTGTTGGAAAGGTAATTTTTAAAAAAAATATGTAAAACATGTTTTAAACCATAACACTTTCATATAAGTAGGACCTTATATTAATATAGGCATTTAATAAACTTCTTACCTCATATGCAGAAGTACCCCTTAGCAGAACATATACAATTACCCATAAAAGGTCACTAAGTGTAAAATTAGTTTTGCCCCAAAACTTGTTAATTCTCTTGGCTTTCCTGATTATTTTTAACAATTTCATTCTTTCTCTGTCATCTATGCCCATAGACTTAGGCTTTTGTTAAGCCTCTTTTACCTCACCTCCCTGATTCTTCTCCAAATCATATCAATTCTCTTTTTCTCATTTTTTCTCTTCTATCTTTTCTTTTCCACTGTTTCCATTCAGACCATTCAGACTGTTGTTACCATATACTTTGACTTGAATAAAAGTTGTTTCATTATTTTAACTTGTTTCCTCACTGTCAGCCTCTCTATCTTCACACACACACACACACACACACTCACATAGACTAACAATTATTCATTACATGTGTGTATAGACATATATACATATATATGTCTATATATACATATATATTTATATGTTTTACATATAAATGTTGTATCACATATGTGTATGCATACACATTCTATACACTACTGTTATATTAATTTTCCAATAACTATATGTCATCCTAATGGTTATTGTACGTAGGACTTTTCTATGCCCTTCAAATGTTGTACAAATTCTTCTGATCCTCCACAATATGTCTTAAAAACGCCATTTAAATTTCATCTCTTTTTATTTCCTTAATCTTCTTCTATGGTCCAAACAAATTGACTTCTCATCATAGGCAAATATCTCATTTAAACTAATGGACATCCACTCATGCTATTCTCTCTACTTGAAATTCACACACATATTTCTCCCCTAGGAATTCCTTCCCATTACTCAAGACCTAATCCAAATGCCTTATCTTTAATACATCCTTATTTTTGCCCCAATAAAAGAAAATCTCCCTCTTCTGAAATCTTATGGTGTTAAGTGCCACGCTTCTAGCATTTATAGAGTATGCTGCTTTGCACTCTTTCATGTATAAGTGTTATTTCAGAGATCTTGAGAGCAGCAACTGTGTCTTATGTGTCTTTCTATCCATTTGCAAATGTTAATGGCTTCATAAAAGATCAAAACAACAGCAAAACAAAGTCGATAAATCTGAGCCCCATTAAACCACAGAACATTTTGTTCATTCTCTTGAATTGAACATGTTTTCATTTGGCAGTTACCTTGTGTCTGATATTATACTACAATTTACAGAGGCCACAAAAGAGATCACTGTTTTATTATGAGGCAAAAATCACAGAATTTCAGAGTTGGATGGAATTTTTGTTATTGTTTAACCTAATCCGAACCAGATAAAGAATTAGTGCTACCACACATCTGACACATTGGCATGTAGACTTCATTCAAAGACCCCCAGCGAGGGGCGGCTCACTACCTCCTGATGTCCATTCAACTACTGTTTTATAGCCCTGTGTTAAGATATTTTTAACAGGAATAATAATCGTATTTTCATATATTGCTTTGTTTGCAAAGTACTTAACATGTTTTCTCCTTTGATGCTCCTAAGTCAATTTGACAAATGAGAAAACAGGCTCCATGAAACTAGAAGACTCACTCATAATTGCACAACTAGTTTCTATGACTGAATTTCAGTTAACCTAACTTCAAGATGAGCTTAAAGAAAGCCTGAGTTTCCCTATGTCCAACATGATACAATGTTTCTTGCCCTTCCTATGGGGCCAAGAAGAAAAAAAATACCTCTTCCAAGTTATATCCCTTTAAATTTTTTAATACAGATATCTTGTCTCTTCAAATCTTTTATTTTTAAGACTGTCACATTTGACACAATTAGAGAAAAAATCCAGCTTGTGAGCAAGTTCCAAAATGTGTAGTAGATAATACACATCAAGTATCTGAATGAGGAGCCATATGGCATGGAAATGAGTGAGCTCCTCCAGAACATCATAGTGAAGGATGTTTAGACAGAGTATGAGGACTGAAAAGAAATAAGTGGCACAAACCTTGTTATGTTGTGCAATCTTTTGTAAAATGGCTTAAAAGAACTGGCCTTTGCATGTTATCAATCCCTTTTGTCATTGTTCTTGCCAATGTACATTTAGAACTATTTTCACGATGTACAACTAATTTGAGGCATGTGTATGTCTGTCCTTCATTGCCAAAGAAGACCATGCCATCAGAAAAATAATAATATAACTTGCATTTGCCTTTGTTTTGAGTGAGAGAGGGCTGTGCAGGTCATCAGCCTTATTTCTCCAGAGCCATCTGAATCCAGTGACCAGATATTCATCAGGATTACTGGAGATGACCCAGGGTGAGGCAATTGGGGTTAAGTGACTTGCTCGAGGTCACAAAGTTAGTGTCAAGTGTCTGAGGGGAGATTTGAACTCAGGTCCTTCTGACTCCTGCACTGGTACTCTATCTACTGCACCACCTAGCTGCCCCAATATGAGGTACATGGTAATTATGTCAACAGGTTAAAGACTTTTGATTTTATTGGTGTAATAATTACTTTCTCCAACTCAGATCTCCAATGTATATAATTTATAGGCTTTTAGAGTTGCTGGAGATTTGTCAAGGTTTTACATAGTTAAAAGTGACAAAGCTGGGATTTTAATCCAGGTTTTCCTGACTTCAAGTTCAGTACTCTATTAACTGCACTATGTGAAAATTAATTACAAAATATAAGGCCAAAAGCATGCTCATCAACCACAATACATTGATTGAAATAGAAACTAAAGAAGGTTGTCACATGAACTCTGATTGGCTTCTTAACAGAAAGATTCACTTACTTTTTCAAGCTAAGCATTTTTCCCCTGAAGAATCTGACCCCATCATTCAACTGCATGTTAACAGCCATCTGCTTAGGCTGTGACCTATTTTCTTTATCAAGTTCTCAGTTGAAATGAAAATCAACTTAAAATTTTATTTAAAGGGATGCGAAAAAGCTAAATATGGGGTTGCAGCTGGTTTGGGCTTACCAATGAAATTCTGTGGCCTGGTATAATTGCATGCTATTTGTGTAATATTTATAAAGTAGGAGAAACAATTAACTCATATTCTTGGACCCACCAAAGAAAGCTGTGTACCAAACCACTTTAATGAATTGAAGTGGGATTTGGAAGAAAGCTTAGAAGTCATCCATTTCAATCCCTTCCTAAAGTAGGACTCTCCTCAACATACATTTCTTTCCAAAATTTAAATATATTACAAAGCAATAGTTAATTTTTTCTTATCAAAGGCATGTAGACATATTTATAAAATGATAGATATATAGACAGACAGATACATGGATAGATATAAAAAGACTAGGACAGCCAACACATAATTTCAAAAAATATAAAAGGGTAATACATGATAAACTGGTTGAGATGATTTTAATAAAAACATAATTAATCCTATTTGGGTAAAACAGATGGACTAATAAATATTTTAAGATTAAAAAAATGGATTTGTGGATGGATTGATGGGTTTAGAATGAGAGAGATATGAATCAATTCCACTTCTGATGCTTACTTACCCTCTGAGCCTTGATCAGTGAAACTGATACCTCCTTTGTTTGAAAACCCAGAAGTTTATTAAGGCATATTAAAAGTAATTTAGCTACACCATAACACTGATTAACATTATGAGATTATTTTGATTTTACTGTAAAATATACTAAATCTCTGTCACTTTATTTTGCATGAATCACTACTTGTGTGTGCTGCCACTTCATTTTTAGCAACTCGTGCTTATGTTTATTTTCTATTAAATATTTACATATCAACACACACATATATGCATATACATATATATATGTGTGTGTCTGTGCACACGTATATGCAGGCATATACTTGTGTACATATGTGTGTATTTTCACTTTTTTTTGGAACTCATGCTCATTATATTAAAGAATGCCTGGAACTGAAGGATGGAAGAAGTGTTTCACTGAGAGAAAAGAATGAGAGACTCAGTATTGCATTACATAAATGTTCCATATTGGATTTAAACAAAACATGAAGAGAAATTTTACTAGATAAATATGTCTTGAAGGGGACTTGTGTCATTTACAAAAACCAGAAAAATCTGTATCATTAAATCACTGCTGATGTATGAGAATAAGCTAAAACAAATGGTTTATTCAAAATAAGGGTAAAAGCAGCATGAATTGGGTTAAATTAATCAAATAATTATTAAATAGAAACTTTGTACAATATATTGGACTTGCTGTTGATGGAAATCTGAAAATTTTTAAATCATAAACCTTTTTATACGTGGAAATTATAGTACAATAGAAAAATCTAAAACATTAATGAATCTTCCTATTTATATCAATTAATACATGGCTTCAAATAACCCAAGCAAACTCTTGCACATCATTTTTGTTATCTGTAAAAAGTGGAGTTTGAACAAGATAATCTAACTTCATAATGTCATAAAACGTGTGTATGAGAAGTCCAAGTAAATTTCTCTCTGATGTTGTGAAGAAGGAAAATTTTGCCCCAAAGTAATGAATATAATGTGGTGGAGTGATCCATGTAGGAAAATAATGAATATGTTCAATCATATCCTAGGACAGCTTTATCCTACCTTATTTAGGGAATTTCTTCACCCTACATTTGTGTCTTGCCACTTATCAATAGGTCAGGGATGAATAATGTTCCTACAAAAGAAGAGAAAAGTACATTGTAAGATAAGACTTAGGAGAACCAGTGGAGCAAAATATCATGGGACTTAAGGAAAGGCAGCATCTTAAAATTAAAATGTGGTCAATACTTCCAAATGTTTCATAGTTGTCAGGTACAACAAGGACTAAGAAAACATAATCAGAATTAGTGGTTGTTGATTGATGATAATTTAATTATCAAATACTGAATTCGTGGAATCAAGATTTTAAGAGTTTGAAGTGATTGAGTAGATATTAGGTGTGTGTGTGTGTGTGTATTTTTCTTCCTCACAAATTTTTATATAACCAGGACTTTCTCACTCTATGGGGTCTCATTTCCCTATTTTAGAATGAGAGTTTTGGACTATTTGACTTCTGAAACATCTCCTAGATAATGATTAGGTTAAATGATGAATAACTCAGAAATTCTGATATCAAGTTTATGGCTTTTCCATTATACCATGTTGCCTCTCAGTAACTATTATGATAAGTGATTAGACAAGTACCTACAAGGTACTTGAGAAAGTCATACTTTCTCACAATGAGAATCAAAGAAGAAATCTGAAGAAAGTCAGCATTTGAGACAGACCTTGAAGGACAGTTGTGTTTCAATAGACAGAAAATAGGATGAGAATCATGTTCTCGACAAAAGGAAATAGCAAGTAGTCTAGTCTAGTAAAAGCTTGAGTAGGTAAAGGGGATTAAAAGGGACAGAATAGGGATAAAGACTTAACCTATTATTTCACTGATATAGAGAACTCCCAGATGAGAAAACTCCCTCTACCATCATAGATCTCTACCTTCTCTTCAACTAATATTCTTAGAAATACTTGCCTAAAACTCTGTGAGATTGTGACCTGCTCAGTTTTACACAAACACTGTTCTCAGTTTTAAGGCTAGCTAACTGTAACCTTAGGATAGTGATAGAAGATTAAACTTAGTAAGAGTGATAGTATTGTATTCCTAAATGCTAGACTTAGAAGTTGAGATGTTATTTGGTAAGTAGTGGGAAATACCAAGGTTATTACAGCTGTGTTTTAGAGATATTAATCTGATGACATTATTTTTATGTAATTAAGTGAATGGGACCTCCTTAGTGGGAAGTGATTTCCTCTCCTGTCTCTAACTCCATAAATTTCACCATTATACTTCAACTGTCTTCCCACCATGAAATTTTCTACCATCTTATCCTAGATTATTACTGTATTTCCTCCTTTTCCCATCATTGAGTTCTTCCTCAAACCTCAACTTTGAGAATCTAGGAAAATTGTTCTTTATTACTCTCCTGGTACTATTTCTCACCCTCCAGAATTCACCACTATGACCCACCTGTCTCATTACCATGGAATTTCCATTAGTACCCACAACTTTCTCATGGTTGAATAACCCCTTCACCTATGACTCTCTTCTTGCATTGGTAAATTCCTCCTGAAATCTCTATCTTGAGGAAGGTCCCAGGTGAGCCATCCTTCATTTATTTATTGGCTCTGCTTCTGACTCTCTGGACTTTGCCTTGATCCCCCTCCTATTATCTTTTTAGTTCCTTTTAGCTTGTTATCTTCATTCATAACAATGTAAGCACCTTAAGAGGGGAGATGGAAGCTGACTTTCTTTGTGCTTGTATTTTAATTCCCAGCCTTTATCACAGTTTCAAATATATAGTAAGTGCTTAATAAATACATAGTGACTGCCTGAGAGACTGAGGTGCCACAGTGGAAGAGTATTGTCTCTTGATTCAGAAGATCTGGGTTCAGGTTCTAACTTGTAACTTATCACCTGTGTGACCTTGAGCAAGTCATTTAAATTCCTTGAACCTCAACTTTATTGTCTATAAAATTGTGGAGTTGGACCAGCCAGCCTCTAAGGAACCTTCTAGCTTTAGATCTATAAGAGTATTAATAGCAGTTGTTTGTGTGTTGGCAGTGAGGGTGATGTTAGGAGGGAGACATTATGATCACGAATAACTATGCTAAGGATAGATTGTTAAAACTTCAAAGGAAAGAAATGCTAATATCTGCCCATCCCTCCACTGTCCCATATCAGGTTTGAATTTTTAATGTTATCAAGATATGCTCTCTCTTGAACACCAACAATGAAGCAAAATACTTTATGACTTTGACCCTGACTACAGTAGCAGAATGTTGTGTGATGGAAAGACTACAGAGAGTCAGGAGTCCTGTGTTCTACTTGTAGCTTGGGAATGAGCTAGTTATCCATCCTTTCTATCAAGCTTTATTATCAATTTAAAGACAGTGGCTAAAACTGTCTTTCATATTTAATAGCCCAGCTATATCAAATCTAAGAACAAAACACTGCTCTTAGTCTAGCACAAAAAGATCATATCTGCAAAATACAGATGATGATAGCACCTAATTCCCAAGGTTATTTTCAAAATGAAATGAAATAATATCCGTAAAATGTTTTGTAAACCTTAAGGTGCTATATAAATTCTAGCCATTTTTTTATTATTGACTCAATTTCTTCATCAATAAAATAGAATTCATAATAGATATTTTGCTTGTTTTACAAGGTTGCTGAGAGGACTAAATAAAGTATTACAAATAAAGTTCTCTATAAACTGGATAACCCTCCACAGATGTGAGATGCTAATAACAATATAGCTGACTTAATGACTCTTGGATAGGTGAGATAGTCTGTCCCTCATTATGTTTACATGCCAATAAGCTGTTTCTGGGCCATCTCCAGTTGTCCTGGTGAGTATCAGGCCACTGGACCAAGATGACTCAGGAGAAGAAAGTGAGGTAGGTGACCTTGCATAACCTCACTCAAATCAAAGTCAACTGCAAGTCATGTCATCATCTTGATGTCATGGTTCTCGTAGAGAACAAAGGACAAACATAATAACAAAAACCTACCAATAGGATATGCTCATTATATGTTTGTGAAATTGAACTTCTAGTTTTGAAAATCTTATCCATGAGGACTTATGATGAGACTTAGAATGGAGTAGTTAGTGTAGACAATTCAGTCATGATGAAAACCAAAACCATAACAACGCTTTTCATTTGTTTACTGCTTTAGTCAAAATGTACCTCACAATCACTTTAATCCCTATAAACATTTATAAATGTAAAGGGGAAGTAGGAGTAGGCATAGTAGTAGTGCAAAGCCTTAAAGAGATCAAGTGACATACCCAAGATAACACAGTGTGACAGAGGTCAAGTCTTGTGCCTCTGAATCTAAGTGCATTCCTCTACAGCACTCTGTCTCTCTAATCATTCATCTTGATGTGTTTTTTTTTTCTGATCCTTGAGGTGAAGAAGACTTAAAAGGAACTTAATATGTTAGAAGCAGTCCAGAAAAGCTTATTGTGTGTATCTCAATGTATAGTCTTCCATAATTCATATAGTATATGCTTATTATTCTTTTATATGCCAAGAGGCATTCAATTGACTTGAAATCACAGCAATAGCTATATTAGTCCCAATTCATATGGTAAAAAACATAATCAATTGCTCAAGCCCTTTCTTTCAAATCCAAATTATATTTATAGTATTCTTAATGAACCTCTGGATAATGGAATACTGAAGCTAGTGGAAAGCAAAATACTAATTGATAAATACCACTAAGTATTTGGGATTAATAAGAATATTAATTGGAATTAATTGACTGATCACAAATGCTGTCATCCCCAGTGCTTACCACACTTCCATAGAATTTTTTTTTTATTTTTTACTTTAACCTGGAATGGGTAAGTAAAATGATATGTTAAATTAGCATAAAATTTATGGTTATTTAACAATATATTTTCATGGGCTCCTCACTGCAAGAATAATGGGTTCTATTTGGATCAGAACATTAATTAAAGAAGTTATTCAATAAATTACAGTTGATATTTACAGCACAAATGACATATTCTATTTTATCCTTACCAGTGTATTCATTGCAACATAACCTATTGTGAAATATTTTAATACAAAATTTCAATTAGTGTGTTTTCCTAATTCTGTCTATGGTCTAACAAAACTGTTACAAATGATGGGCAAATTTGGAGCCCAAAATTGCATTACATTTTGTTTTATATGCTAGCCAGAACATTAAAAAACATTTTTTTGGAAGACATATTCCTATGAAATTTGATGGATAACTGCTGGATTTGATGTCAGGAAGACTGACATTCAAATTCCTCCTCTAACATTTACTGTGTGATCATGAGCAAGTCGTTTAACATCACCAAGCTTCATTCAGCTTTCTAAGAGAGTTAGATTGCAATCTGCATGGGTGGGAGAAGTTTCCATTTCCAAAAAATCACATGTCTTTGACATAGGGTTCATGTACTTAACTCTAATTAGTTTGGATTTTAATGGCAGAAATAGGTAGGTAAGAATGAAAACTCAAAATAATTTCGGCCAAATGTTACCCTTTGCCACACGTACACACACATGCACACACACACAATCATGCCCTAAAATAAATTACTGTTTCTAGTGTACATTTTTTTAAAAAAGCTGCTCTAAGATCATGTATTGATTTAAGACCTGTGATTACTAAAGTATCCTTCTCCTGCAGCTTTTATTCTGAATAGCCAATTTTATGCTATTACACTTGACAACATTTGCAGCAAGAAAATAGGTCAAAACTCAAAAAAATAATCTGTCACGTGAGAAAATTGAAGGAAAATCACAGCGGCACTCATACAAATATATACTATTTAGGAAGCAAATGGTGACAGAAGAAACAAGTTCCTTGTTCTGGGTTGTCATTATTTGTGCCCCATTTATGCTCCCATCATTTATTGTGTCAAATGCTACCACTAGTAAAGTTACAATGTGGATCCATAAGATTGCCTGAAAAGTGTAGTGAAGATTCCTGCTTAACAAATTATTTCAGCTTCAACTATGTGTAGAACCCTGCTCCAGATTTTCTAGAGGGAAACAGAGAAATAGAAAATCTGTATCCTTTTTCTCTCAATTAGTCATCAGCTATAATTAAATTATTTCTACATTCAAGTCACTATACTAGACCTTTTGGCAGATGCAAAGTCTTAAGAGGTATAGGAGAAAAATCTGTTCTTGTCAGGGAAACAATACATAAATGTATGAGAAGTTAAGTGAGATTTTAGTCCAACAATGTAAGAAATGTAAGTCCATGCATAGAAGCATTTTTCACACGGATCTCCTTCTCCTAACTCCTCAGTTCACTAGTATTACAGTTCAAATACTCATCACCTCTTGTACAGATGATTTCAATGACCTCACAATTCACCTCCCTACCTCAAGTCTCTTCGCTAATCAATCTTCTACAGAGCTGCCAGTGTAAGAGTTTAAGTCTGATTATGTTACTCCTCTTGTCAATAAACTTCAGAGTGGTTACCTATTACCTATAGGCATCAATATAAACACTTATTTGACATTGAAAATCTTTTACAACTTCTTTCTATCCTTTTTTTTCAAAATCATTATGTCCTTTCATGTATATGTATGTATACACACATACACACATGTACACATTATATACATATATACACATATATACATATACACACATAAATACATGTGTATATATAAGACTGTATCTGTATACACACGTATATATACACACCATATATGTGTATATATATATATAATTTGTTTATATCTATATTCATCTCTCCATCTGTCTATTTTCTCTTGACAGATGAAAATTTCCCCTAGTACAAAGATTGTTCCAGTTCCATCATTGTATACCCAGTGCCTAGTACAGTACCTGAAACATAGTAGGTGCTTCAAATTGCTTGTTGATGGAGAGATTAATTATCAAACTACCAAATGCTTGGTGCAAACAATGCATGATGTAAGTTTAAAGAAAAGAGAAATCATCATGAGATATTGTTTAAGTGATAGATACAAAATGAATATTTTTGAAGAATATAGCATAAATTAATATGAAATCTCTTGTTTTCTACTTTGTATCTCATTTGGTCCTCATGACAACCATTAGAGGTAGGTTTTATCATCCTCACTTTGCAGATGAGTAAAATGAAACAAAAGAGTTTAAGTGACTTGCCCAGGGTCACATGATAAATGTCAGAAGTCAGATTTGAATCCAATTCTTCTTGACCACAGGTTCTGCACTCCATACACTGTTTCACCTAGTCATATTTTTAAAATGATCTTTTAAAATGAGATATTTTAACTAGATTACTACAAAGTTCCCTTTCAGCTCTAGATCAATGAGTACAAGAAACAAATTAGAAGTGTTGTTTGATGTGGGATATCCTAGAAATGACCACTGTTATCCTAGAGTCTGAAAGAAGGGAAAGAAAACAAAGTTACTCATGGGGAAAAACAAAACACAATACCTGAAAATCACGAGTCAGGAACTATTTAGTAATGAATTTTTTAAAAAAATATGGACCACAGCATTTTTGAAGGCATTTTATTTGAGTACAGGGTGGTAATTTAGGTGTATAATGACTGCACAGTTCTTTAAACAAGAGATTAAATTGTCTTTGACATATTCACAATTTGAACTACTTTTTATCCCTGGTTTCCATTTTCCTCAAGTCCTCATTCCACCACTCTTTATGGAATTTGAACCTTAAAAATAACTTTAATAGCTTCTCTCTAATGTTCTTAAATAACATCAGGTTACTCTTTGGCTCTTGTCTATGGGATAGATTTATAAACACGCACACACACACGCACACACACACAATTATGCTTATTCCTCCAATTAAAGACCAAAATTCTCTAATGATGGGTCATGAGGCTTAGGCTATTATGCCTGCTTTAATCTCTCATATGGCTCCCATTGTGCATGCCTTCATGCCAAAACAATGGAGTAAATATTTATTAAATCCCTACCATGTGCCAGGCATCATACTAATCACCTTAACACCAAGAAATGTAGGGGGAATACCAAGACTATCTTGTTAGCTAGTATCTGTGACATCTACAATTCTCTTCTTCAAAGCCACAAGAGATGACCTCTGAATGTACAAGTGGGATTGTATAAGACCATCATCACACATATATGTGGATATACAGGAAAGAAAGATCATAAGGGATTCACTAAGTTTAACTCTTCACATTCTTATATGGGAAAATAATATGTGTAACTTCTAAAACTGTTTTTATTATTAGGGGAGTTAGAAGGAGCATAAATATAAAGAGGACATAGGTGTGATTTGAATATGGTGAAATAATTCTTTTTAAAAAAATACAATTATGGGGTAAGAAAGAGGAAGTCCCTGAGAGAATGGAAAGCAGAACAGTAGAATGGGGCAAATGTGACGTAAAGAGGAGTGAAAGCATTTACTATGAAAGGTAAGATTGGGATGATGGAAGGGAGCATATGAATCTTACTTTCATCAAAATTCTCTTAAAGAGGGAATAGCACACACTTAGCTGAGTGTAGATATCAGTTTTCCATATAGGAAAGTAGGAGAAGAGGATAATAAAAGGAGATAGCTGATGGAAGGGAGGGCAGATTGAGGGAGTCAGAAACAAAACACTTTTTCAGAATGGACAAGGTAAAGGGAGAGAAAAAGTAAACAAGGGAAAATAGGATAGAGGGTAATACATAGTGAAAAAAAATATAGCACTTCTTTGGTGAAGATTTCATTTCTCAAATATGTAGAAAACTGAATCAAATTTATAGAAATAAGAGCTATTCCTCAATTGATAAATAGTCATAGGATACAAGCAGATACTTTTCAAAGTAATAAAAATTATATATAGTCATATGAAATATATAGTCATATGAATAAATGTTCTAAATCACTATTGATTACAAAAAGGCAAATCAAAACAACTCTGTAAGATTAGTCAATATGGCAGAAATAGAAAATAACAAATATTGGAGATGTGGGAAAATTGAGACACTAATACATTATTGATAGAGTTGTGAACTGATTCAACCATTATGGAGAGCAATTTGGAACTATGCTCAAAGGGCCATAAAGTCAAAAATATCCTGTGAACCAACAATACCACTATTACATCTGTATCTTTAAGAGATAGGCGGTGAGATGGGTAATATGTAAATACATATTTATAGCAGGTATTTTAGTGTGGCAAATAAATGGGAAATTGAGGGTATACTCATTAATTAAGGGATGGCTGAACAAGTTATTGTGTATGATTGTGATGGAATACTTTTATGATATAAAAAATGATTAGCACAATGGTCTCAGAAAAACCTGGGAAGTCTTAACATGAATTGATATGAAACAAAATGAGCAGATCCAGGAGAATACTGTATACAGCAACAGCAGTATTGTATGATGATCAGCTGTTAACTACTTAGCTTTTCTCAGCAATACAATGATCTAAGAAAATTCTGAAGGGCTACTGATGAAAAAAAATGCTGTCTACCTCTAGAGGAAGAAGTGATAACATTTGAATGAATTGAAGCATACTTTTTCTTTATTTTGTTTTTTTTCTGTATTTTCTTTCACAGCATTACTTACTTGGAAGTATGTTTTTCATGACTGTGCATGTATAACCTATATCAAATTGCTTGCCTTCTTACTGAAGGAAGGAGTGGAGGGAGGGTGGAAAGAATTTTGAATTTAGTTTTTTAAATGAATGTCAAAAAAATTTTTTTACATGTAGCTGGGAGGAAATATTAAGGTTTTTTTTTTTTTTTTTTTTTTTTTAAAATGAAACGTCCAGACCAATGAGCTGTGTTTTTTCATAGAAGAGGCATGAGATCAATTTTACTGGATAGAAGAATACATGTTGGAGCAAATGATATAAGAAGACTAGAAAGGTAGAAGAGTGTTGAGTTCTGAAGGGCTTTAAATATCAGAGAGAAGTTTGTATTTGACCTTTGGAGTTTACTGAATAGGGAATGTATGTCTAACATCAGACCTGTATGTGAAATGTACATGCAATATTTCACATCTCCCTATAAAGCTGAAACTTCAATTAAAACTTTGTTTTATTTTAGATAAGACTTCTCTTATAGTATCTGTCACAGTGAAGTTTCAGTTTAGGAAATCGTTTTTTAAATTACAAACTTATACCTAATTATAATCCACTAAGTAGAGGAGGAAGGTTCCTTGAAGGCAAGAATGGTTGCACTTTGTCTTTCCATTCTCACATTCTACCAGCTTGTGGGATATAACCTGTGCTTTGTAAATATTAGAATGGTTATTGAAAAAGAAATCACTTATGACAAAAATGAGAATCAAAATACCTATTATGAAACATATGTAACCTTTTAAAAGGAAAGAGCAATATGGATGATGATGCTTTGCAATATACTAATTTATTAGGAAGAATGTTTTTAATAATATATTGTTATGGGAATATTGGACAGTAATAATCTTTCTTATGATCATTTAGGAAATAAATAACAAGTTCCGGAATTATTCTACAGTATCTCTCCTAATCACAAACCACTTATCAAGTATAAGTCACATCTGTTATTTTTGCAGTTTTATTTCTGATCTGTAGACTTGGGGAAAGGGAGAAAAGAAAGATGTCTTTTTTTTCTTCTGTTTAATTCAATGAAAAGAAAGTCGAACTCTTTGAATACAAAGGCAGCCTAAGCTAAATTCTGCTCAGTTTTCAAATGGCTATAGTTAGAAGAAGAAGAAAAAAAAGCTCACTGGCTTATATTAAAGTTCTGCCTTTGCAATTTTACTAGTAAAGAAAAGATTTCCTTTTGCAAATAAATGGAAAATTGCCATTATAAACAATAGCTACTTGGCAATTACCAAGTAGTGGTAGCATACTGTATTTTGATATCCATTATTCTGTAAATGAGCTAACATCTCAAACATCTTCAAGTCATTCATTTTCTACTGAGATTCATAATGTAACTACATTTTTTACATCATGTTAAAACTATTCCTCTTAACCTCAAAATCATGTAGTAATGGAACTCTGTTCTTCCTAGTATAATAATTTAGTCTGTAGGGTGTGCATTATATCACATTTCTTAGAGCTTTCAGCTCTAAATACTTTGGATAGTATTTCCAACTTTGACCATTCAGGAAGTATGTATATGTCACACACATACACACACACACACACAAATGAGAGGACATCCACTGCTAATATGTGATCTATAAAGAAACTAGTTTAACACAACCTTGTTCATTCTTCTTCAGTGTCTATTTAGAAGTGTTTGCTTTTTTAAAAAAACAACAGATAATTTATATTACTCTTTAGGGTAGTTTTATGTCCTACCACTACTTAAAAAAATCAATTTATAGGTTTTATTTTTATTGCCTTTGTGGTACTGACTTCTTAAAAATGACAGTTCATGGAAATTCAGTAATTTTTTCAGTGTTGTTAGATAGTAAGTTAAATAACTTGTACACTGACCATTGGTGATAGTGACTGTTAATCTAAGAATTCAAGAGGTGATAAGAAAGGTTAAATGATGGGCCTATAAAGTGAAGAGACAACGAGGAATGCATGTTTCTATGTCTTTCTGTACTGTCCATTTTTCTTGTTTTAATTATTACAGCCATTTCTTATGCATGCGTAAAGTAGCTGAACTTTTGCAAAACTGGTGATTCTCCAATTCATTCTCCAATCTCCGACCTCGATTTTTCCAACTGTTTGCCACTATATGTACTAAGATTTCCCCCTTCACTAGAACTAACTAAAATAAAGAGTAGACCTTAAATGGCAGGGACTCTCTCAATAGAAGATGGTCAGAGTTCAGGCATTCTGTGATTTTTCAGGCTAACAATGGGTTTTGCAGAACAGTTGAACCATCTGTAGTGGAATTGTGAAATTTACCTTTTAAAAACTCATGGATAGAAACACATCCACTTTCAAGCTGTCATGTTAATAAATTGGAAAACCCATATGCTACTTTTTTGAAAACTGAATTTTATCAAAATAATACTTGGAAAGCATACAGAATTAAACTTTCCTCTGCATTTTCATTAGACAGTTACAGTCACTAATTTGGTTTTGTTGTGAATATATTTCCTTTTTGGCAGTGAAAAGAGATAAATGAAACAATTCTCAATTAGTTGAATATCTTTCACAGCCTCCTTACATCTTTTCCCTCTCCCCCTTGCATTATATAGAAAGAATATGTTGATAAATATTGTTACTTAATGATTTTAATGTGCTAAATAATCTTGAAGTGAGAAGGAAAATTTCAGATTCTGGCAGGGAAAGACCTCTGGCAAATAAATATACACACTATAAACATACACACATTTGTGTGTGTATGATTATATGTATGAATGTATATATCTCTATATATGTTTGTGTCATATACATCTATATCATGTATTTTTTTCAAGCAAGTAAAAGCCACCTTTTCAAGAAATCTTTCCAGAACTGATCAGAAACTCATGGCTTCTACTTGGCTTTTAATCAGGCTATGAAACTTCAGTAACCATACTTCATCATCTCCTACCATATGCATCCCCTTAGGGAGGTTGAAGAAGTATGTTTTTCTTAGGAGATATCCCCCTTTATAGCTCAGCAGAATTCCCATATGAGATGTCTAATCACTGTAGCATTCCTGAGGGAAAATTCCTTTCAGCAAAATTTACGAGCATTGTATAAGATGAGAAAGAATATTTAAAAATTAAATTTGTTATTTGTGAATTAGAGGGTTATTTATAAATAAGAACTGTTACATATGAATAACAGTGAGGACAAGATCAATCATATAGAAATTTGATCAATCTATTACTTTGTATGGATTTATAAAGTACCTACTATGTACAAAATTCTACTTAAGTGTATTAGAGATATAAATATAAAATTGAGATAGTCCCTAACTGTAGTTCGAATATATTCTACTAAAAAAATACAATATAAATTCTGTCTGGCTACTTTAAGTTATCTGGAAATGGCAAAAAAACCAGATAAAATGTAATAACAAGCAAAAAACAAAAGAAACAAATATTCCTTGGAAAAACACATAGAATACTGAAACAGCAAGGATCCTGACATACACAGGAAAGCCTATTGTACAGCTTCTTAGATCTGCTTATCTAAAAGGAAAGCAAATTTTGAGGGGTCAACAATGTACTTTAATGAAGTACATATTTCATTCCCTTAGTTCAGGGTAAAAAGTCAACACCTGAACTTCAGGGAAAATACAAGTAGAAATTACTAGCAGAAAGACAAAGCTTCCAACTGTCTGACCATGAACAATACATACATCACAGATCAGCAGACAGATCCAACTGTCTGATAAATTCATACGTACATACATAGTTAACAGAAATAGAAACACCAACCTCTAGGTTTTCAAAGGGGCTCCTTAACAACAACCCAGAATCTGACCAAATACTTCCTACAAGTGAACCCCGAAGTGAAACCTCATCTCAGAGTATTTATACACTTTTCAGAGCTGAAGGGCATGATCCTCCAGCACCTGAATAGAAATTAACAGAAGATATTGACACCTGTTAACGGTCTGGGACGATCTTTAACTCTTCCACCCACACACCATTAATATTACATTAGCATTTCAATTGGGCTGCAATACTTTTCTGTAACATCAAATATAAAAATTATTGAAAACTTAGATACTAGGAGTGTCAAGAAAGGAAGTACTCAAATTAGATCATGAGGACTAAAGGAATAGTTAAGTAGTGTGGTATCATATTTTATCAAATTGGGAGCACAAAACAAAGGTAATCCAAACAAATATATTGAAGACAGAGATGGAGAGAGAATGAAACCTAAACCAGTGTCTGATGTGAACTGGAGAGAATGAAATTTTTAAAAAATGAGTAAAAGTAGAATACCAGTATAGCTTTTGCTATATGTCAGAGAAAAGAGATGTGTGATTAAGAGTAGATTGTTATAAAGTAAAATCAACCTTATCTGTGATTTATCCAGTCATGTTGGAAGGAGGATATGTGATTTCTATTTTTTGTGAGAAGTTAGAGAGAATTTATTCGGTTTCAAATCTTAATTATCACCAAGCCATACAATCACCTAATTTGTGTAATATAGTCACATATACACACATATAGATATAGGCATATAAATATAGATATATACACAAATGAATTATCACTGTAATATTTTAATCATGTTTTCATCCAATTTCTGCTTAAATACCTCAAGAAAGGGAACCCACTATCTCCAGAGGGCAGTCCATTGCATTTTTACATAGCACTCATTCTTTTTAAAAATTTTTTTGCTTTAAATTATATTTTATTTTTCCCCACAATTAGTAATCAAGAAAATTTTTTATCATTTGTTTTTAAAACATTTTGAATTTCAAATTTTTCTCCCTCCTTCCCTCACTTCCCCTCTTCTGAAAATTGTAGATAGTTTGATATAGTTTATACATATGCCATCATGTAAAACATTTCCACATTCATCATGATTGTCTAAATCATGACTAAAAAATTAAAAATTGAGAAAGAATAAAGTAAGTGAAAAAATATATTGAAATCTGCAGAGTCTAGCAGTTCTTTATCTGGATATGGATAACATGTTCCTTTGTATATCCTTTGTGCTTGTCTTAGATAATTGTGTTGCTGTAACCTGAATCATTCATAATTGATCAACACATGATTGTCCTAATAATATATATAACATTTTCCTGGTTCTTGTTTTACTTTCCATTCCAAGTCTTTCCAGGTTTTCTTTTACTCTGTATGTGTTTATCTGATTCAAATATGTTTATTATAAGCAACATATTGTAGGATACTGGTTTTGATCTGCTCTGCTGTTTCCATTTAATCAGAGAGTTCATTCCATTCATATTCACTATTATGATTACTACCTGTGTATTCCCCTCCATCTTATCCCCCGCCATGGTTTGTCCTCCTTCTCCTTTCACCCTTTCCCATATCACTGATATTTTGCTTCTGTTAGCCACCTCCCCTGATCTGCCCTTCCTTCTGTCAGTTCCCACTATCCCCTTTATTTAATCTATTTCCCTCCTACTTCCCTGTCAGGTAAGATTGATTTCTACATTCATCTGATTGTGTATATTATTGCTTCTTTGAGCCAGTACTGATGAGAGTAAAGTTCAAGCAATACCCAATACCCATTACACTCCAGTGTAATAAGGTCTTTCATGTCTCTTCATATGAGACAATTTTCCCTATTCTACCTCTCCTTTCTCCACCTATTTTACTCCTCTTTCTCATTCTTTATTTTTTATGTCATTCTTTCAAATATACCTTATACCCACACCATCTGTCTATGCTTATTCCTTCTATCTGTACTATTAGGGATACAATTTTTAAGAGTTAAAAGTATCATCTTCCTTTATAGGTATGTAATACATGTGATTTCAAGAGGTAAGAAGCAGATGTTACAATGTTACATTGTAAGATACATAAGCATTGTAAGTACAAAAGCAGATGTTACATCAGACAATACAATGTTTACATATAATTTTTAAAAGAATATAACGAGGTAAAAGAAGGAAGTGGATGTGAAGTAATTTTAAATCCGAATGTTAATTAAGCAGGTTCAATTTAATAATAAATTAATTATTAATTAATAATAAAAGGGAAAAAATAAAGAATGATATGGAAATCAGAACCTTCACAATTTATGGCTTATATAAAACCTAAATAAAGCTTATGTACATATAATGATTCATATGGACGAGCTGGGAGAAAATCTACTTTAACTGAATTTAAAAAGCAGACATTGTGATTATGATTTCAATTGAGACAACAGTAAACTTACACACATAAATAATTATAGATGAATGGATGGATAGATATAGATATATATGTGTATATAATTTAAAATAAGATCAAGAGAACTATGTTATGATTTATAAGATCACAATTTTAATATAATAATAATGTGTTTATATGCCAAATGACATAACAGTAAAGTTCTTAAAAGAAACTATATGCCAGCCACAGTGTTAAGTACTTCTAATTTCATTCTCACAAAAACTTACCAAAGTAGGTACTATTATTATCTCTATTTTACAGTTGAGGAAACTAAGATAGATGTTAAATAATTGGCTGAGCATCATACAATGAGGATGTATCTGAGGCTAGTTTTGGAATTAGGTTTTCCTCACTTCAGAGCTGAATCACTACCCAACGTAACATAAAACAAAAGAATGGATTTAAAATGTAGCATGGTGCATACTGGATTTGATCTTTGGAAGCAGAACCACCTCAGATCAATGACCTCTCAGAAACTGTGCTGGAAGTATCTATCATTATACGAAAAATAAATCTCATCTGAGTTGTATTCATTCTCTTTATTTTGAGAGATATTTTTACATTTTGCTTCTTCAAAATTAAAGGATGTTCTTAGTCAAAACAGCTTTCAAAACATTTAATGTCTATTCACTAATGTTTTTAATTGCTTCTTTCAAAAAGATAAAACTGGAAATGTATAAAATATGGTAAAATGTCAGCTTTTAAGCAAATTTTGTCACTTTAAAAATGTTTTTGTTTTTCATCATTCCCATTCTTTCCCTCCCCTGTACCCATTATGCAAACATGAAAAAGTTTGATCTGTTCCATTTAAATAATTTATTCATTCTGAATCCATTTTTTTAATATTTGAATTGTCACTCAATCAACAAGAATTAATCACTTACTATCTTTGAGGAAGGCAAGTTATTAACATCCCTTTGGGTTCAACCTCAAGGTGAAGACCTTTCATGGTGTTAGGCATGTATATAGGGGGAATGTCAGTACCCACATGGGTAGGCTCATGTAGTGAATCATAGAAAAAACAAAATAGAATACTCTTCCCTTCTTTCCAGGGCAAGGAACAGTGATGAAATGACCTATTACTTTCCTGCAGCCCTAAGAATTAAACCTATACTTTCTGACTCCCAAACCAGTGTTTTTTTCTACTGTACCACATAATCTCAATATTCTTCATCTCTAAAATAAAACTTGGATTAAATTAGATTTAAAGATGATACAAACAAGAAGGAATAGTTACCAATTTGTAGGCTAGAAACAGGATTGCGCAAAGAACATAACAAGTCAGGAGAATATTCTGGATCTAATCAGATAAATTTTAATAGAAATTAATATATGATCCTTCGCTTATTGTCAGGAAATTGGCATGTGTATCTGGAAAGGATCTAAAGCATGCATTCTTAACATTTATTGTGTCATAGATATTTTGGGCAATGTGATGAAATCTATGGACTCCTCAGGGGAAAAAAGTGTTTTAAATGCAAAAAGCAAAATACTTAAGTTTTTAAACATTTAAATGTTTTTAAATACAGAAAATAAAATTCATTAAGGAAACAAATCATAATTAATAGTGTTTATACATACAAAACCACACATATATACACACATAATATACATGTTGAACATAGGCACACACATGCATGTATAAATGTATGTTATGAATGGATGTGTATGTACATATGAGACAGCCACCAACTAACATAGTGTGGTTTTACATACCATTAACAGAGGCATTATATCATACTTTCAATTTTCAAGAGAAAGAAGGCAATATTTTATATTTTTGAAAATTACTGGCTAGAGTTAGTTGGCAATTTCAAACATTAAATTTGCTATATTGCTTTCAATAACATCTCAAAAGTTGGACTAAAGATTTAATCAGTAAAATTAAGATGGAAATAGGCCTAGAAAACAGAGGATAAAATTTTACCACTGGCCTACATCAGACATGGAAAAAAAAACATTCATTGGATTAAGAGCAATCATAGAATTATAGATTTAGAACACAAAGCAATATTGGATGACATTAAGTCCAGTCTCCTTTTTCAGATTACAGAACTGAAACCCAGCTGTTGTGAACAGTCTAGGGTCTCACAGCTAATAAATTCTGAGTTAGGATTAAAATTTAACTATTCCTGACTCAACTTCCAAAACCATACTGTTCCATCAAAAGATTCAGGATCTGCCATTTTTGGATTGTTTGACCTTGGGCAAATTAGGTAATCACTCTATACTTATTTTTCCTGATCTACAAAACAGACACAATAATATTTGTTCTGCTTACATCAGAGATTTATTTTGAGAATTAAATTATATAGAAACTGTGACTTTTTTAAATTATGAAATGTTATATAAATTAAGGTGGTAGTGTTTTTAAACTTTAAATTACTATTTAAAGAGAAAAACCTATAATAGTGGATGTTTGGCCTTGGAAGCAGGAAAAACTGGATTTTATTCTAATGTATGATACATTAATAGACTTTGTAAAACTGGACAAGCCATTGTTTAACCTGTAAATGTTCTAGGACACTCTCTAAGATTATGAGCAATGGAGAAGATTCCTAACTTCATGCAGAAGGAAGTTCCATACAACACTAAAAATCGCTGATCCCATCATCCCAAAATATGCTTTACCATAATAGTATTGTAGGAACTAATACCACTAGTAATACACCATTTTAACAACTATCACTTGCTGTCATCTTCCAATATGTCCAACCAGGTCAGATTACTTGTACTTCACCAATTTTCAGGTTTCTTTTTTCTATCACACATGTCCTAAATTTCTGCATCCTTTCTCTCATCTTACATCTTTACCCTCTTTGAAAGCATCACTTAGTTAATAAATCCAAATATGATAATTTAAGGATTACTCACTAAGGGAATACTCTGGCACAAGTCATTGTGTTAGGTGTTGGAAATACAGGGACAAAACACAATAATTTTTAATCAAAAATAAAAGTTTCTTCTCACAAACCACTTCTTTTACCTAATCAGAATCCTGGCGCTTGTTGTATACAGATCCCAGGACACTCCCCTTCCTTTCTCAAAGAGTACCTGTTTCACAGTCTTTCTCTCTTCCCATTCTTCTGTCTTCTTTCTAAGAAACATCAACGCATGTATTTATACTCCCTCAAATACTCATTGCCCTGTTCCTCGGTGTATTTACTTCTGATCTACTTTTCCACTCCACTTTAGCCAACCACAAAGATGTCCATAGCCTTGATCTAATCATTACTCACAAATCTTCTCCCTCCAGGTTTAAGACTGCTCAAATCCTATTTAAAAAAAAAAAATTATTGATTTTCCAAATCTTCCTTTGCCTTTTTGAACCAAACCACAATATTTATCTTTACCATGACATGCAATTACTTGACCCCTTAATTATATCTAATGTCATTACCATTACACTAGCTAATCTCCCTTCCTGAAATTGACCCCTTGGTAAAACAATTCAACTTTAAACTGTTCTATTCTTTTTAGTCCTATGTCCCCCTCTTATCATTCCAATTGTGTCCTGCCAAGACACTATCTAATGCCTTCACTTGTCCTCATTTGAGGGTGAATAAAGTTGGAGAACATCATGTAATTGTTCTGACCAGATTTACTACAAATTTATGTTATACAACCTCGACTAAGGCCCTCACTGCAATTAGGCAAATCTTCTATATCTCCCTTATTAACTCATTATCTCATTCAGCACAGTGACTCTCCCAAACCTTTTATTTTTAATTCTTTCTCAGATCTCCTATTCCTTACTCCCCTTCTTCCTTTCCTCAACTAAAAAGCTTGTCTCATATTTAATTCAAAAAAAATTGAGGTGATTTAACAGGAGCTCCCTCTTCTTCATCTCATATCACTCCAATGTCTATTAATCTCTTTCTTCACTCCTATTATCACTTGAAAAGGTGGTCCTACTACTTCCTAATGCAAACTCCTTCTACCTGTACCATCCTACCCCATAGCCTTTAATAGATTGTCCCTTCTCTCATCCCCACTGTCACATTTATCTTCAATCTCTCCTTAATTACTGAGTTATTTTCTTTGTCCTAAAAACATGATAATATCTTTTCCATTATGAAAAAATCCATCACCTTTTTTATCCTCACTATTATTCTACATCTCTTCTGACCTTTGTGGTTAACCTCCTTGAGAAACCCATTTATAACAGATACCTACAATTTCTTCTTAACTGCTTCCAAATTGACTTTCAATCTCATCATTCAAATGAAAGTCCTTTCTCCAAAGTTACTAATGATCTCCTTTGCCAGATTCAGTGGTCTTTTCTAAATCCTCATGCGTCTTAATGCATCTGTAGCCTGTAACATTGTAATCATACCCTGCTCCTTGATACTCTATTCTCTCTAGGTTGTGTTTTGTTGTTTTTTTTTTTTTTTAACCTCTCTCTTCTGATTCTCCTCCTACTTACCTGACCATTCCTTCTGAGTTCTTCATCCAGGTCATGACCACTAACCTTGGATGTCCCATAAAGATCTATTCTGAGCTCCCTTCTCCCTCTGTTTTGTTAGTGGCCTTAGCAGCTTCCATTGATTTAATTATCACTATGCTGATTATTCTAAGTATCCTTACTGGGGCAAAGCCAAGATGGCAGAGTGGGAGCATTGATTTACCTAATGTCTAGGTCAAAGTCCTTCAGATACCTCTAAAAAGAGAATCTAAACAAATTTTAGAGAGGCAGAATCCACTAGGAGACAGAGTGTGGCAGATTTCCAACCTAAGACAGATTGGAAGGTCAATGTGAAGGATCTATTGCACTGGTCTGGAGGAGCGCACAGTGCACAGGCTATACCAGTGCAAACCCTGCCATAGCAAAGCTGAACAGGAAGCCCTGGATGGTCTGAAGCTGCAGCAGCACTGCAGAATCTCCATATTAACCCAGGACAGGAGTTCAATGGAACTGAGAGAGAGTCACAGAACCCCAGGTAACTGCATCAGCTGCTCCTAAGACTATCAGTTGGCAGATTAAATGTCTGTAAGTCACCTACTTGAACTTCCAGGAGTTAAGATGGTGGAGTGATCTATAAATGTTCTAGACCTTCTCTTGTCAACCTTGGAAAATCCAGCGAATATTTCCCCAGAAAGAAATCCTGGAACACTGGAGTCAGCAGAAGGGGCAAACAGTCTCTTAGTTTAGGAGGTTAGGAAAATCACAAAGAGGCAGTCCCTCTTGCTGTGGCTAAAGGGGAACAGGGCAGGACTAGAGCTGTCCCAGATAGCCCCACTTCAGCAAACCAGGAGGAGATCCAGAGCCCCAGGGAATGGAACCCGTAATCGTCAACACCAGTACACCAGGTGTGCCTCAGAACAGCCAGAGTAATTGGGAATACATTAGCACAAATGGGATTTCCCTGTGTGCTCAGGAGAGGAGACTTCCTGCAGTCAGACCACCCCTCACCCACACTTAACATAATTAGCTCCAGGTTAACTCCAGGGAAACATAGAAAGACATCACCTGACCTCTACTTTGGCACACCAGCCAGCTCAGCACCAGGTAAGCTACAGCATTTTAGCTTCTAGCTGAAAGAACCAGAGGCCACAATACACAAAGCCTCAACTTCTAAGCACAAAAACCATAGGACATAGCCTCCTGTGCTGCAGAAGCAGAGATCCACTTTAAAAGCCAGGTAAAAGGGTAATCATCATGAGAAAGAAGGAAGCCAGAAAAGATAAGACCATAGAATCTTTCTATGGGGACAAGGACCAAAACAAGAATATCAAAGAGGTCAACATTGAGATTGTACTCCCATCTGAAACTTCAGAAGGGAATATGAACTGATCTCAAGTCCAAAGATCATTGCTGTAAGAGCTCAAGAAGAATTTTAAAAGCCAAATTAGAGTAGCAGAAAAATTGACCAAAAATTTTAAAAATGTGAAAAAAGAAATCACAGAAGAATTTAAAAGGAAAATTGGACTAACTGTATTTTCAAGGCAATATTTACAGCACTGGTGGTGACTATGAATATACCAGCATAGTTCTCAATTGCAAAATATAAAAGACTCTCCATATAGAAGGCAGAAGCAAAACATTTATTTAAGCACCAGAAAGCCAAATCCCAGAACCAGAAAGAAAATCCATCATGGTGTCAAAGAAGTTAATAAACATGATCACAGCAGAGAGCAAAGTCATTCTCAAACCTCACTTACCTCAGCCAGAGCCTTCTCATTATCAACTGTCATGATGTGTTAGTTGGCCTGGATCAGTTGGTCTGTGTCACTTGGCCTGCGTTCTTTCCTCTCTTAGCTGACTGCAATCACTCACTTCCTCCTGGTTCGACTCAGCCCTTCCTATTCTGCATCTTCAACAAGCTCCTCCCACCACATGTGACCTGACTTCCAGGTGATTTAAGCAGATTGTATAGGCCTATTAATTCATGAGAAAGACCTTTCCATTTAAATTACTACTACACTATGGGAAAGGAGATGCAAAAATTAACAGAAGAAAACAATTTGATAAAAATTAGAATTGGCCAAGTAGAAGCTAAGGAAAAGGAAGTACAAAAACTAATTGGATAAATAACTGCTCAAAAGCAAAAATTGGACATATGGGAAAGGAGATGCAAAAATTAACAGAAGAAAACAATTTGATAAAAATTAGAATTGGCCAAGTAGAAGCTAAGGACTCTATGGGACACCAGGAATCCATCAAACAGAATCTAAAGAATGAAAAGATAGAAGAAAAGGTAAAATATCTTAGTAGAAAAACAATTGATCTGGAAAATAGATCTGGGAGAGATAATCTAAGGAATATTGGTCTACAAGAAAGCCAAGATGAAGAAAAAAGCATGCACAATATCTTCCAAGAAATCATCGAGGAGAAGTGCCCAGAGGCTCAAGACCCAGAGGGAAAAATAGTCATCAAAATAATCCACCGTTCACCTCCTGAAAGGGATACCAAACTGAAAACACCAACACCATTGTCAAATTCCAGAATAAAATGAAGGAGAAAATGTTTCAGGGAGCCAGAAGGAAACAATTGAAATATCAAGGAGCTATAGTCAGGATCACACAGGTCCTTGCAGCTTCTACATTAAAAGATCACAGGGATTGGAATATGATATTCCATAAGGCAAAGGAGTTAGGAGTACAACCAAAGATCAATTACCCAGAAAAATTGATCATAATATTTCAGGCAAAGAGATGGACATTCAATGAACCAAGGGATTTCCAGACCTTCCTGATAAAAAGGACAGAAATAAATAGAAAATTCAACCTTAAAACACAAGTCTAAAGACAGGCATGAAAAAATAAACAGGGAGAAAAAAAAAAAAAACGTGTTATTCAATGTGGGCAAATTGTTTATACCCCTCTAAGGCAAGATGATACTTGTTAATCTTGAGAACTATATATATGTGTGTGTGTATATATATATATATATATATATATATATATATATATATATATATATATATATATATATATATATATATATATATATATATATATATCACAGGAAGAGGTACAAAAACACATGACAGTGAAGGCAAAGAGGGGAGGGAGATGAGCATTGTTTCAGAGTTAATCTTATTTAATCTGGTTCAAGGACAGAACAACAAACTCAGGTATAGAAATCTAACTAGCTCTGAAAGCAGTAGAAGGGGAAAAGGGAAAGAAAAGAGAGGGGAAGCTAAAAAGAAGGGAAGAAGTAGTAAGAGAAACAGAGAGTGAAAGGGAGGGGGACTAAAAGAAGGGAGGGAAGACTGAGTAAGGCAGTGGTCAAAAATTAAATCCTTATTGTGGAGGAGAAGGGAGAACTAAAAGCATCAAAGCAGGGAAGGAGGATGGAGGGAAGGACACAGATAGTAATCACAGCTGTGAATGTGAATGGGATGAAATTTCTGATAAAACGGAGGCAGATAGCATAATGGATTAAAAACAATAATCTGACAATATGTTCTTTGCAAGAAATACATTTGAAAAGGGGAGATCCACAATAGGGTAAAGGTAAGAGGTTGGAGAAGAATATATTGTGCTTCAGCTGATGTAAACAAAGCAAGGACAGCAATCCCGATCTCAGACAAAGCAAAAGCAGAAATAAATCTAATTAAAAGAGATAAGGAAGGAAACTATATCCTGTTAAAAGCACCATAGAAAATGAACCAATATCATTACTAAACATATATACTCCAAGTGGTAGAGCATCCAGATTTTTAGAGGAGAAGTTAAAGAAGTTAGAGCAAGAAATAGAGAGCAAAATTATACTAGTGAGGGATCACAACCTCTCCCTCTCTGAACTTGATAAATTTAACCTCAAAATAAACAAGAAAGAGTTAAGAATAAAACTCTAGATGTTAGATATGATAGCTGTCTGGAGAAAAATTGGAATGGGGATAGAAAGGAATATACCTTTTTCTCAGCTATACATGGCAAATATCCAAAAATTGATCATGTATTAGGATCTAAAAACCTCAAAATCCAGTGCAGGAAGGCAGATAGTCAATGCATCCTTCTCAGATCATAATGCAATAAAAATTATATGTAATAAAAGGCCATGGAAAGAAAAACCAAAAATTAATTTTAAACTAAATAATCCTAAAGAAAGAGTGGGCTAAACAACAAACCATAGAATCAAAAACTTCATTCAAGAGAATGATAATAATGAGACAATCTACCAAAACTTATGGGATGCTATGAAAGCAATTCTTAGGGGAAGTTTTATATTATAGAATATCTACATGAATAAAATAGAGAAAGAGGAGATCAATGTAATGGGCATGCACCTGAAAAAGATAGAAAAAAGAACAAATGAAAATCCCTAATAAGTACCAAATTAGAAATACTGAAAACCAAAGGAGAGATTAATAAAATTGAAAGTAAGAAAATTGTTGAAATAATAAATAAAACTGAGTTGGTTTTATGAAAAAAACAACAAAATTGATAAGACTGCAGTCAATTTGATTAAAAAAAAAAGAAGAAAACCAAATTACCAATCTCAAAAATGAAAAGGATGACCTCACTTCCAATGAGGAGGAAATTAAAACAATAATTAAAAATTACTTTGCCAAATAAATTTGACAATCTAAATGAGATGGATCAATATTTAAAATGAATATAAGCTGCCCAGATTAACAGAAGAGGAAGTTAAATACTTAAATAACCCTATTTCAGAAAAATAAATTGAATAAACCATCAATGAACTCCCTAGGAAAAAATTTCCAGAGACTGAATGGATTTACAAATGAATGCTATCAAACAATTGAAGAACAGTTAATTTCAATGCTATATAATCTATTTGGAAAATTGGTGAAGGAGTACTATCAAATTCTTTTTATGATACAAATATGCTTCTGATACCTTAACCAGGAAGAGCCAAAATACAGAAAGAAAATTATTGACCAATTTCTATAATGAAAATAGATGCAAAAATTTTAAATAAGATATTAGCAAAAAGAATACAACAACTTATCATGATAATGATACATTGTGATCATGTAGGATTTATACCAGGAATGCAGCCTGGTTCAGTATTAGGAAAACTATCAGCATTATTGATCATATTAATAACAAAACTAATAGCAAATATATGATCTCAATAGATGCAGAAAAAGCTTTTGACAAAATACAACACCCACTCCTATTGAAAACACTGGAGAGCATAGGAATAAATGGAATCTTCCATAAAATAATAAGTAGTATCTACCTAAACACATCAGCAAGAACTATATGTAATGAGGATAAGATGGATGCATTTCCAATAAGATCAGGGGTGAAACAAGAATATCCATTATCACCATTGTTATTCAATATGGTACTAGAAATTTTAGCTTTAGTAAGAAGAGAAGAAAAAAATTGAAAGAATAGGAATCAGCAAAGAAGAAACTCAGTCATCACTCTTTGCAGATGATATGATGATATACTTATAGGATCACAGAGAATCAAGTAAAAAAGTATTTGAAATAATAAACAATTTTGGCAAAGTTACAGATTACAAAATAAACCCACATGAATCATCTGCATTTCTATATATTACTAAGAAAGGCCAATAGGAAGAGGTAGAAAGATAAATCTCATGCTATGGTAGACACTGTAAAATATCTGGGAGTCTGCCTGCCAAAACAAACCCAGGGACTTTATGAACACAATTACAAAGCATTTTTTGCACAAATAAAGTCAGATCTAAGTAAGTGGAAAAACATCAGTTGCTCTTGGGTAGGCTGAACTAATATAATAAAATGACAGTCCTACCAAAATTAATTTACTTATTCAGTGCCATACCAATCAAACTACTAGATAATTAGTTTCTAGAGCTAGAAAAAGTAATATCAAAATTCATCTGGAAGAACAAAACATCCAGAATATCAAGGGAACTAATGTAAAGGAATGCTAGGGAAGATGGCCTGGCCCTACCAGATCTCAAATTGTATTATAAAGGAGCAGTCATCAAAACCACTCAGAGTACTGGCTAAGAAACAGAGGGGTAGACCAATGGAATATATTAGGTACTCAAGACACAGTACTCAAGGAATATAGCAATCTACTGTTGGATATACCCAAGGATCCCAGCTTCTGGGATAAGAACTCACTTCATGACAAAACTTGCTGGTAAACTGGATAATAGTGTGGTAGAAATAGGGCAAAAATCAATGCCTGATACTGTACACAAGAATAAATTCTAAATGGATATCTGATCTGGGTATAAAAACTGATACTATAAGCAAATTAGGGGAGCAAGAAATAGGATGTTTGTCAGATGGAGAATGGAGAAATTTTTGACTAAACAAGGGATAGAGAACATTATGAAGTACAAAATGGATAATTTTGACTACATTAAATTGAAAAGTTTTTGTAGAAATCCAGTGCAACCAAAATTAGGAAGTAAGCAGAAGACTGGGAAAGAATTTTTGCAACTAGTATCTGTGATAAAGGCCTATATCTATGATATATAGAGAATGGAGTCAAATGCACAAGAATACATGGCATTCCCCAATTGATAAATGATCAAAGGATATGAACAGGGAGTTTTCAGAGGAAAAAATTAAAGCTATCTATAGTCATATGCAAAAATTCTCTAAATAACTATTGATTAGAGAGATGCAAATCAAAACAACTCCTAGATACCACATCACACCTATCAGAATGTCTAACATGAAAAATAGGAAGATGATAAATGCTGGGGAAGATGTGGGAGAGTTGCAACACTAATTCATTGGTGGAACTATGAGTTGATCCAATCATTCTGGAAAGCAATTTGACAGTACGCCCAAAGGACTTAAAAAATATTCATTCCCTTCAACCCACTAATATTGGTTCTAGGACTGCATCCCAAAGAGATCATAAAAATGGGAAAGGCTCCCACAAGTACAAAAATATTTATAGCAGCTGTCTTTGTGGCCTCCAAGAACAGGAAATCCAGGGGATGCCCATCATTTGGGGAATGGCTGAACAAGTTGTGGTATATGAATGTAATGGAACACTTTTGTGCTGTAAGAATTGATGAACAGGAAGACTTCAGAGAGGCCTGGAAGGACTTATAAGAACAGATGCTGTATGAAAGGAGTAGAGACAGGAGAAGTTTGTACACAGTAACAACCACAGTGTCTGGTGGACTTTAGCCTTTCACAGCAATGCAAGGACCTAGAATTTTCCGAATGGATTCAAGGCAAAATCTCTTCCACATCCAGAGAAAGAGCTATGGAAATTGATAGCAGAATGACACAGACCATTTTCTCTTGTGTTAAGTTTTATTTTGTTTTCATTTGTTTTAATTCTTCTATGCAACATGACTAAGGTGAAAATGTATTTAATAAAAATGTATATGTAGAACCTATGTAAGACTGCATGCTGTCTCAGAGTGGGAGGGGGGAGGAAACAGGAAAAGAGGGGGAAGGAGGGAGGAAAATCTCTGATATTTGGAAGTGATTGTAGAAAACTGAAAACAAGTAAATTGATTGTTTTTTAACTGTCCTTAATAAGACCCAATTTCTCCAGTCTGACACATCCAACTTCTTTTTAAATATCTTGAATGTAATGTCTACTACACATTTAAAACTCAACTGAAATGGATTTCACTTTCTTTTCCCCAAGTCCTTCCCATTCCCAAATTTCCCTCTCATTATTGAGGATACAGCCATCTTCTCTGTGCCCCAGGCTTCCATCCTAATTGTCACACTCAATTCCTCATGATTTCTTAACTTCCATATCTAATCTGGCAAGGCCTGATGGTTTCATCTTTGCAATATCCCTCAAATATTCTCCCTTCTCTCCTCTGATATAGTCATGACATTGTACAATTTCTTATCACCTCAGACATGAACCGTTAGCCTGCTGATGAGTCTGCCAGCGACAGGTCTTTCTCCATTGTAGTCCAACTTTCATTATATTAAAGATATAATTTTCCTTCCTTCCTGTCATGCTCCTGCCCCCATGCACAAGCAAATCTTGAAATGTTCTCCCTCCCTTCATCTCAGCCTTTTGACTTCACTAGAATTCTTCAAGTTACAGTTAAAATTTTCCTCTCTACAGTAAGTATTTCCTGATCTCTCTTAATGGTAATGCCTTCCTTTCTTTGATTATATAGTATATATTGTTTTCAAGTTGTGTCTCCACTGGACTTTGACTTCTTTAAGAAAAGAATTCATTCATTCATTCATTCATTCATTCATTCATTCATTCATTCATTTATTTGTCAAGCTATCGAGCTATCTAGCTATCTATTTATTTTCTTTTTATCCCCCAAATTGTATAATAAATGTTGATTAACTGAATGAGTAGTTATAGAGGATACTACAATATCTCACTCCATAAATTAAAATAATTGATATTTGAAATATAATGTAAAGTCCTTTGCTTATGTCTCCTCATTTTTTTCCTCTAAATGCTTGGGCTATAATCTAGATCCTCACCTTTATTTTATTAACCCCTTAAGAGAAGGTATCCATTTCCTCCAATTATTTATAAGATTTTCCTAAGGCCATGAGAAGTAAATGTATTCCAAATGAAAAATGACAATGATCACATATATAATTCTTTAAGTTTTTCAATATTTTGCACATATAATCTGTCTGACTTTATAGGAAAAGCACACACTTTACAGTTTAATGAATATACAGTTTATGTATTTATAAAAGACCTTACATTAAGTAATTGAGTGTATAAATTTAAGGAATTGAAAGTGTACTGAAGTTCATACTTTTGCATAGTTGTAATTTTGATATGCTGAGTTTTCTGATAATGAATCTGTACTTAATGAGAAATATTCACTATGAATTATAATTGGTAGAAAGAGAGTAACAAAAGAAGCTACATCAATATATGTGACCTGATTTGCTTTAAAGTGTACTTAGCAAATGTCTACATAAAAAACAAACAAACAAACAAAAATATAACCCCTTCAGATTTTAAATATCCATAAGCCAAATTAAAAGACTGGAATGTGAAGAGACAATGTAGAAGGCATGTTTATTTTTATCAACATGATCCATTTAGGTATATACCATATATACATATAGCCGCATGTGCCCGGATAAGTATACACACATATACATATGTGTGTATGTGTTTATGTATATTGCATGTGGATATGTGTATGTATCTCATTTACATTTCTTCCAAAAAGTAATGCTAAGACATTACTTTTTATCTTTTTCAACATTTCCACTGGGTTTATATTCCTATTCCCTAGCCCCTGCCTCCTGCTTTCAATGTGAATAATGTATTTATATAATATTGTTTTAGGTCTTAAGGTTGGATTCATAATTCTCTCTAATGAACTCTATATTTCAATCAAACCAAATTATTAGCTGCTCCCCAAATTTGATATTTTGTTTCATATCTCTTTGCATTTCTGCAAGAATTCTACCATAGACAAAATTCATTCATTCATTTCCAGCCATTGCTTTCTTTCAGGGTTCAACTCTGGTTCTATTTCTTTATATAGACATCGTTCGTTTATCTATTCTCTATACTGTATTTTTGTAACTATAGCTCTCCCTTTGCTCTCTGACCTCAAGAATGTAAACTCAGAGGGTAATTTTTAGTCTGCTTTTTGTCATTAGCACATAACACAATAACTTGCATGAAGTACACACTGAATAAATTTTATTTGAATTGAATGCTTCCTTAATACTTACTCATTTGCTTGCTTGTACTTATTGCTTAGCTTTTCATTTATAGGTATATTATTAGCATCAACCTAGTTAAACTCCCTTAAGGAGAGAAGCTATCTGCTCCTCCAATAGCTTTTGCTTTTTTTAAAATCACCCAGAAGTCCAATTGTGTCCAGTTCCACACAATGCAAATATTATGCCATTAATAAATGTTAATTCAGTTGAATGCATCCAGTTTCCTGTCTGATGTTTCTACCCCATTGTGTAATATCAGGCAATAAAATGTTACCATAAAAATTCTCTAACCTTCTACCATATTACCTTTAGGTGAAGCCAGTGAAAAGAGCCAAACTTGTTAACAGATACTAGAAATTAGACTTCAGAAGAATCTAATCAGTATCAAATGCAAATATCATTGATGAATCACTACATCAGAAACCATGTGTTATGTAAAACTAGGGGATAATGTTATGCAAATTCCTATCCCCCAAAACCCATGGAACCCATGAACCATTTTTTTTTTTCTGAACAGCAACTGGGTTTCAGGAATCTGGGACACAACATAGTATCTACATGGGCTAAAACCGGTTGTCATCAATTGTCCAGGAATTACAGAATGGTGTTAATGGCAAAGTCTCAATCTCTATTTTGTCCAGGGGTGGAGACTTGGTTGAGGCCTCTGGTTTTTATATAGGTGCTGAATCACATTCTAACAGTTTGCACATGCTATGCTTTTATAACTGAGTTTTTCTCATAGTTTATCTGAGAATGGGAGAAGATAAAAGTTTAAAATAAATGTAAATATACAAAATAGTGGTCAAAACTAGAACTGTTGTTGTTGAACACAAATAACACTAACCATTGAAGAACTGTATGTGGTAAAATGTTTATGGGATCTGTTTCTTCTTGCTTTTGAAAGTTATGAATTCAAAGCAGTATTTATTCATGGATAGAGAGACAATATGAAAACTATGTAATATGCCTCTATGTCCTTCCCTTTCTGTGCTTCTGACACCCATAAAAGGTTAGTTGATAGAAAATGAGTAATAAATGAGCTTTTGAGAATATGGTTGCAGAACCAAAATGTAAGAGAAGGTGATACAATTATCTGCTGTGCTCAGATCAAAAAGAATGGATAGGGAAAGAAAATCCACATTTACCTAAATTGGCCAGACTGTCTCAATAGCATACTTGTAAAGAATATCCATATTTTTAAAAGGTTTCCTCACAACTTTTCTGTATGCATTTTCCACAGTTAAATATCAGAATTATAAACTTAGAATTTGTGACCATTTAGAGAGCAAACTTAACTGATCAAAAGCATTTCCTAGAAGAGAGACAATTTCAAATCCTTAAGAGACCAAAATATCAATTACTCATATCTTTTGAATTAGTAATTATAAGTCAGACATCCATTCACTATTGTCTTTACAATAAAATAAGTGTGACTCTTCATTTTTAGATAGATTGGCCTGAGAGACTCTAATCAACATTTAAAAAGAAATAGCAAAATATATGGATAGACATTTCCTAAATTCTAGAATTAGGGATGGGTTCTTGAAAGCTCTTATTAATAGTAGTCAGTAGACAAGTGAAACTCTTTCAAGTCAAGGCATGAGTGACAAAATCATGGAACCATAGAATTGTACATGAATGAATTCTAAGAATCATTACCCCATTATTCCCAGTTTTATAGCTCACGAAATTAAAATCCATACCAATGACGCAAGTTGGCTGAAATTACAGAATAAATTAGTGATTTATTTATAATGAGTTATCATCAAAAGTTAGGAATTGAAGTTATTTCTCTAAGACCACATTTATACTCAGCCATTTCTCCATAAAATGTCCCATGGTACTCCTGTCAAGACTGGGATATAGTGCTTCATATACTGATTATATAAGGATGCATAAGGATACATTTTTTGTATTATGTACATGAGATGTTGTTAGAGTTAAGTTTCCCCTTTACATATTGAAAGGCATTACACTGTTTTCTCATTATTTTGAGAGTAGACCCCTGCCCCACCATATAACCAGAGTCCCTCACTATATCCTGGCTTCAGGGAAGTTATCGTGTATACCTCAGGGTTGAAGATGTACACAGCTCTATGTCTGACATATCTGTTTGGTGATTTGTGTTGGTGTGTGACTGAAAAATTTAACTGATTTAAACCAGCTTAGCACCCAACAATGAAGAGTCAAGATGAATGAGTGAATAAAATATCATACATAAAGTTAAGTCCTCTAACAAATTCTGCAGATTTACTCAACACAATAGTTCTCCACATAAAATATAGCCTTTAAAATAGTTCAAGAAAAAATACATTCCCCTAAAGGAATAAGAAAAATGATAAGAACTAAATAAAAATGTTAGATTTCTGCAATATTAGCTATAATAAAGCATAATTCAGAGAGTCAATGAAGGGACAACACATTCTTGGATGACAAATCTTCTAAATGATATATAAAAATGTGAGCATCACAGATGCAACACAATGATTTTAAGCTATCGATCATTTTGGTATTTCTTTAATCAAAAATGCATTTGCCGAAAAAGAACTTAGACATCTTCCTAAAGCAGAATTCGATTCTCCTTTACTTAACCTAAATTAAAACATCAATTTCATTTTCTATGGCTTAGATTTCTAAGATTGTGCTTAAATAGGCCCACTAAAACACTCCATTTAAATTTTTAAAAAACATGTTACCATGCTATTGTCTGAAAAAAGTAGTCTAATTATAAACCATTACATATTTTACTCTTGCAAATATTCTGTAGCATGGAATTGAAAACTATGTAACACTGCACCTGGGTTGCTATAGAGATGTCTATATATTATCAAGGGTTAAGCAAAATAAACCTTGACTGTGCATGCATTTGGTTTGTAAGTATAGTCGGGACTTCCCACATCCTGCCCACACATGGCCATCTTTTACATCATTATTGGGGGAAAAAAACAACAGGTGCAGTACATATTACATTGATTTTTTTCCCTCTTACTTAAGGTGTTGTACTTTAGGATTAAGCATGTTCTTTTTGTTTTCTTATGAATCTCATTTGATATTTTGTCTTCACTTGAGAGGTAAAAGAGATAAAATTTGTACTTAATCTTCAACATTTGTGCTATTCGTTTGGTTACAGAGAACATGGATGAAGCTGCATCCTCATCAATGTTGATCATAGTAGCATATATGACATGCCAACATAGAAGAATGTATATGTGTGGATGTATAAGTATATAATACTATATTATATACACATATATTTATGTATTATATATGTATATATGCACATATATATAAACAGATGTTTAAACAAGCAGATAAGCCGATCTACACACACATACACATCATACATATAATCTATGGAGAATCAGGAAAATCATAGCACAGAAGGTAGCTCCTTAAGCTTAGAGGAAACTAGGAATCCTAAGTTATAAATTGAGCAGAAAGTGTATTATATAATGATAAATAAATGAAAGATGAAATGTAATAAGAAAGGAACAGTATTAAGGATGTTTTGATCATATCATAGGGAGCAAAAAGGGGAGAAATATACAATAATATTGGAAAGGCAAATTGTAATCAGGGTGAAGGACTTAAAATGTGAAATAGAGGCATTTTTGTTAGGTGCCAAAACTAACCGAGAGCCAATAGAATTTATTTAGTTTGGAAATTACATAGTTAGACTTACATTTAAAAACTTACTATAGTGAATTTGTGGAGAATTGATTGGAGAAGGAAGCCTTGAGTAAATGAGACCATTCAAATGGAAAGAAGACTATTGAAATAGTAAAGGAGAAAGGAAATGAGGGTTGTGACACTAGGAGTAGAGAGAATAACCTGTGAAAGATAAAAATTAATAAATTTGATGACTAATGGAAGAAATAGAGCAAGGAGTCAAGGATTTCTATGAGGTTGGAAAGCTGTGTTAACTAGCAGATTTCTCTGAATAGAAGCATGGGTTTTCAGTGGAGGGTTATATTTCAAATAGAAAGTAAACGAATTCCATTTTTAACATGTTAAGTTTGAGATATCTGCTGGACATTTGGTTTAAAATGTCTAGTAAGCAATTGGTGATGCAATTCAGGAGAGATACTATGGTCACATTCAAAAACCTGGCTCTAATATTCAGAGAGAAAGAGGAAGGAAGAAAGGGGGGAAAAAAGAAGAAAATGAGGGAAGGAAGTGTTCAACACATTTTAGGTACTTTGCTAATTGCTAAAGAGAAAAGTAAAAAGAAAGCAAGTCATTCAGACCTTGTTCTTCAAAAACTACATTTGGCATTGGGATTATGCACATAAATAAGCAACATAGTGCCTGCCTTCAATGCTAGTAGTGAAAAATACTGTAGAGATGACTGCAAGTGGTACTGTGTTTTGATTTCTGTCTAAAGAGAAAGTTAATCTGTCCCAGAAAGCACACACATTTTGTTAATTTCTAATGAGGCACTGGATCACAAGGGTTGTGCCCTCTGGCTCTGAAAAGTGTGTATATACTCTAAGGTGAGGTTTTGCTTTGGGGCTTACTCTTTGGAAGAAAGTTCTTGTGCTAGGTGAGACTCTGGGTAACCGTTAAGAAGGTCCTAACTTTGAAAACCCAGATGCTGCTGCTTCTCTCTTTGGTAACTGTGTATGTATGTAATGGCCAGACACTTGTATCTGTCTGTTGATCTGTGATATCTGTATTGCTTATGGTCAGGTAGAAGGCCTGCCTATTTTTCTTCTAGTATTTTCTCTGTTGGTATTTGTGATTAAAGAAGATTGCTGACTCCTCAAAAGTTGCTTTTCTTTTAGAAAAGCAGATCTAAGAACCTGTGCTAGCAGGCTATCCTGAAAGTGTCAGAGTGCTTGCTGCTTGCTTCTGAGAGGCCAAAAGGGAAACTTAGGGGATAATGAAGAAAGGATCCAGAATATAGATTATACATGAAAAGATGATTGGGAAATGGCATAGAGACCTTAATCCTACAAGCATAAGAAGAAAGCTCGCCTAAGACAGTTGGGAACAGAAGGTGAGGATGTGGAAGGAAGAAATTAGGGTGCTAGTCAAAGTGTAGTCAGCATGATTAATGAGATGGTAAAGTAGAAATATATACAAAGCACGATTTCTTGGTTTTTTTAAAAATCATTGATTCCATTATTTCCATATCTCCCAAGGAATCATAATTTCTTGTTAATTAGTTTCCAGTCACGCAGGAACAAAATGAGTCCTTAACACAAATTAATACTGATGAACTATCAATATCCATGTTTATACAAATCCGTTAACAACAATTAGGTCACAATATAGACCGAAGCTTTAGAGCTATGCTTATAGTTAATAAACAAATTAATAATTCATTAACTAAATAGTGAAAAGACCACTGGCTCTGAATTCTGAGAACTTTGGTTCGAATCTTGTCTGTGCTCCCCATAACTGTGCAAACTTAAGAAATTTCCTCAACTTCTCCAGGCTTCATTTTCCTTACCTATAAAATGAAGCTGTAGGATGAGATGGATTCTGAGTTTCCTTCCAGATCCCTCTAGAACTGTGATACTGATATCTTGAGGTATTGTGTTCCACTGAGAACACTATTTATTGCTGTGACTTAACAGATATAGATAGATTAAAAATCACGACTCATCAGTACTTTATTCATTCCAAAGAATCTTTTTTGTGTGAAAAATTGCGTTTTTATGACCTGCCTTCTACATATTCTTCATGTTAAAGTTATCCTTAGTTCCCAAATTTTACTTATCTAAAAAAAAAAAAAAAGACAAGTGTTAATAGCAGATGGTTTAACATGTTATTCCACTAAGAGATTTTTTATTATAAACAGAGAACATTTGAAAATGAAAAGCCTCAAAGAAATCAAGCCCAAATGGTAGGATATCAATATTTTAAATGTCCAAAAAGAGACATTTAGGGAATGGGTCAAATGACACGACAAGTCAATGTGTCTTTTACCTATGTGGTAGTGAGTGTTTCATTTTTAATACTTGTGACCCCCAGGCACAATGACTGACAGTATTTTTAAAAAAAAAAAAAAAGAGTTTCAATGATCAAGCATTAATTATTTTTCTCCCTCTCACCTCCCCTTACTGACTAAAAGAAGGAAAGAAAGAAAAAGAAAAATTATATCACATAAGTGAAAAACCATGAATTCTAATAAGTTCTCACAAACATCATATCCAGAATGAATTTCTTTTTCTTCGTATTATCCCATTGCCTCTCTGTAATGAGGGAGGCAGCATTTTTGATTAAGTGATCAGAATTTATGTCTTTCAAATTGATCACTTCTGTAATATTGATTTTATAGTACAAATTATTCTTCCAGTACTGGTCATTCACTATGCATCAGTTCATATATGGTTTCCATGTCTTTTTGAAATATCTTTTTTCTCATTTTGTGTAGCACAATAGTATTCCATTGCATTTATATTTCATTATTTGTTAAACTTTTTCTCACCTTATGGCACCTCCTTTGTTTTCAGTTATTTTGACTTTTTGCCACCAGAAAAACAAAGTGCCACTTTGCATATTTTTATAAAATGATGTTCTCTTTTTTTTTTTCTCTTTGGGTTGTAGGCTGAGGAGTTGGATAAAAAGGCATTGCTACTAGGTTCATTGTTTCTGTATGCTATGTTCTGGGGGCATCTAGCTAGTGCAGTGGATAGAGCACCAGTGCACTAGTCAGGAGGACCTGAGTTCAAATCTCACGTCAGATATTTGATACTCACTAGCTGTGTGACCTTGGGCAAGTCACTTAACCCAATTGCTTCATGCTGGGTCATCTCCAGTCATCCTGATGAATATCTGGTCATTGGATTCAGATGGCTCTGGAGGAAAAGTGAAGCTGGTGACCTGCACAGCCCTCCCTCACTCAAAACAAAGTCAAGTGCAAATCATATCATCATTTCTCTGATGGCATGGTCTTCTTAGGCAATGAAGGACAAACACACACACACATGTTGTGTTCCACTGATCTCTCTACTTTCTCTTCATAGTGTTTTTAATATACTTTGAGGTCTGCTACTGCTAGTTTCCCTGAGTTTCCAGTTCTTTTCTTTATATCTAATAAAATTTTTGACATTTAGAACACCAGATGAATTTTGTTGCCCTTTAGGTATATAAAATAATCATTTTTAGTATGATATGGCATTGGATAAGTAAATTAATCCAGATATCATCTTCTTGTTTATTATATTGGTTCTATGAACAAATAGGCAATTATTATTTCTCCAATTGTTTATTTCTAGTTTTATCTTGTAAATCATGCTTTGAAATATCTTTTATATAGCTCTTATGATTGACTATCAAGGATTTTATATAGAATTTTTGTCATCTTGTATTTTTTATGTATAATTTTTCTGTCTTTTCCTTCTATAGTCTAGTGACTCTATGCAAAAATTTTGGATGTTTTACATGGGTTTATTTTGAATCCTGAAACTTTGTGGAAGTTATTATTTGAATTGATTTTAGTTGACTCTCTAGGTTTTGTGAAGTACCTTATCATGATTTATACAAACATAATTTTCTTTTTCCTTTACTTACATTATTCCTTTTTTTTCCTCATTTTGCAACTATAACTAACAATTCTAGGCCCATCGTAAATAGAAATGGTGATAATAAATATTATTGTTTCACCTTTGATTTTATTGGAAAGGATTCAAATTCATCCCCTATATATAATGCTCTTGGTTTTAGAGTTACTTAATTTAAACAGACAATTAAATGAGATAAGCAGGGAAAAGCACAACAAAATTATGAAATAAAACATTTTTTAAACTATTTTGTCAAATGTTTTCCAATAAAACTAATAATTTTTGAAATAAATATTTTAAATCAAAGCACATATATGAACAGAGCAAAAAACATTATATAAACAATGCACTCTGAGAATAAGAAACTTAAATGTCATGAATTAATTCACAAAGAACAATCACCCAGCCCTGATTAGCACAGTGTTGACCAGTTGAGATTTTAAAAAAGATCATCTATGCCATAAAGATTCTCAAAATCAACTGTGGAAGATAACAAACAAATATGTACAAGTAAGCTGTATAAAGGATATTAGGAAATAAGGAAAAGAGGGAAGACAGAATTGTGAAGGATTGGGAAAGGCTTCAAAGAACAAAAAAGGAAAGGAAATAACAAGATGCAATTTTTTGAAAATTTAGGACTCATCATTGAGTTCTATCAAACATTCAATGAACAATTAGTTTCTCTGTGACACATACTGTGAAAATTAAAAAAGAAGAGATTCTATCTCATTTCTTCGGTGACAGAATTATAATCTTGATTCCTAAAAAAGAGTCAAAACAGGAAAGAAAGTACAAATCTATATCCCAGGGGATACTTGAGCCAGGTCAAACCATCTTGCAATATCTAATTACACACCCCCTTTAATGAAATTCCAAATTACTTGAAAGAGATCAGACTAACAGTCCACAGAAGAAAACCCAGATGGATTAAACATAATTATTTTCAAGTCAACAAACATCTAGCTAGTGCTTACTACATCTACTATTGTGGTAATGATTTGTTTTAAAAGGCAAAAACAAAATATTTTCCTTGAGTAGCTTTTATTCCTTTGGGGAATACAGGAAGTAAACCACTTCATATATATAGAAGATATACAACAGAGGGAGATGTAATGGAGGGAGTAAATAAGCATTCATATAATATTTACTATCTGCCAGGTACTACTGCTAAATGTTTTGAAAATGCAATGTCATTTAATTCCACACTAATTTTTGAGTTGATGCTTTTATTACCCCCAATTATTAGTTGAGAAAATTGAGACAGACTGTGATTTGTATAGGGTCACACAGCTAGTAAGAGTCTGAAGCCATGTTCATTCTTTATAATGTTATTAATTTATTCTAGCTTTTAAAAAATTGAGTTTCAAATTCTTTACGTCTCTCTCTAGCCCTTCCATGTAAGACACAAACAGCATGACATCAATTATAAATGTGAAGTCATATAAAATATATTTCTATATTAACTGTGTCTCAAAAAAGCTAAAACAAATTGAAAAAAAAATACTTCCATTTGTATTCAGAGTTCATTGTTTTTTTCTCTGGAAATGGATGGTATTTTTCATCACTAGTTTTATTTCAGAACTGTTTCAGATCATTTTATTGATCAAATAACTAAAACTTTCACAATTGATCATAATTATAGTATTGCTGCTAATGCGAGCAGTGATCTCCTCATTCTATTTACTTCACTTTGTATCAGTTCATATAGGATTGCCCAGGATTTTGTGAAACTTTCTCCATCATTTTTTACAGAACAATACTATTCCATCACAATTATATACCAAACTTGTTCAGCCATTGCCTAATTGATGTTATCTCCTCAATTTCAAATTCATAACCAGCACAAAAAATGAACTACTATAAATATTTCATACACATAAGTCCTTTCACTTTCTCTTTGATCTCATTGGGATACAGACCTAGGAATGTTATGTTGGGTCAAAAAGTATGCACTTGTTAGCCTTTTGAGCATAGTTCCAACTTGTTCTCCAAAATGTTTGGACCACTTCACAGCTCTTCCAAGAGTGTATTAGTGTACCTATTTTCCCATATCCTCTACAGCATTTGTTATTATCTTTCTTTTTTATGTCTTGTTAGCCCATCAATTGGGTGACAGGTGGTACTTCAGAATTGTTCTAATTTGTATTTTTCTATTCTATAATGATTTGGAGCATTTTTTCATATGATTACTAATAGCTTTGATTACTTCTGAAAAAAAAAACAAACCTTGTTCATATCCTTTGACCATCTGTCCATTAGTAAATGGCTTGTAGTTTTATAAATTTGATTCAGTTCTCCACTGAGACCAGCTTTGAACTTGTCATCTTGACATCTGACCAAGTGCTATATCTATCTACTTTACCACCTACCTAGCTGCCTGAGAAGTAAATTCAGAATGAAAGGCATAGCAACATTTGAAGAGCTGAAAAGGGCTTTTATGGTTTATTGAATTGATCTGCTTTTTTAAAGGAAGTCAAGGAAACCAAGATGTAGAGAGAAAAGGTAAAAAATTACAAGATTAGGGGAAAGCCTAGTCCAATGGCAATGGGCAATAGAATATCATGATTAAGGAACTGAAAGAATGCCAGTGTTGCCAGAAACAGTAAAATGTGGGGAAAATGAGGTAGGAAGAGACTGCATTATTAAGTGTATTAAATATGAAAATAGTGTTTATATTTTATTCTGGAGGTTATAAGGAGTCACAGGGGCTCACTGAGTGATTAATCAATATTAATTATACATCTAATATGTGACTGGCATTATGCTAAGTGCTGAGACTCTACTTTCAATGAACTTAAAATTTTAGGGGAGAGAACATGTAAGTAAATATATGCATACATACATATATGTATATATGCATGTATATAAAATATATAGAGAAAAAATAAGAAACATTAAAAGGAAAAGGGCACTAGAATAAAGAGACATTGAAGAAGTCTTCCAGTAAATGAAGATATTGAAAAGAGGAAGGGAATGGTTGGCTTGGTAAGATCAACACATTACAAAAGTAGAAGAGTAGAGAAAATGGAATGAAAAGAGAAAAGGTGTGAAGCAGAAAGAACGAATATATGAATACAGCGATAGACCAGATGAGAGGTAATGAGAGCCTTAACTGTTTTGGTGGCTGTGAGAATGGCATAAAGTATCATGGAGAGGAGAAATGTTATGAAGGAAGAAATAATAAGTTTTGTTAGTTAATTGCATTTCTGGGGTGAAGACTTGAGGAATCAAGATCAATATCGAAACTGACGTCATAGAATTGGCCTTGACACCATGGGGAATTCAGAATTGGGGAAGATTTTTTAAGGGGAAGATAATGAGTTATCTGAGGAATATGTTGACTTTGAAATGCCCATGTAATATTCAATTCAAGATATTTAAAAGGCATTAGTTAATTCATACTGAAACTTAGGATAGATGCTCAGGTTTGAAATAAAGATTTGGTAATCATCTGTATAGAACTGGTATTAATTCTATGAGGGTCAATTTGATCCCTGAGATGATATAGGTTGAAGATAGAAATCAAGTGTGTTATGAGTCATGATACTAAAGTTGTCCATGACTTTATATCGAAGAATCAAGCAATAGAAGAGTTTTAAGAAAGGTAGCCTCTTCTGTCCCATGAGACAGCAAAACCTGGGTTTCAGTCTCTGTATATTTGAGAAATGAGGACGTTGTCAAAGAATATTTTCCCTGGGTTTTTGAATAATAATTTATCATATTGTTGAAATTGCCTGTGTTCAAAGATCCTGTAAATGATACTTCAAAATGTGTTACATTAGGTACTATGACAATTTGGATGTTCTTTCTCTAAAGGAGAAATTCTTAGATTTAGAATAATGAATCTAGAATTTATAAAATACTTCAAGATTTCTAAGTGCGTATGTTCCTCATTTGATCTTCACAATTGCCCCTTGAAGTAGGTACTATTATTATGGCTATTTTACACATAAGGAAACTGAAGCTGAGAGAAGGATTAAAGTGAATTGCCTAGGTTCACACTAATATGTGTCCCAGGCATGATTTGAATTCATTTATTACTTAATCCAAATCCAGTGTTTTATCCATTGAATGACCTATTTCCCCCATAGTAAGCAATACCACCTAGATATTTAATAAGGATAAATTCATTTTAAAAATTGTTTCTGGGAGACCTGTGCTTAAAATTCAAGTTATAAAATTATTTGTTTTTAACTTTGATATGATATAAGTTTTATGGTGAAGAAATAAATAGCAATTATTTTGAGATTTAAGGTTAGAAATAATTTTATATAGGGTGTATCGATTTTTTAAATCTCATTGGAACTCAATAACAATGCTTTTAGATACTGACAGTGGGTATTATTTTTCCCATTTTACATATGTGGAAGCCAAGACTCAGAGAGGTTCAATAAATTGCTTATGACACACAGATAGAAGGAATTTGTGTCAATACTCCCTTGGTGATTGGTGAGGAGCAAACTGAATCAAGAAACAAAATAGATAAATGTAACATGAGCAGAAATGAAGTAATAAGAAGATCTGAAAAGGTTCCCAATTCCTAGTGAATTTTCACTCTCCACTCTCTAAAGTACTCTTGTGCTTCTCTTTCTTCAACATTTCTTTTGAAACTAACTGAAAATACTGTGTAGATCTGAATCTAGGAATTAGATTTTATCTGGCCATTTAACCCAAACATATTTTCAGGAATGCATTTTCATTTTGTATCATCAGAAATCTGGTTAGGAATTATATTCCTAAATTCTAGATGTCATGTTTAAATGTATTTCTATGTAATAAATATTTTCTTTCCAGGTTGATATGAGCAAAAAAAAAAAAAAGATGTATTTATTCACTAGAATTCAGCCTGGATAAAAATGTTAGATTATTCTTTAAGAAGATAAAATTATGAGAACTGCCAGGGAGAAATATATGAAGGGTCTATACCAATGTTTCTGAAGAGAAATTTAGTCACTATTGAAGTATACTATAAAGTATCCACATTTTGAGATCTACTATTTAAAATAGATAGATAGATGATAGATAGATAGATAGATAGATAGATAGATAGATAGATAGATAGAGCTCCTGATATGTATAGGTTTATAAAGTGGCATAAGCAAAGAACTAGAAAGTGTAGAAGGGTCAGTCAGTAAATATTTAAATACCCATTATATGCCAGGTACTATGCTAAGTGCTGGAGATCCAAATATTTAAAAGGGGAAATAATCTTTTCCCTCTAAGAACTTAACATTCTAACAGGGAAGGACAATTTACACAAGAAAGCTGAAAAGAGGTGGGATCAGGTAAGGTGATTTGTAACAGGACATGATGGAGTATCCAAAGGAGAGCATCTAACTGAGAAATGAAAAGATTATTGGCTTGGATACCCTCTTTATGTGAAGTTTTATAGGAGAACTTTTAGCTTTATCTTCCAGTCAGAGAGGCCTGAGAGGCAAAGGGCACTCCTAAAATATGAGTACCAGGGCTTATGTAATTTTCTAGGATGGAGAGGTTCCCTGGGATATAATAGAAAAGTTGAAAGAATTTCAGTCTATTGGGTATATAGATATGTGTAGATGGATAGCATCTCTACACTAAGGAAAGCTCATATTCTCGCACATTATCAAATATTGAAGGGTTACAAAAATATTGAGTAAATTATGATGTTGTAATTTCAGTAATATATGATGTAAACAAAAAAGACAAGAATTTGAGAGTCAGGGGACTGAGAAGGTATTGAATATAGTCCATACTCCCTAGGACATGCAATGATCACCTTGACATATATCAGAGATAATTGGATCGATAATTTCATAGGTTCCTTCTTCATTTCTTAAATTCTAAAATTCTGTTAGTTAAATTTAGAATTCAATTGGATTGGGTCAAATAGGCATTTGTTATATAGTAAATTCCATTTTGTTTTTGTTTTTATTGTGATTTTTTAGTTGCTCAGTTTTATATGAGATTTATCTTTATAGACTGTGATTCTTTTCAAAAACAAATGGGAGGGCAATGAGGTGGTACAGTGGATAGAGCACCAACCCTGGCGTCAAGAGCACCTGAATTCAAATCCAGCCTCAGATAATTAATAGTTATTTTTTTTAATTTATTTATTTAACGTTTTACATTCATTTTCACAAAGTTTTGGGTTCCAAATTTTCTCCCCTTTTATCTCCTCCCCCCACCCCAATACACCGAGCAATCTAATTTTCGCTATCATCAATCTGCCCTCTCTTCTATCCTCCCTCCCTTCTCTTGTCCCCATCTTCTCTTTTGTCCTGTAGGGCCAGATGACTTTCTATTCCCCATTAACTGTATTTCTTATTTCCTAGTAGCAACAACAATACTCAACAGTTGTACCTAAAACTTTGAGTTCCAAATTCTCCCCATCCCTCTCTTCCCGCCCATTCCCTTTGGGAAGGCAGGCAATTCAATATAGGCCATATCTGTGTAGTTTTGCAAATGATTTCGATAATAGTCGTGTTGTGTAAGACTAACTGTATTTCCCTCCAACCTATCCGGCCCCACATTGTCCCTATTCTGTCTTTTGATCCTGTCCCTCCCCAAGAGTGTTGACTTCAAATTGCTCCCTCCTCACATTGCCCTCCCTTACATCATCCCCCCCTTGCTTATCTTCTTCTCCCCCACTTTCCTGTATTGTAAGATAGGTTTTCATACCAAAATGAGTGTGCATTTTATTCCTTCCTTTAGTCAAATGTGATGAGGGTAAGCTTCTTGTTTTTTTTCTCAGGTCTCTTTTTCCCTCCACTAAAAAATCTCCTGCTTGCTTCTTGAATGAGATATAATTTACCCCATTCCATTTCACCCTCTTTCCTCCCACTACATTTCTCTCTCACCATTTACCTTAATTTCTTTTAAGATATGGTCCCATCCTTTTCCATTCACTCTGTGCTCTCTGTCTCTGTATCTGCGTGCATGTGTGTATGTGTGTGTGTGTTCCCACCAACTACCCAGATACTGAAAAGTTTTAAGAGTTACAAATATTGTCTTTCATGTAGAAATGTAAACAATTACCTTTGGTAAGTCCCTTATGACTTCTCTTTGCTGTTTACCTTTTTATGCTTCTTCTCATTCTTGTGTTTGAAAGTCAAATTTTCTTTTCAGCTCTGGTCTTTTCATCAAGAATGCTTGAAAGTCCTCTGTTTCATTGAAAGACCATATTTTCCCCTGAAGGATTATACTCAGTTTTGCTGGGTAGGTGATTCTTGGTTTTAGTCCTAGTTCCTTTGACTTCTGGAATATCTTATTCCACGCCCTTCAATCCCTTAATGTAGAAGCTGCTAGATCCTGTGTTATCCTGATTGTATTTCCACAATACTGAAATTGTTTCTTTCTAGCTGCTTGCAATATTTTCTCCTTGACCTGGGAATTCTGGAGTTTGGCCACAATGTTCCTAAGAGTTTCTCTTTTTGGATCTCTTTCAGGTGGTGATCAATGGAATCCTTCAATACTTGTTTTTCCCTCTGCTTCTAGAATATCAGGGCAGTTTTCCTTGATAATTTCATGAAAGATGATGTCTAGGCTCTTTTTTTGATCATGGCTTTCAGGTAGTCCCATAATTTTTAAACTGTCTCTCCTGGATCTATTTTCCAGGTCAGTTATTTTTCCAATGAGATATTTCACATTCTCTTCCATTTTTTTCATTCTTTTGGCTTTGTTTTGTGATTTCTTGGTTTCTCAGAAAGTCATTAGCCTCCATCTGTTCTATTCTAATTTTGAGAGAACTATTTTCTTCAGTGAGCTTTTGAATTTCTTTTTTCATTTGGTTAATTCTGCTTTTGAAAGCATTCTTCTCCTCATTGGCTTTTTGAACCTCTTTTGCCAATTGAGTGAGCCTATTTTTCAAGGTGTTATTTTCTTCAGCATTTTTTTTTGGGTCTCCTTTAGCAACGTATTGACCCATTTTTCATGCTTTTGTTGCATCTCTATCATTTCTCTTCCCAGTTTTTCCTCCACTTGTCTAACTTGATTTTCAAAATCCTTGTTGAGCTCTTCCATGGCCTGAGCCCACCGGACATCCCCCTGGGATGTCTGGGATACAGAGGCCCCGACCTCCACATCTTTCCCTGATGGTAAGAATTGTTCCTCGTCATCAGAAATGAAAGGCGGGAACATCTGTCCCCCAAGAAAGTAGCTTTCTATGGTCTTATTTTTCTTCCCTTTTCTGGGCATTTTCCCAGCCAGTTACTTGACTTCTGAGATTCCTCTCCACCCCTACCTAGATCAGCCCAGCTAGTGCTTGCGGTCTGAGATTCAAATGCTGCTCCCCAGCCTCCAGGCTTTCCGTGGCAGGTGGGGCTCCTATTCAATGTGAGCTTAAGTTCTGGTGCTTGGGTGGATGCAGGGCCACCTCCCAGGCTCAGTTCCTTCAGGGGGTTTATGCAGAGACCTTCGGTAATGGCCCTGAGCTCCTGTCTGCTCTGGGAATTCCGGGCCGCTGCTGCCTCTGCCACTGCCTCTGCCTCTGCCTCCCGAGGGGCCCTGAGTCATGGAGGCACCCTGCTCCTCTCTCGGCCAGCCCAGAAGTCTCTCTCACTGACCTGTAGTGCCTGTGGGTAGAGGGACCTTCGCAGCCACCGGAGGTTCTGTCCCTGCAGCCTGCTGTGATCTGCTCCTATGGGTTCGCATGGCCAGTGCAGGGCAGGGGTGGGCTCCACTTTCCGGGGCACAACTGACCCTGGGGACGGCTCTCCAGGGCTCTCTGGAACAGAACTCTTTTCCACTGTGTTTCAGCGCACCTTGCAGTGATCCAGATTTTGTGGGGAGTTCTTCTTGTAGGAAATATATGGGCTGTGGGTTCGGAGCTAGCATATGTGAGTCTTTCTACTCTGCCATCTTGGCTCTACCCCCCAATTAATAGTTATTTGACTCTAGCCAAGTCACTTAACCCTGATTGCTGTCCCTCTCCCCCAATAAGTAAATGTGAAAGTCTCATGAAGCTAATCCTGAAGCTGCTGAAACTAGCAAATATCTTAAGTATTGATATTCTGAACTTTTTTGTGCTTAAAAACAATTAGATTCCTGCATGAAGCCCAGTACCAGTATGCAAGTGGAGAGGGAATGGGGGAAGGCAAGATGCTCAAGGAGGGGTAATCCAGATCATGTTGGAAAAATGAAATGGGTGAAAAATCACTGTTGGGATCCTGCTGTAAGTGACAATAGCACTTTATGCCCAAGTGAGATATGGAGAGGTGTGTGTGTGTGTGTGTGTAAGAGAGAAAGAGGGAAAGAGAGAGAGAGAGAGAGAGAGAGAGAGAGAGAGAGAGAGAGAGAGAGAGAGAGAGAGAGAGAGAGAGAGAGAGAGAGAAAGAAGTGGAATGCAGTGTATTGGCAAGGATTAAAACAATTACTGTCTGAGATATATTAGAAATACAAGCATACTGATGCATTTTTGGTAGAGCTGTGACTTTATGTGACTGTTTTGGAAAACAATTCAAAATCACAAAAATAAAGTGACAGAAATAAAGTGACTGAAATGTCTATACTGGGTGACCCAAAGATTACACTAATAGGCATATAACTGAAAGAAATCATAGATAAGACAAAAAAGAAAAAGTCTGTATATATCCAAGATATTTACAGTAGTCCCTACAATGTTGATGTTAATCCACGGGGGAGTGGCAAAACAAAATGTAGTACATGAACATAATGTAATATTTTTATAAGAAAAGAATATAATAAATACTCAGAAGAATGAAAAGACTTCCATGAACTGGTGCAAAATGAAGTATATAGAACAAAGAAATCAAAACACACAATTAGTATTATCATGTAAAGAACCACTACAAAATAATTTAAAAAATGAATACTGCACAAATTACTAAAAGCAAGCATGGCCTCAGAGAAGAGATATGACATGGTACTGCTCCACAAACTGGAATCTTTGCATATATTGTCAGATTTTTAAATTATATTGACCAATTTTGCTATTTTTTTCTTAAAAATTATATTGATTTCTCTCTGAGAGGCGGAGTAGAAAGGACAAAGAATTTTAAAAAGATGATGATAAAATTATTTTTAAAATATAATAAAAGGTCATTGAGGTCAGAGACTGTCTTATTTCCTCCTATATGAATACCTAATACTTATCACAGCATGATACCTACTTTGTGATTAATAATGTATCTATTTGGGGGAAAGAGGAAGAGAAGGCAGAGGGGAGGTACAGGAATAAGAAAAGGGAAAAGGAAGGGAAGTGAAGAGGATGGATGGGGGAAAGAAAGGAAAGAGGCTAGGAAAAGGAAAGAAAAGCTATTTATTTATAGTAGTAGAGGATTATGGGTGTGGAAATTTATATGTATTGTCAAAATTGATTACTATGCTGATTAGGTCTACTGAACTTATTTTTTAAATCTTTTTTTGGATTGTTTATAAGAAGGGATGGTCCAACTGTGCAGACAGGAAGGATGTATCAAAAATGAGCAGAATGTGAAAAGTTATTTTTAACCAAAAATTGCTCTTAGTGACAAAAAAACAAAATAGGTAAAATTATTATACAAACGAAAAAGTAGGCAATATGGTTTTAGTTAGGAGACAAAGAGTCTAAGCTAAAATCCTGCTCTGCTTGATGTCACAACCTCTGTAGAACTGTTTCCTTAAATGTTAAATGAGGTGTTGAATTAGATGATTAAATAACTCTTTTAGTTTTTAATTCTCTAATGCTCTGAATAAATAACTAATACAAAATTTTGACTGAATAGTGATTTTTCAGACTTTTTTAGTGTGTATTCCTGATTTAGATTCCAACAAGTGACCTCTAAGGCACCATTATATTCTAAAAGTACTTTTTAATAGGTTACCCAAAGCTGGAATATAAGAAAGGGAATAATTAATTAAACAATCTCCTCAGAAATATACTTAATAAAAGGAGGAGGTGATAGGAAATTAAACACATACTGTTGAGGAGAAAAAAGAGACTTATTTTTTCTTAACTTATTCTGATTGACTCTTTTACTAGTTCAGCATTTCTCAGGCTTATGCTTATTTTAGTTATAAAAAGTTTTCTAAACTCCAGTTGTATTTTTCTTTGCTTCTGAATATTCCATTATTCTTAGTTATAGGATATATTTACTTTATCTTGAAAATTCTCTCCCTGGCCTTCAGTCTGTCAAGCCATCATAGGTTTTGTAAACAAAACTCTTATCTGATTATTTGAAGTGTTATACTAGTATGAGTTTGGAAACAACTTTTTGTGTCTGAGTTTCATTTATACTTAAAGATAACATTACTGACTTTTATAGATATTGATATCAGTGTGTATCACAGAAGACTAATAGTAATAACTTGAACTATTTATCCTTTTATTTCTTCTCAATATATCCAATATCTTTGATCTGAAGATCAACTGTCTTTGACTGCCATAGGACTAAAAAGGTTCAGGGAATATGCCTTATTCTCTTATAGGCAGGATATAAAATACAACTCACATCATAAATATGAAAACATTCCCCTAAGATATGTGGTCCATAGGGAAGAATATATAACTTCATTGCTATCTACTATTAACAACTTTCTATTTCCCCTAAGATAAAAGAAAAAAAATACTTTAACCTGATTTTTAAGAACTAAATATAAATTTAATTAATCTTCTCAGACTTACTCAAAACTTATCTCTTTGAGGCATTTTTCCTTTCTAAATACTAACTCTTCCTCAGATGATACTGAGGTGCCATCTCTTATTTCTGTGTATTTGTCTAGTTGGACTGTCATTCATTAAGTGCCCTCCCTATACATTTTTGTCTTTCAGAATCATCTTCTTTAGAGGCTCAAAAGGACTACCTCACCCATCACCCATAGCATCCTTTTTTGTGTTTACACATATAAAAACCTCCTTTCCATCTTCAGCTTTTCCTTAATTATCTTGTCTGGAATTGTATTTTGTTTTGTATCTTCATTCACCATCACTTCCATGCTTAAATTTTGCATATTTTATTCTTCTCAGCTCCTAGATCCCATCAGAAAAAAAAAATCACAGAAATTTATGATCCTCATGGGGTTTTTTTGTGTATCATTTACCTTATACATTTTATTCCTTTATTGCATTTTTGTTCAATTTGAATTGAATTAAATATGTATATATGGGCACAAATAACTTCTACCTCCTCATTTACCTGTCCATTTTCAGGAGCAGTAGCAGCATAAGGGTGTTTTCCTCTGCTCTGTTTCCTACCAAAGGTGTAGCACCAATACTTTGGTAAGCATAACAATGATAATATTAATACATAATACAAAAGTATTCCACATTTTCAAATTCCCACCTTGTAAAGGTAGCAGTAACTATGGCAGTATGACTTCCTTCAGTTCTTCACTGAGCATAAAATGTCAACGTAGCTGAGTCTCAGAGGTTTTAGTTAATGCACACTTTAACTGGCAACTTGACTATGAATTCATTTCTTCTCCTATGAAAACATGGTTACTCTTTCCTTGAAAGTCTGCTCCCCTTTTATTATACTGTACATCTCCTACTGATTATTCACAATTGAAGATGTCACATTTTATGATGATTTCCTAGATTACTCCAGTTTTAGCTAAGTTAATTTAGTAAAAGGAAATAGCATTCCCAGTCTTTAAAAGATGATGCTAGGACAGTGGAAAATTTGTGTATAGTGTGAGAAATGTTCCATCCTAATTATTCATGGTACTTATGAGCTATATTGCTTATAGATATTTAATTATTGACTACCACGATCTTTTCATATTCCTCTCTGGTCACACATAGTCTTTGTCTTTTTCCCCACTAATAGCATGGTACCTTGTAACAGGGTGTCCTCCTAGGTCTTTGGAAGTAATCGTTGTCATTTATTTTGCCAAAATGATTGATTTTATTGTTCTTGCTTTGAATTAACATATTGTTGGGTTGGACTACAGAAAGTAAAGACGTTGGTGGAGGGTTTGAGAGATATGATTCTGGCTTAAATTCCTGAATGTCTAATATCTCTCTTGATAAACACAAGTAATAAAATCTCTTAAGTGCTCCATTGCATCTTGTGTTCTTGTGTTCTCACCTATATTTTAAGTTTCTTGAAAACAGAAAACACATTTTTGTATACTCTAAAAGTGATTAGAGATAAAAGGATGACTAACGAACCTATTTTTTTCCATTGCTGTTAGTTTTTTTTTTTCAGGTATTTTGTTATCAAAAATAAATCTCGCCTAATTCAGAAAAAATCAAATAATGATTGCAATATGAAGTATACATATTTTATGAATATATTTCCATAACTCTATTTACATATCAATCAATATTAAATGTTTCAGGAGATTTCAATTGTACATATTTGAAAAACACAAATCCAAATACTGCAGGCAAACTATTCTTTCTTGAGCATCTTTGGGGAAATTGTACATGTAAGTGCATCTAAAACATGGATCATATTCATTTAATTATTTTAAAAGTAGTCTACTCTTAACTATAATCTACAAACATGAATTTATCATTTGTAAGTGATGGCAACTTTGAAGTTGACATTTCTTTTACAGAATAGAAATTGCAGCTGCAGATGAAGTGTAAGTGGTATATTATGCAAAGTGAAAGTTTAATTAGAAAGGAAAACCAGTTGAATATTTCTGTTTGATTAATAATCTATAAGCAGATAACATCTAATTTAAATTTAAACATAAGCAGTACAAATGATGTTAAAAAAAAACTACTGCTACATTTCAGTCTTTACCATGAAACTAACAGTCACAGAATTCAGAGCTGACATAGTCTGCAAAGGCTATTTAGTGTAACTTCAGAAGGAATTCCCTCGACAACCTCTCCAAGAAGACATCATTCACTTTTGCTTGGACATTCCAATGAGCAGCATGTCACACTTTCTAAAGCAGCCTATTTCTTTAATTTTTTTAACTATTGGGTTTTTTTTTTTACACCAAGCATCTCTGAATTTAAATTTGCATCTCTGAAAAACTGACCCATTTTGTACTTTCCTTCCCTTTGAGGACAAAAAAAGACAAATCAGATCTCCGCTACAGGTAATGGCTAGTCAAATACTAGTTGCAGTAATTCCACTGGTACCAGAAAAAGTCTGGCCTGTGATAACTGGAATTTTAACATGAAAGTGTCACTTCATCAGCAATCCTCCCTCCCAATCTCTTTCTCTCCTATGGTCACAGGATTTAAGGCTCTATTTATGACTGATAAGGTTCCTCCTATTTGGCCTTTGTTCTCCATCTCTGTCTCAGTGCTGTTTACTTAGACAGGAGGAAAATGAAGATGACAAAAATTAAAAGTTAGCAGAAAGCTGCCTTTGTTCCTTATAGTCCATAATCCTCCCAAAAGTACTGCTGCTATTTGGAATCTCACTGCCTTCTGCATTTTCATGGTATGGCTATCACTTAGTAAACCTACCACCATCCAAGGGTTTAAGCCTTCATTAACTCACTTCCCTTAGCATAGCCTTCCAAAGTGAGAAGTGCATAAGAAAATATCCCTCTTGAAATTAGTCATTTCATTTTTGCCTTTGAACTGTTTCACACTTTCATAAGGCCTAGAGTGTAGCAAGCATTTAATATACATTTTTGAAATTGAATTTCATTGAATTGAATTTCACTGAGACTAGCATACTTTGTAATAAAATGGAAAACCTTTGGAAAGAGTCAAGAGAAAAGTGTTACATCATGAATAGCCCACTACCTAGCTGTGGGACCCTAGATAAGTTACTTTACCTCTATTTTCCTTTCATCTATAAAAAGGAGGGGGCTGGGATAGATGATAAACAAGGTCATTTGCAGACATAACCCCATGCTTTTCTAGAATTCAGCAGTACCAATGATAAAGATAGTGCTGGTCACATACACTTTAGTTACTTCAAATACTTTCATTGATGTTGACACTGAATCCACTGGCAGATAGTCTTTATTAGTTGCTGGGGAGAAAGGAAGAAAGGAAGGAAGGAAGGAAGGAAGGAAGGAAGGAAGGAAGGAAGGAAGGAAGGAAGGAAGGAAGGAAGGAAGGAAGGAAGGAAGGAACGGACTGAGGGAGGGAGGGAGGGGCACATAGTGAACTCCTTTTAGTGATGAGTTTCTTTCCACTTTGTCAGGTTCATCATTAGAAGACCGATATCAGTATTCTGTCTGACCATATTCAACTTTTTTTTTCCAGTTTGGTAGGTCTGCCAATGCATGTACTCCATTTGTATAGTCTTTGAGACCCCAGGATCATTACCCACAATGAAACATAATTGAAGTAGTACTTTAATTTAGAAGGATTCAGTGAAACTAGGATTTATTTTTTTAATTACATAATAGTAGTAAAGTTAAATAAGGGTTCTTGCCATGTTATAGGAGGGGTGTATGACTGAGTTTTCTTTAATTCCTTGAAAGTTATTTTGAAACCTCCTTGTTCTGATTTCCAAGATCCTGCCCTGATTCCCTATCTGTCATTTTTGAAATAAGACCTAGTACCCATCTATCTCCTTGGAAGAAAAGTTATGCCAAGTCTGGATGGTATACTAAAAAAGAGGAGAAATCTTATGCCAAGAAAGGTTCATATAATCAAAGCTGTTTTCGTTTTCTAATAGCAATGTATAGCTGTGAAATTTGGACTAAATGAAAGTTGAGCATTGCAGAATCAGTGCTTTTGAATTGTGGTGGCAGAGAATTATTGGACAGTAAGGAGATCAAATCAACCAATGCTTAAATAAATTAACTCTGACTCTTCATTGGAAGTACAAATTTTAAGCAGAAATTTAAATACTTTGATCACATACTGAGAAGACTGGATTCATTAGAAAACGTTCTGATACTGGGAAATATCGAAGGGAAAAGGAAAAGGGGATGACAGGGTGAAATGAATAGTGTCATGGAAACCATGAACATGACCTTGGATAGAATTCTGGAGAGAGTGGAGGACAGAAGAGCTTGGCAGGTGATTGTCCACTGATTGTCCACAGTTTCATCAAGAATAGGATATGATTGGACAGAAATAAAATCCATCTATCTCACTCTTTCCTTCATCTCTCTTCCTCTCTACCTTAAAAAAATCATCACAATTAGTACTCTTAAAATTTTCTATCAACACACTTTATTCCTCAGGATAAACTTGTCATATAGACAAGTATTTGTATCTCTTCCTTATTGATGAGGGAAAAACAAACTTAAAAAGTTTAGCTGACTTAGCCAAAAAAATCACAGTGCAGTGTAAAAAATACTGGGCACAGAAATCTGCTTTCAGCTCTGACAAAAATTTTCTGTCTAATATTAGTCAATTCACGCTGAAGACATTTTTTGGTCCTTAGTTTCATCATCTGAAAACAAGGAAGGAATTAAAGAATTATTTTTATGTGCTATAATAATTACGTGCTATAATAATGTAATAAGAAGGAATGTGGAGTCAAAATGACCAGAGTTTTATTATCGTTGTGACTCCAGCTGACTTACGACCTCCCTAGGCCTTAGTTTTCTCATCAGTAAAAATGAGAAGTTTAGATTTCTTGATTTCTGATATCCCTTCCTTGTCTAAATATATGATCCTATGAACTGTGACCCTGTGGTATCAAGATTGTTATTTCAATATTGTTATTGAAATCTAATTATTTGAATGTCTACTAGGCTACAATCTCTATGAGTTAGACTTTATATTGTTTCTGAACTTTTTATTTATGTCAGTACCTATCAAATCTCTATGCAGAGCAAGTGCTTAATAAATGTTTAAGGAGAGCAAGATCCAAGATATCTTCTAATAGCTTGAGAGAGAGAAAAAAAACATTACTCTAAGCAGCAAAATTTTAATAATTTAAGGAAAAAATGAACATTTAGCTTACTTTCATGCCTACAGATTGGTGAGAAATATAACTGTTGGGTGAAAAATGATTTGCTTTATTGGCAAAATTATTTATGAAAATTAAGCATCTCGTTGACTTCCCAATCGACCCATTTTGACTAATTAAAATTTCTCACTGATAATCTCCCAAATATCTAATGAGACAGCACTATTCAAAAAACACTTTCAGAATAATCTTCCTCGTGAGCAGAAGAAATTAAAAAAACACTTTTATAATGGTGAAGTAGAATCAAGACACCTGGGTTTACTTTGCATCTCTTCTACTTTTTATCTATACAATGTAACCTAAAGAAATGGGAATGATAGAGCTTGCTGAAATTGACTCATAAAAGGCAATTGATAAATTTTCAGAGTGAACTTTTACATTTCAGAAATTGCAAATACTACAAATCAATGTCTATACATAAGAAAGTAATTGAGAAGATAATAACAATGAAGATTAAGTTTAAATGAGTGTGTTATCTATTTCCCCCTCCATACCTCTTTGATAACAAGTGGTTTTACATTTACCAGTATATTGCTGCCTTCAGGGAAACTCACAGGCACATCCAGGCCTTCGTTTTCTCAAATGTAAAAACAGTGATAATAGATGTATTTTATTTAAATTCTTTTGCAGCTCAAGGTATTAGGATATATTTGAAACTTAACTGATAATGTAGCTATTCATTTTATGCTTTCCTTTGATGTTTATTATTTGATTATATATAAAACCTGATTAGTTTTAGGTTAGAAACACTTTGAAGCCAAATAATTTATCTAAAATGCTTGATGCATAATCAGATACAAAGAGGTTTATTTTTATCATTGCCTTTAATTTTATGACAGTCTCTAGTGCCTTCGGCACTGATGCTTATTATTTCTATTTTTTTTAGATTCAATCACCAAGGTTCAAATATGAAATAGAGAAAAGAAAAAAGAAACATATCATAAACTTAAATATTGAAACATATACAGAGTAAGAAAATTTGAAAAAAGCACACCATGTGCACAGCAAAACGTAAGAGAATTGAAAATATGTAGCAAAAAAATTTTCATTTCAAGAAACTGTATGATAAATACTACATGTTACATTGGGAGCTATCTTTCTTTGCTTCCTTGTAAATTTTCTTTTCTTCTCTGCTGTGCCCTTTTTAATTTTTTCTTTTCCCCCATCCCCCTCTAAGGCCACAATTAAGTGTGTATATATTTATATGTAGATATATGTATATATATATACACACACATATATATATATACACATATATACATGTGTACATACATACGTATATAGGTACAGTTTCCATAACAAATTCTACACCTGATCTGTTTTTATGTTTATGTATAACCTTTATTTCCTAGCTCCTCTAGCTTACTTCTGCTTGCAAACTTGTTCTTCTTTACTTAGCCTACCCTCTAGTTGCAAGTATCCTTCCCCCATCTTCCAATTTCTGTAAATCTAAGCATACTTCTATAGTCCCTTTTAACCTATTTCCTCACCCTCCCCTCTAGAGATCTCTACCTTATCCTTTACCCCCTCCTTATCTTCTTGTTGTATTTCTCTGAATTTTGAACACTTTTATATTCTTCTGGATACATATGTATTGTTCCCTCTTGAACCCATTCCCTATGTAAGTAGGTTACCAGAAAACTAGCCCTCCTCCTCCTTCTAATTCTCTGTGTTAGGTCTTTCTCTTGCACTTCATTTATATAATTACTCTTTTTAAAAACTATTTCTAGATGGTTTTGCCTTTTAAAGTCATATCATACTCAGGTCTACCCCAATCTTTCTTAGAAACTACCCAATTGATAATGACAATCTTAGACATAGGTTTAGATTTTACATACATAAAAGGTAAATGGTCTGTCCTTATTCAATCCCTTGTAATCAGTCTTTAGTATATACCTTGTGTTTCTCTTGTTTCTTGAATGTCAAATCTTAAGGTCAAATTTTTTAAAACAAAATCTTGAAAGTCTGAGAATTGATCAAATATCCATTTTTTTTCCCCTTCAGAATAACACTTAAAACTTAGCTAAGTGATATTTTCAATTTTTTTGTTCTTTGATATATAGTGTTCCAAGACCTGTGGTCCTTTGGTGTCTCCATTATTAGGTGTTGTGTGATTCTAGTTGTGGCACTGTCATGTCTATCTTTTTTCTTGTTGCACTTAATATTTTATCCTTGAGCTGGGGTTTTTGGAATTTGACTATAATATGCCTGTGAGTTTTGTCACAGGATATCTTTTAAGTGGTTATTGATGAATTTTTTTTTTATATTTCTACTTTCTTCCTTGTTCTAATACTTCAGGATATTTTCTTTGTTTCTTGTATTGCTGTGTCAAAATACTTTGTTTATCATAGCTTTCAGATAGTCTGACTATTTTTGTTTTCTTGATCTGATCTTCTGATCAGATCAGTTTTCCTTTAAAATAATTCACTTAATCTTCTATTTTTGGTTTTTGTTCTATTATTTCTTGATCTCTTATAATTTTACTGTATTCCCCTTGCCCAGTTCTAATTTTTAAGGTATCTTTGTCTTCCTTAAAAATCTGTATTTACATTAGGCAGAGCCAAGATGGTGGAGTAAAAGCAGGGACTTGTTTAGCTCTCCCCCAAATCCCTGAAAATACCTGTAAAACATTACTCTGAACAAATTATACAGCAGCAGAAGTCACAAAATGACAGAGTGAAACAAATTACCATTCCAAGACATCCTTGAAAGTCAAAAGAAAAGGTGTATTGCACCAGTTTAAAAGAATAATACAATCCAATGTTGGCCATGCCAGCACAGATAGACTAGAGTAGGCCTCAGGCCACTGAATCACTGGCAGCTATGGCAGTTTCCAAAATTCTCTCCAGACTAAGTTGAAGACAACTTAGAAGGTCAGGAGGAAATGTCTGTCAGATCTGGGTGAGAAAGGAGAAAGCTCTGGCCCTAGCTCCAGGGTGGCAGTAGCAGCAGCCACTGGAGCTTCTGGAGCTCTAGAGCCACAGATAGTGGGGGGATTGGGCATCTGATCTGAGGGAAATTACAGGGATTCCTTTGCTGCTCTGAGGCAGAATTCTCTTGCTTTGCCCATGATTTGATTCAGGACACAATCCTAGGAGATGGTGCTGGGCTGAGGGGAAACACTGGTCTGGCAGAGCTTATGGTGACAGTGGAGCAAGAATCCTTCTTATAGTTACAAGGCATAAAAAGAGTGCTTGTGGTCACTCACAGACCAGAACAGATACCAGGAGAGGAGTAAACACCTCTGCCTTGATCATAAAACCTTGGAAGAACTGAACATTTACAGATACCTAGAAATATCTCTGAAAAGAGCTGCACAAAAACCCAGAAATTTGAGACAGTACACCCTCCATAATGGAAGCACAGACTTAGCTTAACAAAGAGCTAAAAAGTCAGGTATTTTCCTGGGAAAATGAGCAGACAATGGGAAAAAAATAAGACTATAGAATCTTACTTTGGTGACAAGGAATATCAAAACATACTACCAGAAGAAGACAACAAAGTCAAAGCTTCTGCATCCAAAGCCTCCAAGAAAAATATGAACTGATTGTAGGCCATAGAAGAGCACAAAAAAGATTTTGAAAATCAAGTAAGAGAAGTAGAGGAAAAATTGGGAAGAGAAATGAAATTGATGCAAGAAAATCATGAAAACTGAGTCAACTGCTTGTTTTGGGAGGTACCAAAAATGAGGAAAAAATAACTCCTTAAAAAATAGACTAACCCAAATGGCAAAAGAATTCCAAAAACCCAATGAGGAGAAGAATGCCTTAAATAGCAGAATTGATCAAATAGAAAAGCAGGTCCAAATGTTCCCTGAAGAAAATAATTGCTTAAAAGCTAGAATGGAGTAAATGGAAGATAATGTCTTAATGAGATATCAAGAAACAATAAAACAAAACCAAGAATACAAAAAGAAAACAAAAAATAGAAGACAATGTGAAATATCTCATTGGAAAACAAACAACTCACCTGGAAAATAATTCCAGGAGAGATAATTTTAAAATTATTGCTCTACCTGTGTATCAGTAAGTATGACACATTCACTGGTGGGGTGTGGGGAGGGTAGTATTATCACAGGTTCTTTGATCTGCTTTTCAAAAGGAAAGGCAGCTTTTGAGGGGTTAACAATCTCTTTAATCAAGTACATATAACATTCACCAATAGAAAAAAATACAAGAAAATAACTAAAGACCAACAAACAGGCTTCCAAGTGGCTGACCATATAAGTACATACATCACAGATCAATAGACAGGTCCTACTGTCTGACCACTGTTACCAGAGAGGGAAGCACCAACATCTAGGTTTTCAAAGCAAGGGGACTGCTTAGTGGCTTCCCAGAGTCTCATCTGGCACACAAACTTTCCTCCAAAACTAGACTCCAAAACCAAACTTCCCTTTAGAGCTCTTTTCAGAGCTAGAGGGCATGACCACAAGTGACCCAGTGCCCCATTAGGAAGTTAACAAAAGGTATAGGCCTTCCTACAAATATTCCCTAATCAAATTCCCCTTAATGGACAGGACTATTAATGTGTGCAGAAGATCTTCCCATTAGGAAGCAAAATTATATTACAATAAGCAAAAAGGCATTATTAATACATTTGGCTCCAAGATTTTTCACAGCTATTACATGGGTAACTTGTAACTGAATAGGCATTAACATTTCTTAAGTAAATACAACATAGTTCCCACAAAATAAAAACATCATGAACTTTACATTTGCAGAATACATAACATAACATCAGTCTTTGGGGATCAATTTTTGGGGAGTGAACAAACACTTCCTCCTACCTCAATCCAAAACAAAATGTCCAAGTAAAATCCTCTTAGGGGTGTGTCCTCCCTACACTGCCTTTGCAGGAACTCTCAGATGTAGTCTCTAATGAGCCAAGTCCCCGTTTTAACCAATGCTCCAGTCCCTGCTTCCAAGACCTGAAGAACAGCTAGGAAGTCAAGCCATCAGGGTAGGGTTCTTGGGGGTACATGGTAGAACTTCCTACCATAGGCAGTTCCATCCCTGAGTCTCAAACTGTCCCAGGAGAACCCTGCAAAAATATCAACTCAGTGCCTTGCTGCACATTCCCCATCTTGCCCCAGGGTTGCCCTCTCCTTAATATGTATAAACAGTTGATCACGTAAGAAAATAAGAGAGACAGTGCACATTTTGACTAGCTAAAATAGTCCTTCTGTACCAAGTAAATCAGACCTCCTTTATTGACATGGTTAAACATTTCATTAACATACAATGCATTCTCTGAATGAGAATACATAAATGTAATGAAAGGAGACTATTGTTAGCATATAACAAAAAGGAAAAGGAATCACTGAAATGAGTTGACATAGGACTTTGTAACAGTAAGAACTCTGACATAGTAGGGGGTGGGGGTGGGGATGCTATCAGGTTCTTTGATCTGCTTTTCTAAAAGAAAAGGCAACTTTTCAGGGATTTAAAAATCTCCTTTAATCAAGCACATATATCATTCAACAATACAGAAAGATACAAGAAGAAAAATAAAGACCAACAGACAGTTTTCTAACTGTCTGACCATAAGCAATACTGTAACAGTAACTGTAATAGTAGCAACATACACAGGGGCACCTGCTATCACAAGTTCTTAGTTCTGCATTCATAAAAAGAAAAGGTAACTTTTGAGGGGTTGACAATCACTTTAATTAAGCACCAGTATCAATCCTTTAACCAAGGACAACATCATTCACCTGTTTCAGGGGCATGAGCACCCTGAACTTCAAAGAAAATACAGAGGAATTAAGTCAACAGACATGCTTCCAAAATGTCTGACCATAATTCAGCAGACAACTGTCTGACTATAATTACCAGAGAGGGAAGAGGGTTCTCAATGCAGGGTAGTGGAGAGCCTTAAAGAGTCCTCATCTGGCCAAACAAACACTTCCAGTAGTAAGCCCCAAAGTAAGACCTCACCTCTGGGTGAGGTCTGTAGGGTATCTTTTTAGAGCCAGAGGGCATCCCAACCCTTGTGCCTCATTAACAAAAGCTGTGAATGTTCTGACAAATCTTCCCTAATGAAATTCACCTTAATGGGAAGGCCCATTAATGGGTGGGGAAGATCTTTAATCACATTAACAATACAAGTATATTTCTAGTTAAAGAAACTCTTAATTGATAAAGGCAATATTCAATCAATGGCACTTGATTATGCTAAAACAAAAAACAGCAAAAGATCCTACTTTGCTTGCCTAAAGCAGAGTATCATATAATCTCAGAGTAGGAAGAAACCTTCTGAAATTCAACTACTTACTCTATGATGCTTTGATTATTGGTGCTCTATTTCCACCAATTATTCTACCCAGAACTGAAAAGAAAAACTTAGATATCATCAATTAGTAAAAAAGACAATGAGAAAAATATGTCCTTTGCTTTGGATGATGTATCTAGTCAATCTGAGATTCTCTTAACTTTTTATCACCTGAATCACCCTCAGTGAAATATGAAAATTAGATTGACAACTAAAAATCTCCCATCTTTTCTTTTTCTTTTTTATATATGAATTGTTTTTAAGTCAAATATATTCCATGGGATACTCATGCAACTGAATATTTTAATCTACATACTGGAACTGATGCTTATACTTTCATTTTTTTCATAGATATGTGATCTAATCTGTAAACATTCCTACTAGTACAAATTGCAATACATCCATCTAGTCTCCTCAGATTGTGATTCTTGTCTATGTCTTCCAATAATAGCTCCATCCCTCCCAATGAATGGGAGGATTTCATTTTGTCTTTTAATATATTTTGGCTATCACTGCAACATTTAGTCTGCTCATCTGTTAAAACTCATTGTTTCCACGTGGCCAGCTTACCTCTTCTTTTGGTCAAAATATTTTCATAATTATATATTTTTGTACCATATCTAACAAGCAACTGTTTTGTAGGTAGTGTACCACAATCTACTTATACCTATTGTCCATCTTTAATCTGTCCTTTGGGTCACTTAAAAATATTCTTCTGAAATTACATTTTTTTTCATTGTTTGTAGCCACATTACATCAACAAGATGGATATTTGCAGTAGAGAGAACTGTGCTTGGAAGCATGATGTAATATTCAAAAGTAAATTGCCCCTCTTTACCTCCTCTTCTTTAATTGTAAGTTCCATTCCCCAGAGCTAAGATAACACCCACACCTACACATACCCCTATACAGAAATGAGCATATTTATGTAATACTGATACACACATTTAGTAAAATCTCTCCTCATTCACCATTTTTAAAGTTTTCCCCATTTTGTAGTAATTGCACCCCTTTAGGAGATCACCGGGAAAAAAAAAGACAAGAAAATGATTATTGACCCAAATAAATCCCAGTAGGGAAAGAGTTTCCAGAAAAGACGTGGGGGGAAAATAAATTTAGAGATTAGTGGAGGAAAAATAAGAGTTGGAAAGAACTAAAAGTTCTAGATGGCCATCATTTGTCCTTCCAAGCTCTAAATAAACATTCCATTTCCTTTTTTTTACTCCTTTTCCTTCCCCCTTCCTTTTCCTTCCCTTCTCCTTTCCAATCCCTCTGTCCACATAGGGTATCATACCCTTACCTAGGATGCTCTACCCAAAGGAATGTAAATTTTGATTGATGAAACCTCATAAGATGTCTTGGGGTCTGTAGGCCAGATTTCTTTCTTAAGGACCATGCATTAAACCCAAATCACTCTGGCTCTCTTAGACTGGTAAATAATAGGTCCCATCCAAAGCCCCAGGTGGCAATTGTTTGGGACCTGATTGGCTCAAAATGAGTGTAAATTGCAATTGTGTCTGTTTTGGCCAGAAACTCTGAGAGTATTCTTCTCCCAGATGCATGTCTTTTGAGAAGGTAGAAGAGACTATTCTCTGCCTCATTTCTTATCTAGCCTTAATCACTGAACGGGCATTGCTTCAGTCAGACTGAGACCTGTTAAAGACTTTAACTTAAAAAGACCTTAACTTAAAAAGACCAAGATCTCTCACTATATCCAAGGCCATCTCCAGTCATCCTGATTGCTTTCTGGGCCAGTGCTCCAGAGAAGAAAGTGAAGTTGGTGACTTTGCACATTTTTTTTTCTCACTTAAATATAATTCACTTGCATGTCAGTCATGGCATCACCTCCTTGGTGCCATGATTCTCTTGTAGAATGAAACACTAAGCACAGAAAAACAAGAAACAAAACAGAAGTTCCTGAAGTTTTAGTTAACTGTTAGCACCACCACTTTTGGCCAAATAGCCCAGTGGTATGATGTAATCTGACTTTCTTTGACTCCTGTTAGGATAATAGGGCTCTTGACATACTTCAGCTCAGAATGTTGTCAGGAAAATGTTCTTTCTTTCAGAAATCTACCTGGTTACACATTTTATGGACCAGGTAGGCAGTCATCCTAGACTAGCAGAAAAATATAAAGTTTGGTTAGGATAGATAACTAGAAATAATAAATATATGACTGAAGAGCTTGACCAAAATGACTTCAGATTTCCTAATCTTTCAAATGAGGATTTGAAATTAGGTGGTCTCAAAAATCTTGCCAAGTTTGAATATTTGTGAAATAATATAGTGTTGCCATTGTGACATGGAAAGAATACAAAGAAGTCACTTTTTTACTCAGACCCCTACAACATAACAGTTATGTGACTGGTCAGGGCTAATTGTCTTAGCTTTATGTTGCATCACTTCAGTGTCTAAAGTGATGAATAAAATAGGGCAAAGCGTCATTGAAGGAGTCCCAGAGGAATTGGGGAGAGCAAAGCCATGCAGAGAAAATTCAGCATCTTTTCAGCCCTCTTTGCCTTAGCTTCTCTGGCATGTATTACCATGTAAGCCTCTGTGCAAAGAAAAGAGGATAACCTGTGAATCCCTTTCAGGACAAGTTTGGCATATCTTTGTACAAAACAAATCTTGCCATTTCAAAATATGGGAGTTTTTTGATAAGAACTTGCATCTCTAAACAGGTCTCTCCCATGGCTTCTCTGAAAACTACCAGTTATACTATGAATTGCATTACCAGTCTGGAAATATCAAATAATTTAATTAAGTCATTTGGAAGGCTATTGGCTGAAATTAAGTTTTTAAGTAATCAACAAATTTTTTTTAATTGTCTACTCTTTTTTTTTTTTGCTCTTGTTGTTGCTGTGGTTGAGTTGTTTTAGTCCGATTTATATTTTGTGACTTCATATGGGGCTTTCTTTGCAAAGATATTGAATTAGTTTGCCATTTCCTTCTCCAGATCATTTTACAGATGAGGAAACTGAGGCAAAGACTGTTTAAGGGACTTGCTCATGTCATAGAGCTACTAAGTGCCTGGGATCACTTTTGAATTCGAGAACATGAGTCTTCCTGACTCCAGGCTGACACTCTCTCCACTCATTACCTACTTAGTCATGGTGCTTGGTGCTTAATATTATCTTTGTTTTTTAAGTCTCTGAACTGGAGTATTTTTTGTATTGTCAATATATTTAGGCTTTGATTACATGTGATTATTTATTCAACCAGTTTACAACTAGGTGTTGATTTTTATTCATTTCAATCATATGTGATTCTTCATGAACTCCATTTGGGGTTTTCTTAACAAAGATACTGGAATGGTTTGTCATTTCCTTCTCCAGCTTATTTTGCAGATGAAGAACTGAGGAAAAAAAAGACTAAGTGACTTGCCCAGGGTCATATAGCTACTAAGAGCCTGAGACCAGACTTGAACGCAGGAAAGTGATTCCTGACTCCAGGTCACTGTGCCACCTAGCCACTCATTTTACATCCTATTTCATCCTAACCTTTCCTGATTATGAAAAAAATAAGGCCTAATTTTTTTCCCTCTCTAAACTTCTTTAAAACATATAGCCTTGCTTTTTCTAATTTTGTATTTGTCATGTTACATTTTTTTCCTGTGTACAGCTTATCTTCTTAGCTAGGTGATATAATTTCTGAAATCTGTAATTTTTATCTTTTCTACTTATATTACAAAAATGTAGTCACCACCATATTTACTTTACTTAGATTGTATTTGGAAGTTAACTAAGAAGTATTACCATGTAACCTGTACGAAGGTCAATAATATTTTTTTGATCATTAGAAGAATTCATCTATCCCTGGCTGCAATAATTCCATTGAGAAGATGTACTACTGACTCACTCAGTATACTCAATTTTTGGACAGCTGTATTATTAAGGAAGTTTTTTTTTTTTATTTTTCTCTTATATCAAGCCTACATATCCTTCTTCGTAACTCCTGTTCATAACTCTAGTTATTCCTTCTGAAGTCAATTAGACAAAGTATAATACTTCTTTAAAATGGTTTCTTCCAAAGACTTGAATAGAGCCATTGTGTTCCACCTCCCCACCTCTCATATTTTATTTTTGTCCTCAGTCTAAAAATCCAGTTTCTTCAATAGACATTAACAGAGTATGGTATCAAGGACCTTTGATATCCCAGTTTGTCTACTCAAATCCCCTCCCATTTGTCAATATGCTTACTAAAATATGGGTTCCATAACTGAACTTACCACTTTAGATGTAATCACATCAGAACTATTATATCCTTGTTCCAGAACCCTCAATTGATCTTAAGAAGTCATAATGCTTTATTGGCTCTAAATTCTCGCATCACACTATTGTTAAGCAACAGTTTTCTAATACCACTAAATATCTTTAGCTGAACTTGGAGAGTTGTGTTTTTCCTTCTACATTGAGAAAGTTAATTTGTTGAACCTATGTGTCAAAATTTATAATCATAACTATTAAATTCCATATTATTATATCTAGCCCAGTGTTGCACCCTAAGACCTTTTTGAGTCTGGAATCATTTTTCTTCATTATATTTTCTTATATTTATCGGTTTTTTATAGAAAACTTCTGATTAATATTTTTCCAAATTATATGTAAAAACAATTAACATTCTATATTTTTATTTTGAGTTTCAGATTCTCTCCCTCTCTCCATCCCGCACTGAAAAGACAATCATTTGACGTAGGTTTATATATGTGTAGTCATGCAGATTTCCACTTCTATATACTTTTTTTCTAATTATGACTATGAAATTAGATAATGGGTGATTGGTTCTTAAATTTTGTCATAAAAGTTTACATTATCAATGTGTTTGTCACATCTTATACAAATAAAACCCCTTTTCATTGTTGTGCATCAGAACCACATTATTATATTTATAATAATACAAATTTAGGGATACAAGAGATCTTAGAAGTAATCTGTGGCAACCACTTTCTCTTCCTCCCCTCAAACTTATAAAATGAATTAGCTGAAACCCTGAGGTTTTGGATATTCTCTAGTATTATATTATCCTGGGCCTGAAATGTCTGTAGACAATTTTGCAAGTAAGAAAAAAAAAATTCCATGTAGACATCATCACTATTCATCCACTAAGATAATAAAATCCAAGTTATATATAACATTATTTCTTTTAAAAGTATTAGAGAAATCCAAGATGGAAGTGTTGCAATGGAAAATTGAAGAAGTATTACTGATTTGGGGCTCATCATGTTCAAAATGACCTTCCTTTCTCAGATCATTTTCATAAAGGTTACACTTACATATGAATTTATGATTTTCACCTTGTGTCTAGGTCTTTTTTTTTTTCCAGAGGTTAGTAGCATCTTACTTCTGGGAAATGGATTTTATATATATACTCTTTGATTTACCATTTATTTAGCCCAAGAGAGCTCAATAAATATTTAACACATGGTTTCTAGAGGAACCCTCTTTACTCATTTAGGTAATGAAGCGTGACTATGACTGAAGTCCAGCAAAATCAACTGACTTACAGGAGGCTACAAAGTAATTGAATAACCCTTCCAAAATGAGATTTAAACTCTTTGCTTAAACCAATTGCCTCCCTATCCAAGGTCCACTATCTTCTGTTGGAGTTTGCCACAATTCTGAATGATTTGTAGCACTTTTCAAGTCCTAGTTGTAAATTACCCTGGCTTCTAGTACACAGTAACAGAGTTCAGGGTGGGGGGTAGGAGTCTTCCAAAAAGGAAAATGAAAGAGAGCTTTATTTCTACCAAAAATGCAATTAAGGTCATAATTTGGTCTTATAACATCAGTCTACAATACTTTGATATTTCTAACAATAAGATAGCTTGTGGGAAAGAGGGGTGCATGGAAATCTGGAAATTATCAGTATGAAGATTGCATATGTGTATACATACATATACAGACTGTATATGCCTATACATATATACATATATGTACAGACATATAATTCATATTTATACACATAAACACTGCATATGTAGATATACACATATACATATGTACAACTACACATAAAATCATTTGTATGTACATATACAAAAGATATATGCATATATACTTACATGTACAGACATATACAATCATTTATGTGCACATACATACACACACCATAAGTACGTGTATATAGATACATGTGTGTACAAACACATATTATCATCAACACATCCACACATACGTGTGTGTGTGTGGAATCTTTATTTCTGTGATGAATCTCACAACTTCCAAAGTATGTTTATAGAAATAATTACATCCCAACAAATTCATAAATGAAAGCATTTCCTCTTCCCATTCTACCATCCTATAAGGAGGGAATTCTATTTCTAAAATTTCTGCATCCGTTTGTTAGTAGACATAAAGTAATTTGAATTGAATTAATGTTGAAGTAACTGAAATTACTTTAGGAGAAATGTTCTGAATAGCAATTGACTGTCAGACTCAATGACTTTTAAGGAATAAACAAGCACCAACTACTAATTTTTCCTGGTTTTGAATTAAAAAACAACAACAACAAAACCTTCTCTTGAGGGCGAAATTGATTTTGCCCTTATTTCCAAATGAATTTTTGGGAAAAAATATTTAAAATTTTGAAATAATTTATTCATAGTTGTCCAGAAAATATAGAGTAGATGTATTGTCATATTTTAGTGCAGCTAGTTTTTACACTCTAAAACACCATGTAAACCATCATAATGAAAATCAGATCTGTTAAAATTCCAGATACTGGTCACCAGATTCAGAGATAAAATCAACTGAATTCAACATTCAGCAGCCTAAAAGAAAATAAATCTGAATAAGATCTTTAAAAAAATGAAGAAAGGGTCTGAAAATAATTATATTCTAACTTTTATATCAGTTAAGTCCATTTTTAAAAGTTAAACTCGTTTCCCCTATCACTTTTGTTACTGCATTCATCCTCATAGAGTTCTTCTTCATTTTATATTTTATCATAATAAATCATTAGCTTTCTTCTTTTATCTACCTCCCTCAAAATCATACTGCATGCTTTTGTTAAATTAAATTCTCCATTTTTCTCTTTATCTTTCAATTTTGTTTTTAATTTCAATAGTTCTTCGTTGCATACCCTACACATTCTGTAGGAGTCAGAGAAAATTAGATAGAGAAAATGCATCTTTATTTCACTATAAATTATTTCCTTTTTGTTTTATATTATACATTTAAAAATTATTCTGAGAAGGGTTTCATAAGTTTCATTTGACTGACTAATGAACTCATGGCATGAAAAAATTTAAAACCTCTGACCTACAGAGCCTGTGTTGTAATTTTTAGCCTTATAATCAACTTTATCCACCATTTGATAACAATCTCATCTTTCCAACTTTATCTTTCCAACTGTTTCACAAGATGAAATTGGTTCAGTAGAAGTGTTGAAGTCAGGAGGCTTGGGTCCAAATACTGAATCTGACATTATGTGACAGTGATTTAATAGGTTCCTATCTAAATTCAATGCAATAATAATAATTTAAAAAAAACCCTATGGAGAATAATGCATTACTTACCTGACTGGATAATTGTGAGATTTTTTTAAATTTATTTTAAATAAGCATATAAATGTGAATGGTAATTATGAGCCTCCTCAAGTCTCTCCATCCCCTAAAGTTATGATCATCACCAACACTTTGACTTTTAAAAAATATTGTGTTCTCTTTGTATAGATTGCACTAAGTCCTATCCACATATGCAAAACTTGCTTGACTTCCCCTTACATATTTAATTCTTATGATTATTTTCCTATCTACTTTAGTCTCCTGATCTCTACCTTTGCTAAAATTTTATTACCTTGTTGTGAGTATTAATCATTCTGTTTCTTAAATTCTATATGATTACTAAAAAAGAAAAGTAAGTGAGGTATCCTATAACAAGGGAAAATGCCCTAGCCACTACCAACTTTCTACAACTTCTAATTTGTAGAAGAGGAACTGTCCTGCTTTGCTAGTAAGATTATAGTGTACAAATAAAATAATTAGTTTAATAAGTCCACAAACAAAAACAATGATGATGAAAATGCTTGACATTTAACATGTGGTCTTTTCTCATTAATTTTACTTATTCCATAAATAATTTCCTATTACACATACAAAATATTTTAGCATTTAAAAAAAATGAATTCAAAATCATCCCCCACCCACCTCACCCTTCTCCTTGAGAAGGCAAGCATTTTCATTTCACTTCTACATATTGGATCATGCAAAACACATTTCCATATGAATTAGATTGCAAGGGAAACTACAATTAAAATACAAAAATGAAAATAAAGATTTTTTTAAGTATGTTCAATATACACTCAGAGTTTATCAGTTCCTTCTAGAGGTGGGTAGCCCTTTTATTCATGGCACTCTTGGAATTATCTTTGATCAATCAATGTCTTGATCAAAGTAGATAAATATTTCACAATTCACTATCCTTACAATATTATTGTTACTGTGTACAATGTTCTCACAGTCCCACACATTTCTCTATCAGTTCATTTATCTCAGGTTTTCCTAAAAGCATATAGATTATCATTTTATAATATTATTCCATCCCAACCACATACCAAAAATTATTCAGCCATTGACCAATTGATAGATACCCCTTTGATTTCCAGTTTTTTTGCCATCAAAAAAAGAGTCACTATAAATATTACTATAAAAATATTTTCCCTTTTAATTGTTTTAGATCTTTTTTAATCAGGTCATGTTTTGTTCCAATGAGATATTTCACATTTTCTTCTATTTTTTCCATTATTTTGATTTTGTTTTATTGTGTTTTGATATCTGTCAATGTCATTAGTTTTCACTACTAATATTTGAAGAATTATTTCCTTCATCTAGATTTTGTAACGTTTCCCCCCATATAAACAAATAATTTTGTAAGGTGTTATTTTCTTCACTTTTTTTGTGCCTCTTTCCCCAAGCTGTTAAATATTTTCAGAATTATTTTCCTTTGCCTTAATTTCCTTACCAATTTTTCCTCTACCACTCTAATTTTAAAAATTACTTTTAATCTTTTTGGGAAATTCTTGTAAAGTCTTGTGTCCAGTTCACATTTGTCTTTGAAGCTTTGCTTGGAGCTATTTCAACTCTAATGTCTTTTCTAGGTTTGTGTCTTGATCTTCCCTGTCACCATGTAACTTTTTATGGTCATCTTTACTGCTGCCACTATTGTTGTTGTTTGTCCTTTTTCCAACCTATTTCTTGATTTAAAACTTTATGTTATCGTTGGGCTCTTATTCTGTCATGGGTGGGAACTGACTCTGTCTCAAGCTTTCGGCTTTTTCACACTATTATTTTCAGACATAATTCTGGTGTTTGGGAGTTTTCATTGCTTTTAGGGTGGTGTAATCTATAGGGAGTTATGTTCACTGCTCTCTTGGTCTGCAATCTGTTCCTTCGCCAGGAAAGGTTTCCAGTGTTTTGGAATTGTAATCCAAACTTCTCTTTGGGGCCTCTCCTCCCATGATACTAGAAATGTTCCTCAGAGTCCCTGATACCTGGGGGTCAGAAGTGACCCTATACTTGAGGGCTTCCCCTCCTTCTGGAGTAAAAGTGCTTTTCTCTGCCTTTGAACTTTGACCAGAAATGATTATAGGCAATGGAATTTTCAAACAGTGGTCTTTCTGGACTCCTATTGTCTCTTGACCAAAAGTATTCTTCTCTGCCCTTGAACTATTTTCCAGATATAGGTAATAACAGTGAAGTTGCCAGACGACATCTGGTCTAGCATCCAATATTAGTAGAGGAAATCCATGTAATCTCTTTCTGACCAGTTACCTGATCCTATTACTTCCTCTGGCTTGAGAAATCTTGAAGTGGCTACTGATTTTGTCACCACCACCTCACCCCACCATTTATATTTCATCTATTTGAGCTGCAAGACAATCTTCCTACCCCACCCCACCGTGTCAGAGATCTCTCTGACCTCCTGTGTTGCTTTGGACTGAAAGAATGTCTTGCTCTGAACTTTTGTTGGCTCTGTCACTCCAGAATTTAATTTGAAGTATTATTTTAAAGTTGTTTGGAGAAAAATATTAGGAGAGATCAGATTTTTCTACTCTGCCCTCTTGGCTATATCCCCAGAAGTCCTCAACCTATTTTCTCCCGCATTCATTATTATCAATGGATGCTTTGAAAACTTTTTTAAGGGGAGGGGTAATTCCTAGAGTAATAACAGTTACTTACCAGAGCCTTGATGAGAAGCTAATAAAGAATAAGTGCTTTCCAAATTGGAATTAACTATATCATGAAGAAATATAGTTGGAAATTATTTCATATTGTAACATGTATAAGAATGGTTTTTATCCCGTAAAAAAGAAGTAATCAATAAATTGAAGAATGAGTTCCATTAGAGAGAAAAAATGAGCACTGAGGAGTAGTTCTATCATTATCTTTTCTTCATCCCTTCTCTGTCCTGTCACTCACATACAACCTCTTAGATTTCTGTCTTCATTTTATGGTTTAGTTGGACCAGATGATTTCTTATTGCAGTACATATAGAAAGTTTTGTTTTCAGTTTCAAATGCCATTCCATCTGAATGTCTAATTTCATTCCATGACTGTATACTAATGTTGTGCAATTGTCATACAATCACAATAGCCAAACATATTATAGTGTTACAGATTTTATTATACTGCCCATTAAATTCTGATGTTAAAAAATAAGTATCTGTGATACAGTCATTGTTCATTCTTTGTTTTGAAAGAAGACCAATGAAATCACGGGTGATATCCTGACTTGCATGTAAATTAGATTTCAGTGACACAAAGTTGTGCAAAGTTATCAGCCTCACTTCCAGAATCATCAAAGTCAAGTGGCTGAGCAAAATTCAAGATGACTGGCAATGATTTTGGCATCTTCACTGTCTGACCAAACTCTAAACACTCCACAGCGCCAGTCTGCCTGTTGGAACAAATTATTCTCATCCTCCTACTCCACTTTACCCCCTTGGCATAGACTTCCCTCAGACTCTTTGACAGTTTTGAGACCTATTGCTCATTCTTAATCTAGTTTAAGCCCTCTGCCAAGATGATTTTACCAGGATATGACTGTTGTCTGTGCTATCGTGTTTTGGATCCACAAGCGAGAGTTGGCGACAGGTAAACACAAAAGGTAGATCAAAAGGTTTTGACAAGCCCTCACACTGAATAACTAGTCCTCCCTGAACATATTATGATCATGCCAAAGATGTGGCACACTAGGATTTTCCAAGGCTTCTGACAGATTCTCAAATGATGCATTTATAGCCAGAATGTAGAAATATTCTTGAAAAAGGAAGACTCCTACCTGATTTAGCAAACAAACTCAAAGTTCATTGATTAATAGATTGAAGTTAATCTGGAATTTTCTAGGGACATACATAAAGATTGCAATCTTTCTTTTATAAAATATTTCTTTGTGACTTAAGATGAGGAGAAATATTATGGTTACAAAACTGAGAAATATGATAATGAAAGGAATTAAAATCTATTCCATAACTACAAAACTATAATTGAAAAACTATGTGCTAGTCACTGCCTTGTAGAATAAGAATGAAAAATAAAACAGTCCCAACTGGGGGGCTTGTATTTTATTGTGTATGTATATGATTGTATATGTATATAAGCAATATGCATGCATATAAGCAAATATATAGAAAGGAATACCTTAGCAGAGGGCATAGGCCTAATGCAAAGAATAATGTGTTATCCATAGTACCGGGATCACAGGAAATATCACAGAGTGGTCAGAAAATCTGGATGCATATGATGGAATACAGACTAGAGACAGAGAAGGGAGTATGGAGGGAAAAATATGTTTAACAGCTGGGACCAGTTAATGAAGATCTTTTAAAAAAGAGAGAGGATTACAATTTATTCTAACTGAAATAAGAAACAATGGAGTTTTATTGAGCAGTACAGGGCAGGATGTCATAACCAGACCTAAATTTCAGGAAAATAACTTCAATTATTTTGGAGTATATATTTATCAGGGTAGAAATTTGAGTCAGGATGTCCAATGACTAACCTACAGCAATTGATTCATTGAGTCTTGATTAGAGCCTGAATCAGGGCAGTGGTCATAGGGGCATCATGAAAGACATGTGAGGAAGAGAACTTGAATTTACATACAAAAAATGGCAACTTACTGTAGATGTGAGATAAGTTAAAGTAAAGTGTTGATTAGAATTCTAAGGGTATGAAACTGTTACTGAACAGACGGTGGTTCCCTCTGCAGTAATAGGGTAGTTAAGAGGAGTGGTGAGTATGGGGAGAAAATATAATGCATTGTTTTGGAAATAATGAGATGTCCATATAATATACAGTTCAATATATCCAGTAGATGGTTGATAATGTGGGACTAGACTTTGAGATGCAGACTAGGACTCAATAAATAAATGTAGAAATAAACATTTAAGTGTGATAATTGAATGCATGGGTCAATTATTTATATGCTGTCGAGGAAAAAGAAAAGGGAAAGGCTTGGGCACAGACAGTGTTAATGGGTCTGGTATGGATAAAGATCCCGTGAAGGAATTTGAGGAGATAGCAAAGTAATTAATGTTTAATGCTAATGTCATAAGCCATGTTTAAAAGATTTTAGAAGAGAATGGGGATGACAAAATAAAAACCCATGTGAACTGCTAAAACCCCAGGTTCAAAAAGGGGGAAATGGGGAGTGGAGCCAAAATGGCAGAGTAACAGCATGCACTTTCTAGAGTGCTGCCCTCAAACCCAGCCAAATGCTTGTAAAAAAAATGGCTCTAAACAAATTCTGGAGCGGCAGAACCCACAGAATGATGGAGTGAAACAAGTATCCAGCCTAAGACAGCCTAGAAGGTCCCCAGGAAGTGTTTATGGGGCTACAAAGGGGGCAGGAGGCAGTCCAGTATGGGTTGTGTCAGCACAGATAGGACCTAAGCAGGCCTTGAGGAGACTGAATCTCTCACACCTGTGGCAGTTTCCAGATTTCAGGATCCCAAATCACTAAGGAAAAATTGGAAGGTCAGTGAAAAAGTCTGTGGGACCAGTATGCAAGAGTTGAGCGGTTGGGCCATAGTCCCAGGCAGCAGAGTTGGGAGGGGCAGAGGAACTCACAGCAGCAGTAGGGGCAGAGACAGTGACTGTTTCTAGAGTTCTAGATCCAAAGATTGTGGGGGAATCTAGTAGCTGACAGTATAGCCCTTATTCCCACTGGAAGCAGAGATATACCTTAACAAAGAGCTCAAAAGTCAGGTGAATGGCTCAGGAAATGAGCAAAAACTGAAAAAAAGAATCAGACTGTAGAATCTTACTTTGGTAACAAGGAAGGCCAAAACATGCAAACAGAAGACAACAATGTCAAAGCTCCTCCATTTAAAGTCTCCAAGGGAAATATGTACTGGTCTCGGGCCATAAAGAGATCAAAAAGGATTTTGAAAATCAAGTAAGAGAAGTAGAACAAAAATTGGGAAGGGAAATGAGAGTGATGCAAGAAAATCATGAAAAGTGAGTCAACTGCTTGCTAAAGGAGACCCCAAAAAATGCTGAAGAAAATAACACTAAAAAAATAGACTAATCCAAAGGACAAAAGAGATCCAAAAAGCCAATGAAGAGAAGAATACACTAAAAAGCAAAATTAACCAGATGGAAAAGGAGGTCCAAAATCTTACTGAAGAAAATAAATCCTTAAAGATTAAACTGGAGCAGATGGAAGCTAATGACTTTATGAAAATCAAGATATTACAAAACAAAATCAAAGGAATGAGAAAATATCAGACAAGGTGAAATATCTCATTGGGAAAACAACTGACCTGGAAAATAGATCCAGGAGAGACAATTTAAAAATTATGGGACTACCTGAAAGTCATGATGAAAAAAAGGAGCCTAGACATTATCTTTCAAGAAATTATCAAGGAAAACTGCCTGGTTTTCTAGAACCAGAAGATAAAATAAATATTGAAAGAATCCACTGATCACCTCCTCAAAGAGACTCCAAAAGGAAAATGTTTAGGAATGTTGTAGCCAAATTCCAGAGTTCCCAGGTCAAGGAGAAAATATTGCAAGCAACCAGAAAGAAGAAATTTGAGGATCATGGAAATAAAATCAGGATAACACAAGATCTAGCAGATTCTCCATTACAGGGTTTGGAATATGATATTTCAGAAATCAAAGGAACCAGGATTAAAACCAAGAATCACCTACCCAGCAAAACTGAGTATAATACTTCAGAGGAAAGAATGGCCATTGAATGAAATAAAGGATTTTGAAGCAATCTTGATGAAAAGACCAGAGCTGAATAGAAAATTTGATTTTCAAACACAAGAATCAATAGAAGCATGAAAAGGTAAACAGGAAAGAAAAATACTAAGGGATTTACTAAAGTTGAACTGTTTACATTCCTACATGGAAAGATAATGTTTATAACTCTTGAGACTTTTTTCAGTATTAAGGTAGTTGAGGGATTACATACATATAGACAGAGGGCACAGGGTGAGTTGAATAGGAAAGGATGATATCTAAAAAAATAAAATTAAAGGGTGAGAGCAATTTATTTGGAGGGGAAAGGAAGGAATAGAATGAGGCAAATTATCTCTCACATAAAAGAGGCAAGGAAAAACTTTTTCAATGGAAGAGAAGTCAGGGGAGTTGAGAAGGTAAAAGTGAACCTTACTCTCATCACCTATGGCTTAAGGAGGTAATAATATGTATACTCAATTGGCTATGAAAATCAGTCTTACACTACAGGAAAGTAGGGGACAAGGGGAGAAGCAGGAGGGGTGGGGGTATGATACAAAGGAGGGCATATGGGAGGAGGGGATAATTAGAAGTAAATACTTTTGAGGAGGGATAGGGTCAAAAGAGAGAATAGAATAAATGGGGGTAGGATGGAATGGAGGGAAATACAGTTAGCCTTTAACAACGTGATTTTTATGGAAATCTTTTGCATAACTACTCATGTACAGCATATATCGAATTGCTTGCCTTCTCAGTGGAGATGAGTAGGCAGGAAGGAAGGGAGAGAAGTTGGAACTCAATGTTTTAGAAATAAATGCTGAGAATTGTTTTTGCATGCACTTAGGAAATAAGATATACTGGCAATGGGGTATAGAAATCTATTTTGCCCTATAAGAAAATAGGATGGGGATAAGAGAAGGGAGAGGTGTGATAGAAGGGAGGGCAGACTGGGGGAAAGGGTAATCAGAATGTAAGCTGTCTTGGGGTGGGCAGAGGGGAGACATGGGGAGAAATCTTGTGGAAATTAATGTTGAAAACTAAAAATAAATAAATTAGAATTTTTAAAAAAGAGAAAAAAGGGGAAACTGAACTGAGCCAGAGTCCAATTACATTTTAAAAAGATTATAACTACATTTATTGCCTGAGAAGAAGCTTGCAAGCTAGAGCAGAGACCACATTCTCCATTGTTCAAATGGAAGTGGCAAAAAAGTGAGGTGTTTATATATATTTGAGCTATTTATGAGGTATTCATGGTTAAGTAGGGGTGTAAGGGAGAAATATAATAGATCAGGACACCAGGGGTGGTCATGGGGGGAGAAAGATTTCTAGGAAGAAGACAACCATAAACACAGCAAATTAGAAAACAGGATGTTTGCTGCTATTTAGATAAGCTAGGAACTCATTTATCTGTTTCTCCCTCTGAGCTGGTCAAGATTGATTTCAGCTGTTACAGGCATATCTAAGCTCAGCTAATGTTTACTTGCAAAGGACCATTGGTATGTCAAGCAGTCCTGGACTTCAGAAATTCTCCTGATTGGATATTTGTTGTGATATTCCATTATCTGTTTACCTTATGGAAAAGGGAAGTTCTACTATACTTAATTGGGAAACGCAAGCATTACAGAGCTCATGTCCACAGAAGGGAGATTAATTATAACAACATAATGTAGAACGCATTTTTTGTTTATTTCACAATAGTACAGTTAATGCTGAATTGATTATGGATCCTTGAGAAATAAGTGGAAATATATATTTGGTGGGTATGGGGATATGTACATAGCATAGAGTCAGAGTTGATATTTACCTTTTTTCCTGCCAGGAGTCATGGTAGACATTTGTAAAGCCTTGGAACCAAATTGGTTATAGAGTGAGTAAGCCATGTTGGAAATTATCTCAGCCATTGTACATTTTCTAGCATTAATCATATTACTGGGAAAATAATTGTTTTCTTAGCATGGTGGTTACTGCAGAGTGGGAAGAGGAATGCTCCCTAATAATGTAAATCTGATTCTACAAATTTCTTCTATTGTTGTGAAGAAGGGATAATTATGTTTCCTTCCTCCCAATTCCAACCCCAAATTGTTTGCTAGATGCTTTAGGCATTAACCTTGGGTATTTTGAATAACTAAGTCCAGTTTCCCAAAATTAAGTTTATGATCAATGGGGCATTCTGGGAGAGAGAAGGTCACAATCTATGAATCCTTACATTCATAGGATTGTTGTATCTGTCCTTCATTCTCTAAGAGGACCATGACATCAAGATGATGACATGCCTTGCAGTTGATTTTGATTTGAATGAGGGAGGGCTGTGTAAGGTAACCAACCTTACTTTCTTCTCCTGAGCCATCTGGGTCCAGTGGCCTGATACTCCTCAGTACAACTGGAGATGGCCCAGTGATCTATAGTAAACGGTGATGCAAATTTGAAGCCATGCTGCCTAGACAATGGAGGAGAAATAAAATTGGTAATGAATTGGCCTGATCCTATAAAAGGTAGGAAACATAGCTTTGAGGTGCAAAAACCAATATTCCTCTACTTTCCAGAACAATTATGTGTAAGGTCTGACTGGGACTATGGCTATCATATGTCAAAGAAGAGTTAGGAATAAAGAAGGGGTACAGGGAAAAATCTATCAGCATGCACACACACACACACACACTCACACAATATAAACATATCCATCTACTGTTCTTAAAGGAATATACACATGTAGGGATTTTTCTTAATATAGGTTAATCTTAGATAATTATTCTTATTTACACTTCCTATTGGCCCAGGAAGGAAGGGAACAATAACCATCCATAAGAGGTAGAGAATAGCAGATCTTCTGGGAACAATGGTGCTTTTGGTTAACAATAAAAGATGAAATTACCATTTGCAATAGAAAGTAATAAAACAGGCAAATCTGAGTGGAGAGGAGCATCTGAGGCTGTTTGAGCAATAAGCTAAGCATAACTTCAAGGAAGAAGAGTTGCAGGAAGTAGGAAAGCAGGTGAATTCATGAAGAAAAAAATCACCATCTGTTGGTAGCAAAAGAGGATTTTAGGAATATATGTGCAAAACAGTGGTAGGAAATAAATTTAGGAATCAATAGCCTAGGAGGAGAACTCAAACTCACAGGGAGAAAAAGATACCAGAAACAAGCAATATGGCACAAAAAAAAAATAGTTAGGAGTAGGCACAATGATGTGGATTGACAAACTTTAACTCCTATCCACAACAGCTCTCTTGAACCCCTAAGGTAGGATATGTTTTTAGAGGCAGATTTGCCTGACTGTGAGCATTTATAATCTTTATTTATGAATTTTTAACCTTGTTATGATTTTTAACAAAATTATTGTAATTTTTAACAAAATTAAGTTTCAGAAAAATATTAGCAGACTGATAAAAATTATAAAAATGAGATGAAATTTAATGAGAATAAAACTGAGTACAGTATTTAGGATTTTTATTAATTAATTTTATTTTCAGTGTTCTATAATCACTACCACATAACTTAGATTATTATTTTTCCCTCCCTCCCCCCTACCTCCCTCCTCCCAAGATAGCATACAATTTTATATAGGTTCTACACAAACATTCTTATTAAATACATTTTCACTATAGTCATGCTGTGTAGAAGAATTAAATTGAATGAGATAAATCATATAACAAACTGAAACATAATACACAAACAAAAAATCTGCTACATTCTGAGATTGAATTCCATAGTTCTTTCTCTGGATGTGGAAGGCATTTTGCCTTAGAAGACCATTGGGAATTTTTTTGAAGTCCTTGCATTGCTACGAAGTTCCAAAGCTACTAGAAAAAACTCTCTCACACTGTGGTCGTTACTGTGCACAAAGTTCTCCTGGTTCTGCTCCTTTCGCTCAGCAACAGATCATATAAGTCTTTCCAGGCCTCTCTGAAGACTTCCTGTTCATCATTTCTTATAGCAAAATAGTATTGCATTACATTCATATACCATAATTTATTCAGCCATTCCCCAATTGATGGGTATCCCCTTGATTTCTATTTTTTGGCAACCACAAAGACTGCTGCATAAATACTTTTGTATATGTGAGACCCTTTCCCATTTTTATGATCTGTTGGGGATACAGTTCTGGCAGCAATATTGCTGGGTCAAAGGGTAAGCACATTTTTGTAACCCTTTGGGCATAGTTCCAAACTGCTCTCCAGAGTCGTTGGATCAACTCACAGCTCCACCAATAATGTATTAGTTTTCCAGCTCTCCCACATGCTCTCCAACATTTATCATCTTCCTGTTCTGTCATGTTTGCCAATCCAATAGGTGTGATGTGGTACCTCAGAGTTGTTTTGATTTGCATCTCTCTAATCAAAAGTGATTTAGAGCATTTTTTCTTATGACTATAGATATTTTTCATTTCTTCCTCTGAAAATTCCCTATTCATATCTGTTGACCATTTATCAATTGAGTAGGTTTAAAAAATTATATAAACACAGGAAAAATATTCAGGAAAAGGACTTGGAGATTTTATTAACAAGAAATTGAATTTGAGCCATCAGAGTCATAAGACTTTTTTTTTTAGAATCTAATATTACCTTAAATGCATGACCACAAAACTGCCTTTATAATTTTCTTCAATGGATAGATAGCATCTGCAATATTGTATTTCATTTTGAACACTGTATTTTTTGTCCATTGAACATTCAATTTTTGCCAAGTAGCATATATAAACAATTTGAAAATCCATTTTCTTAAAATTTTAAGTTCCAAATTCTTTCCCAATCTCCCTTTCCAATCCTGTCCTTGAGAATTGGTTATTTGTGTACAGTCATACAAAAATATGTTTCCATATAAGCCATATTATGGAAGAAAACTAAGAACCAAAAATAGAAAAGTATAGAACATTTTTTAAAAAGCATGTTTCGATAGTCATTCAGATTTCATCACTCTTTTCTCTATAGGTAGATAGCATTTTTCATAAGTCCTTCATAATTGTCTTGTATCACTCTATTGCTGACAGTAGTGTAGTCATTCAGAGTTGACCATCATATGATAATGCTGTTACTGTGTACAATATTCTCCTGGTTCTGTTCACTTCACTTTGCATCAATTCATGTATTTCCAGGTTTTTCTGAAACCATCCTACTCACCCTTTTTTATAGTGTAATAGTTTTCTATTATAATCATAAATTATAACTTGTTCAGCCATTCCCCAAATAGAAATGTATCCCTTCAATTTCCATTTATTTGGCACTACAAAAAAGAGCAGCTAGAAATATTTTTGTGTTTATAGGATCTTTTCCCTTTTTAAAATTTTCTTTCAGATATAGACCTAGTAGTGGTATTCCTGGGTCAAAACTTATTCATATGTCTTTTGGACATATTTCAAATTGCTCTTCAGAATTGTTGGATCAGTTCACAACTCTACCAAAAATGTTTTAGTGTTAACAGTTTTCTAACATTTTCATTTTCCTTTTCTCTCATATTAGACAATCTAATAGGTGTGTTGTTTTAATTTCTATTTCTCTAATCAGTAGTTATGTAATATAGGTGACTGAAAATATCCTATTCATATCCTATGAACATTTGCTAATTGGGAAATGACATATTCTTATAAGCTTAAGTCAATTCTCTATATATTTGAGGAATAGAGTCTTTATTATAGAAACTTGCTATCAAATTATTTTCAGAGTTATGATTACTGTTTATTTTCCTCCATATTATTTTCTCATTTTTCCTCTCTCTCATCCTTCACCCTCTCTCTCCTCAAAAATGCTTTACTTCTGAGCACTCTCTCCCCCAATCTATTGTCCTATCATTACCTCCCATCTCTTATTACTTTCTCCTCCTACTTCCATGTAAAGAAAGATCCATTTCTATAATAACTGAGTGTATATACTACTCCCTCTTGAAACAAATTCTGATGAAAGTCCAAGCTTTGTTCATCACCCCCACATATGATCCCCTCCACTGTAAAAGCTTTTTGGTGCCTCTTTAATGTGAGATAACCTTCACTATTTTTGCTCTCTAATTATACATTCCTCCCCATACATTCCACTTTCTTATCCCTTAATTTTATTTTTAAGATGCCATTTCATCATACTCATTCCTCTTTCTGATTTATTTTTTTAAAATATCCCATCATAGTCAACTCACACTCACACCTTCTATGTATATCCCTTCTATCTTAACAATGATAAAATTCTTAGGAGTTGCAAGCATCATCCTTCCCCTTAACTGTTAGCAGTTAAACCTAACTGAATCCCTTAGGATTTATCTTTCCTGTTTACCTTTCAATGCTTTTCTTGAGTCTTGAATTTGAAAGAGTACATACTTATTCAGCTTTTCTTTTCATCAGGAATGCTTGAAAGTCCTCTATTTCAATGAATGTCCAATTTTCCCCAAAAGGATTATGCGCAGTTTTGCTGGGTACCTGATTCTTGTTTGTAATCCTAGCTCCTTTGCCTTCTGGAATTTCATATTTCCAAGTGTCTAGTCCTTTAATGTAGAAAGTTTCTAATTCTTGTGTTATCCTGACTATAGCACCACAATAATTGAATTATTTCTTTCTGACTGTTTGCAAGATTTTCTCCTTGAATTGGAAGCTCTGGAATTTGGCTGAAATATTCCTAGGAGTTTTCATTTTGAGATCTCCTTCAGAGGTAATCAGTGAATTCTTTCCATTCATATTTTACATTCTGCTCTTAAAATATCAGGGCAGTTTTCCCTTATAATTTCTTGAAAGATGATTCCTAAACTCTTTCTTTGACCATGGCTTGAAGGAAGTTTAATTCTTCAATTATCTTCCTTCATCTATTTTCTAGGTCATTTTTTCCAATAAGATATTTCATAGTTTTCTTTTTTATTCTTTTGGTTTTGTTTCATTGTTATTGATGTCTCATAGAGAAATTAGCTTCCACTTCAATGATTCTACTTTTTAGGGAATTATTTTCTTTAGGGAGATTTTATAACTCATTTTCTATTTGGTCATTCCTACTTTTAAAGGAATTAATTTCTTTAGTTAATTTTTTCTTCCCTTTATCTTGTTCCATTTTTGCAAACTTTTTTTTAACGAATTCCCTTCAATTGATTTTTGTGCCTTTTTTATGTTTAGGCTATTTTCTTCAGTAATTTTTTTGCCCCTCCTTTACTGAGCTTTTGAATTTTTTCATGATTTTATTTTGTCACTCTCATTTCTTTTTTCCGAATTTTTCTGTACCTCTCACATTTAAATTTTAAAATCCACTTTGAGATCTTCCAGGAATTCTTCTTGGGATCTCAGACCAATTCACATGTTTGTTTGTTTGTTTGTTTTTTCACTTTCTGATGTTTTAGGTATAACTTTGTTGTCTCCTTCTGAGTTTATATTTTGATCTTCCCTCTCTCTATATTGCCAGACTTTTGTTGTTCTTCTATTGTCAGGTTTTGGTTGTTGTTTGCTCATTTTTCCAGTCTTTTTCTTGACTTTAACTTTATATTAAATTTGGGCTCTGTTCTCAGGGTGGAAGGGACAGTGTCCCAAGCTTCAGAATTTTTGTGCTGCAGTTTTCAGAGCTAGTTATGGGAGTTTATAAGGTTTTATTTCTTCCAATGCTGTATGATCTAAGGAGAGGTAGGATCACTGCTCTTCTGGCTTGTGCTATGGTCTATGAATTATAACAAGCACGTTAGATAAGTTGAATGATAGTATAATATTAGAACTGGTAATAATAGTAATTCATAATTCTATAATAGTTTAAATTTTATTAAGCATTTTCCCCACATGAACCTGCATTCTCTATGAAGTTCTTATAAGAAAAAGAGATAATGTATCTAAACTTTATAAATATCAATTGTTATTGGTATTGTGTTTGGATTTCGACACACAAAATCATTGAAACTTTTCTCTGCAATTCTATTTTATATTATTTTCATGCTGCTTGAATTCTGGGAGTTCAAAAAAAAGACTTAAATTTTGAATGGTGCATCTAATATCATTTAATTGAAATGCAGAAAAGAAAAAAAACCTTATGCAAGATATGAAAAGAGAGAATATTCCTTAGCCACAAATATCTTACCTTTTTAGTAGGAGAATAGAATGTGAGATCATGATGGAAAATAGATCATTTTCAAATTAGTATTCTGCTCTTTAGGGAAGAATATATTTTAGCTCCTGAATAAATTTTCTGTGAACACATTTCAAAAACCTAATCTTAATCTACGCAATGAACATTTCAAAAAGTAAATTAATATCTTCAGGGGGAAGAAATATATAGTGCTTTTGAGCAATCACTGCTGGTACCTCAGTAATTATGGCTTTGTCAGCATTTCTATTCACACCTCAGGTTTTCAAGTCTTCCCATATCCAATCCCCATACTGTTCATCAGTGAATTTAGTGTCTGGGTAAGACTTGGCATACAAAGTCTAAATATTTTTTCTTCCTCGTGTGAAGAAGTAAATCAATGTCTAAATGTAGGGAAATGAAAAAGTTTTATAGTTCATGGTGGCTCTCATGTTTCTCTAAGGAGCAAACATGTGGCTTATGCCATAAAAAAACAGGCTGTTAGAGGTGAAAAGGAACTTAGATAGCATCTGTTCCAACACTTTTGCTTTTAAGAATGAAGACACCCAGAAAACTGCTAACATAGCAGAAGTAACTTGGCCAAAGTCATACTTCTGGTCTGTCATAGAAATGCATTTCCTGATTCATAATTAAGTATTAGATCCTTTACTACTTTACTATTTACTAAAGAAAACTTTACAGGTTTTCTGTGAGATAAATACATTTTCTTTTGAAATACAAAATAGGATATGAAATTAGTTACAGAGTTCTTTAAAAAAGAAAAATGTCTTTTATAGTCTCTTGCAGATGATGCTTTCCATTGAACCTAATTTCAGTTTGAGGATCCACCTTAGGGAGAGTGTGGAATTGGAGTGGTGACCTTTCATTCTAGCCATGGTTCTGGAGGGGTAGAAAGAGTATCCAGTAATTCTGTAGGATTCCCAAACTTCATGAGGAAGCCTTACCTCTCATATGATGTCCTAAAGTACTGACAATTCCCTTTTGGGTAAGGTATAAGTCTTTGAAGTGCATCATAAAATGTAGTGAGCATAATTCTGGATCCCTCTCTTAGAGCCAGGCTGCTACATCTTTCCATTAGCATGCTAAAATGCCTGAGAGGCTTGGAAGTTTCTCTTCTACTACCATCTACTTGAGCCTCCTCAGACTGTGTTTCCTCTCTACCCATCAATTAGGTGGTAGTCGCCAGTACGTGATTTCCATTAACTGTTTAAAATCTGTTAACATTTACAAATAAATGTCTACTTTAAAGTTACAGTAAGAAAAAAAATGAACAAAATAGCCACCCCACCTCTCTAACTTGACACCTCAGAGGGATACTTCTTCTATATGCAATCTCAGACTAAGAAGATTAGGTTCACTCAGTACAATTCTTATAAAACATTAGTTCATTATTTTCCAGTGCAAGACGACTGCCTGATGAATCCTTTCAGATATCCTGGGCTGGGTCTTGAGGGTCTCTATTTGATCCTTAAGGCATCAGTTCTTTACTCATTGAAAAACCCAGTTTCTGAAATGTCTCAACACCTTCTGGATATTTTCACATTCACAGGGTCTAAAACTGCTAACTCTTTTAGCTAAAACAGAAAAGAACAAAGATGGCAAGAACTGTGGTCAAATAGCTTCAAAGTGAAGAAGTCTTGAAAAGCCTTCTTCCTTAACAAAATTCATTATCTCAAATGAGATTCTAAGTAAAAAGGCATTAATAATCTCTCCCAAGAGTTTGTGTTCATCCTTCGTTGCTGAAGAAGACCATGCCATCAGAGAAATGATGACATGAATGCACTTGACTTTGTTTTGAGTGAGGGAGGGCTGTGCAGGTCACCAGCCTCACTTCTCCTCCAGAGTCATCTGAATCTGGTGACCAGATATTCATGAGAATGGCTGGAGATGAGTACAGCTGAAGGAAATGGCCAAAAGAAGCTAGATCAAGGCTTCCAAGTCTTTTCCAATGCCTCTGCAGCCAGTAACAGCACATCTTCTTCATTAAATGGTAACCTGACCAGAACAAGCTAGGAATCATCCAGGAATGCTCTCCAAGAGCTCCAAGGGACTTTCAAGCCATGTATTATGTCTTCAGTGTTTTCACATGGGAAAATTCCAGTAAAGACACTCTTTGCATGAATTATTTCCCATTTAGAAAGGGACAAGCTAACATATGATAAAATTAATACTCACAATGATATAGCCACTGGAGCTTAAAATATGCTTTTGTGTACAAACCTCATGAGAGTGCAAGTTGTATTATTCTCATTTTACAGCTGAGGAAATTGAATGTTTCGGAGTGAAGTAACATATCCATGATGACCTAAGTAACAATTTGAAATCAAGTTACTTGACTTCCATGAGCAGTGCGTGAACCATTATATTATTATGCTTCCCTGACTGGCATGACCTGGGTAATGTTGACAAATGCAGTGATGATGAATTGGGCTAAAAGATTGTTCCCAGTGTGTGTGAGTGTGAATGTGTATGTGTGTGTGTTTGTATTCTTAGAGCCTAGCACAGTGATGGGCATATAATAGCTATTTTATAAATACTTGATTGTCTATGGATTGATTAAGGAGGACAGTTGATACAAATAAAGGTATTCAGCGGGCAACAGGAAGTCTGCTTTTGGTTTCTTTTTCTTTTTTTTTAATTAATAAATTTATTTATTTGTTTAATTTTAGTTTTCAACACTCACTTCCATAAGTTTCAAATTTTCTCTGCTTCCTTCTTCTCCCTCTTCCCCAAGACAGTGTGCAATCAGATATAGATATAGATCAGATACAATCTACATGTATATTCTTATGAAACATATTTTCACATTAGTCATGTTGCAGAGAAGAATTTGAACGAATGGGAGGAACCATGAGAAAAAAAATAAAGAGAGCAAATACTATGTTTTGATCTGCATTCAGTCTCCATATTTCTTTCTCTCGATGTGGATGATATTTCTCCCATGTGTCTTTTAGAATTGTTTTAGGTCCCTTGTAACACCGAGAAAAGCCACATCTATCAAAGTTAGTCACTCACCATATGACTGTTGCTATGTACAATGCCCTCCTAGTTCTGTTCACTTTACTCAACATCAATTCATATAAGTCTTTCCAGGTTTTTCTGAAGTCTGTCTGCTCATTTATTATAGCAGAGTAGTATCCATTACATGCATACACCACAATTTCTTCAGTCATTCCCAAATTGATGGGCATCCCCTCAATTTCCAGTTCTTGACTATCACAGAAAGAACTCTTATAACTGTTTTTGTATGTGTGGGTCCTTTTCTCATTTGTATGATCCCTTTGAGATACAGCCCTAGAAGCAGTATTGCTGGATTAAGGGTATGCACATTTTTATACCCTTTTGGGCATAGTTCTAAATTCCTGTCCAGAGTGCCTTGATCAGTTCACCAACATACATTAGTGTTCTAATTTATTCACATCTTCTCCACCATTTATGTATATATTTTTTCAGTCTTGTAATGTTAGTCAATCTGATAGGTGTGATGTGGTACCTAAGAGTTGTTTTGATTTGTATTACTTTAATCAATAGTGATTTAGACAATTTTTTTTCATATGACAATAGCTTGAATTTCTTCCTTTGAAAACTCTGTTCATATCCTTTGACTATCAACTGGGGAATGACTTATATTCTTATAAGTTTGACTTGGTGCTATATATATTTTAGAAATGAGGCCTTTATCAGAGACACTGGTTGTTAAAAACTATTCCCTAATTTTCTGCTTCCCCCCTAATTTTGGTTCCATTAGCTTTGTGCAAAAACTTTTCAATTTAATGTAATCAAAATTATTCATTTTATATTTCATAATATTCTCTATCTTTTTTTGGTCATAAATTCATCTGTTCTCTATAAATCTGAAAGATAATCTATCCCTTGCTCTCCTAATTTGCTTATGGTATCAGTCTTTCTATCTAAATCATGTACCCATTTGAATTTTATTTTGGTACACATTGTAAGATGTTGATCTATGCCCAGTTTCTGCCATACTATTTCCCAGTTTTCCCAGCAGTGTCTGTCAAATAATAACCCCAGAACCTGGGGTCTTTGGGTTTATCACACAGTAGATTACTATTGTCATAGACATCTATATCTTGAATACCTAACCTGTTCCACTGATCCACCACTTTTTTTCTTAGCCAGTGCCAAGTAGTTTTGTTGATTGCTGCTTCATAATAACATATAGGATCTTGTATGACAAGAATACCTACCTTAGTATTACTTCTCTTTAATTGCCTTGAAATTCTGGAACCTTTGTTCTTCAAGGTGAATTTTGTAATTATTTTTTCTAGCTCTTTAAGTATTTTCTTGTAGTTTGATATGGCATGCATTTAGTTTCTTTAAGTTTGTATTTGTGGATTTAATTACATGAGTGGAATGTCATATATAAATAAATGTCCTTTTTTTCTAAATACAGGAAAGCCTATTAGGAAGGCCTCTGCTATAACACTACTTCATTCAGTTGCAACACACATCTATATCTATCTATATATACATATATATATATATAGATACAGAAATCTATATACATATATAGATATATAAGCTATATATATGAGATATATAGATATATAGATAGATGCATAATATTATATTATATTCAATTACATCATATATATCTCTATCCAAATTCCACATTCTGTTTCTTTTTCCAATAGACCATTGAATAGTTGTCTCTTTTCTTTAGGGACCACTAGGTGGTGGATTTGATAGAATACTGGGTTTGGAGTTAGAAAAAAATGGAGTTAAAATCTAACTTCATATTCTCACTAGCTGTGTGACCTTAGGCAAATACCAACCTCTATTTGCCTCAGTTTCCTCACGTGATAGTACCTATCTCACAAGGTTGCTGTGAAGATCAAATTAGGTGATGTTTTGTAAGGCACTTAGCACCATGCCTAGCTCACAACCAGCTCTGAAAAAAAAGACGTACTTCTCAGTTTAATATGTATTACAAATGTCTCCATCACTTTCTTATGGCTAAACAATCAAGAAAACAATAAATCAATTCCTACTTCATACAGTTTGATGATTATTGAGGTACAAATGCAGAAAAACAAAATTAACAGCTGTCACTTATAAGCCTGTATGCACTGGCTCCAGCACATGCCCAAATTGTGGTATGTAAAGGAAGAGATGATCTGGAAAGCCTCATCAACTTGATGAGTTTAAAGCAATGAGAACATTGTTTGTGACTTTGATTATGTATGAAGGATCCTGATTGTGCCTCTTTGAGAGGTCTAAACAAACTTCCTAACAGTAATTCTCTCACATCCCTATTGATAAATTGAAAAGATGAAAAGGAATTTGATTGCTCCTTCCTTTGGAGGTGTTCATTAGTGCCTCGACGAAGCTGAATGATTGTCTTAGCATTCGTGATGATTTGATTCAGTAAGACTATAATAGACTTGAGTCATTCTTTTATTTTACTAGAGTTATCAGGCATTGTTGTTCAGTTGCTTTTTTTAGTCATGTCTGACTTTTCATGAGCCCATGTGGAATTTTCTTGGCAAAGATATTGGAGGGGTTTACCATATTGTTTTCCTGCTCAATTTACAGATGAGAAGACTGAGGCACAAAAGATCAAATGATTTGTCTAGAGTTACATAGCTAGTAAGAGTGAAAGTCAGATTTGAACTCAGCTCCTCATGACTCTAGACATGGCCATCTATCCACTTCATCACCCAACTGTCATATAGTTATTGGAGGAAGCAGGTGAAACTGCAATGCCAGGTTTAGGAAATTCAGAGAGAAAAAAATTTGTGGAGCCAGAAAAATGGAACTGGATTCCTTGGGTAGGATGGAAAGAGAAAGATAACGTCAGTCTTTCTGCCTGGTGTGCATAACAAAGTCCATCTTACATTCAAAGATGACAGATGGAAAAACATTTTATACAAAATCCCCTGTCCTGCAAGATAGCAGCCATATTGTTTCAGTTACAATTCTGAGAAATAGTGCTTACTGTACAAATGTTAGGAGTTACAGGGCTGAATATAAAGAACAGGAAACTATTTCTGGAGGTGTAGTGCTAGGCTGAGAGACAATGTGTAAATCATGATTTTTTTTCTCCTCAGTTTTAACTATACAGATGTGAGAGGGAAGGTACTTGGAGTATGGAGACTAATTTTGAAGCTAATGTAATCCAGATGACATTGGTTGCTGCTGTTGTTCTTCTTGTTGTTGTTGTGTGTGTGTGTGTAGGAACTGGGACAGACAAGATATTACAGACAAAATAAGCTAAACTTGACAGTTGATTAAATGGGAGTAGTGAGGGAGAATCAAGATAGAGAGGAAGAATGGTTCTGAGGTTACAGACTCAGATGAATTCAAGATTGGTTCCATCCTTGACAGAAATAGGGAAGTGAGGAAGTAGAAAGGTTTCAGAAGGAAGATGATGGTCTCTAATTTAAATATCTTGAGTTTGATGTGCCTTTCAACATTTAAGTGGAAATGCTCAATGGACAGTCAGTCTTATTGGAGCTCAAAAGAGAGAATATGGCTGAAAATAAAGATTTTGGTGTCATCAGTGTAGATGATAATTGAATTTGTGTGTCGTAATGAAATCAAAGAAAAAGGGTGTAGAGACAAAAGAGAAAATAATCTACCATTGAGCCTTAAGTCATACCCACAATTAGACTGTAGGATACAGGTCTTAATCAGGATGGGAGCCTAAGAAGAACAGTGATGATGTAGGCAATAGCAGTATCAACAGAACCAGTAGCAGTAGCCGTAGCAGCGGCAGCATCAGTAATAGTTATAGTAGTAGTAGTAGTAGTAGTAGTAGTAGTAGTAGTAGTAGTAGTAGTAGTAATAGGAGTTGTTGTATTTGTCATAGCAGTAAAAGTAGAAGTAGTAGTAGTCATAGTTAAAATTTATATAATATGTGCCAGGCACTGGACTAAATGCTAAATGTTTTGCAATTATAATTACATTTGATCCTCCAAATAACCCAGGAAAGTAGATACTACTGTTACCTCCATGGTCCATGTGAGGAAACCGATATGAATAAAGTTTAAATGACTTGGCGCAGAGTCATACTCCTAGGAAATGTTGGAGGCTACAGTAAAGCTCAGGTTTTCCTGATTCCAGGTCCATATTTTATCCACTGTGTCACAGATTCCCTGCTTTCCATGCATTCAGCATCTTACCCAATGCATTCCATATAACAATGCTTAGATACTTGAGTATTTCTCAGTCTTTTGAGATTCTTTCCCTCAGTTCTGCTTGGAATGAAATTTATTGTGAACACATCTCACTCACGATAAGGTAGTCATTCTTGGCAAAGTAGACTGTAAGGCACCTTTCTGTCTTTCTTCAGAGTCTAGGCTGAAATTAAAGGAGAGAAAAAAGGATGAGTTATAAAAGTTGAACAGCATAAATGAATTCTGAATCATGAGCAATGTTAGGAGGATAAAAACTTCCTTAACCACTATCATCTTTTCTGTAACCCACCCAGGGAGGGGAAATTGGAATTAAATCCAGTCTCAAGAGAAAAATAAGGTCTGAGCAAGATGATATTTTTAAGGAACAGAAGAGCTAGATGAAAGAGCTATGAGAGTTTCAAAAGAATAAAGTAGAGAAATTAGGTGGTTAGCTTCATTTCGAAAATATGTTAGTAAATTTATGTTGTAAATATGGCAAAACTTCAAAATAGAACAATACTTAATATGATTAATTGAACAATAGATATATTTGGAATTGTGCTTTATTTTGTTTTTCTGACAAAATACTCCATGATCATATTCATTTATTCCATTTTAATGAAGTATTTTCCATTAACATCAAGCTTGGATTTTTATATGAAAATGAACAGTGTGATATAGATGAAAACATCATTACTGGCTGAATTTGCCAATTATGCAATGGCAGAATGTGGAGAGATGTCTTAGACATACTTCTCATGAACTATATTAGACATTCTGTAATAATGCCAAAGACATGGAAAATATCACTCATAAGATTTATGGAATTGCAATATACAGTCAAATTATATTTTGTTAGTTACTAGACCAATATCAAAATCAACAATTATAAAAAAATATACATACAAACAATATTGTGAGAAAATGAAGCAATCCAAAAGACAAAAACCAGGAATTTAGGAAATCATTTCAACAAAATGGATGAGGGGGAGAGGGAGGAGGAACCTTAAAAATGGAAATGCCCTACATTTTTTTTTAAAAAAAAGAAAATCAGTAATAGAGAAATTGGTGAAATAGTAAATTTGAGCAATGCTAATATATCATTAAAAGTAAATAGAATATTTCAGGCAGAACTGTTCATTATATCTTTAAAATTCTTTCACTTTTATCCAGGAATTTTTGAAAATATTTATTTGGGCTTCTTTATTAGTCAGAAAGTATTTATAACATGCCCTATTATGTGCTAGATACTATACTAATGGAGTAAATGAGGCCATTCAACAGAAATGTAATTTTTTAGGCCATTGTGATATATTTCAAAAGTATAAAATATTTTTACATTTTAAAATATATTAAAGGAAGGTGTTATAAAAGAAATATGATATCAGCCTGTAAAATAAACTGTATGATTCTGAATGTAAGTCCATAGTCATTATGTTGTTCAGATAAATAATAAAAGGTTGTATCCTCTCTCCGTCTCTATCTTCTTAATTTTTCAGAAGACTTTTTAAAAACTGGTTTCTATGTGGTCCCATAAAGCCAGCATAGCAATAGCTATCATATGGGCTGCACCTCCTCCTAACCCTAAGCAGCCCTATGGATTTTTCTATGGAGTTACAAGAATACAATTCTTAGACTTCAACTTAGACCTTTCCACTTACTGCTCCGACTGGGAACAAGAAAGCATCAGCTATATGGCTCTTATTTAATCCTGGATAGTCAATATCTGGTCTGTTGATAAGACTAAGGAATAAAGGAACTAATTCCTAAATCTAAGTTCAGATTTTCATCAGTTATCACCCGAACTATTGCAAAAGATACTAGACAGATAGAACTGATATGCTAGAGAGATCAGTTGCAAGTCTATACACATAAACAGAAATATGCATGTACATATATATTTCTATTTTTACACACACAAAGGTGCATACATATATATTCAATAACATATATTCATATATGTGTATATATATTCATATATATACACACAGCATTGTACTGCAAATCATAAAAAATAGTTCCTCAAAAAAATTCTCTACTTAGCAGTTGCCAATCCACAATTCTTCATTAAACACTTTGTATTTACTAGGCTCAGGGCAAAGTATTGAGGATACATAGAAATGCAGATATAGCTTCTGATCTTGAGGAGTTCATATTTTGATAGTATAGAAACCATAGAAATAGCTACATATATTCAAGTTAGATGGATAGCCAGGGAAAGGAAGCATTTGTAGCAAATTTCATAGTATTCCTCCATTAACGGCCTATGCTATAGTCTTCAGTTAGTAGGGGCAATTAGGTGGTGCAGTGGATAGAGCATGAGTGCAGGAGTCAAGACCTGAGTTCAAATCTCACATCAGACACTTGACACTCACTAGCAAGTCACTTAACCCCAATTGCCTCATCCTGAGTCATCTCCACTCATCCTGATGAATATCTATCTGACCACTGGATTCAACTGGCCTCTGAGGAGAAGTGAGGCTGGTGACGTGCACAGCCCTCACTCACTCAAAAACAAAGTCAAATTCAAGTCATGTCATTACTTCTCTGACGGCATGGTCTTCTTCAGCAGTGAAGGACAAACACACACATATGAAGAGTACAGGAAGGGATGTGTCATTCATGAGGTATTCAGGCTGGAATGTTACAAAGAATAATATGCAATTAAATGGGTACCATTTCAATTGTTTGATCAATCAAGAATATTTAGCTATATTAGGCAGTTGGCTAATACAGTGTGGAAGTCAAGAAAAAAGGAGTTCAAATCTGGTTTCAAATACTGACAGTATTTGAAAAAATCATTTGACCTCATTCAGAAGTTTTAGTTTCCTCATCCATAAAATGGGAATAATAATGGTACCAATCTCAATTGTTGTTTTGTTTTGTGTTTGAGGACCAAACAAGACATCATGAAAATTTTTGGCAACTTTAAAGTGCTTTGTAATCACTATTATATAGCATTTTAATTGAGAGCTACTAGGGCCCTCTGATGTCGTCTAATTCAATTCTCTCATTTTGCCTTGAAAAAATGGAAGTTCGGTGGTGATTAAGTGGCTCACCCAAGCTCATCTAGTTAGTAATCATCAGGTTTGGTCTTTAAACCTTAAACATCTAACTCAAGCTGGTGATTTTTCCAAAGTACCCTTTTGTTTCATACCTTGTGCTCAGAAAAATCAACTTGGCAACTGAAAACTTATTCCATGCTTTGTTTCCATGCTCAAAATATTTTAGAAACTTGATTATTCAGAGGACAGTACGTTAAAATATTTTGTCATTTCTGCTTTGGTGATAGCTTTTCCATGTCATCAGAATTACATTTTCCTTGACATAGATACAAGGCAGCTTTCTTTTTGGAGTCATTATTAGAGTCATTATTAGAGCAATTATTTGGAGTCAAAAATTAGAAGGAAGAGCCCTACTCCACTTCCATAATAGAGCATATGCCACACTTCAACCTTGGAAAAAAGATGTGCTCCTTTTCATCTTTGAAACATTTCAAGGAAAGGGAAAAGAATGCAAAAAGTAGACAAGGAAAAGAAGAGATGTAGTATTACCTGATCAAAAAATGAAGGACTCCCATTGATAAGTTGATTTTCAAGAGTTTGATTTCACATGTTATAAATGGAATATTTATTCCATGTGTAAGATAGATAGACACAGAGCTGAAGTGTTCACCTTTCACTGTACCCAATATTCATTTTCAGTTACCTGAAAGTTTCCATTTATGTTCCATATATGCCTCCTTAAATATATGTGTATATACCAGGGAAGACTTACGTGAACTGATGCAAAGTTAAGTGAGCAGAACCAAGGTAAAATTGTACATAATAACACAAATAATGTGTGATGATCAACTGTGATTTACTTAGCTATTCTGGGCAACACAATGGTCTGAGAAAATTCCAAACAACTTCTAATGAAAAATAAAATACACTTTCAGAGAAAGAACTGATGGAATTTTAATGCAGATAGAAGCATACTTCAAAAAGATTGTCTATGTTTGTCAACCTGGCTAATATGTAAATATACTTTGCATGACTTCAAAGGTATAATTTATATCAAATCAATTGCCCTCTCAAAGGTCAGAAAAAAAAAGGAAAAGATTAAAAACATGGTTTTTATATGAATTAAACACAGTACATTTATTTTGGTAATCCTCATGTTTTTCTAGGTTAGACACTTTATAAAGGTAAAGCTTAAATATGTATATGTCTTGATCTAATATATAATTTAACATATGTATAAATAAGACTTATTTTATCACATATATGTACAATGCATATATGCATATGTGAAGTACAAAATCTTAGGGTTTTTTCTCTATATACCACCAGAGAAACAAAAGAAAGGGGAAATAGAGGGAAAAAGAAATAAACTTTGCATGATATAAGCATGATGAAGAAAAATTAAATTCTAAATTCTACATTGACTGTCGAAAAAAGTGTTTCTTTTTCTTCTTATTAATATATCATTTCTCTATTGCTAGGGTGACAGCATTATATACAATTAGCATTGTGAAAGGAGGATTGATCATTGCATTGATGAGATTCCTTGCTTTTCAGAATTTATTTTTACAGTATTGTTTTTATAGTATAAACTGTTCTGTTTCTGCTCACTTCAATCTATGTCTTCCCAAGTTTCTTTGAAATGATCTCCTTTATTTCTTATAAGACAATAATATTTCACTGTATTCATAAATCATAGTATGAAATTTTTATGATATAAACATAAATGATTTGTCTTTACTATATGAAGACATGAGGTGATTTTTTCCCCTAGTATTGGAAATGAGTTATACTCTGATAGTAGCACCACTCATGTACCAACACAAGTAAGAATTACAATAGTGATAGAGATTACTGGAATTAATATTCTAGGCTGCATCTTTGGAACAGACATTGTTACTTATATACTGTTAGTTGATTTTCAGAAAGAGTCAGTAAATATAATGGAAGAGTACTGGATATCATATCAGTGAACCTAGATTTAAAAAATAACTATTAGTAGATGTATGAATCAATTAAATTCTATTAAAGTTTCTGGGCCTGCCTTTAAGTATTAGATGATTTCAATGGCCCTATAAGAAACTAAATAGCCACATATCACCAATAATTGCCTGTATGTCTTTGGCAAGTAGCTTAACCTCTTTTTGCCTTAGTTCTCTTAATCATAAAATGAGAATTTTCTACCTCAAAATCATGCAGCTCCAAGATTAAATGTGAAGCTTGGCATCATTAAGAACATTCTCTAACCAAATCAATATAGCCTTGTTCTACGTTAGGCTGTTTAAAGATGTCCAAAATTTCAGTTGAATAGAATTTTAGAATTCCTATAAACTGTCATGTACCCACTGACCTCTAGGCAGGATTCTCTTTTTAAATTTCTCTATCAGTAGAAAAGCAATGATGACGTTTTTCTCATAAGCATGATTAAAATTTGCCTAGTTTATCTGATTGATTTTATCTACTTCAGGCCCTATTAGAAGATTCCTTAAGTAGATTCTAGTGAACCATTCTTTCTAAGGAGGGAGTTCCCTAGAGAGACAAATATTTTCATGAAATAATCTCCAGAAATTCATAAGGTGTTCTTAAAGAAAAATTCAATTAATCAATAAACCTTTTTGTTCCTGTTGTGTCAGGCACTGGAGATACTAATAGAAAAAAATAAAATAGTCCCTGTTTTCAAGAAGATTGCTTACTTGTAGTAGACAAAGTAAAAATAAGAGGATTGGATGGGGTGCCAGCATTGGGGGGATCATGAGTGACTGTCATGTAGGAAGTGATGTTAGAGCTTAACTTTGAAGGAATATAGGGATTTATAAAAGGAGGAAGGAGGTAAATGAGAAGCACTAACTACAGTAATTATAATAAGGACATTGTACCTGAAGCTAATGCTTTTTTTAAAATGTGAAGACTTGGGGGGAGGAGCCAAGATGGCCGAGTAGAAAGACTCATGGATGCTAGCTCGGAAACCACAGCCCATAAATTTCCTGTAAAAAAACTCCCCACAAATTCTGGAGCAGAGCAAGCCACACAGGAATGCAGTGGAAGAGATTTCCGTTCCAGAGAGCCCTGGAAAGCTGTCCACAGGGGTGCATTGTGCACCAGACAGCAGAGCCTACCTCTGCCATGCCCTGGCAATGCAGACCCAGAGGAGCAAATCACAGCAGGCTGCAAGGACAGAACCTCCGGCAGCTACGAAGGTCCCCCTACCCACAGGCACTATAGGTCAGTGAGAGAGACTTCTGGGCTGGCCGAGAGAGGAGCAGGGTGTCTCCATGACTCAGGCACCCTCGGGAGGCAGAGGCAGAGGCAGTGGCAGAAGCAGCAGCGGCCCGGAACTCCCACAGCAGACAGGAGCTCAGGGCCATTACCGAAGGTCTCTGCATAAACCCCCTGAAGGAATTGAGCCTGGGAGGTGGCCCTGCACCCACCCAAGCACCAGAACTTAAGCTCACATTGAATAGGAGCCCCGCCTGCCACGGAAAGCCTGGAGGCTGGGGAGCAGCATTTGAATCTCAGACCCCAAGCACTAGCTGGGTTGATCTAGGTAGGGGTGGAGAGGAATCTCAGAAGTCAAGTAACTGGCTGAGAAAATGCCTAGAAAAGGGAAGAAAAATAAGACCATAGAAAGCTACTTTCTTGCGAGACAGATGTTCCTGCCTTTTATTTCTGATGACAAGGAACAATTCTTACCATCAGGGAAAGATGTGGAGGTCGGGGCCTCTGTATCCCAGACATAAGAGGTGGATGTCCAGTGGGCTCAGGCCATGGAAGAGCTCAACAAGGATTTTGAAAATCAAGTTAGACAAGTGGAGGAAAAACTGGGAAGAGAAATGAGAGAGATGCAAGAAAAGCATGAAAAATGAGTCAATACCTTGCTAAAGGAGACCCAAAAAAATACTGAAGAAAATAACACCTTGAAAAATAGGCTCACTCAATTGGCAAAAGAGGTTCAAAAAGCCAATGAGGAGAAGAATGCTTTCAAAAGCAGAATTAACCAAATGAAAAAAGAAATTCAAAAGCTCATTGAAGAAAATAGTTCTCTCAAAATTAGAATGGAACAGATGGAGGCTAATGACTTTCTGAGAAACCAAGAAATCACAAAACAAAACCAAAAGAATGAAAAAAATGGAAGATAATATGAAATATCTCATTGGAAAAATAACTGACCTGGAAAATAGATCCAGGAGAGACAGTTTAAAAATTATGGGACTACCTGAAAGCCATGATCAAAAAAAGAGCCTAGACATCATCTTTCATGAAATTATCAAGGAAAACTGCCCTGATATTCTAGAACCAGAGGGAAAAATAAGTATTGAAGGATTCCATCGATTACCACTTGAAAGAGATCCAAAAAGAGAAACTCCTAGGAACATTGTGGCCAAATTCCAGAATTCCCAGGTCAAGGAGAAAATATTGCAAGCAGATAGAAAGAAACAATTTCAGTATTGTGGAAATACAATCAGGATAACACAGGATCTAGCAGCTTCTACATTAAGGGATTGAAGGGCGTGGAATAAGATATTCCAGAAGTCAAAGGAACTAGGACTCAAACCAAGAATCACCTACCCAGCTAAACTGAGTATAATCCTTCAGGGAAAATATGGTCTTTCAATGAAACAGATGACTTTCAAGCATTCTTGATGAAAAGACCAGAGCTGAAAAGAAAATTTGACTTTCAAACACAAGAATGATAAGAAGCATGAAAAAGTAAACAGCAAAGAGAAGTCATAAGGGACTTACCAAAGGTAAATTGTTTTCATTCCTATATGGAAAGACAATATTTGTAACTCTTAAAACTTTTCAGTATCTGGGTAGTTGGTGGGAACACACACACACATACACACATGCATGCAGATACAGAGACAGAGAGCACAGAATGAATGGAAAAGGATGGGACCATATCTTAAAAGAAATTAAGGTACATGTTGAGAGAGAAATGTAGTGGGAGGAGAAAGGGTTTAATGGAATGGGGTAAATCATATCTCATTCAAGAGGCAAGCAGGAGACTTTTTAATGGAGGGAAAAAGAGGAGAGCTGAGAAAAAAACATGAAGTTTACTTTCATCACATTCAACTAAAGGAAGGAATAAAATGCACACTCATTTTGGTATGAAAACCTATCTTACAATACAGTAAAGTGGGGGAGAAGGAGATAAGCAGGGTGTGGGGGATGATGGAAGGGAGGGTAATGGGAGGAGGGAGCAATTTGAAGTCAACACTCTTGGGGAGGGACAGGATCAAAAGACAGAATAGAAACAATGGGGGACAAGATAGGATAGAGGGAAATATAGTTAGTCTTACACAACACGACTATTATTGAAGTCATTTGCAAAACTCCACAGATATGGCCTATATTGAATTGCCTGCCTTCCCAAAGGGAATGGGTGGGGAGGGAGGGATGGGGAGAATTTGGAACTCAAAAGTTTTAGGAACAACTGTCGAGTATTGTTCTTGCTACTAGGAAATAAGAAATACAGTTAATGGGGAATAGAAAGTCATCTGACCCTACAGGACAAAAGAGAAGATGGGGAGAAGGGAAGGGAGGGATGACAGAAGAGAGGGCAGATTGGTGATAGGGAAAATTAGAATGCTCAGTGTATTGGGGTGGGGAAGGGGACAAATGGGGAGAAAATTTGGAACTCAAAATTTTGTGAAAATGAATGTAAAACGTTAAATAAATAAATTTATATTTAAAAAAATAAAATATGACGATTTGATTGTTTTTATTTTATTTCCAGCATTAATCAACAAAGGCCTCTCCAAATGAGGGATTAAGTGATAATGTAGGATCTGAATTAGGGAAGGGAAAAAGAAAGATTCCCTGCCACAGAATATATATTTCCAGAAGAGATTAATTTAAATATTATAATTTACTACTGCCTAGAAATAGGAGGGTGTGTTTCTCAAAGTCTGCATACATATTGGCAAAGTGATGTGGCAGCAACTCATAGATGGTCTCATAGTTTACTTTTTCTACAGGAAAAGCCATAAACCTAATGCATGTTAGAGATATTCCTCCACCTTCACTTAGGAGGTTTCAAAGATAGTAATCAGTGGAAAAAATACATTATTTGATGAATTTATATGTAAGATCTAGAATTTTTCAGAATGGAAATTGAATATAGTGCTTGAAAATATAGAGCTGGAATGTTTTCTAAATTACTCTATAGCAAGAGTGCTGTGTAAGATGTTCTTTATACTTTCAGGTATTATGGGGCTTCTTTGATGAAATTCAGATGGAAATGATCTTAGAACAAGTTGTTATGTTTATGTTGATTCTTTGACAAATGGATAAAATGATGATTGGTGGTGTTTATTTGACTTTCCCTACTCTCACATGGACCATTCCTCTATACCAACTATTGAGTTTTCAGGGATGGTTCATAGAATCATGTCACTCTCAAATCCATGGATTAATCATTCAGCTTCCAAATCACAGCTCCTTCAAATTTTGGGAGGAAGAGAGGAGAGGTAGGTGAAGAAGGAAATGGTCTAGAGAGAATGATGCCAGTATTAATTTATTTTACCAAATGAATAAACATTGATTTCATTGCTACATGATGGATAGGCACTCTTTTAACACTTGTAGATTCTCTGACTCCTCTCTGTGACCTTCAGCTAAATCCTGAGGCTCCAGTTAAGTTTCTTAATTGTCCTGTTCACTTCTAAAACTCATAGACTCATCTTTATTGGAAGAGAAAATAATTTTTGTTGTTTTGAATTCTCAAGTTTCTATATAAGTTTCTTCATTGTGGAAATATTACTTCTTGTTTAACACAAAGATATTTCCTTAGAAGGAACATTCCCAATTGATAATATTTGTCATGTTGTCATTTTATGTCATTGCCTTTTTATCTATTTTAAAATCAGATTGATTTTACTTTACTTTGGATAACCTATGAGCAATTTTGCCTTCTTCACCACTTTCAAGTGGTAAGGATAGTGAAGTTTTTACCTGGCTATGGGGATGATAGGGGAAGGAGTGATGGGTAGTGGCAGTATGGACTGCATGTAAGGGGTAAAGGAAAGGGCAATTGTGCCTTCTTCATCACTGATCATGTTATTGGGGAGCAGACAAAGGACATATTTTGCAAGAGCTATTTAAATGGTATTGGCTATGCCTCTTAAACTCCAGTTAATTCAGTCAGTGAATTCTGTTAATTGAGGTCAAGATCATGGTGATGGTTAGTAGCAGTGTGGACTGTATGGGAAGGATAGAAGGAGACAATCCCTTTTGGGTATCAATGTGACCAAGTAAGTGTGTATTTATTGCCTATTACCTACCCAAGAATAAATGAGGTTTTAAGGGGAAGGGAAAACCTAACTGAAAGCTGACATTTATCTAATAATTTAAGGCTTACCAAAAACTTTAAACAAGTTATCTCCTTTGATCCTCACAAACAACCATTTGAGATATAATAGGAGATGGAGAGATATTATTCAAATTTTGCTAATAAAAAAACTGAGAGGGGGGAGGAGCCAAGATAGCAGAGTAGAAAGATTCATATATGCTAGCTCCGAACCCACAACCCATAAATATCCTGGAAAAAGAACTCCCCACAAATTCTGGAGCAGTGGAAGCTGCGTAGCAATGGAGTGGAGGAGATTTCCATTCCAGAGAGCCCTAAAAAACCGGCACCAAAGGTCCATTGTGCCACATGGCCCCAGAAGGAGCAGATCCGAGCAGGCTTCAGGGATGGAACCTCCGGAGGCCGCGAAGGTCCCTCTACCCACAGGCACCACAGGTCAGTGAGAGAGACTTCTGGGCAGGCCGAGAGGGGAGCACGGTGTCTTCATAACTCAGGCTCCCTTGGGAGGTAGCAGCAGAGGCAGCATCAGGCAGGGGCTCCCAGGGCAGACAGGATCTCAGATCCATTACTGAAGGCCTCTGCATAAACCCCCTGAGGGAACTGAGTCTGGGAGGTGGTCCTGCCCCCATCTGAGAACCTGAATTTAATCTTACCCTGAAGAGCAGCCCCACCCACTACTTAAAACCCTAAGGCTGGGGAGCAACATTTGAATCTCAGACCCCAAGCACTAGCTGGGCTGATCTAGGCAGGGGTGGAGAGGAATCTCAGAAGTCAAGTAACTGGCTGGGAAAATGCCCAGAAAAGGGGAAAAAAATAAGACCAGAGAAGGTTACTTTCTTGGTGAACAGATGTTTCCTTCTTTCCTTTCTAATGAGGAAGAACAATGCTTACCATCAGAAAAAGACATAGAAGTCAAGGCCTCTGTATCCCAAACATCCAAAATAGATATTCAATGGGATCAGGGCATGGAAGAGCTCAAAAATGATTTTGAAAATCAAGTTAGACAGGTGGAGGAAAAACTGGGAAGAGAAATGAGAGAGATGCAAGAAAAGCATGAAAAATGGGTCAATACCTTGCTAAAGGAGACCCAAAAAAATGCTGAAGAAAATAGCACCTTGAAAAATAGGCTCACTCAATTGGCAAAAGAGGTTCAAAAAGCCAATGAGGAGAAGAATGCTTTCAAAAGCAGAATTAGCCAAATGAAAAAAGAAATTCAAAAGCTCACTGAAGAAAATAGTTCTCTCAAAATTAGAATGGAACAGATGGAGTCTAATGACTTTATGTGAAACCAAGAAATCACAAAACAAAACCCAAAGAATGAAAAAATGGAAGAGAATGTGAAATATCTCATGGGAAAAACAACTGACCTGGAAAATAGATCCAGGAGAGACAATTTAAAAATTATGGGACTACCTGAAAGCCATGATCAAAAAAAGAGCCTAGACATCATCTTTCATGAAATTATCAAGGAAAATTGCCCTGAGATTCTAGAACCAGAGGGAAAAATAAGTATTCAAGGAATCCATTGATCACCACTTGAAAGAGGTCCAAAAAGAGAAACTCCTAGGAACATTGTGGCCAAATTCCAGAATTCTCAGGTCAAGGAGAAAATGTGGCAAGCAGCTAGAAAGAAACAATTTCAGTATTGTGGAAATACAATCAGGATAACACAAGATCTAGCAGCTTCTACATTAAGGGATCAAAGGGCGTGGAATAGGATATTCCAGAAGTCAAAGGAACTAGGACTCAAACCAAGAATCACCTCTCCAGCAAAACTGAGTATAATACTTCAGGGGGAAATATGGTCTTTCAATGAAACAGAGGACTTTCAAGCATTCTTGATGAAAAGACCAGAGCTGAAAAGAAAATTTGACTTCCAAACACAAGAATGAGAAGAAGCATGAAATAGTAAACAGCAAAGGGAAGTCATAAGGGACTTACCAAAGGTGAACTGTTTACATTCCTACATGGAAAGACAATATTTGTAACTCTTAAAATTTTTCAGTATCTGGGTAGTTGGTGGGACTACACACACACACACACACACACACACACACACACACAGGCACACGTGCACACACATGTACATGCATGTGCACACACACATACACACATGAACGCACACACAGAGACAGAGAGCACAGAGTGAATTCAATGGGATGGGATCATATCTTAAAAGAAATTAAGTTAAACGGTGAGAGGGAAATGTAGTGGGAGGAGAGAGGGTCAAATGGAATTGGGCAAATTATCTCTCATTCATGAGGCAAGCAGAAGACTTTCCAGTGGAGAGAAAAAGAGAAGAACTGAGAAAAAAACATGAAGTTTACTCTCATCACATTCAACTAAAGGAAGGAATAAAATGCACGCTCATTTTGGTACGAAAACCTATCTTACAATACAGGAAAGTAGGGGAGAAAGAGATAAGCAGGGTGTAGGGGATGATGGAAGGGAGGGTAATGGGAGGAGGGAGCAATTTGAAGTCAACACTCTTGGGGAGGGACAGGATCAAAAGACAGAATAGAAACAATGGGGGACAAGATAGGATGGAGGGAAATATAGTTAGTCTTACACAACACGACTATTATTGAAGTCATCTGCAAAACTCCACAGATATGGCCTATATTGAATTGCCTGCCTTCCCAAAGGGAATGGGTGGGGAGGGAGGGATGGGGAGAATTTGGAACTCAAAAGTTTTAGGAACAACTGTCGAGTATTGTTCTTGCTACTAGGAAATAAGAAATACAGTTAATGGGGAATAGAAAGTCATCTGGCCCTACAGGACAAAAGAGAAGATGGGGAGAAGGGAAGGGAGGGATGATAGAAGAGAGGGCAGATTGATGATAGGGGAAATTAGAATGCTTGGTGTATTGGACTGGGGGGAGGGGACAAATGGTGAGAAATTTTGGAACCCAAAATTTTGTTAAAATGAATGTAAAAAGGTAAATGAATAAATTTGTATTAAAATTTAGATGCTATACAAAAAAAATAAAAAAATAAAACATAAAGTTTTGAAAAAAAACAGAAAACTGAGAGTCAGATAAATTAATTTACTTACCCAGGCTCATGAAAACAGCAAATAGGATTTTGAACACAACTCATTTAACTGTAAATATAAAGAAAATAAGACATTTTAGAAGAGATTAATTATAATATTAATAGTAGTAAACAGTAATAGTTTAGCAGGAGAGTGGGTGATAAGACTAGTGAATTCATTGGCACAAGGACTGTTTAGAGTAGAAATCCCTTTTACTGATAGCAAATTTCCTTATACATTGAGGGCAATTGAGAGATTTATTTACGTTCAAGGCCTTAATATCGGTTAGAGGAAGTATTGTACACTAGATTTTCTTAAGTCTGTGTTCCTTTGGTTGGTTGGCTGGTTATTGTTCTTGAGTTCAAAAAGGACTAAAATGACATGACTATGTTGTGGTCAAGTATGGCTCACCGTGGCTGTTCAGACCAACGCAAGCTCGAAAGATTCTCCCACAAGTCAGGCACGAATAATCCTTTATGAGCACTTGAAGTGGAGACGTCTAAATTTGTGCAATTCATGTTTCTTTGGAGCTATTGAAATTTTGCTTTGCTCATAGAGCACAGCACATTCTTTGATGTGGGCATGCCATGAGAGGCAGTTCTGTGCCATTGTCTCTCATATCTCACAATCAATTCCAAAGTTCTTCACAGAGACCTTCAGAGTGTCCCTGTATTGCTTCTTCTGACCTCCATGTGAGTCCTTGCCTTGTGTGAATTCTCTGGACACTTGGTATTCAAACAACAGGGCCATCTTCTCAGAGTTGTGCTCTCTGCAGTAGAGTTAGAATGCTTGGCAGTTCACTTAGACGCTTGGTAGGTGATCTCTAAAATCTTTCTAAGACAATTCAAATAGAAATGATTCAATTTCCTGGCATGTCCCTGGTATATTGTCCAGGTTTCAGATGTATACAATGAGGTCAGCAAAATGAATAATATTCAGTATAATGTTTTTATAATACTAACAATATAAAGTAACTTGGATAAGACCCAATTTTCCTCATCTTTGACACTATGAATATAACTAGTAGTTGCAATTATTATAATCAAAATTGAAACTATTATTAATCATCATTGTTACTAATTATAATTAATCAATATTATTATTTAATTATTATATAATTCTATTTATGTGTAAATTATATATTATATTAATGATAATAAAACTATTATTAACTTGACATAGGGATTAGAAAATGGCATGATACAAGTGATGCAGATTGGGGGAGTTGGAAGTCAGGAATTTTGAAGAGGGATAGGGGTAAAAGAAGAGAGAGAAGGTAAACAGGAAGATGGAAGAAAATATATAGTTAGTGATCATAATCATGAACAACCCATAAACAGAAGCAGATAGTAGAGTGAATTAAAAACAAGAAATATACCTGAAGTCGGGAGATATATACAGAACAGAAGTAACAGGCAGAAACAGAATCTATTATACTTCAGCTGAATTTAAAAAAAAAAAGCAGGGATCACAATCACAATCTCAGAAAAAGCAAAAGAAAAATCTGAGAAAAGATAGCAGGGAAATTATGATTTGCTGAAAGATACTATAGACTAAGAAGTAATGTCAATGTTAACATACATGCACCAAATGGCATAGCATCCACATCCTTAAAGAAAAGTTAAATATAGGAGAGAAGAGCATTTGGATTTCAAAATTTTTAAAATGTTAAAAATAATTTTTACAGACAGTTGGAAAAATAAAATATTTTGAAAGTTATCTTAATCACCACTGTTATAATATCTTATCAGAAAACTATCACCTCTTGGTAGAAGGTTACATATAAATTGTTCAAGACATTTGAGGGAATTTTTGTAGAAAATTTTCTCCCCCCATTAATATAGATAACTTTGATTTTTAATATTATTCATTCACTTAATTTAAGGCCCTGAAAACTCCTGAAGCAAATACTTCCCCGACATATACATTTTTACCTAATGACAACTCTAGACAATTATTTTGTTAAATTTAGCTCCTATCAGTGGTCTAATGGCTCTGAGAAAATTGACCATTATGTTGGGAAATTTGGTTGGTATAAGAAATCAAGTAGCTTTTAAAGAATGAGGTTTGACCTGTACCATGTAGTACTCAGTTGATGGGACTTTGCTTGGACTCCCTGTGTCCAGAATAAAGAGGATAGTCAGCATCCTCTATTGTTGTTCAGCCATTTAGTCAAGTCTGACTCTTTGGGATCCTGTGGCCGGTACTGTCCATGGAGTTTAACTTGGCAAAATTATTGGAATAGTTTGCCATTTCCTTCTCCAATGGATTAAGGCTGACAGAGGTTAAGTGACTTACCCAGGATCACATAACAAGTAACTGAAACTGTATTTGAACTCTGTTTTTTCTGACTGCAGATCCAGCATTCTATCCACTGAGCTATCTACCTGTAGCCCAACAAACTCTATAGGCCCCCTATTAAAAAAGAAGAAAAATTAAATTTCATAACAAATCAAATTTTCTCTCTTTGTATTTCAAAGACATCCAATTCTTGCTTCCAACTCTTCTTACATCAAAACTTGGAGCACAGTAAGTACATAATACAAATATTCATTATTTCCCTAACTTTTTCTGACATTAATATACAGTAACCCACATATTGTTCTCAAAAAAATGGTCACTTTGTTTTTCTTTACTCAGAATATTTCGCCTTCTTGAATTTGCACTTGTTTTCTCCAATAACTAGAATGCAGTCTTTCATCTTAGATTTCCTAGTTTCTTTTGTAGCTTAGCTGAACCACCAGTTTATTTCAATTTTCATTCTTCTTTATCTCTCTGCAACCTTTGCAACAATGATCACACTCTTCTCCTTCATAATATAATCTCCCTAGGTTTTCATTCTCCTGGTGCTCTACCTCACTATGTGACCACTCCTTCACAGTCTGCACTTAATCTTCATTCAGGTCATGCTCACAAACCATGGATGTATTATAGAGCTCCTTCTTGAGCCCTCTTTTCTTATCCCTCCCCCATAGCTGTATTCTGCTATTGGGTAAGGATCTAGATCATATTTTTTTAAATCTTTCTGTAGCACAAAATAAATCTAGAGATAACAAGGTAGTGACTCCCTAATTAAATACCATTTTACCATAGTACTACTTTCATCTGCCTCCTTCTAAGACTTGGAGTTAGTTAATGGTAATGGCAAGATGTTGAATTAATATTATAAATAACAGAGAAGGGTAGATAATGTTTGTTTTTTGGCAATAACAGAAATGAAAGTTGGCTAAATAGACTAGTATTTGATTATTGAATACCATGCTAAAATTTTGGGATTTTGTGCTATAAGGAGAATCCAGAATTAGTAATTATTTTTTTTTAATCAGGGTAGTGTTATCATGAAAGAAGTGGTTTAGGAAAGTGTAGCTGGATGTAATTCACAGTATAGGGCAAGTTAATAGATAAAAAAAGGTAGGAATAAAAATGAGGGAAAATATATATCTAATCTTAAAGTTTGATGGATTCGAGATATCCCAAAGTAATACTCAATAGGATAATAGACCTGCAGCTCAAAGAGAACTCAAAACTAACCTCTTCAATGTTCTCATTTTATGGATGAGGAAAATGTGGTCCCAGAAGGTTGTAACTAATGCAATGATGCATAGGTAGTGATTATTACAGATGTAATTTGCACTCAAATCATCTGATTTCTGAGCCAAGGTTATTTCTACTTTACCACTTGGGCCTTCACTGAATGGAAAGGGAATAAATGTAGGGAATGATTTACAATGTCTGAGACTGTAAGCTTGGGAGAAATAAGTCTGGACACAAGTATCTCTATTTCAGAATGGGAGATAAATGTCAGACAGGAAGACAGCCAAAAGGGCCAGCTAGGAGGAGTAATGGATAGAAAATCCACCTGGCATCAGGAAGATTAATTTTGAGTTCAAATCTGGCTTCAGGAACTTATTGGCTGTGTGACCCTGGACCTGTCACTTTACCCTATTTGCCTCAGTTACTCATTTGTAAAATGAACTGAAGAAGAAAATGGTAAATCAAACTAGTATCTCTGCCAAGAAAACACTATTTGGGGTCATGGAGAGTTAGACAAAACTAAAATAACTGAACAAGGAAAGACATCTGCTTAGAAATACCTAATAGACAAGAATAGCTTAGAGAATAGCTCAGTTAAGTGAATTTAGGTAATTCACTTCACTGACTGAAGTGACAGTCTTTATTTTGATTGACAGAAGGATGAAATGAAGTTCTTTCGGTCTTGTAAATGCTATGATTCTTAGTACTTATTATATGCCCAGCATTGTACTGTATTTATTCAAAAGAAATATATGATACTTCTCTCACTTTTTGAGGCACTTGCATTCTAGTTATGGAGATATTTATTAAAGTGAAATATTTTGAAGATAAAATAAGACTTTATTTACAGGAACCTTAGAAGAGATAGGATTTTCCATTGGATTACATGTAGTAGATATAGACATCAAAGAGGGAGACAGCATGAAAAACCAAACCAAACAAACATAAAGGAAGCCAACCATTGAGGTAGGAATAAACAGATGATTCATTAAGGATGTGTTCTTGATTGGAACAACAGATTTATTTTGTGGAAGCTGTAAAGGGTTTGGAACTCTCAGGTTATCAGGGTCATGGTGTCCTGGGGAGAAATCTCTTGGGACGTCATGTCTTGCATGACTTATGTGATGGACTACCCTTAAGTAATAACCGACCTTCAGCAATTATGTTGAGCAAGAGCAGCAATAGTCAAGCACATAAGCTCAGCACACAGCATACATGAGCTTCTTGCATGGGCATGGAAGTAGAATGCCAATATATAGTCTGAGCTAGCTGAGAATAAATGGAGTGCATACCATCCTTGCTCCTGCCTCATTCATTCCCCCCTAGAAGAAAGATCTCATGCAGGCATAGATCTTTGGGGGACTCAACATTTTGATTTTAGCATTAGGGCCCAAGTATATGCACCCAAACACCCCATCATTATTCTCTCTCTCCACTTTCACAACTTGGCCAGGATTAGAAGGTAGAAAGAGAGAGAGAATTTTTTTTTTTTTTTGGTAACTATGATGGGGTGTTTGGGTTCATATACTTGGGTGCTAACGCTAAAATCACATTGAAAGAGAGAATTTTACCAACAACTTTCCAATAATTTTCAAAACTTTTATGCTTTCCTTAAACTTCATACCCATGTTGTTCTCCTAGTGGATTTTGATTAAAGCCCCTTTAAAACTTCACATGTTATTTCCTTGTATTTCTTATGTAAAACTACATTTAGCAATCATATAAACTAAATAATATAAGATTACTTTCTCACTTTCTCTCTTTCTCTCTTCCATTCTCCTCCCTGATGCTGCAGCCATCAGAGAGAAGGGATGAGGGGGAGGGAAAGAGATAACATTCCAAATTCTAGCTACAATGGAGCCAGCCATAATAACTCACAAACACACACACACACACACACACAGAACATGTAAAGACAGAACACATGTACAGACAACAACAACAAAAAAAAGAATCCAAAAACTGAAAAAAAAAATGGTCAGAAATTCTCTGCACAAATTATACCTTCTGCTTACTTTCTATCACTGTGTTCCAAGCATAATACCAATGCTAGCCTCATTTCCAAAAATATTCCTTCTCCTCTTTCTGTGGCTTGCTGAGGGACTTTTTGTACAATCCCTTCAGGCTCCTGGATTATGCTCAAGTCAGAATAAAAGTTGTTATATACCTGGGGACGGTGAGGAGGGGGGAAGGGGGGGTTAGGCATTCCAGACTCCCTGGGGATAGAGATCTGAGTCTGAGCTGCAAAGCACCGAGGCTCAGTGAACTGGTCCTCATCAGACAAACTTGCTTTTATAAGATTATACATGTAAAAGATACCCGGAGAGAGAACATCTGGACTTTGCTTCTGAAACTTAGTGAGTTGGTCCTCCACTACAATCCAACTGTCCAGGTCTACAGCAGGCTTCTTGGCAAGCCAAGGGGAAGTCTCCTGCAGAAGACTAATGAATATTCTTATTTATTTAAGGCCGCTAAGCACCCGTGCTTTTTTATTAGCTTGTATATGATTCTAGCACAGGTTTCCTTTTGTGAAGTGGCTAGATGTTGCCCCATGATAAGTCAGTGTTAGAACGACCCTTACACGACTTACCTCTGTGGAATTGTTCCAAAAAAAACGGTTCACCCCAGGTGCTTCCTGCTGCCTTTGGTCATCCTGAAAGTGAAACTGTGGGTGTCAGCCGTGCCTCCCCGAGGCTCGATCTGGCTGCACGATTCCCCGAGCTGTCCTCTCCTCTTACTCTGGAAACAAGTATCTTTTAGAGGGGCCCCATATTGGGCGCCAAAATGTTGAGTCCCCCAAAGATCTATGCCTGCGTGAGATCTTTCTTCTGGTGGGGAATGAATGAGGCAGGAGCAAGGATGGTATGCACTCCGTTTATTCTCAGCTAGCTCAGACCTATCTATAGGCATTTTACTTCCATGCATGCAAGAAGCTCATATACGCTGTGTGCTGAGTTTACGTGCTTGGCTGTTGCTTCTCTTGCTCAACATAATTGCTGAAGGTCGGTTATTGCTTAAGGGTGGTCCATCACGTAAGTCATGCAAGACATGACATCCCAAGAGATTTCTCCCGAGGACGTCGTGACTGATAACCCGAACTTTCCAAACCCTTTACAGGAAGCAATTAGCAAGGTTGGAGAGTCTCACTGTCCTATGTCCTCACCGCCCCCCCCCCAAAAAAAAAAAAAAAAAACCAAAACAGCTGTGCATATAAAATGCCCTAGCATTCAAAGTCAGATTTAGAGATGTTACAGCCAGAGATGAGGCATAGTATCACAGCCCTAGAACATGAAGGAACCTCACAGGCTGTCTAATTTAGCATCCTCATATTCAATGGAAGGAACAGTGACTCAAGGAGGTTTAATGACTCATCTGTATCACCCTGGTAATAAGCATTGAAGGTAGGGTTTGAACCTAATGCAGGAAGCATTATTTTTTCTACTGTGCCTTGCTAAGCAAGTCACAATTTTTCAGTGACCTGGTATAAGGTTAATAGGATATAAGATCTTGCCTGCCGATTAATAGGCCTCACATGGAGCCCTGACACAGAGCTAATTAGGCTTTAGGACACAGGTGTTCCTACATCTTTCCCATTAAGTTCTAATAGCAAAGCTTCTTGGCACTAAGCCAATTAAGTACCAAGTCTTTGATTGGAAAAAGTATATATTGTATTGCTTGGTGGGAAAGGAGTGGGTGGAAAAAAGAAATCAGGCAGAGAGAGAAACAGGTGGAGAGAAGAACTTGCCTAGGGGGACTTGCTTGTAATATTTTACAATGTGGCCACTCCCTGGATTGGTGATTAGTTCCTTCCTAAATCTTGCCTTCTGGTATCCTATTAGAAGTGTTCAAAATAAATATTTTGATTTTGTCTTGGAGAAGAGTTAATTATATTTGTGAAAATATCCTGGGTCCACACATGTATATTCCTAGTAGCTGCCATGGGTATCCCACTGGAGTTACACCTGGTTAATTCTTAAAGGCTATTAAGTTATAGAGAAGCTGCTAGTTTATACCACTAGAAAGATTTTCATTCCAGAGAATTACCAAAAGTTATAAAATTACAATTGTAGAACATTAAAAAAAGGGTAGAGGTGAATAGTAAAGGAAGTCAGAAGGTGCTGTTTGAGGAACATAGGCTACAGTAGAGAAAGCTTAGTCATGAACCAAATGTAACTGAAATTGTAGGACAGTTTAAGTTATGGCAGTTAGAGGGGAACTATGTGGATTTTAAAATTCATGGAAAATATGAATGAGGAATTTAGCTTAAGCAGTATGATAGACAAAAAATGAGCACAATTGTTAGGTTAGAGAATAAAAATCCATGACAGTCATTTCAAATGAATGGATTAGCTTTAGCAATTGAAAGATCAAGCAAATCAGAATAGAATCTAGGGTTGGAGAACCTGTGACCTCAATAGTACATGTGGCCTTCCTAGGTCCTAGGCTGTGGCATTTTGACTGAATCCAAGTTTTATACAACAAATCCTTTTATTAACTGGATTTTTTTTCTGTGAAGCTTGGATTCAGTCAAAGGGCAGCATTTGAGTACTTAGTCACATTGAGGCCACAGATTCCTTACCCCTGGAGACTGAAAGGAAATTTTAGATAAAGAAACATGAAGAACCTCTCTGTAACCACCACATTGTAATGTTTTGATCATTGATCCAGAAACAGATGCTATCTGCTGTTTACCCTCAACATGACTTTCCTGCTTCATGAACAGAGAAATCCAGAGGTGTATCCTGAACAACAGCCTTAGCTAGTAGTTTCCAAAGTGGTTGTATTAACTAGGTTTGGTAGAGTAGGCAGATTTAACTTAGCAACAGACCTCTTTTCTAAATATCTGTGCGTCCATTAACATTCCTTAAACATCTACAATATGCCAGGTACTATGTGCCGTGGATGCAATGAAAAATAAAGATAATCTCCACGCTAAAGGAAATCACAATCTAATCAGGATGACAACAAACAAACAAATATGTAACAGATAAGCTATATATGGAATAAATAATCAATGGAGGGAACATACTAGTTTGGCAGAAAGTTTTTATGAAAGTGGAATATAACCTCAGATACGAAGGAAACCAGGTGATCTAGATAGCAAAGAGCAGGAAGGAGAGTGTGGGGAAGATGTAGGGAACAGCCATTGAAATTGCCCAAATTTGATAGATGGACAGTCTTTTATTGTTCTTCACAGAAGACTGTCCAGAAGCTGCTGCCACTGGATTGAAAAAAATGGGAGAGGTTGTGGTGACAGGTTGTATGGACCTTTGAATACCAGACAGAGGAGTTACATCACAGGCAAGAACAATATTTCAAGAATGAGGGTAGGGGTTGATGAATGCCACTGCCATAGATTCTTATTTGCAATCATATTCTGAGGGCAGTTAAGAGAAAACTGAAGACTACGCTGGAGGAGAAAATTTTACAAAGGTATTGAATCTTAAAAGAAGAAGGGAAAGGAAGGATAGAGAGACTTTACGAAGATGAATCAGAAGTGGCCTACATTTGCCAGGTCAGGTCTGGTCCCATTCTGATGATTTTATTTCAGTAGCTCTCTAATGTTTTCCATACTTCTGCATTTCCATTCCTTCATTCAAAAACGCCTTAATTTTCAGTTTATAATTGAGTGAAATCTGACTAGTTCTCCCTGGTTGGATCATTGTTTCAGAATGACCAAGTATATGTGGACACCTGCACAAACTCAATGGTTGCTTTTCTTTAGTTATACTAGACTGTAGAAATAAGATAAAAAAAGATGCTATCGTTTCAAGATGATGATGATGATGATGACGATGATGATGATGATATAATGATGATGATGATACTGATGACAATGAAGATGATGGGTTTATGTCGCAAAGACTAAACTTGAAAATTCAGAAGATCAGTTCTCTGTTCTTCATTTTTGTGTTGTTTGGAATAAAGTTCTTGATCTCCCCTCTCTACAGAAAACAGTTTTTTTTGTTCTCTTTTGTTCATATCTTGTTCATGTCTGACACATTAAGATTTAAGTTTTTGAAGACTTTTTGTTATTGTTCGATCATTTTTCAGTCATGTCCAACTCTTTGTAGCTATATTTGGAGTTTTCTTGGCAAAGATACTGGAGTGCTTTGCCATTTTTTTCACCTAGCTCATTTTAAATAGGATTACTTGAGGCAAACAGGGTTAAGTGACTTGCCAAGGATTACACATCTAGTATCTGGAATCAGATTTGAACTTAGGTCTTCCTGACTCTACGTCTAATGTTCTATCCATTGAACCACCTAACTGTCCCCTTTTAAAGATAGGAATTATCTTATTCCTTATGTTATATGCCTAAGATGTTGGTCAAAACCTGATACATTAATATGTTTAATATTTATTAATTAATGGATTAAAAGCAGAATGTATTGTTATATAAAGGCAGGTTTTACCTGATCAAAACAGGTTTCAGATTGATTGGAAAGAGTTTTATCTATGTAGTAAATATCCCATTTTATAACTGGTGTGATAAAAGTCCTTCCCCTAAATATATATTATTTCTACAAAGGGACAGAAAAATATCTGATATATAGAAAATTAGAAAAAAACACATCTATCTTCATTTTCAACTAAAATGGGTAAAATGATTTTTTTAAAATAATTGCCAGTATGAAGGGTAAACGAATAAAAGAAAAACTCTCCTCCTCTCCTCATTGTTTAGCCTTTCACATAGTCATGAACCTTTGCCTACACATGCTTGTTTTCTCTCACTGCAAAAGGAAAGCTGTTTTGGAAACAAGGATGGGGAATTGGCAATGTATGAACAGCTCTGATTTTGAAATGGAAAAATCCTCTAATAAGAAGGCAAATGGGTGGGCTGCAGAGTCAGAACATCTATATATTAGCCCTAGCTATGCTATTATATGTGTTAAAATTAGACATATCAATTTATCTCTCTGAGTCTAGGTGCCAAAAGAGGTTATCCCACATGGTCACATTGTGGATGAAACACGACAGATATGTACAAAGAACTTTAAAAAGTATAAATGTCTATTTGTCACATATATTCATATAATGTTACTTTTTCCTATTGCATACTCATTTATAGGAGCCCAGATACTCAAAACTATGTTGTATAAGGACAAAGTAAAATGAGTGGGAAATAGAAATATTTGGGGTAGATCCATAGTCTTCACGTATATGAAGGTCAGTAAATAGAAGAGAACATATTTATTCCAGAGTGCAGAAAAGAGAAGTTTTGGCAGACACTGGATATGTGGTCAAGCAAATAATAGAATTATGAGCTTACTATTAGCATAAATTATTTCTGGAGCATGGATTTCCAGAGTATGACTCCTATATTCCAAATATGTATGGACTCAAATAGGAAAAGAAAACAACCACCATAAATAAATTTCCTTGTTTAACTACTAAACTTCCATTTCTAATGACAGATTTAGAGCATGTTGTTGGGAAGTATTCACTTAGCATGCCAATATAATGTTTGGTTATTCATTTGATTAAGCAGATCGAAACTATCTAATATCAGTGAAAGACTCTTATTAGTAGATTGCTAATAAAAGACAAAAGATGATGGGTAAGAAACTATAGAATGTATATGTAATACTATTACTTAAACTGTATTAAATGTGGAGAGTGTTAGAAATGATTGGACTTATCAAAGTCTTTTACTTTCAGTTTACAAACTGTAATCAACATCATTTGCAGTGATAAAAATCTTCAGGAATCATGAAAAGGAGATTGTGACAGCATTAGTATTCAGTGAAATGAATGGCCTTGGTGGATTAGTCTTATTTTATAAGCTGTTACAATACCTACAACTCATCTTCATAGTTCAAAGTTTTGCTTAGCAGAATTTTTCTTCTTAATTGCTCAAGATGCTCCATGGTGACATTAGCTACATTGGCTGCAATAAAGAGATTGAAGAATCAAGTCATTGTCTTATTCAGCTAACACAATTGCTAATAAAGATCAGTAGTGGCAGGATAAATTGTAGTAAGACAGTTAATACAAATGGAGACTCAAAGGGTCTAAGTACAGACTGCAAAATTTATACTTTGTATAGAGATAAAAAAGGTGAAATAAAGCTGAACTAATCACATACACATATGTACATACAAAATTCATATATATGTACATGTGTGTGCATATATGTATGTATGTGTGTATATGCACACATCTATCTATCTATATACATATATATAGTGTTGAGAGAGAGAGAGAGAGAGAGAGAGAGAGAGAGAGATAGATACCATTCTTAAAATCCTAGAAGTTGGGAAAGGAAGTTCTGAATAAAATCATGTCAACAAAATGACAAAGTCCTCTTTATTCAACGGTTGAAATTATTTTTATCCATGATACCATGAAGTTACACTATCTGTCACAGAATCATTCATGATATTGTTAATTCATCACTAGCAGTAATGTCTCATAGTGCTCCATATACACTTTTTACAGTCTGCCCATGCATGGGAGCAGGACTAACTAATGAGGGTTTAGAAATGAGTTATTATTTCTTATTAAATGGTTTAGGCTCTTGTGCATGTTATCCCTTTTAATTAATAAATAATATTTGATTAAACAGAGGAATAACAGAATCAAAGATTTCTAGGAGTATAGAGGGACTTTAAAGGTTATACTTAACAAAGTATTTTCCAACCAATAAGACACCCCAAATTATCATGACCCAGCTTTAGCTTAAGCTCAACAAATCACAAAGAGAATTCGCTAGTTCCTAGTCTTTATTTTGGCAGGCATTTTGGTACGTATAATTTTTGGAAAGTCTTTTTAATATTTATTTTAATTTTGAGGATATATAACATCTGTGTTTTATTTCTACTCAGCCCTTATGGGACATTTACAGGACAACAACAACATTTAAGTGAAAGAAGAGCATAATCATGCTTCCCTTGTGACGTTTTCTTCACTTACAACATGATCTTCTTTCAAGTCATACTCATGTGATGGCTATGAGATCCATCCTCATTCTTATTGCATTTTCCTGAACCCATTATACTTTATCTAAATGATGGGGTACAAAAATAAAAATAATACTCCAGGTTTTTGTGTAGAGTAGATTGGAATAGCACCATATATTTAAAAGTTGTACTAATATGAAAAAGTCCATAAGCTAAAGATTGTAAATACAGCAGAAAGCATTTTATAAATTTCAGTAAGTAGAGGAGTATTGTTTTGAGAATAAACTTTAGACCACTTGAAAAAATGGAGGAATTAGATGAAGTTAGGGAAGTGAATACCAGCCTGACATAAAAGTGTGCCATTTTATTGATGGAGGACTCAAGTATCTAGATTACCTCTGCTATTCTCTCTTGGTCAAAACTTTGTAACTTAACTAAATTGTCTCTTTTTTTCCTTCAAATTATGGAGGAGGCAACATGGGAAACTTTTTTGGGGGTTGATTCTCACTGACAAGTGAGGGATTTTGCTGAAATAAAATGGCTAGAACTCATGGTACAACTACTACTACTAGCCACCACATCATAAGTTTCATTATAAAGGGGGAAAGGAATGCGTGTGTGTGTGTGTGTTGGGGGAGGAGTAGAGGTAGGTAATCTGACATGTTTTTGAGAAGCAATTTTCAAAGGGATCAGAAGAAGGATAGTTAGAGACTAATCTCCCAATATTTTTGGGAAAATTTAGTTCAAGAGCCATAGGAAGCTTTCAAAAATGAAATTTATTGAAGTGAGTAGTCAACGTAAAGAGATTGGCTTGTATATATATATAAAAGTTATCTAGTGATATGGTGATTATGTACCATAAATTGGTTGTTTCTAGTTATTTTCCTACTATAAACATATTTTATTTAACCATGTTATATATATGGAGAATAAATTATAATTTTATAATGAGTATTTGTTTTGTACTATGTCACTTAATTTGCATATCTAACTAGATATTTCTATCTACATAAATGGTATAGACAAACCTAGATTGATACTTGTTTATAGTAGATAGTACAGGTCTTTCTGTAACTTTACAAATGACCCTACACATAGGCCAAATGGCAACTAAAAACATGTAGTTCAGGCATTTATAATGGATTGAAGGCCAGGTTAAATTTTTAATCTAGGCTTTCTAATTCCATACCCTTTCTAGTCAACCTTAGCTTTTTTTATACAAGTAGAAAGGAAAAAAAATAACACTTCAATGACTTAATTTTCAAGCATTTTATGAAACTAATATGAATGGCTTAAAAGTAATGTGACTGGTAACTTTATAACAAACCATAATGCATATATCACAAAGTGTTATCTTCTTCAAAATGAAATCTAGGGCTGAAGCCAAATCTCTGAATTTATTTTGATCATATCATTTTTCAAAAATTTCTTGAGCTCTGCTTTGGGAATTCTCATAAGTACTATGTCACATTGTGGTGAACATACTCAGTATTGGAAAATCATCTTTGTGTGAGTGTGTGTGTGTGTGTTGTGTGTGTGTAATTATTTAAATATACTCTGCATGGAGGCTGTTATATGAAGTGGGTGATAAAATTCAGTAATGGATTTTTAGGTCACAAACTAGGTGTGGCTATAAAAAAATTCAACTTCTAATTTCTGTGGTTTACAAAGGGAAAAGAAAGCAATTTCAAACAAGTCTTTGAGCATCATTAGAGTCAGGGTTAGATGATGACTTTGAAGAGGTCAACATTTTCACCTAGGTTTATAAGTTATAATGGCAAGTTTGAGAATGATATTAGTTTGTAACTTTATAGTCATCTCTCATAGATCTAAATCCAGCACGTAAAACCATAGCAAAGTGAATTTTTCTTGGTTATTTTTTGAATTCAGGGGAGTTTCAGCAGCTGGAATAAATAGTTCCAGCAATTTAAGCAGTTTGTGTAATTTATACATAGTGAATACATAATTATTTATTTCGAAACATAAACATGTCCAAAGCCATAATTGGATTCTATATTTCTTTATGATACTGAACAAGACAGAAGAAAATCTGTAAAGCAGTAAAGTCAGATTTCAAAGGCAAGTTGTACATGGAACATGTCACTTTTGTTTACAGTTGTTTCTACTGTTACTGCAAAAGTGCTTCCCCTGAAAATTGCTGTGAAAAGTTGTCTCTGAAGGTACAACAGAGGAATTTGAGTTTCTGAATCACAACATTTTCCAAGCTTGCAAGGACCTCAAAAAGCATCTAATACAAATCTCTAAATTTTAATTAATTCATTTTTAATATTTATTCATTCTTCCACCCACTGCCCCTAATTGATCAAAATAAAATAAAAAACCCTTCATAACAAATGTCACTATTCCAACAAAACATATGCTAACATTGACTAAGTTGATACACATACACACACACACACATACACACACATGCACACACAAACATTTCATATTTTAAGTCGATCAAATCTGACTAGAAATGAGTAACATATTTTACTTGGGTCCTCTGAAGCCTTCAGTTGTCATTGCACTTATCAGAATACAAAAGCTTTCCAATGGTTATTTTTTCCCCTAATATTGTTATTATTCTTCAAATTTTCCTCCTAGTTCTGCTCTCCTCACTCTGCATCAGTTAAATGCTATTTTCCCAATTTCCTCTGAAATTTTCTATCTTATCCATTTTTGTGGCACAATGGTATTCCATTATATTCATATATAACAATTAATAGTTAGCTTAGCAGGTCTTCATTAGCCGGGAACTCTTTTTCCTTCAGTTTTTTGGTACCACTAAAAGAGCTACACCATTTAACTTTTCTACATAAAGGTAATTTTGCTCAAAGTGATAATCTTTAGCATCCCTTTCATTTTTATGCATGAAGAGTTTTTTCCATTGGTTTAATTTGTTTATTTATTTTTGTTTTCAACTGATTTGCACAAGATTTTGAGTTCCAAATTTTCAACCCATCTCTCCCCTCCTCTGATCCCAAGACACTATGCATTCTGATTACTCCTTCCCCCAATCTGCCCTCCCTTCTATCACAACCCTCCCTTTCCTTATCCCACCCTCTCTCTTGTAGGGCAAGACAAATTTCCATACCCCATTACCTGTATTCCTTATTTCCCAGGTGCATGCAAAAATAATTCTCAATATTTGTTCTTAAAACTTTGAGTTCCAACTTCTTTCCCTTCTTCCCTCTCAACCCATCCCCACTGAGAAGGCAAGCAATATAGGCTATACATGTGTATTATGCAAAAGACTTCCATAATAGCCATGTAGTGAGGGACTAACTATATTTCCCTCCATCCTATCCTGCCCCCTTTTATTCTATTCTCTCTTTTCACTTTGTTCCTCCCAAAAAGTATTTACTTATAATTGCTCCCTCCTCCCATTTGTCCTCCCTTCTATTATCACCCCGCACACCCCACTTATCCCCTTCTCCCCCACATTTCAATAGTGTAAGATAGATTTTCATACCAAATTGAGTGTGCATGTTATTCTCTCCTTAAGTGAAATGTGATGAGAGTAAGCTTCACTTTTTTCCTGTCTCCTTCATCCTTTTCTTCTCCATTGAAAAAGGTTTTTCTTGACTCTTTTATGATAATTTGCCCCATTTCATTTCTCCCCTTTTCCTCCCAATATATTCCTCTCTCATCCCATCTTTTTAGATATCACCCCTTCCTATTCAATTCACTCTGTACCCTCTGTCTATAGATGTGTTTATAATCCCCCCAAATACCCAAATACTGAGAAAAGTTTCAAAAGTTACAAATATTATCTTTCCATGTAGGAATGTAAACAATTCAACTTTAGTAAGTCCCTTATGATTATTCTTTCCTGTTTACCTTTTCATGCTTCTCTTGATTCTTATGTTTGGAAGTCAAATTTTCTATTCAGCTCTGGTCTTTTCATAAAGAATGCTTGAAAGTCCTCTATTTCACTGAGTGACCATTTTTCCCCTGAAGTATTTTACTCAGTTTTGCTGAATAGGTGGTTCTTGGTTTTAATCCTAGTTCCTATGAATTGTGAATTATCATATTCCAAGCCATTTGATACCCTAATGTAGAAGCTTCTAGATCTTGTGCTATCCTGATTGTATCTCCACAACACTCAAATTGTTTCTTTCTAGCTGCTTGCAATATTTTCTCCTTGACTTGGGAACTCTGGAATTTGACTCCAACATTCCTAGGAGTTTTTATTTTTGGAACTCTTTCAGGAGTTGATAGGTGAATTATTTCAATATTTATTTTACCCTATGCTTCTAGAATATTTGGGCAGTTTTCCTTGATAATTCCTCCAAGGTGCCATAATCAAGGGAGTTTATTCCTTTCCTGGCCTGTGCTCTGGTCTGGAAGCAACCACAAGCTTTTCTGCCCAGGATCTGTAAGTATAATTCCCTCTCCAGCACTTCCACCAGCTGCACTAGCCAGTGCTCCTCCTCAACCCAGGACTGCCACTCAGACCTGAGGTCCAGAGCAACTGCTTGATTCACCCAGGGTCTTTAGGCCAAGAGCTCTGCTACCTCAGTGGCTGCTGCTGCCCTGGGCCTGGGGATAGTGCAGGACCATGCTCCCTTCTCACCCAGGTGAAAGAGCTTTCTCACTGACCTTTGAAGGTGTCTTTGGTTACTGCTGCCTGTGATTCTTCACCCTGAAACCTGCTCCAGTCCTGTCTCTGCCATGTCCTGCTTCCATGGCTGGGTGGTGCTCTGCTCTGAGCCCAGTACAATAGACCTTTCCTGTCAGCCCTCCAGGCTGTCTTGGGCTGGAAATCCCTTTCACTCTGTCATTTTTTGGCTTCTCCTGCTCTAGAATTTGTTAGAGTCATTTTTTAAAAGGTATTTTATGGGTGTGGGTGGAGAGCTTCTACATGTCCAACCTTCTACTCTGCCATTTTGGCTCTGACCCCAGATGAAGAATTTGAGGTCCAGGGAAAAGTGGATTGTTCTTCATCATACAGTGAGTTAGTGTCAATTTAACAAGTTGAAAAACAATTCAATAAATCTCATTCCTTTCACTTTCAACCCTGTGCCATTTTCCCCCAACCTAATCTGGTTTGAAAGTGACATTTCTGACTGATAGTTATTCATCTGCATTTTATCATCCATGTGATAGAATTGTACCTTATGGTAGTTAATCCAGGATAGAAGATTTGACCATTTCACTAATTTTAATAGTAATTTCCTCCTCTGTTATTTCTTTTGCAGTAAAGTAGGTATGAGGGAAATAGCTTAATGAAATGTATTTCTTATTCCTTGAAATTTATTCCTTCCCCATTGCTAATATGTCAAAGCACTCAGACATATATACATTCTCTATCCCCTTACTTCTCAAGTCATAGCACTAAAGAAAGCTGTCTGGACTGCAGAAGGAAATAAGGACAAAATAACTGAAATATGAATAAGAAGAGAAAAAGGGAAAATATTAAAAAATTGAGGAGATGAAAACTCATACTGTGGCTAACTATTTTCTAAGAAATTGACAATAATGTAATATATTATAACTAGAGCTAGTCAGTTCATTGATGAGCAAGAAAGTTGATCATATAACAAATTCTGGCCAGTCTCTACAAATCATTATAAAAGGGCTATTAGCATACAATGCATGGAAACATATTCATTATCTTTGGAAGAAAGAAACTAGGAGCTTGACAGATGGGAAATACTATAAATGCATCAACAAAATTATTAAATGTAGAAAAGCAGAGAACAAAGGTCTACAAATACAAAATAAAATTGATTCTCAAGAGATTCTCAACATCCCCATCTATGCTTTCAATTTCCTTGAAACACCAGTGAACCCCACACTGGATGTATGAATATACCAGAAGAAAGAAAAAAAATCATTGCTTCACTTTGATTCAACATGAACTCTGAACATGTGTTTCTTTTATCCACATGGACCTAAAAGCAAATGGCAGGTGTTAAAATTGAACCAACACATGCATGACAAAATTGAGATATGTTTTCAGGAAACTACTTTTAGATCTTATGTTTTCTGTTTCTGTGTAGATATCCATGTTTTAAGTTGTGTGGTAATGTTGTAATAGGAAAATGATGTTGTAAAATGTAGTGGAATTCAGTTATGTGAGACTTTATTGCTAAAGGAGCTAACATTTTAGAATGTACATGTGCACACATGCCCTCACTAGTGCTTGGAATGAGAAGGGGAAAAAAGGAAAGGATTTATAGAGGTTAATTATAGGGGCATGGCTAGATGTCTGTAAATTCTTTCCTTTGGCCATTATTGATAAGAGGAAAACAAGCAAAAAGAGAGCTGGGGATGTCAAACGTCAAATTAGAGTATTTCCATTAAATTAGATTCAAGCAGACAGTGAAGGATACTCTGTTGCATAGGAGCTGAGGGATAATGGTAGATGAGTAAAGTCATTTTCAAGGGCTATTGATGACAGAATTTTGCAAAAACCTCAAGTAATTTATGCCACCCAGGAGGATATGATATTATAGTTGAGGTCTATGAATAGATTTAAACATCATTTTATGTTGATAATAACTAAGAATTTATAAAATGATTCACAATTGTCAGGTATATTTTTTGTTTCATAAAAGTTTGCTGTGCAGCTAATATTGGGAAAATTTTATTGTAGAAAGTGGCATTTTATTTAGAACTTAAAGACAGTCAAGGGAGCTGAGTCAGAAATGATGAATGAGAGAATTACAAACATGGGTCAGCCCATGAAAACACCTTTATGGGATCCAGTGTAACTGGATTGCATAGAATGTGGGTAGTAGAGTACAGGGTATAAGAAAGTTGAAAAGATATGGGAGGTTATAAAGGGAATTATATACCAAAAAGAAGGCTTATATTTGACCATAGACATGTTAGGGAGCTACTGGAGTATATTGAGTAGAGACAGAATGTAGCCAGGTCTGAATTTTATGAACATCACTTCAGCAGTGGCATATATGCCACTGGACTGGATTGGGAAATTTTAAGATCCCGCCAGGTAGCCATCACATAATTTTCATCTTGTACCAGGATGGTGGCAGTGTCAGAGGAGAAAAGGTGGCATATTTGAGAAATATCATGAAGATAAAATTGATGCCTTAGTAAATAAACTGGAGCATGGGGTGAGAGAGAAGTATAAAATAAAACTTAGGTTGCAAGCTTCCATGAACTGAGAGTAAAATGGTCCTCTCAAAAATAAAAGGGAATTTCAGAAATGCTAATAAAAATAACTTTGAAATTCCATCTCACATCTATTAGACTGAGTAAAATAATAGAAAAGGAAAATGATAAATATTGGAGGAGATGTGGAAAATTCAGATATTAATATGCTGTTGGTGGAAATGTGAACTGATTCAACCATTTTGGAGAGTAATCTAGAATTATACACAAACAGTTACAAACCTCTTTGACCCACAAATATCATTATTAGATCTGCTTCCCAAGTTGATCAGGGAAAAAGTAAAGAAAGCTATGATTTCTAAAAATATTTAGAATAGCTTTCTTTGTGGTGACAAGGAATTGGAAATTTTGGTGATGTGCATTAATTACAAAATGGCCAAATAAATTGTGTTATATGACTGTGATGGACTACTACTGTACTGTGAGAAGTTATGAGCAAGTTGATTTTAGAAAAAAATTGAAAGAATTACGTGAAATAATTATATTGTGAGTAGTATTATTATTCAACTACAAAGGTCTTTTGAAGAACCTCTCCACCTCCAGAAAAAGAATTGATATTTGGAATTGTGTATTGTATGCTGAGATATGGAAAATTCTAGAAAAATATGTCTGTATTTCCAGAGAGATAGAGATATATAATACATATATATATTTCCATACATACATATAGGTATATGCATACAGATATACATGCATATATTATTATATAGTTATATGAATATTCCTGCATATGTCTCTAATGTATATATATATATATACATACATACATACATACATATATATATATATATATATATATGTTAAATTTTGGCCTTATCTAGTGCAGGATTGGGAGGGAGTAAGAAAACTCAAAACTTGAAATGTAACAAATTAAAAATAAAGTAAAAGGATTCCTGGAGTAAAGTCACAAAAAAAGACAAAACGAAGTAATTAAAATGTCGAAAATAATGAAAAGTTAGGAAGAGAGGAAGATAACGAAGAGAATATAATCTCAATGATAATGGGGGAAACACAAATATAATTAGGGGAAAGTTAATTACTTCAGTTTGGACATGGTGCATTTTAGGTGCTGCATTTTAGGAAGTTGCAGATATCTACAGAGATGAAAGGTCAGCAGAGAGATTGACTCAATAATTATGTTTGATAAAAACCATTAGTATAAATATAAATGAGTCCATGAGAGCTGATAGGAACAAACGAAATAGTACAGTGAGGGAACAAGGGAGTGCCCATTTTAGAGAACTGGAGAATACCCATGGTTAGCAGTTATCATCTGCATGAAGATCCAGCAAAGAGATTTTAAAGAGATACTCAAATCAGTAGAAGGAGAACCAACAGGACCCAGGAAATTCTAAAGAGAAAAGTGCATCAAAATAAAGAGACTGATCAACAATGTCCAAGGCAATCAAGAGGTCCAGGAGGATGAAGATTCAAAAAAGACTGTTAGATTTGGAAATTAAGAAATTATTAGTAACTTTGAGAGAGTAGTTTCTGTTGAATAATGAGGTCAGATACCAAATGTTTTTAAGATGAGAAGAAAATGAAAAGAAGCATTGTCAATCACATAATGCAATGACCTTCTGCAGGAATTAAGGAATAAAAGAGAGGTAGGTATCAAGCACTAGATTTTGCTCTTTTTTTTAGCATGAGAGACAAGATCATGTTTGTAAGGAGAAGGCAAGGAGCTAGCAGATAGGAAATAAATGAATATTAGTCAGAATAGGGATAATAGAGGGGTTAATCTACTAGAAGAGATGGTATGCAATGGGATTGCTTCTGCATGTAAAGAGGTTTACCTTCACAAAGTAAAGGGCTAACATATTATATGAGACAGGGTTTAACTTGGAAACAAGAGAGGATATCTGAGAAAGAGATGATGAGGAGGAGGAAAGAATAGGAAGGTCTTGCTGAATGGCATCAATATTTTTAGTGAGATGTGAGACAATGTTCTCCGCTGAAAAGGAGGGAAAAACTACCTGTTTTGAGAAGAGATGAAAAGGTATGGAAGAGAACTGTGATGGGTGGGATATTGAGACAATTAGGGAGGTGTGAATTGATTGCAAGAACTCCTTTGATACTACCTAACAAATACTAGTGTATCCAATCAGCAAGTTTTAATGTTTGTTTGTTTTCTGAATTCATTTGGTATCATGTGAGAAGGAAAAAATGGTGGAAGTAATGCGAGGCTAAGATTAGCAGAACAAGAAATTCCAAGAAAGAAATTCAAGAGAAGTACAATTAACCTTGTTAACTAAGGGGTTAAGATTGGGTTAGGGAGAAAGGTATAGCCAATGCAGGGCTGACAGTTTGGGAAAGAACTATGGGCTCAAAGAATCATAGTCATGGTAAGGGTAAAGAACAGTGTTTAGAGTTTTAAGGCAGAGGGAGAGGTAGAATTACAATATATGTTGATCAGATAAAAGACTTCAGATCATGGCACATTTGTAGGTTTTGGAAATATTTAAGAATATGACAATCTCTAGTATGCAGCTGAGATGATGTGAAGATGTAAGTCATGGGAAATGAATCAAGTAACTGGGAGTCTGAGGACATTTAAGGGAGTATCAAGTTGCATGTTAATATCTTCTAATACAAGATCAAGAGTGGGGGAGGAACTGATTCTGGCACTGAACACCTTGAAGAAAGAAGGGGAGTATTTGGAAATTCATTAGATAACAGGTAGCAAAATTTTGATTGTGGGATGAATTGATTGAAACTAAAGTAAGAATGTATACTGAGTGGTGTGGTGCATGTAAATGGAAATCCTAGAAGCAGTAAAGTGAAGAAAGTAATGTTCAAAAACCCCAACCTCAATGAAATGAGTCAGGAGAATGAGTAAATGAGTAACCAATATTGATAACAGTGAACAGGGAGGCTATGTCATCAAAATGGAGCCAGGTCTCAATGAGAACCAGAAACTACAAAATGATCTTAAGGAAAAGTTTTAACATGAAAACTAATTTGTTACAGAGTGTAGATTCCATATAGCACAACTGAAGGAGTGGGTTGATTTAGAGGGGAACTTAATCTTAGAGGTACAAAATAGACTAAAAAACATAAAAAAATATATTTCTAAAAATAAAGAGCTGGACAGTCAGGATGACTGGAATGAGGGAAGTATAATAGGCATGCATTTTTAGCAGTTGCTAATCATTGATTAATGACATCAGAAAGCTTATTAACATCACCATGGTTCAGTTTCAGGGTATTATCATCTCCTAGTATTTTTTTTATTTATTTTAAGTTTTCAACATTCATTTCCACAAAATTTTGAGTTCCAAATTTTCTCCCCATCTCTACCCTCCCCTCCAAAATGCCATGCATTCTGATTACCCCTTCCACAAATGAGCCCTCCCTTCTAACACCCATCCCTTCCCTTATCCTCATCTTCTCTCTTGTCCTGTAGGTCAAGATAAATTTCTATTCCCCATTACCTGTATTTCTTATTTCCCAGTTCTACGCAAAAACAATTCTCAGCATTTGTTCCTAAAACTTTGGGTGCCAACTTCTTTCTCTTTTTCCCTTCTCACCCATCCCCACTGAGAAGGCAAGCAATTCAAAATATATGTGTAGTTCTGCAAATGACTTCCATTATAGTCATGCTGTGCAAGACTATTTCCCTCTATTCTATCCTGCCCCCCATTTCTTCCATTCTCTCTTTTGACTTTGTCCCTCCCCAAGACTGTCTAATTCTAATTGCTCTCTCCTCCACTTGTCCTCCCTTCCATCATCACCCTGCCCTGCTTATCCCCTTCTCCCCTTTTCTGTAGTGTAATATATATTTTCATACCGAATTGAATGTGCAAGTTGTTCTCTCCTTGAACCAAATGTGATGACAGTAAGTTTCACTTTTTCTCTCTCACCTCCCCCCTTTTCCCCTGCATTGGAAAAGGTTTTCTTGCCTCTTTTATGATAGATAATTTGCCCCATTCTATTTCTCCCTTTCTCCTCCCAACATATTCCTCTCTCACCCCTTGATTTTATTTTTTTAGATATGATCCCTTCCTATTCAACTCACCCTGTGCTCTCTGTCTCTGTCTGTCTGTGTGTGTACGTGTTTGTATAATCCCTCCAACTACCCAGATACTGAGAAAAGTTTCAAGAGTTAAAAATATTATCTTTCCATGTAGGAATGTATACAGTTCAACTTTAGTAAGTCCCTTATGATTTCTCTTTCCTGTTTACCTTTTCATGCTTTTCTTGATTCTTGTGTTTGAAAGTCAAATTTTCTTTTCAGCTCAGTTCCTTTCATCAAGATGTTTGAAAGTCCTCTATTTCATTGAATTACCATTTTTGCCCTGAAGTATTATACTCAGTTTTGCTGGATAGGTGATTCTTTGTTTTAATCCTAGTTCCTTTGCCTTCTGTAATATCATATTACAAGCCCTTCATCCCTTAATGTAGAAGCTGCTAGATCTTGTGTTATCCTGATGGTATTTCCACAATACTCGAATTGTTTCTTTCTGGCTGCTTGCAATATTTTCTCCTTGAACTGAGAACTCTGGAATTTGACTACAATATTCTTAGGAGTTTCTTTTTTTTGGATTTATTTCTGGAGATGATTGGTGGATTCTTTCACTATTTACTTTGCCCTCTGGTTCCAGAATATCAGGGCAGTTTTCTTTGATAAATTCCTGTAAGATGATGTCTAGGCTCTTTTTTGATCATGGCTTTCAGGTAGTCTGATAATTGTTACATTATCTCTCCTGGATCTATTTTCCAGGTCAATTTTTTTCCAGTGAGATATTTCACATTATCCTCCATTTTTTCATTCTTTCAGTTTTGTTTTGTAATTTCTTGGTTTCTCATAAAGTCACTAGCTTCCATCTGTTTCATTCTAATTTTGAGAGAACTATTTTCTTCAGTGAGCTTTTGAACCTCCTTTTCCATTTGGCTAATTCTGCTTTTTAAAGCATTCTTCTCCTCATTGGCTTTTTGAACCTCTTTTGCCAACTGTGTTAGTCTATCTTTAAAGGTATTACTTTCTTCAGTATTTTGGGGGCCTTCTTTAGCAAGCTGTTGACTTGCTTTTCATGATTTTCTTACATCACTCTCATTTCTCTTCCCAATTTTTCCACTCCCTCCCTTACTTGATTTTCAAAATAGTTTTGGAGCTCTTTCATGGCATGAGATCATTGCATATTTATTTTCGAGATTTTGGTTGCAGAAGCCTTGACTTTTATGTCTTTCCTTGATGGTAAACATTGTTCTTCCTCATCTGAAAGGATGGAAGAGAATATCTGTTCACCAAGAAAGTAACTTTCTATAGTCTTATTTTTTCCCCCTTTTTGGGCTTTTTCCCATCCAGTTACTTGACTTGTAGGTCCTTTGTCAAGAGTAGGGTATACTCTGAGGACCTGTAAGATCTCAGTTCCTCTAAGCTGGCACAATCAAGGGAGAGGCTTTTGCTCCCTGGCTAGGTTTGTGGTTGAGATTCAGATGAGCTGCTCAATTCCCCCAGAGGCTTTAAACTCCACCAATGCCTGCTGTGGCCACTGCCAACCCAGGTGTCACCTCCTGCTGCTGCTGCAGCTCCTACCTGGAACCAGAGCTAGAGGAGGACCCTGCTCTCTTGTCACAGAGGTGAAAAAGCTCTCTCACTGACCTTTAAAGTGTCTTTGTTGCCTGTGAGTTGAGGGATCTGCAAACCCCCACTGCTGCTGGGGATTCCACCTTGGAGTCCTGCTCTGGCCTCCTCCTCTGGCACTGCACAGCCAAGACTGGGCTGTGCTTTGCTTGGCATCTGGTGTGACAAACATTTCCTGTTGGGCTTCCAGGTCACCCTAGGCTAGAAATATCCTCCACTCCATTGTTCTGTGGTTTTTGCTGCTCTATAATTTGTTGAGGTATTTCATGGGCTGCTGGGAAAGAGTATATGCATCCTTCTACTCCACCATCTTGGCTCCACCTCCCTCTCATAGTATTTAGGCAACACAGTGGAAGGGACCATGACAAGGGAAAGCTGGTGGAATAACATTTCCATTCTATTCTTACATTTAAGCTCTTCTGGGAGACAGGTGATAGGAGCAAAAATGTTATCTCCTGCACTAATATTGCATTGTTGATAGAGTTTTGAAGTGATCCAACTATTCTGGAGAACAATTTGGAATTATACCCAAAGAGGAATCAAACTCCGCATACATTTTGATCCAGAAATACCACTGCAAGTTCTATATCCCAAAGAGATCATTAAAAAGTGAAAATAATGTAAGCTATTTTTTATTGCTTTGATTTATTTTCAGTTTGATTATAGGATCAGGCTCCCTTCTTTTGGATGAGCTAGCCCTAAACCAGGCAGTACTAACATAGATAATCTCTAAAATCTAGGATACTTATAATTTTAGTGAATGGGTAAAGATGTTTTTCATTTAGTAACAGATATAAATATAGCAGATTAAAATAATCATAAAATTATAAGAGTTTTTCAAAAGGTTATGTGTCCCTTTCTAGCAGAAAGGGGGTTGACCAGAGGTTAAGTTTCTCTTTAAGGCAGTTGGAGAAACAGTTCAAGTTATTTTTTTTCCAGTTTTACTTGGTAAGCCACTCTTTTTTCTTTAGTTAGAGTCTGAGTAATGGACTACACTGAGGAAAATGAGGTGGGAAGTGACTGCTAACCACTGACCATAAGTTCCTCTTTCCCAGCATAGTCTCTGGTTAAAAAAAAAAATGGTACCACCCAGAGGAAAGGACCTTTGGAGGATTAAGAAGGTCTGAGAGAATTTTACTATTTGGGTGACCTGCCTTGCCTACTGAATTTTACTCAAAATAAGTTTCTGACACGTTTTATCCTTCTGTTTTGTTGTAAAAAACCATCCCTGTAAATCATTCTGTCTCTGACCTCTGGGGAACGAGGTGACCTGATTTGGTTGCCAACACTGGCTTTGCGGATTAAATCATAGATGTCTCAGTAACTTTGTAGATGGTTTTCTTTATATCTCAGATAATCTGTTTTTTAAAAGGGAGATGCAGGACCTACATGTACAAAAATATTTATAGCAACATTTTTTGCAGTGACAAGTAATTTAAAATTAAGGGGATTCTCATCAGATGGGGAAAAGCAGGATAAATTGTGGCAGATGAATGTAATGGTATACTATTGTGCTATAAGAAGTGTTGGGCAAGCAGATTTCAGAAAAACCTGGACTTATATGAGCTGATGTTAAGTGAAGTCATCTGAACGAGAAAAAGTTGTATACAGTAACAGAAATGTGCAATAATCAACAAAGTCTGACTTAGCTCTTCTCATCAATGCAATATTCCAAGACAATTTCAAAAGACTCATGATGAAAAATGTTTTCCATATCCAGAGAAAGAATTGATGAGGTCTGAATGCAGAATGAAACATACTATTTTCGTTTATTTTTTATAGTTATTTTTTCCTTTTGTTCCTTTTCTTTCCTTTTACAGCATGACAAATATAGAAATATGCTTCACATGACTGTATATGTATATATGTGTGTGTGTGTGTATTAAATTGTTTACTATCTTAGGGAACAGAGAACAGGGAGAGGGAGAAAATTTGCAGCGAAAAAATTTATCAAAATGAATTTTAAAATTGTTTTTACATGTAATTAAAAAATAAATTACTATTTAAAGGAAAAAAAGAATATTGTATCCATCTCTCATTCAATCAGAAAGTGATAAGAGTGAAAAGTTCCATAGCATTGGCATGGGAAGTAATGGCATTTCTCTAATAATCTGTTTTCACCAGGAAGTCAACCCAGGGCAATGGCACTTATTGGAAAGGTCTTTCTATAATGTTCATTGGCATGAAGGGCCTACATCAAGAGATGAGTATGACACATGCTGCCAGCATGTGCCCCCAATATTTTTGTAAGGATAAGCAAAACAAGAGAAAGAACTCAAAGAATTGTTACAAAGCATAATTATCCAAACAACCTTGTGAGAAGGTTGTACAAGGATTATTATCTTCATTCCACAAATAAGAATACTCAAGTTCAAAGGAGGAAATGTTACTTCTTCATGCTCACATGGTTTGGAAATATCAGTGTTAGCATTTGAATAGATATTTTCATTATGAATTCCATGTTTTTTGCACAATGCTACATAGTATTCAAATCTGGTGGGAGCATAAAATTCTATTCCAAGGTAACATTTTGATTAGGACTGAAGAAAAATGGGGTGAGGTGAAAATACTTTAAAAGAATAATTCATAGAAAAGAGTATTTAGAGTAATTAGTCTTTGCCACATGTTACAATGCTTCTTAGGAAATGAAAATTTGTAACTTTGTGTCAATTGTAAATTGTACGAGCTTGCTATCTATGCCTTCATGCTCTGCATAAAAATGATGAACAACCCAAGGCTTTGGACATTTCTCTGGACAACCTCCACTACAGATTTCCCTCTGAGATGACACTGGCCCTTAATTTGAAATGAATTTAGGACAATTGTATACCTTTCTGTCCCAAAAAATTTGCAGAATATTGTAATCTAACTCTCCTGAAAGTGCTCATTATGAAAAATTTGGCTGTACTCCAGAAGAGTTTCTTTGAAGATTATTGTGATGGCAGCCCATTAGACTGTGATTTAATGTGATTATGTTCCACTAAAAGTATAAAAAAGTTGTATTCTGAGAGGGTTCCAAGATTAGGTCAGGTAAAATTGTGACCAAAGTGAAGTTGAAGGTTCTTTTTTTTTGTTTTGTTTTTTTAATCCACCCTATTCTTTCTTTTCCCAATTATGTAATCTTACCAGGTAACCAGTAGTATTCCATTATACCCTAGCTGTCCAACAGACTTTCTTACATATTAGAATCCATACACTGGTAACAAAATGGAAAATAGGAACAGTTAAAATTGTAAGTATCTGACAGAAAACCTGGGTTTAAATCCCCTAAGTACCTTTCATTATCTATATGAGCTTTGAAAAATTTCTTAAAATTGCTGTCTCATTTTATTATCTATAAAATGGAGATGATAATAATATCATTACTTACCATACAGAATCATTGTCACGGAAGTGCCATTAGGTTACAAACATTACAGATATATGAGTTGTTAGTAATAACATTCAGCATTCATGTACTTAAATCTCTCAAAATCTAGAAAAGCAGCATGATAGAGTCATGGAAAAAAAAAAAAGACCTGGTCTGAAAATCAAGACCAGGGTTTAATTACTGGGTCTAAAACTTATTAGCTCCTTCACTATGGACAAATAAATGTCTTCATTTCTTGAAACCTTAATTTTCTTATCTTTTTTATCAGGAATGATAATAACTAAATTCACAGAATCTCTTTATTGAACAATGACTAAGAAACTAGATTATACAAACTTTGCTTGATTTGAAATCTCTTTTATAAGTTCTTCAACAAGTGTGTATCAATTCTCTAGATGAAAATCTCTAGGAAAATAAAAAACCCACAACTTCAATAGTTTGTGATCTTTTGTTGCATCTCTAATTGTTGTAACAAGCCTAAATTCATCTGCAACTTTGACCCATTACTCTTATCTTTTGGGGCCAATCCAAATGAGTCTAATCTCTGTTCCAAAGGATAATCTTTCATTTTCACAAAAAAATAAAATAAAAAACTATCATCCCATTCTTTCCTAAATCTTGTCTAATTCAGGTTTAACAGCTCCATTCTTTCAGTTGTTTCTAATATGGCATATTCTCATATCCTTTTCATCACGACTGATCTGTGGGTGTTCTCCAGCTTATTAACACACTTTCTAAATTGTAGAATATAAAACTGAATACTATTCCCCAAATAACTACCACTTATTTTACAGGGTGTCTGTGAAGAATGCATTTATAAATTCTAAAATATCATATAATTAGTTTCCCGAAACAAGAGATACTCCTCTGTCCAAAACTCCATTATGCATGTTATCTTTCCCATTAGAATATAATTTCCTTGAGAGCAAAGGCTGTCTTTATTTTATTTTTAATTTATGTTACCAGGGATTAACACAATACTTGTTACATGGTGCTTAAAATAATTAATTCATACAAGTTTAAGTTATTAATAAGAATATTATTCTGCTAGGATGAATCTCTGATTTGAATTTCAAAATTACTTGAAATCAATTCTGTCATATTGAACCTGTGGGGTATATTTCATAAATATTTGTTTTTAATCTATTTTAAACTTCTGAACAGATCAGATCAGATAAATAGGCCAATTACAAAATGTTCAAAATTGCTGAACTTGGTGTTGCCTTTCTTAATTTTGGTTAGACTTTAAGAGAGAGTTCTTGAAGACACTAATGTAAACTAAAAAGTTCTAGTGGTAGAACATTAAATATTGCAGAAAATCTGTGAGAACAAATGTGTTTTTTCCCTTTTTTCAGAAAGGATTTTTTATTTAAATAGTATTTTCTTTTCTCAAGAAAAATTTTAGCATTCATTTTTACAAGATTTTGCAGTCTAAATTTTTCTCTCTCCTTCCCTCCTTGCCCTCCCATCTTCTGAAAATGGTAGGCAGTTTGAAATATTTTATATAGGTGCTATCATGTAAAGCATATTCCAATATTCATCATGGTTGTGGGAGAAAAAACAGATCAAAACATAAAAAAAAAACATGAAAAAGAATAAAGTCCATGAAAAAAATAGTTTCAATTTAATTCAGAATGTATCAGTTCTTTTTATTATTTATTTGTATTCAGTTTTCTACAATCACTTCCATAAGTCTTAGATTTTCTCCCGCTCCTTCCTCCCTCCTTCTCCAAGACAGCATGCCATCTTATTTGGATTCTACACATACATTCTTATTAAACACATTTTCACATTAGTCATGTTATATAGGAGAATTAAAATAACCATGAGAAAGAACAAAACAAAACAAAGAATAACACAAGAGAAAATATGCTGCTTCACTCTGCTATCCAGTTTCAAAGTTCTTTCTCTGGATGTGGATGGTATTTTGCTTCAAGAGTCCCTTGGGAATGTTTTAAGTCTTTGCATTGCTGTGAAGGGTTAAGTCTACCAGAAAAAAAATCCTCACACACTGTGGTTTTCACTGTGTACAATGTTCTTCTGGTTCTGCTCCTATCACTCAGTGTCAGTTCATATAAATCCTTCCAGGCCTCTCTGAAGGCTTCCTGTTTATCATTTCTTATAGCGCAATATTATTCCATTACATTCATATATGACATCTTGTTCATCCATTCCCCAGTTGATGGGAATCCCCTCTGTATCAGTTCTTTGTCTGAATATGGATAGCCCTTTTCTTTATGTGTCCTTTTTACTTGTCTTAGATCTTTGTGTTGCTGAGAAGAGCAGAGTCCTTCATGGTTGATCATCCTACAATGTTATTGATACTGTGTACAATGTTTTCCTGGTTCTTCTCATTTCACTAGCATCAGTTTGCACAACTCCAGGTTCGTCTGAAATCTGCCTCTTCCCCATTTCTTATTGTACAATAATATTCAAGTACACTTGTATACCACAGTTTATTCCCCAATTAATGGGCATTCTTTAAATTTCTGTTGTTTTGCCACCACAAATGGGACTACTATAAAATATTTTTCGTACTTGTAGGTTCTTTTCCTTTTCCATAATTGCATTAGGATCCAATAGTATTATTGCTGGATCAAAGGGGATGCACAGTTTGGTTGCCTTTTGGGCATAGTTGCAAATTGCTCTCCAGAATGATGGGAACAGTTCACAATTCCAACAACAGTTAATTAGTGTCCCAATTTCCCACATCTCCAACATTTAGCATTTCCTTTTTTTGTCATATTAACCAATATGATTTTTTATGTGGTGGTATTTTAGAGTTGTTTTAATTTGCATTTTCCTAATGAATAGTGATTTGGAGCACTTTTTCATATGCCTGTAGCTATCTTTGATTTCTTCTTCTGGAAACTGCCTGTTCATGTCCTTTAACCATTTAGTTCCCTACATAGTTGAGAAATGAGAATTTTACTGCAGACACATGATGTAAAGATTGTTTCCCAGCTTTCTACTTTCCTTCTCATCTTGGTTGCATTGGTTTTGTTTGTACAAAAACTTTTCAATTTAATGTGATCAAAATTTTCTCTTCCACATTTTAATTCTGTCTCTTCTTTAGTTATGAATTCTTTCCCTCCCCATTCATCTGATAGGCAGACTGTTTCTTGCTCTTCTAATATGATGGCATCATTGTCTATGGTACATTTTAGCAAAATGTAGTTTTGATCAGAATTGCTATCTCTACTTTTTTTTTTGACTTTGGCTGAAGTGTAATAGATTCTGCTTCATTCACTTACCTTTACTCTGTATGTGTCTCTTTGCTTCAAGTCTGTTTCTTGTAAATAACATATTGTAGGATTCTAGTTGATGATCTACTCTGCTGTCCACTTCCATTTTAGGGGAGAGTTCATCCCATTCATATTCACAGATATATTATACCTGTGTACTTTCCTCCATTCTATTCTTCCTCCTGTTTGTGTTCTCTCTTTTTTTACCCTTTCCAACTGTACCAGTGCTTTGCTTCTGTCTACCACCTCCCTGATCTGCCCTCCCTTCTGTCAGTCCCCCATCTACCTTTGTTCAATCATCTCCCCTCCTAATTCCATATTGGGTAAGATATATGTCTATATTCAACTGATTGTGAATGTTATTCCCTCTTTGAGCCAATACTGATGAAAATAAGGTTCAAGTGATGCCCATTGCCCACCTTCCCATCTTCCCCTCTTTCTTGCCTTTTCATGTGAGATAATTTATGCCATTCTACCTCTCCTTTCCTTCTGCAACCATTGTATTCCTCTTTCTTATCTCTTATTTCTTTGTCATTCCCTCAAATTCACCTTATACCTATATACTCTGTCTATGTATATTCCCTCTCTCTGTACTATTAGTGACACAGTTTTAAAGAGTTACAAGTGTCATCTACCTATGTAGGAATGTGAACAGTTTAACTCCATTGAATTCCTTATAGTTTTATTTCCCTTTTTACCTCTCTATGCTTCCCTTGTGTCAGAGGTGAAATTTTTGGCTTAGTTTCAGTCTTATCCTTACAAAGGCTTGAAATCCTTCTATTTTGTTGAATGACCATTTTTTCACTTTATATGCTAATGCTTAATTTTCCCAATTAAATGATTCATGGTTGTAATCCTATCTCCTTTGCCTCTGGGATATCATGTTCTATGACTGCCTATCCTTTAGTGTTGCAGGTGCCAAGTCCAGTGTGATCCTGATTGTGATTCCCCAATATTTGAATTGTTTCTTTCTAACTGCTTGAAATATTTTTCCTTGACCTGATAGCTTTGAAATTGACTATAATATATTTTGATGTTTTTATTTTGAGATCTCTTTCCTGAGGTTATCAGTAGATTCTTCAATGTCTATTCTGCCCTCTGGTTCCAGGAAATCAGGACAATTTTCCTTCATAATTTCTGGAAAGATGCTGTCCATGTCCTCCTTTTGGTTATGACTTTCAGGTAATCCAGTGATTCTGATATTGTCTCTCTTGCATTTATTTTCCAGTCAGGTTTTTTTCCCCTATACTATTTTGTATTTTCTTCCATTTCTTCACTTCTTTGAATTTGTTTACTTGTTCCATATGATATTTTAATTTTCTTCCACTTTTTCTCTCTTTTTGTTTGCTTGATTCTTGATATCTCATAGAATAATAAGTTTCCACTTCCCCAATTCTAACTTTCAAGGAGTTCTTTTCCCCACTTAGCTTTTGTGCTTTTGTATTTGATCAATTATACTCTCTAAGGAGTTGTTTTCTTCAGTGGATTTTTGTGCCTCCTATCCCACTTGACCAGTCCTACTTTTAAACCAGTTTTTTAAGCTGTTAACTCTTTTTTTGTTTAATAATTCTAATGCATTATTGTAATTTATTTTCCCTTTTTTATTCTACCTGTCTTATATAACTTCAAACTTCTTTTGAGCACCCTTATGAGTACATTCTGGGCTTGAGCTAATGCACATTTTTCATTGGGGTTTTGTCACTAGATATTTTGACATTGTTCTCTTCCAATTTATGTCTTAGTCTTCCCTGTTACCATAATAATTTTTTAATATGTAATTCAGTTATTTTCTTCAGTTTTTGATATTCACTTCCGCAAGAATTTGAATTCAAAATTTTTTCCCCATCTCTCTCTATCCCTCACCCTAGGACAGTGGGCACCACATTCACCCCTTCTTCCAGTCTATTCTCCCTTCTCTTATCACTACCTTCTTCAATCCCCCTCCACTCGGTTTTCCTATAGGGCAAAATAGATTTCTATATTCCATTGCTTCTATATCTTATCTTTCAGTTGAATTCAAAAGCAATTTTTAGCATTCATTTTTAAAGCTTTGAGATCCATATTCTCTCCTTTCCTCCCTCCCCACCCATCCTCATTGAGAAAGCAAGGAATTCAATGTAGCTCATACATATGTAGCCATGAAAAAAACACTTCCATAATAATTATGGTGAGAGAAACAAGCTATTTTTCCCTCTATCCTATCCTGCCCTCCATTTATTTCATTCTCTCTCTTGACCTGTCCTCCCACAATGCTTTGATTTTTTTGCTTCTGATTATCCCTTCCCCCAATTTGCTGGCCCTTCTATTATCTTCCCTCTCCTATCCCCTTCCCTCTGCCTTCTTGCAAGGTAAAATAGATTTCCATATCCATAATCCATGCTTAAGTTTAATCCACTGAGAGTAAGGCTCACTTATTCCCTTTCATCTCATCCCTCTTCTCCTCCATTGCAAAAGCTCTTTCTTGCCTCTTTCATATGAGATGACTTGGTACATTCTACTTCACCCTTTCTCTTACAAGTATTACATTGCACTCAACATTAAATTTTTCTTTTTAGGTATTCTCCCTTTACACACATATGTATATGTTTAAGTATGTATGTATGTATGTATATATATATATATATATGTCTCTCTCTCTATATATATATATATATATGTATGTATGTATGTATGTGTGTATTCCCTCTAACCACCCTAATACTGAAAAAAGTCTCATGAGTTACAAATATCATCTTCCCATATAGGAATGTAAACAGTTCAATTTTAATAAGTCCCTTATGGCTTCTCTTTCCTCTTTACCTTTTAGTATTTTCTGTGATTCTTGTATTTAAATCTCAAATTTTCTATAACAGCTCTGGACTTTTCAATGAGAATGCTTGGAATCCTCTATTTCATGGAAATTTGATTTTTTCCCCCAAAGCATTATACTCAGTTTTGCTGGGTAGGTGATTCTGGGTTTTCATCCTGTCTCCTTTGACAGCTGAAGTATCATATTCCAAACCCTCCAGTCCTTTAGTGTAGAAACTGCTAAATCCTGTGTTATCCTGATGGTATTTCCACAATACTTGAATTGTTTCTTTCTGGATGCTTGTAATTTTCTCCTTGACCTGGAAAATCTGGAATTTGACTGTAGTATTCCTAAAAGTTTTCCTTCTGAGGTCTCTTTCAGGAGGTAATTGGTGAATTCTTTCCATTTCTATTTTACCGTCTGGTTCTAGAATATCAGGGCAGTTTTCCTTGATAATTTCTTGGAAGATGATGTCTAGGCTCTTTTTTATGATGATGGTTTTCAGATAAACCAAAAATTTTTAAATTATCTCTCCTGGTTCTGTTTTCCAGGTTTGTTGTTTTTCCAAAGAAATATTTCACATTTTCTTCTTTTTTTCTTCTTTTGCTTTTGTTTTATAATTTCTTGATTTCTCATAAAGTTATTAGATTCCATCTTCTACATTCTGATTTTTTAAAATTTATTTATTTAAGTTTTCAACATTCATTTCCACAAAATTTTGGGTTCCAAATTTTCTCCCCATTTCTCCCCTTTACCCAACCCAAAAAGCCAAGCATTCTAATACCCCAATCATCAATCTGCCCTCCCTTCTAATATCCCTCCCTTCCCTTGTCCCCATATTCTCTTTTGTCCTGTAGGGCAAGATAACTTTCTATACCCCATTACCTGTATTTCTTATTTCCTAGTTGCAAGAACAATAGTCAGTCATTGTCCCTAAAACTTTGAGTTTCAACTTCTCTTTCTCCCTCCCTGTCCACCCATTCCCTTTGGGAAGGGAAGCAATTCAATATAGGCCATATCTGTGTAGTTTTGCAAATGACTTCCATAATACTTCCAACTTCTTTCCCTTTCTTCCTCCTCACCGATCCCCATTGAAAAGGCAAGCAATTCAAAATATATGTGTAGTTTTGCAAATGACTTCCATTATAGTCATGTTGTGTAAGACTAACTATATTTCCCTCCATCCTATCCTGCTCCCCATTTCTTCTGCTCTCTCTTTTGACCCTATCCCTCCCCAAGAATGTTGACTTCTAATTGCTCCCTCCTCCCATTGCCCTCCCTTCCATTATCCCCCTCACCCTGCTTATCCCCTTCTGCTCCACTCTCCTGTATTTTAAGATAAGTTTTCATATCAAAATGAGTGTGCTTTTTATTCGTTCCTTTAGTCAAATGTGATGAGAGTAAGCTTCATGTTTTTTCTCTGACCACACCACTGTTCCCTCCAATGAAAAGTCATTTACTTGCCTCTTTTATGAGAGATAATTTGGCCCGTTCCATTTCTCCCTGTGCTCTCTGTCTGTGTGTGTGTGTGTGTGTGTGTGTGGTCAACAGCAAAGAGAAATCATAAAAGACTTACTAAAGTTGAACTGTTTACATTCCTACATGGAAGGACAATATTCGTAACTCTTGAAAACTTTTTTCAGTATCTGGGAAGTTGGTGGGATTACACACACACACACACACACACACACACACACACAGACACACACACACTCACACACACACAGAGACAGAGAGCACAGGGTGAATTGAATAGGATGGGATCATATCTTAAAAAAAATTAAATTAAGGGGGGAGAAAGGGAGCTTCTCAAAGCATTCTTCTCCTCACTGGCTTTTTGAACCTCTTTTGCCATTCGGGTTAGTCTACTTTTAAAAGTGTTATTTTCTTCAATATTTTTTTCTGGGTCTCCTTTAGTAATCTGTTGACTTGTTTTTGAAGATTTTCTTTCATGACTCTCATTTATCTTCTCAATTTTTCCTCTACTTCTCTTACTTGATTTTCCAAATCCTTTTTGATTTCTTCCATGGTCTGAGACCATTGCATATTTTTTTGGAAGCTTGTAGGAGCCTTGATTTTGCTGTATTCCTCCTGCTGTAGGCTTTGGTCTTCCTCTGTTTGTATGCTTTGCTCTTTCTCCCCCTAAAGGATGAGTGAAAATATCTTTTTACCAGAAAAGTAACCTTCTATACTCTTCTTTTTCTCCTTTGTCATTTTCCAGTCAATTATTTGACTTTTGAATCCTTTGTCAATTGGAAGGTACACTACCCCAGGCTTCAGGGATTTTGTGCAACTGTTCTCCAGTGAATCTCTAGGGACCTGTAAGTTCTCAGTTACTCCAAAGTGGCATAGTCAAGAAAGAGGTGTTTACTCCTCTCCCGGCCTGCACTCTGGTTTGTGAGCAACCATAAGACCTGTTTTCTTCCCTGGACCTGAAAATAGGATTCTGTCTCCACATCTGCTACTAGCTCTGACATGCCAGTGCTCCTCTTCACCCCAGATTACCTACTCTGTTCTCCCACCATCTGTATGTAGGTTGAGAGCTTCAAAAGTGGCTATTGCTGGAGCAGTGGTTGCCCCCACTCTGAAACTGGGTCTGGGGCTTGACCATGCTCCCCTCTCACCCAGGTGAAAGTGCTTTCTCACTGACCTTCAAAGCTGTCTTTGGCATTTTGGGATTGAGAAATATGGAAACCACAGTCCATGATTCAGTTCCCTGAAGTGAGTCTGTGTTGCATGGCCCACACTGGGCTTTGCTCTGCTCCCAGTGTAACAATGATCTTCCATGTTGTCTTGGGCTGGAAATTTGTTTCATTCTGTCATTTTGTGGCTTCTGCTGCTCTAGAATTTGTTTAGAGTGATTTTAATAGGTATGTTAAAGATTTGGGGGGAAGAACTCAAACAGGTATGTGCTTCTACTCTGCCATCTTGGCGCTTCCACCATAATATTTTTCTATGGAAGGTTCTTTTTGTTGTTGTTATTGTTATTGTTAAATTTTGTTCATTTTGGGGGGAGGTCTTTTTTCTTTCCTTTTATATTTGTGCTCTGCTCCCAGGCTGAAAGGGGCACTGGCTCAGCTTTCTTGCAAAAGAGGCTACAGATACTGGCTTTTTACCTGGTGCTTCACTGATATTACCCTAAGGCTAAGGGAAGAGGACCTTCAAGTCTCATGCTTTGCTGAGTGGATGGGGTGGGGGTTGGCTGGCACTGTTGGAGGTTATAGGGATTTGGCAAATTACATGTTACTGACCTGGCATCCTAGAGGTGGTGTCTGGCATGTTCTGAGGCCCACTGAAGTTTTTCTGCATTTCCCCAGGGCTGTCCTGGAGCAAGTAGTGGTTCTTGGGGCTGCAGTCTGCTGGGTCCTCTAGCTATGCTGAGGGATATGAAAGATCCTGGTATTTGTGTTTGCTTGCTCCGTCACACTGGGTCTTGGGATCACACACTGGTTAGCCTTCAAATTGTATCATATAGGAATCTATGTTTATCTACTTGTAATCCTGAATTTGAAAAAAAATACGAACAACTTAAGAATACTATTTTTTTTTGGTAATTTTGTATTTGGGTCCCCAGAGTCTAGTATAGTGTATATCATATAGCAAACACTTAACTCTTGTTGATTGCAATATAACACTGAAATATGGTTTTCAACTATGTAGTGACTGAAGTATCTACCACATGTTGTTAAACTTTCTTTCTAGTCTAGAAGTAACAAGTGGTCAATTTGTAATATTCCTACTGATACATGTTTTGTTTTATTATATCTTTATCCCTACTTTGGGGGCCATTGGAATAATTATCTGTTTCAACCATTTGCATATCTATTAAACAAATTCCATTCTAAGGGAAATGGTGACCAAATCCATGTTTCTGGAGAGGAGTGGGGTACTGATATCTTCTTCTCCTATAACTGGGAACTGGAAAACTATTAATTAAACAACAAGGTCAAGGCCACCATCCTCATATAGCCCTTGGCCATTACAACACACTGAAGCCCAAATGGATAGGAATCTGCAACTGGAAGAATATGGAAGTTCCAATAATAATTTTTATATCTACTAAGACCCTCTAGACTGGGTATCACTTTTTACGGTTGTTCAGTCATTTAGACATATCTGATTTTTCCCGACCTGGTGGAACAGACTGTCTATGGATTTTTTTTTTTTTTTTTGGCAAAGGTACTGTAGTGGTTTGCCATTTCCTTCCCCAATGGATTAAGATAAACAAAGGTTAAGTAACTTGCCCAGAGAAACCCAACTTATAAGTGTCTGAGGCTGGATGGATGATTCCAGGCCCAGAGCTCTAGCTATCCTTATTACTTTTTAGGGTTGTAAAAGCACACCCCACATTATTAGACCTACACTATTATTTAAATAAACACGAGAGTGAAAGATACATTGTCATTACTAAATGCATTTAACAGGAATCTATGTAACTAGTAGAAAAAAATCCTGCTGCTTATCCTCCCTATTAGAAAAAAAAGACCAAATTGTGAGAAGAAATGATATTTTTGGAGAAGAAATTATGTAGAAAAAAATTCACCTTTTAGTTGCATTAATCCTTTAGTCCAAAATAGCAATGACTTAACTTCTTTATAATGGTTAGTGAATCAAACTTGTTCTGAGTTTATGGGTGAATCATATGAGCAAAATAAATGTTTTTTTTTTATTTTTCTTCTACACTCATTTAAAACAATCAGTATGGGCTTTATAAGACTGTGTGAGCAATAGTAATTAAACAAAGATGAAAATAGTGATTTAAAAAAATCAAATATTGAATGTTGTGCTCAATGGTTAATAGCAATTTTCCCAATATATTTTTATCACTTTAGATTGATTTTTGACATGAGGTTTTTTTTTTTTTAACCCAACTTTTAGTATTACCATAGAATGTCCTTTACATATTGGAAAATAATTCTTGAGAAAGTCATTGATCAATGTCTTACTAATATTTAATTCTGCTTATTATCTTTAAAAATAAGATTAAGTTGCTTTTAGACTACTTTAAATCAATTGTTGGGTTAACAATCTTTGGATTTCAACTAAAGAGACAAGGAAAAATATTCAATTAAATATAAAATTTATATCCAAAAGCACTATATTTTGGATTCTGAATTCTTTATTGAACAATTAGGAATGAAAAAAGCTTGTTCTAATGCATTAGAACAACTATTCTCTTGAACTTGAATATATTAAAAAAAACCTAAAATCCCTTTTAGAAATTAACCATATTACAAAAGTTCACTCACTTGCCCTCATATTTCACTGATTAATTTTGGCAACCTCTTAATTTATAGCCTTTTTGTGATCCTACTAATAGTATTCCTAACCTACTTCTGGAATTTGTATCAAGCTTTGACTTCTTACTTAGTCCATGTGGCCATTAGTGGAGCATTCCATCAAAAATCAAAATCACTTCTCTGAATCCGTAGAAATAGTCTTCTTCATCAAAAAAAAAAAAAATGACCATTTTAAATTTTGAGGTTTTACCTTATATCAACCAAGTTTTCAAAGATAAAAGAAATAAAATTACTAGGCAAATGGGCACATTCATAGACTGTTAGGGGATCCTTGAATAGGCCTAAATCTTCTGGAAAACAATGTGTTTCCTCATTGCTTCTTTTTATTCCTCTAATTTCTTCATTTTCTTTTATTGTTTTGGTTAGCATTTCTAGTACAATACTGAAAATGGTGGTGGTAATGAACATTCTTGGTTCATCTTTGATCTAACTGGTAAGGCTTCAAGTTTATCCCAATTACACATGATGCTTGCTTTTTTGTTTTAGAGATATTACTTGTTGCTTTAAGTAAGGCTCCAAACTATGCTTTCTAGTCTTTTAAAAGGAACAGATGCTGTATTTAATCAAAAGCCATTTATTCATCTATTGATATAATGATGTAATGGTAACTATGTGAGTTTGAAGATCTTCCTCACCCATTAATGGACCTGACCATTAGGGAAAGCTTGATTAGGAGAGGTCCATACCTTCTGTTAATTTTCTATTGAGGTACTGAATATCAAGAGTTGTGTTATCCTCTGAATATGAAAAAGTATAACTACTTTGAAGTGAGATTTTACTTTGGACTCATTGAAAGTGTTTATTTGGCTAGACAAGACTCTGGGCAGCAGCAGGAGTCCCTATGGCTTTGAAAACCAAGATGTTGGTGCTTCTTTCTCTGGTAACTATGTATGTATGGTCAGATAGTTATCTGTCTGTTGATCTGTGATGTATGTATTGCTTACTATCCAGTAGTTCAAAGCCCAGTCTGTTGATTTTTATTTCTCTGTATTTTCTCTGAAGTTCAGGGTGCTGATCTTTCTCCTCTCTACTAATTCAATGATACATATATGATGGCAATCAAATTAGGATCTTTTGCTGTTTTTGTTTTACTAAAAGTGCCTCTAATAGTATAATGTGATTAAAGATCTTCCCCACCCATTGACGAGCCTGCCCACTGTGAGAAGTTTAATTAGAGGAGTTGTTTTAGAGGAGGGTCGCAAGTACCTTTTGTTCTTTTTTTTTCTATTGAGACACTGGGTCAGAAGGTTATGCCCTCTGGCTTTAAAAAGTGTATAAATACTCTAAGGGTGAAATTTTCCTCTGGGGCTTAGGTTTTGCAAGAAGGTTTGAGTGCCAGATGGGACTCTGGGAAGCTGCTAAGGAGCCCCTTGGCTTTGAGAATCAGACACTGTGCTTCCATCTCTGGTAACTATGGTCAGACAGTTGGAGCTGTCTGTTGAATTCAGGCAGAAGAAACCATGTCTGTTTACTTTTAATTTCTCTGTATTTTCTTTGAAGTTCAGGGTGCTGACTCCCCTGAATTAGGTGAACAACACATGTGCTTGGTTAAAAGATTGATACATGTGCTTGATTAAAATGATTGTTAACCTCTCAAAAGTTGCCTTTCATTTTATGAGTGCAAATTTAAGAACTTGTAGCAGCCTCCCTTGTCCCCGTTTATATTGAGGTGCTTACTGATACAACATATGCTTGATTAAAGTAATTGTTGACCCCTCAAAAGTTGTTTTCCTTTTAGAAAAGCTGATCAAAGAACCTCTGATAGAAGGTCCTCCTGTATATGTTGGGGTGCTTGCTTTTACAGATGATATTTATTTTTTGTTATTGATATTCAATTATACTGATAGTTTTCCTAATATTGAACCACACCCACATTACTGCTACGAATCCCATCTTGTCATTGTGTGTGATCTTTGCTATATTTTGCTGTAATCTCCTTGCAAGTATTTTATTTTTTATTGATCTTCATTAAGGGAATTGATCTATAGTTTTCTTACTCTGTTTTTTTTTACCTCTCTGATTTAGGTATCAAAACAATATTTGTGTCATAAAATAGTTTGATAATACTCCCTCATCATTTTTTTTCAGTTTGTATAGTATTTTGATTATTAATTGTTCCTTAAAGAATTGGTAGAATTCACTTACAAATTCTTCTGATTCTGGGGAGAATTGTTTAGACAGCTCTTTTATGACATTCAATTTTTTTTCTAAGGGTAATTTACCTGTTACATTTCCTCTTCTGTTGATCTAGGCAGTTTACAATATTGTAAATATTCACCCATTTCACTTAGATTGTGAGTTTTACTGGCATAAAACTGGGTAAAATAGCTCCTAGAATTCCTTTAATTTTATTTTCATTGATAGGACATTCACCCTTCTCATTTTTGATACTGATGATTTGATTTTCTTTTCTTTTTAAAAAAAAAACAAATTAAGCAGTGATTTATCTATTTTTTTAAAAAAACCCTTAGTTTTATTAATTCAATGGTCTTTTTATTTTCAAGTTTATTAATCTTTCCTCTGATTTCAGGATTTCCATTTTGATATCTAATTGGGGATTTTTGATTTGTTCTTTTTCCAGTTGATTTTTTTGGTTGCCTGTTCAATTCATTTTTCTGCATTTTTCCTCTTTTTTGTGGATAAATGTGTTTAGACATGTTCATTTTCCCCATTTCTACTTGTTTGGGATGCATCCCACAAGTTTTGGTATGTTATCTCATTGTCATTTTTTCCCAAAATATCATTTTGAGAGATAGTTATGGCAGTTAGTATATTTTCATTACTTCCAAAGAGGTGTTATCTGGAGAGAGGTGTGTTCAGTGTTTTCCTGATCTTTGCCCTGTCCTTACCCATAAAGGGCCAATGGTTCCTTGGTGTTCCTTTTGATACTGCTCCTCAAGGTCCCTCATTCCTTTGGACCAATATCAATGCTGCTACTTACAATCCCTGTTCCTTTGACCATTTCTGCTCCTCTTTGTTACTGAACTGTGAACCAGAAGTGGTATAGGTTATGGAGTTACCAAACAATATCTTTATCTAGTGTTAATACAGGGGTCACCTGTGATCTCTTTCTGACTAATTGCCAGTTCCCCCTTCCCAGCTCTGGCTTGTAAACTCCCAAAGTGGCTGCTGCTTCTGTTACCACTTGGACTACCACTTGGACTCAGGGACAGCTTTCACTGCCATGTCATAGATCTCTCTTTCCAACTTCTTATGTTGTCTAAATCTGGAGGGATGTCTCATCCTTAACTTTTTTTTGTTGACTCTGTTCATCCAGAATTTGATTTGATATACAATTTATAGTGGTTCAGAGAAGAATATTGGCAGTTAGCTCAGATGAGTTTTTTCTCTGATCCATAATCTTGGTTCTGGTCCCAGAAAAGTAAAAACTTTAAAATATATTGTTCTTACTATTATTATTTCTACTATTTTACAGAAAAGCAGTCACCTATGGCTATGCATTGCTAGGAATTATTGAGTGATTTTACAGTTTTTAGACCTATTAGAAATCCATAGTATTCACCTTTGTGTCATCTCTCAGAGTTTATCTAAATCTCAGAGAATGAATGTTCTAATACTTTACTGTGACCCAGCAGTAGACTAAGCCCCCCAAACTTTATGAGATTTTCTTCTTCACTTAATAACATCAACTTGGCCAATTAAAAAGTATCAGTGACAAACAATATAATGCATAATTATTCCTTTATGTAGAATAGATCAACAATTTTTATCATGTTCCCATGTTTCCTCCCTACAGGCATGAAAGAGAGAGAGAGAGCATGTAATAAACTTTCTGCTGTTTACAAATATTGAGGAATGTGGATACTTTTTTCTTGAATATTTTTCTTAAATTAGGAGGTCTGTATGAGAAATGGAAATGAGGAGGGATAATATACAAATTGCAGAACTAGATATAATGAGTGTGATTCCAGTGATGGGAAACATCATGTATAAAGTCATGCGGCAGGTAGTTGAACTACTAGATATAGGTCAGTACTTGGAGATATAAAAATTGAGTTCAAAACTGCATTGGATACGAGCTCAATAACCTTGAGCAACTTATTTAACCTCTCTGTTTTATTTTCTCATTTGTAAAATGGGGATAATAATAACACCTCCTTAACAGGATGGTTGTGAAAATCAGTTACAATACTATGAGCAAAAAATTATGCAATCACCTTAGGGTAATTTATAAATAAATATAGAAGCAAGCAATGGAACTCATTTCATTGTAATTTCAGAGTGAAGAGAAAGTATATCTAAAAGGGATATGAAAGCTCTAAAATCTGCATAAATATTGTTTTTTGTTCATATTGTTAATCACTTATTGCATGAAAAGAGGTTTTTGTGAAGCGAATTTTATAAATGTAAATTGTAATAATCATCAGCTGCATCCCATTGTTCTTTTGGGGAATTTTCTAAAGTGCAAAACTGAAAGAAGATCCCTGTCTTCATTGTATTTACAGTCTATTCCCTCTTTTGTTTGTTTCTACACAGGAGATCAGTATTATCAATAAGACAGATGAAACTTTAAATCCCCTTTGCTATTTTAGAAATTAGATTGCATAATAAAGTAGAAGGATAAAATAATATTTAAATAAAGTGCTGGTTAACTCATAGACAAGATGAAGAAAAAGAATTTTATTTATTGTCTTCATCATTCCTTTGGAAAAACAAATTTGAAAGCCTAAGTATAAGAGCAGATACATTTTCCAACTGGGTTATGTATTTTAAGTTAATTTTTTGAAATTATAATATTCAATATCATTGGACTACGAGTAACAAGAAAAATAAAGGGAGACTTTCTATACAGTATCTTCCATAATACTGTCATGAGAGAAAAGAACATACTTCTTCCCATGTTTTCTAATTAATCCTGCAAGATAGTCTGTTGGGAAAAAAAAGAAAAGGTCTTTCAAGCAATTTGTAGGTCAAGTAATGTCTTAATCACAGGAAACAATCATTTTGTCTCCATTAAGGCTTCAAAGTGCAAATGGTGTCCAATAAATAGCAGTATCTATAAGCTAAAATAGCAAATAAAATTATTGGAGCAATTACCAAGGAGTAGATGCAGGCATTTACTGATATGAATCAAAATTATCTTGACCTTTAGATTTCAATTTCTTCTTGAAATACAGCCTAGATTTGAGCAAGCTCAGATGTTTATTTTGGTTTTCTCTAACTTCTGTTTACCACTTCCATTTGTTTAAAAAAAAAGCAACCATCTATTGGGTTGAGGACTAGAATTAGGTAGCTGACAGTTTTTTACTATTATTTCTCTGGTTGATACTTAAGTAATTTAAATAAGCTGGAATGGAAGGGAATAGATTTGAAATCCCAATATTCATCTTAACCTCTATCATTATAGAACTTAATCATTTGCTAATGGTATTTGAAAAGCAGTATTTCAGTTTTATTGTGTATTATTACAGTATGTGACTGAGTATTATTAAAGTAATAATATTATTATCATTATTTCACATTACATACTCTATATTAAAATGAAACAGTAGGATGTAGAGACATAACTCATTCTAAAAGTGTAAAGGTCATTGCAGCATTGTTATTATTTAAATTATAGTAGAAATTCATGAATTCAGACTTTTATTTCAGAATTTGGCAAATAACTGTATTGAGGTAAAATTAGTCTTTTCTCACTTAGCCATGATTCTGGCATAATTCCCACCACATTTCTTCTTTCACTTCGATAAAACTACTTCATAATAAGTAGATGGAAGTAAATATGTGAGACTATCTGGGTCTATGCAAACCCCAGCCCTCATTTCGCGCATTGAAATCTTCCTTGACTATTTTTTTTTTAAGAAATGAGATGGTCATCTCAATGAAAAATGGTTCATTGAAAACTTAAATAGCATTAATTAACTAATCAACTTACATGATACTAACATATTAAATTCCTTGTCTGTGCTCCCACAGCTAGTACATATCACTGGCAGGAGTTGAATATAGGTTTTCCTGATTTCAGCGCTGGCCCTCTATCAAACATCATTCTTTCTTTGTCTTAAATAGCATTCTGCCTCTCAGAAATGATGAACATAACCTTATGCATGTGTATATATGTGTGTATGTGTATACATGTGTATACATATTGCACGTATATAATTTTTTGAAGCATGTTTAGTTATTTAGAGAAAAAAAATAAAGAAGTGTACAGTTCTAAAGAATGACTACTAAAGTCCTACACTGATACTTCATCATGATGTGAAGGTAAAAATACCATTTTCTTTCTTTTTTGGTGTTTTAAATTTTTGTTTTTCTAATTACATGTAAAAACAATTCCTAGCTTTTTAAAATTTCAAGTTCAATTTTTTTTCCTCCTCCCTCTCCTCTCCCTTCATTGAGATAGCAAAGCAATTTGATATAGGTTATACATAGTAAGTCATGCAAAACATATTTCCCTATTAGTTAAGTTGTGGGAAAATCACACACAGAAAATCATTACAATTTTTTAAAAACATGCTTTTATCTGCATTCAAACTCCATCAAGTTTTCCCCACCCCTCTGGAGGAGGATAAAATTTTTATCATAATTTTTTCAGAATGTCTTGAATCTTTGTATTGCTGAGAATAAATAAGTCATTCACTGTTGATCATCATACAATATTTATGTTTCTCTGTACAGTGTTTTCCTGGTTCTGCTTACTTCACTTTGCACCAGTTCCTGTAAGTCCAGATATTTCCAAAAGCTTCATGCTCATCATTTCTTACAGCACAAAAATATTCTATCTAAATCGTATACCACAATTTGTTCAGCCATTCCCCAACTGATGGACATCCTTCAATTTGTAATTCATTGCTACCACAAAAAAAGCTGCCATAAATTTTTTTTGTACAAGTTGGTCCTTTTTCAACTCTTATGATCTCTTTGCAATACAGACCTAGCAGTGGTATTGCTAGATCAAAGGGTATGCACTGTTTGATTGCCATTTGCTCATAGTTCAAATTGCTCTCCAGAATGTTTAGATCAGTTTCAATTCCACCAACAGTACATTAGTGTCCCTATTTTTCCACAATCCCTCTCACATTTTCCTTTTTCTTTTTCATCATATTAGCCAATCTGATAGATGTGAAGTGGTACTTCAGAATTTTTTTTAATTTTGCATTTCTTTAATCAATTGTGATTGAGAGCATTTTTTATGACTAGAGATATCTTTTATTTGTTCATCTGTATTCTGCCTGTTCATACCCTTTGACCATTTACCAATTGGGGACTGACTAATTGCCATAATTTGACTCAGTTTTCTATATATTTGAGAAAGGGGTCTTTTATTAGAGAAACATGCTATAACCCTCTCGTACCTTTATGTTTCTCTTCTAAACTTGGCTTATATTGGTTTTATCTGTTGAAAAACTTTTAAATTTGATGTAATGAAAAGTACCCATTTGATATGCCATAATATTCTCAATCTCTTCTTTAGTTATAAATTCTTCCTTTAGTCTTAGATATCACAGGTAAACCATTCTATGCTCCCTTAATTTATTTATGGCATCACCTTTTATGTCAAAATCATATATGCATCTTAACCTTATTTTGGTAAATAATGTGAGATGTTGGTCTATGCCTAGTGAAACAGTATTTTCAAAGTCAGAGGAGTGATAGATCCAACATATATAGAAAAGCTTTGAGAATAATTTTATGTAACTAGAATGTATCCCAATGTACCAGCTTCTGAGGAGGTTCTGCTTACTCCCACTTCCTATTTAAAGTCTGTAGTCCTTATAATTCATACCTTGTACTCTTCCACTGTATTAAATCCCAATGGTGTCCCATAATCCAGGTAGATCTAGAGAGGTCACTAAAAGTGGGGCTTAGGAGAAGAATGAAATCTGTTGCTCCTTCTTCCTTTATGATTTTAGGATTTTGCAGTCCTAGAAAGGGGGGAGCCAGAGATGTATAGGAAATATGATCTCTTGTGTCAGAATTTAGAGGAGGGGAGATTTCATATCTCCTTTTCTCCTTTGACTGGAGCTTCAATTAGAGTGTATATTCCAAGGTCACTTGTTTTTTTAAACTCTTTTAAAATTGTAATTCTCTTGCTACTTCTTCCCAAATTCTCATTTTTATACTGCTCAAACCTAGCCTTTAACAATCCCTCCTATGCCCTATTCTTGTTTTCCACTATACTCACAGTCAACAAACTCTATTTCATCCTAGATCTCTTCCTTTTAGATTCTCTCAAACTTCTCATGCTAATTTAAATCTAGGATTTTCCCCCATAAAGATGCCATATGACTGTCCTCTCTCCAAAATGGACTATTCTTTCTTTTAACCTAGGGCACAGGGGTTTAGGAGGAGGAATTGAAACATTCCTTTCTCTCTGTCGTCACATTCAGATTCCCCTCTAAATGGTGGCCATTACTCACCAAATGTCTGTGCTTTAAGGTTAACTCTATCCTACCCTGATCCTTTTTACTCTCATTTATGGACTTTCCGGTAAACATACTTCCTCTCAAGACAGGTCTGTAGCTCTCTTCATTTAGACTTCTATTTCCATGAACACCCACCTAGACTTACCTCAACTCCCACAACTTTCGTTTTCATTTTCCCTCAGTGATAAGTAAGATTTATACAAGCCAATACACCAATACCATCACCCTTTGCCATAATTTGTCTAATTTCCTCATTATAACCCTGATTATGGGTGAAGAGATTACTTCATGTCTTTTATTAAAGGACTAACTAGCTATTTGGAGGGTAGTTCATCCAGCATGTTCATATTAGACTCAGAAAGATTTTTAAGTTGTAAAGAATTTTCACATGCAACGGTACAGTGAATACATACACAATGAAATAAGTGAGCATTATAGTAGGATTACATTAAGCATCTGCTTTCCTTCAACTCAAATTTCAGTTTTGTGCTTCAATGAATTTTGATTTCCTGGAAAGAAGGACATAAACACTGTTGTAGCACCAACTTCCAGGAAAGCAGATATGATTCAGGACCAATCACATTCAAACCATACAACCAGAAGATATTGATCAGGTGACAAACATGTACTACACAAAATTTCAGTGTGTGGAAATGCAAATGCAGAAGAAAGACTATCTGTATTCTGTATTCAAGGAACTTAGGAAAGCTAAAGGAGGGAAAAAATAACAAGAAAGGGCTAGTCAGATAGAAGTCATGTATGCATCATAGCATAGGCCCCAAACAACTGGGTACTTTTTTATTTAACATATCAATGGCCTGGGAAAAGGAAATGTAAAATTTCTTAAAGAAGAAATTTTGGGGGGGAAGAGGAAGCACATATTTGTATGAGAAAAACTTTTTTATATATTGTATTTCATATATTATATGATATATTTTATATATTCTTAAGGAAATCAGAACTATTAAAATATCAATTATAACATATTTAAAAGTTTTCTAAGAAAATTACTAGGTTCTTGATAAATATATGAGCACAACTTTTCCTGAATATTGGAAAACTCATTGAAAACTTACATGAATGGACTGATATTGTTACTGATCATTTTTATAAGCTATACTCATTAAAACTGTGTCTCGGTGGAGGAGCCAAGATGGCAGAGTAGAAAGAACGACATATGCTAGCTCCGAACCCACAGCCCATAAATTTTCTGTAAAAACAACTCCCCACAAATTCTGGAGCAGTGCAAGCCATGCAGAAACACAGTGGAAGAGATTTCTGTTCCAGAGAGCCCTTGAAAGCCATCCCCAGGGGTCCATCGCAATCCGGACAGCGGAGCCTACCTCTGCCCTGCCCTGGCCACACGGCCCCAGAGGAGCAGATCTGAGCAGGCTCCAGGGATGGAATCTCTGGTGGCTGCGAAGGTCCCTCCATCCACAGGTGCTACAGGTCAGTGAGAGAGATGTCCAGGCTGGCCAAGAGGGGAGCAGGGTGTCTCCGTGACTCGGGCCCCCTCGGGAGTCAGTGGCAGAGGGAGCAGCAGAGGCAGCAGGGGCCAGGCACTCCCAGAGCAGACAGGGGCCCTACTCCATTACTGAATGTCTCCTCATAAACCCCCTGAGGGAACTGAGACTGGGAGGTGGCCCTGCCCCCCACCCAAGCACTAAAACTTAAGCTCACATTGAATAGCAGCCCCACCCGCTGCGGAAAGCCCTGAGGCTTGGGAGTAGCATTGGAATCTCAGACCACAAGCACTAGCGGGGCTGATCTAGGCAGGGGTGGACAGGAATTTCAGAAGTCAAGTAACTGGCTGGGAAAATGCCCAGAAAAGGGAAGACAAATAAGACCATAGAAGGCTACTTTCTTGGGGAAACGATGATGTTTCCTCCTTTCATTTCCGATGGGGAGGAACAATGCTTACCATCAGGGAAAGACGTGGAGGTCAGGGCCTCTGTATCCCAGAAATCCAAAATAGATATCCAATGGGCTCAGGCCATGGAAGAGCTCAAAAAAGATTTTGAAAATCAAGTTAGACAGGTGGAGCAAAAGCTCGGAAGAGAAATGAGAGAGATGCAAGAAAAGCATGAAAAACAGGTCAATACCTTGGTAAAGGAGACTCAAAAAAATGCTGAAGAAAATAACACTTTGAAAAATAGGATAACTCAATTGGCAAAAGAGGTTCAAAAAGCCAAAGAGAAGAAGAATGCTTTCAAAAGCAGAATTAGCCAAATGGAAAAAGAGATTCAAAATATCAGTGAAGAAAATAGTTCTCTCAAAATTAGAATGCAACAGATGGAGGCTAATGACTTTCTGAGAAACCAAGAAATCATAAAACAAAACATAAAACGAATCATAAAAAAAAAGAATGAAAAAATGGAAGAGAATGTGAAATATCTCATGGGAAAAACAACTGACCTGGAAAATAGATCCAGGAGAGACAATTTAAAAATCATGGGACTACCTGAAAGCCATGATCAAAAAAAGAGCCTAGACATAATCTTTCATGAAATTGTCAAGGAAAACTGTCCTGAGATTCTAGAACCAGAGGGCAAAAGATCACCACCTGAAAGAGATCCAAAAAGAGAAACTCCTAGGAACATTGTGGCCAGATTCCAGAACTCCCAACTGAAGGAGAAAATCTTGCAAGCAGCTAGAAAGAAACAATTCCAGTATTGTGGAAATACAATCATGATAACACAAGATCTAGCAGCTTCTACATTAAGGGATCAAAGGGCGTGGAATAGGATATTCCAGAAGTCAAAGGAACTAGGACTCAAACCAAGAATCACCTACCCAGCAAAACTGAGTATAATACTTCAGGGGAAAATATGGTCTTTCAATGAAACAGAGGACTTTCAAGCATTCTTGATAAAAAGACCAGAGCTGGAAAGAGAATTTGACTTTCAAACACAAGAATGAGAAGAAGCATGAAAAAGTTAACAGCAAGGAGAAGTCATAAGGGTCTTACCAAAGGTGAACTATTTACATTCCTACATGGAAAGACAATATTTGTAGCTCTTAAAACTTTTCAGTATCTGGGTAGTTGGCGGGACACCACACACACATATACACACATGTACACGCGTGCACGCACATGCACATACACATATACATGCACATACGGAGACAGAGAGCACAGAGTGAGTTGAATAGGATGGGACCATATCTCAAAAGAAATAAGGTAAACGGCGAGAGAGAAATGTAGTGGGAGGAGAGAGGGTGAAATGGAGTGGGGTAAATTATCTCTCATTCAAGAGACAAGCAGGAGACTTTTTAGTGGAGGGAAAAAGAGGAGAGCTGAGAAAAAAACATGAGTTTACCCTCATCACATTCAACTAAAGGAAGGAATAAAATGCACACTCATAACCTATCTTACAATATAGGAAAGTGGGGGAGAAGGAGATAAGCAGGGTGGGGGGGGATGATGGAAGGGAGGGCAATGGGAGGAGGGAGCAATTTGAAGTCAACACTCTTGGGGAGGGACAGGATCAAAAGACAGAATAGAAACAATGGGGGGCAGGACAGGATGGAGGGAAATACAGTTAGTCTTAAAGAACACGACTATTATTGAAGTCATTTGCAAAACTACACAGATATGGCCTATATTTAATTGCCTGCCTTCCCAAAGGGAATGGGTGGGGAGGGAGGGATGGGGAGAATTTGGAACTCAAAGTTTTAGGAACAACTGTTGAGTATTGTTCTTGCTACTAGGAAATAAGAAATACAGTTAATGGGGAATAGAAAGTAATTTGGCCCTACAGGAGAAAAGAGAAGATGGGGACAAGAGAAGGGAGGGATGATAGAAGAGAGCGGAGATTGGTAATAGGGAAAATTCGAATGCTCGGTCCATTGGGTAGGGGGAGGGGTAAATGGGGAGCAAATTTGGAACCCAAAATTTTGTGAAAATGAATGTAAAATGTTAAATAAATAAATTTATATTTAAAAAAATAAAAATTAAAAAAAATCTGAGTCTCAAGTTTCTAATGTAATATAGTTTTCTTTGGAAATATATTATCTAGTTTTATCTTGGATGCCGTAGTTATATTACATATTCTTGTTCTCTTTTGCTTTCATAATTCTTTCCAGTTTTCATTCTTAGTGTTTGGTGACTTCTTGTACACGTGTGTGTGCGCGCATGTGAGTATATGAGTGTAAACTAATTTCTTGCCCATTTTGTTTCCATTCACTCTAATCCACCTGATTTTGCTTTGTTGTTTTATAAGCTACATTTGGAAATCATCATCTTTCAAAACACAATCTTCTATATAAAAATTAATTACCTAAACAGATATATACTGTTGATTTTGTAGTTTCTGCATTTTTAATGGCAACATGAGCTCAAGATATAATGGAGAAAATGTTATTTGAAAGACTGGAAAATGTGTACTATATCAGAGTTTGGCTTGAATATCTTTCTACTTCTTTTCTGGAAAAATATGGCTACTGAAAAGAAATGAAGACATTACAGTCAAAGAAGGGAAAAAATTAAAGAATTTTCTTGAGAAAATAGGACCTGAAGTTTGTATATATAGAGTGAATTATGACTGAGATCCAGTCTAGTAATATAAATAGACTATGTTTTTTTTTCAGGAAGTTATTAAGACATCTTATTTTATCTCAGAAACCCTATATTTTATAAGATAACATAACTAATGACATTTCAGGTGACAGTGATGAATTATTCTTTTCTGATGAACTAATATGAAACATTCTTTTTGGTAAAAATTCACCCATCCTCCACTGTTATCCTTTTCAAGATGATTAAGTTGCATATCCAAATAAAGAGCCCATATATCTCCATTCATAAGCCATTAGGAAATGCTGTGTTTAGCAGCGGCAGTTTCATGTAGAAATCTTTTGCTCCTAGTTAGTAAAGATGAGTTTAATTGATTGTAAATTAATTAGTACTGCATGGAAAATGAATTTTTATAATGAAAATTTAAAATTCAATTTTGTCATAAAAAAGAAAAAAAGTCATATTATGCTTGGCCTGCAAGTTCTTCTTCTTAATAATAAATACTCTTTTTCCTCCTTTGTTTAAGCTTGGTTGACAAGTTGTGTTCTTGTAAATAAATTAAACATCTTGAAATATTTTTCTGTTATATTTATTTTACCATGGCAGCATGCATTACTTAGGGTTCACTATATTTCATTCCCCGAAGTGTTAATATTGTCTATAAATTATGACCAGTGATAGGCAATGGTTATTATCAATCATAAAGAGTAATTGGTGCTGATTGACTCAAATAAACATGATTTTTGCAAAGCTATGACCTTGTCATTTAACTGCTGAAGCTCAAATATATTGAGTTTATAGTAATCAACTATTATAAATCGTAAGGAAAGGTAGTAATACTCCAACATGTATGTATAGATAAATATATATATATATGTGTGTGTGTGTGTGTGTGTGTGTGTGTGTGTGTGTGTGCGCGCACTTGTGTGTGTGTATACATTTCCATAGCTGAAGCTATTAGCACCCTCCATCCAGAGACAGTGTATTTGCAGCTATACTCAAGAACACCCATGGTAGTTAAATATACATATATAATACTAAGGTTCAGTTATTAATGACACAGTTTCTTCCACCAACATAGATAACAATGTATCTGGCTCTTAGAAAGATTCTGAAAGTCTCTTAACTTCTCTCAACCTCAATTTCATCACCTACACAATGGAAATAATTTCACTCTCTTATATAGTTGTTATGCAGGTCTTTAAAGAATATAAGCAAAATACTTGGCAGACCTTAAGGAAGGATCTAAATATTAGTCATTGTTCTTGGTAATTATGGTAAAAACTTGACCCTGTGACATCATTAGTCTAGTCTTGGTGAGAAGATGCTCACTACCAATGATATTTACACATTGTCTGCAATTTATATTGTTAGAGAGCCGCCTAGACTACAGTGAGGTTAGTTAGAAGCAAGATTAGAACCAAGCACATCTTGACTTTGAGGTTAGCTCTCTGTCAACTATGCTTTATTGCTCTTGTCATTGTCATCTTTGTTCTCATCATTCTCACTATCAATGATATTATTACTGTTGTTTGTTGCAATCAGTGTTGACGACATTGAGGGTTACTTAATAATAATAATAACCATTAAGAGTGGCAGAAATATTTATCATTTATCTGAGAAATCTGGTGACCATCTCTAAATTTTTTTAGGCTATTCAGCAAATTACCAATATCTAGTCATTTAGCCCAATACTTGAAGTTTTTCTGGCTTACTGTCAGATGTTTAATTGTATTAAAAGAAATTTCAGCAACTCTGCATCCCCTCAACACAATAATGGAGCATTAGTATCTGACTTGAGCTGTAGATACATATTTACATACACAAATCTATCATTTAGTTAATGTCTTCATTAAGCAGCGATGATGTACTTGGCAAGAAAGGTACAAAGAGAAGCTGGTACTTTGTAGAAAACAGGATATTCACAAAAAATAATTGACAAAATAAATGGTAGGTAATTTGGTAGAAGTAAACCAGGTAGAAGGTCATGCTTAAGCTGAATCTTAATGGAAGTCAAAAATAATAAGAAGTATTTGTGAGGAGGATAGATATTTTCCAGACGTTAGAAATAGTCAATGAAAAAGCACAGAAATGGAATATTGTATATCATTTGTAGAGAACAGAAAGGTCAATTTGGCTGAACTATAGAGTATCAGAAGGAGTTTATGTATACACTGAAAAAGATAGACTGGCATTAGATTCTGAAAGCCTTTAAATTCCAAGTAGAAATATATTTATGGATTTGTATATGCTTGCATGTGTATATATGCATGTATACACATATATACGTATATTCATATATGGAAATAAAAAGCGGTAAAAATCCATAAAATTGTCGAATACTGTACATAAAAGTAGAGCAATAAATGCGGTGATTTCTTAGTTACAGAGAACTATCATATCTCTTCACTGGGCTAAGCTTTTTGTGATTTTTTTTTTAATATTTATCTTTAATTGTTTTGTGTTTGTTGCTATTCTTCCTGATTAACTTTTAGAATCATTCTTTATGCGATGCTCCTGCCTCTACATAATGCAATTTGTATCAATTCATATGTTCTTTCCTTATGTGCATTCTTCAAATTTTTAATTCCTACCTCAAATTCATAATTACTTCATATTCATGTACCAAAAATTGTTTGACTATTTCCCCAATCGATGGTGATTTTTTTTTTACTTTTTAATTATTTGATACCACAAAGATGCTTTATAAATATTTTAGTAGATATAGAGCCTTTCTAACATTGGTTTCTTTAGGGCATACAACTAGCACTGGAGACTTTGGGTGATTGAAATAGATTTTTTAGACACTATTTCAGAATTGCAAATTGTTTTCCTTTAGGATTGCACTAATCCAAAGTGTTACCAAATTGAATTAAAATTCACATCTTTGCATGTATTTTTTAGTATTGATTTTTCTGGTCTTTTTAAATACTGGATCATTATTTTCCACTATTCTGCTTCTCTCTTGTTTATACTATCTGCTGACCTACTTTTCTATTTTTTTAAATCAATAACAAATAATTTTGTTGACAACTTATTTAAAACATAATTTGAAGTCTGAAAATAGTATTTCCCTTCCACTGCTAATTTTCATTATGCCTAGTTTTTTCCATGTTTTGCCCTACTATGAGTGAATTTTGCTACTCTTTTATTCAAGTTACATAAGATACTCCTTTGATATCTTCAATGATGGAGCATTAAAATTATAAATTGAATTTGTTGACATTGCCATTGTTATATTGATATGACCTAACTATGAGTTATGAATATTCCTCAAGCTATTGAAGTTGTTCTTTATTTTGTTAAAGAGCACTTTTTAAATGACACTCTACAAGTATTGTGTTTTTGATATGTTGATCCCCAAATAATTTATTCATTTGTATTTTGCTTTGAGTCAGATTTCCTTTTCTATTGTTGTCTGTTTTTTACTCATTAATATCATATAAAATAGCATGAATTTTCGTGGTTTTCATTTGTAAAATTACTTTCCTAGAGGCATTTTTCTCAAATAGTTTCTTTGAGGATTCCATATTTTCTAAGTAAGCACCATGTTATCAGGAAAAAGGGTAATCTTTGCTTCTACTTTGCTCTCTTTAAACCTTTAATTTCTTTCCCTCTTACTGTACCGCTATTGCTAGAATTTCTATAACTATATGAGATCAGTGGGGTAGGTAGGCGTTTTTACTTTACTCCCTTATATATTCAGGAAGTTGTTATTGAGTCAACTTTGCATATGATACTGTTTTTGGTTTTAGATAGGTAATTTTCATAATGTTTAAATGTTCCCATGCTTATAGTTTAGAATATTTTTGGCAGAATTAAAGCTTATGTTTCATCAAGAACTTTTATTCTATAATCATTGAGATAATTATGCATTTTAGATGTTTTGTTTTTGATCTAATTAATTATAGTGATTATATGTTAAATATTCCTTACATGCTTTATTTAAATTGAACTTGCCCATAACTAATTTTTCTTGGATAAATTACCATAGTCTCTTTTACAGATTTTTATTGACAATATTCATATCAGTATTTACAAATATTTTTTAAAACAATCATTTTCCGTACTTTTTTTTCCTTTCCTGATTTAGGTATGAGGAAAAGATTTCTCTCATAAAGGAAGTTTAGAATTTGGGTAATATTAATAATGCTTGTTCTTTTAAATTTTATAAAATTTTCATGTAAATACAGCAGATAGGATCAGAAATTCTAGGCCTCTACTTCACTGCTAGTTCCTTTACAACTATATTTTTTCATTTTTACAAGATTCCATTGTTTAAGGTCTCTTTGATATTATCCTAGTTCATATTTTTATGTTATCTTGTTCTCTTCATAAGTCAGAAATTTTAATAAAATTATGTATTATGATATTTGAATATATAAAGTTAATATTGACATCATTTGTAGTCTATGATTACTTTCAACATAATTCAATTTCCTTTTACCTCTATATTGTGAATATTGGATTTAAGTATGAGCATTATTAGAACTTAATTTTATTGGACTAATGAGCAAGAATGTTTTTTCAACCATTTTCTTCCAATGTTTTCATTTTTATTGTTTTTTCTATAAGCATTAGATTGTGGACCTTTGTGTTCTTAGCAAATCTGTTTCTCTTTTTTATTTAATGGGACTAAATTTATTAGAATTATTTTTCTTCCATTCTTCTCTTTAATTTTGTTCTGAAGTAATTTGTCTCTTTTTGTATTTTAAGAAAATTATTAGTCACTCCTCTGGTTGTTATTACTTTAAGGGACTTAAACCAATGTGATTCCTCAGCTCTTAATGTCCACATTTTTCTTCATAAACCTTTTGCTAGTTTTTGGAGTTTTACTTCTTTTATTGATTATTTTCTTCATTTATTGTGATTAATTAGTTCATTCTTCTCATTCTTTCTCAACCCCTTTTACCTTTCGGTGAAGTGGTTCACTTTAAATCCTCACACTTCTCACTCAAAAACTTTTTTAATTATGTGATTTTTTTGCCCCAAAATAGGGAATATTTACCTCGTTCCTATCCTTTATTCTCTTCCATTCCCATCTATATGAAACTTTTTTCTTTGATTCAGGCTTTTTGTGTTCATTTGTTATTTCTATAGTCCCTATTTCTTCATAGAATTAAAGCATCTAAAGTATGAAGTATGACAATTGTATTCCCTGTTATAAATTTTTCTATGTTATAACCTTGAATATCTGGAACCTCTTTTTTATGTTTTCTCTTACTATTAGTGGTATCAATTTACATGAAAAGTAATGAGAATAGAAGAATTACTCCATGGTAAAAAAAAAAATCCATCTTTCCTAGATCATGAAGTCTAATTATGTCCTATAATCTTATTCTGATAATTTTCTTTTGCATTTGACATTTACACTCTTTTCTAGTGTCATATCCTTTTTATATGCTGAATGCTGCTACCTAAAATATCTTTTATTTTCCTTCTCCTAAAGCTCTTCAACACTCTTACTAAGAGTTTTCATGGACTTGCTTAGGGCAGGTTAGACATTCCTCTACCTTATTTTCCTCCTTTTGATTAGCCTCTTATATTGCATAATTCCTGCAGGATATGTTGATTCACCTTGAGGTACAGGTATTATGAGGTTTACTCTATGATGTGTCTGGTTTCCTTATTTGCTATCTTTTTTTCCCCTAAGTTCAAATTCAGTTGTTATCTTGATCTTCCTTTGTGCTTGTATAAAGAAATATCTTAATTGTTTCTCTGTAGTTGAATCTTTTTTGGTCACTCTTTTATTGTTATAAAGTTGCCAAAAGTGGTACAATTTGTGATGTTATATTTACTTAAATTTCTTTAGTTTCAATTGTTTGAGATATTTGACCATTGAAAAATCTTTCTGTTTCTATGATTTTTGAGATGTTTCAAAAATCTCTATTTCGTTGATATCTATTTTTTTATTATTGTTTTGTCAAAAGTATTCAGGTATATAACTGTTTGAATCATCATTTTCTATGCTTTTCAAAATGCATTAATTTATTCCTTTCTCTGATTTCTGATATTTGTACAATAATTTTGTGTTATCAATATTTTCTTTCCTTAAGATTCCAAGGTCCCGTTATTTTTTATTTGTAGAATGTATTGCTCATTTGAAATTCTTAATTTTAATTCTTATGTTTCTCAGAGTTTGTAGTGCAATTATTATTTTTTTTTCCAAAAAGGAATATTTATATTATTTGATTTTTCTCTGTATTCTGTATTCAGAAGCCATGTTTACTTGAAAGACAAATGATGTGAATATCACATCAGTGTGGGCTCTACTTGGGAATCTCAAAGACATATAAAAACTGTCCAAAATATGCACTGTCTCCCCCAGTCATTCAGAAAAGATCAGACATTAATTAAGCCTTATTAGATGACTAAATAATGGAGAGAACTGAGTGGAGTGGGCTGTGTGGGGTCTGCACTGCATCCAAAGTAAGGGACCTGGTGTATAGTTACGATCAGTCCTGTCTCCCAAAATACTACTTTTCTCATTACTCTTCACATGAATGGATAAAGTTAACTAAGGCACAGCATTAAAAAAAAAAAAAAAGAAAGATAAAAATACATGAAGCAGTGTTGTGGTCTCTGATTTAGGTTGTACATGCATAATCAGTTAAACACATTTCCATATTAGTTATGTTATGAAAGAAGGATCAGAACAAAGGGGAAAGCCACAAGAAAGAAAAACAAAAACTAATTGAAAATAGTATGCTTTGATATATATTCAGACTCCATAGCTGTTTTTTTTTTCCTGCCTCTGGATGCATATAGTGTTTTCCATTATGATTCTTTTGGAATTCTCTTAGATCATTGTATTGCTGAGAAGAGCTAAGTCTATCACTGCTGTCATCAAACAGTGTTGCTGTTACTGTGTACAATATTCTCCTGGTTCTGCTCACTTTACTCAGTGTCAGTTTGTAAGTCTTTGCAGATTTTTCTGAAATTTTGCCTTCTCATCATTTTTAAAATTTATTTTATTTTTGAATTTATTTTTAATTTTCAACATTTACTTTTATAAGATTTTGAGTTCTAAATTTTCTCCTCCTCTCTTTCCTTCCTCCTCCCCAAGATGGCATGCAATCTGATATAGGCTACGTACATGCAATAATATTAAACTTATTTCCACATTAGTCATATTGTAAAGAAAAATTAAACCAAAGGGAAAAACCACAAAAAAGGGAATGGAAAACAATGTGAAAATAGTGTGTTTCAATCTTTATTCAGACTCCATAGTTCCTTCTCTGGATATGGATAGCATTTCCCATCACAAATATTTTGTAAATGTCTTGGATCATTGTACTGCTGGGAAGAGCTAAGTTTCAATCACAGTTGATTTTTGCTCAGTATTGCTACCACTGTGTACAATGTTCCCCTGATTCTGCTCATTTCACTCAGCATCAGTCCATGTAAATCTTTCCAGTTTTTTCTGAAATCAGCCTACTCATCATTTCTTATAAAACAATAGAATTCCATTACATTCGTATACTACAACTTGTTAAGCCACTCCTCAATTGAGGAGTTCCCCCAGTAGCCAATTCCTTGCCATGACAAATAGAGCTGCTATAAATATTTCTTGCACACTTAAGTCCTTTCCCCCTTTTTGTAATCTCTCTAGGATACAGATCTAGTGGTATTGCTGGATCAAAGGGTATGGACAATTTGATTGCCCTTTGAGCTTAATTCCAAATTGCTCTCCAGAAGGATTGGATCAGTTTACAACTGCACCAACAATTCATTAACGTACCAATTTTTCTACATCTTCTCCAATATTTATCATTTTCCTTTCTGTCATATTAACCAATCTGATAAAGTTAATACCTCAGAGTTGTTTTAATTTGCAATTATCTAATCAATGGTAATTCAGAGCATTTTATATGGCTACAGAATCTTTAATTTCTTCATCCGAAAGCTACCTTGGACCATGTATATCAATTGGGGAATAATATGTATTTTTATAAATTTGACTCAGATCTCTATACATTTGAGAAATGACATCTTTATCAGAAATACTGGTTGTTAAAATTATTTCCCAGCTTTCTTCTTTCCTTCTAATCTTGGTTGAATATGTTTTGCTTGTGCAAAATCATTTTAATTTGATGTAAATAATTGTCAATTTTGCATTTCGTAATCTTCTCTGTCTCTTACTTGGTCATAAATTCTTCTCTTTTCCATATATCTAACAGGTAAACTATTTCTTGCTTTCATTATTTGCTTATAGTATCAAACTTTATGTCTAAATTGTATATTCCCTTTGGAACTTATCTTTGTATATAAGAAACTTCTTTCTTGCTGGGTAGTGTTAAATATTTTTGATATTATCATGATCTTCAAGGAGGCCTATGGATACTGTTATCTCCAAATATGCTATCTTTGGGAACAGTATACTTTGCTTGTAAAGATAACATGTTTTTAAAATCTTTTTCCTTTTCTTCTTGATGATATGCAGGGCTAGCTATAGAGTAAAAAAAATCCTGAAGTCAAATTCATCATCAGACAATTGACCTTACAGAAGTGACTTAGTCTTTGCTCAGTGGTAAAATGGGGATAATAATAACATTGACCTCCTAGGGCTGTTGTGATGATAAAATGAGAAAAATGCATTTTACAAAACTTAAAGTGTTATAGATACATTATTGTTATCTTTATTGAGTTGAAATTATATCACTTATAATAATAACAAGCTCCTTTCTCTAATAAGTGCAGGATAGATAGTAATATATCTGAAATATAGGAATCAGAATCAATTTCTGAAGAAACAGATTTAACCCATTCTCTAGCATTGGTGACATGACTTTTTCATGTTAGATATCTTTTATAAAAAATGAGGATTTGCCTGCTGTCTTCTATCAATACTATCATCCCCAGGCAATGAACTTGTATTACTAAATTTAACTTATTTGTGCTATTCAAAGTTTTTTTTAGTACTATTTTTATTGTATTTCATTTTTATCCCCATTGCATTTTTAGTTTTTATTTAGAATTTTATTTTCCCAATTACATGTAAAAACAATTTTAACATTCAATTTTAAAACTCTGAATTTCAAATTCTCTCCCTCTCTCCCCCACCAGACACCCCCACTGAGAAGACAAGCAATATATGATATACATATGTAACCATGTAAAACATATTCATGATAGTCATGTTGTGAAAGAAAACAGAAGAGAAAAAAAATTCAAGAAAAATAGAGTTAAAATAAGTATGCTTCTATCTGTATTCAGATATCATTAGCACTTTTTTTGAGGATTGTTAGCATTTTTCATCAAAATTCCTTCAGAGTTGTCTTAAATCATTGTATTGCTCAAAATATCTAACTTGGAGGGTAGAGACAAGATGGCAGAGTAGAAGCAGAAACCTGCTGGATCTTTATCTGTCCCAAGCCCTTAAAATACCTGTAACAATGACTCTAAACAAATTATAGAGCCCCAGAAGTCACAAAATGATGGTTAAAAAGATTTCCAGACCAACCCAACCTGGCAGACTTAAAAGAAAAGTCCATCACACCATGTTCAGAACAGAGCACAACCCAGTGTAGGCCCTGCTGGCACAGACAGGATTGGAGCAGGTCTCAGGGCACTAAATCACTAGCAGCTGCTACAGTTTTCAGATTTCTCAATACACAAATGCCAGAGACAGCTTCAAAGGTCAGTGAGAAAGCACCTTCACCTGGGTGAGAGGGGAACACTATCAGGCCTCAACTCTAGCCCCAGGGAAGGAACAGTCACTGTTACATCAGCAACCTCTTCTAGAGCTCTCCACCTACAGATCCTGGGGAGATCAAACTGATGATCTAGGTCTCAGGCCTGAGTGGCAGTCCTGGGATGAGGAGGAGCAATGTAGTGGCAGAGCTGGTAGCAGGTGTGGAAAGGGAATCCTACTCGCAGTTCCAAGGTAGAAAAGAGTGGTTGTGGTTGATCACAGAGCAGAGCACAGACCAAGAGAGGAGGGAATACCACTCTGTTGACTATGCCCATATGGAGGAACTGAGAAAATACAGGTCTCTAGAGATATCTCAGAGAGCAGCTGCACAACACCTCTGAAGCCTGGAGTAGTATGCCCTCCACTTGACAAAAGACTCAAAAGTCAAATAATTGGCTGGAAAAATGCCCAAAAGGGGGAAAATAAGATTATAGAAGGTTACTTTCTTGGTGCAAAGGTATTTTCTTCCACCTTCCAGATGAGGAAGAGCAAAGCATGCAACTGGAGGGACATAGCAAGGTCAAGTCTCCCACATCCCAACCCTCCAAAAATTATACAATGGTTTCAGGCCATGGAAGAGCTCAAAAAGGATTTTGAAAATCAAGTAAGATAGGTAGAGGAAAAATTGGGAAGAGAAATGGGAACCATACAAGAAAATCATGAAAAGCTACTCAACAGCTTTCTAAAGGAGAACTCCCCCGCAAATGCTGATGAAAACAAAACCTTTAAAAATAGACTAACCAAAGTTACAGAAGAGGTCCAAAAAGTTAAGGAGGAGAAGAATGCCTTTAAAAGAATTGGCCAAATGGAAAAAGAGGTCAAAAAATCTCACTGAAGAAAATAGTTCTTTAAAAATTAGAATGGCAAGCAGATGGGATCTAATGACTTATGGAAATCAAGAAATTACAAAAAAAAAAAAAAAACCAAAAGAATAAAAAATGGAAGAAAATGTGAAATATCTCTGGAAAAACAACTAAACCTGGACAACAGATGCAGGAGAGATGATTTATAAATTATGGTTCTACTTGAAAACCATTAATAAAAAAAGGGGCTCAAAACCATCTTCCAAGAAATTATCAAGAAATACTGCCCTCATATTCTAGAACCAGAGGGTAAAATAGAAATGGAAAGAATTCACCAATCATCTCCTGAAATAGACCTTAAAAGAAAAATTCCCCAGAGTATTGTTGCCAAATTCCAGAGTTGCCAGCTCAAGGAAAAAATATAGCAAGCAGCTAGAAAGAAGCAATTCAAAAATTGTGGAAATATATTCAGGATAACACAGGATTTAGGAGCTTCTACACTAAGGGATTGAAGGGCTTTCAATATTCCAGAGTTCAAAGGAGATAGGATTAAAGCCAAGAATCACCTACCCAGTAAAACTGAATATAATACTTCAGAGAAAAATGGAATTTCAATGAAATAGAGAACTTCCAAGTATTTTTGTTGAAAAGACCAGAGCTGAGCAGAAAATTTGACTTTCAAATATAAGAATCAAGAGAAATATGAAAAGGTAAACAGAAAAGAGAAATCATAAGGGACTTAAAGATGATATTTATAACTCATGAGACATTTTTCAGTATTAGGGTAGTTAGAGGGAACGTATATGTGTATGTATATGTATATATCTACATTATATATAATATATATACATATACACACACATATATATGTGTGTGTATGCATATGTGTGTACATAGAGGGCACCTGCTGAGCTGAATATGAATGGAGAATACCTAAAATTAAAATTTACTGTTGAATGGAATTTACTGAAAGCAAGAAAAAGGGAGAAGTAGACTATACCAAATCATCTTACATAAAAGAGGCAAGAGAGAACTTTCACAAGTGAGGGAAAGAAGGGGGAGATGAAAGGGAATATGTGAGCCTTACTATCACAGAATTTGGCTTAAAGAGGGAATAATACACACTCAATTGGATATGGATATCTATTTTATACTCCAGAGAGGCAGGGGGAAGGGGATAGGAGAGGGAAGATAATAGAAGGTACAGCAAATTTGGAAAAGGGATAATCAGAAGCAAACATTGTTGTGCGAGGACAGGTCAAGGGAAAGAAAGGAATAAATGGAGGGCAGGATAGGATGGAAGGAAGTTAGATTAGTCTTTCATACTCTACCTATTATGGAAGTTTCTTGCAAGGCTACACATGTGTGATCTATATTAAATTACTTGCTTTATCAATGAAGGTGGGTAGGGAAGAAGGAAGGGAGAAAATATGGAACTCATAGCTTTAATAATGAATGTAAAAAATTGTTTTTACATGCAACTGAGAAATAAGATGTACAGGCAATGTGGTATAGAAATCTATTTTGTCCTACAGGAAAACAGAGGGTAGGGGGATGGAAGAAGTGGAGAGTGAAAGAAGGGAGGACAGACTTAAAGAAGGGGTCAATGGGGTGCATGCTGTCCTGGGGTAGGGGTGGAGAGAGATGGGGAGAAAATGTTGAATTTCAATTCTTGTGGAAGTGAATGTGGAAAACTGAAAAATAAACAAATTATACAAAAAAGGAATCAGATTACCCAACTTTGAATCTTGGTTTATAGCATTTTGTTTTCTTGTAAAACATAAAAATCTGTTTTCCCTTGTATTTGGGGTCCAGTGCCAAGCTGAAGAGGTTTGGTCCAGATTTATTAAGTAATTGATTTGTATTGCTTAATAAATAAATATGCTCAGAAGCTTAAATATATAAAAATCATTCAAAATTGATCATCTTACCATATTGCTATTATTTGTCCACTGTATATTTCACTTTGCATCAGCTCATGGAAGTCATTACAGGCTTTTCTGAGAACATCCTGCTCATCATTTCTTTTTTCCAAATTTATTAATTTAGTTGTTTGCAGTTTTCAACAATCACTCCCATGAGTTACAAATTTTCTCACCATCGCTGCCCCCTCCATCTCCAAAATGGCATGTAATCTTATATGGGTTCTACACATGCATTTGTGTTAAATACATTTTCACATTTGTCATTTTGCATGGAAAAAATAAAAGAAATGGGAGAAACCAGGGGAAAAAATATATAATAAAGGAGAAAATAATATGCTTTATTCTACATTCGGAATTCATAGTTCTCTCTCTGGAGGTAGATGGCATGTTGTATCATAAGTCCTTTGGAAATGTTTTAGGTCCTTGCATTGCTGTGAATGGCTAAGTCTATAAAAAACAGTCCTTGCATACTGTGGCTGTTGTGTATTATGTTCTCCTGGGTTTGCTCCTTTCACTCAGAATTAGTTTATAAGCCTTTCCAATGTATTCCATTACATTCATATACCACAACTTGTTCAGTCATTCCCCAATTGAGGGGCATCCTCTCAATTTCCATTTCGTGACTATCAGAAAAAAAGCTGCTATAAACATTTTTTGTACATGTAGGTCCCTTTCCAATTTTTGTGATAACTTTGGTATACAGCACTAGAAGAGATTTTGCTGGATTAAAGGGTATGCACAACTTCATAGCCTTTTGGGCATAGTTCCAAATTACTCTCCAGAATGGTTGGCTCACAGCTCCATCAACAGTGAATTAGTGTTCCAAATTTCCCACATTTTCTCCAACATTTATCATTTTCTTATTTTGTCATGGTAACCAATCTGATAGGTATGATATGATACATCAAAGTTGTTTTGATTTACATCTCTCTAATCAATAGTGATTTAGAACACTTTTTCATTTGACTATAGGTAGCTTTAATTTCTTAGTCTGAAAAATGCCTATTCATATCCTTTGATTATTTATCAATTGGGGAATGGCTTCTATTCTTTTAAATTTGACTCAGTTCTATATGTAGACGTGAGGCCTTCATCACAGAAACTAGTTGCAAAAATTCTTTCCCAGTTTTCTGTTTCCCTCCTAATGTTAGTTAGTTGTATTGGTTTTGTGCAAAAGCTTTTCAGTTTGATGCAATCTAAGTTACACATTTTGTTTTTCATAATGTTCTCTTTCTCTTATTTGGTCATAAATTCTGCCATTCTCCATAAATGTTGCAAACAAATTATCTCTTTCTCCCCTATTTTTTAAAATTATATCAGCCTTTATTCCAAGATTGTGTACCCATTTGGACTTTATTCTGGTATACAGTGTCAGACATTGGTCTTTGCCCGGTTTCTGCCACAATATTTTCCAGTTTTTCCAGAAGTTTGTGAATTCTTATTCAGAAACCAGAGTCCTTGGGTTTATCAAACAGTACACTGCTACAGTCATAGATTATTGTGTCTTCTGTATCAAACCTTTTCCACTGGTCTGCCCCTCTATTTCTTAGCAGTACAAAGTGGTTTTGATGATTGTTGCTTTATAATACAATTTAAAATAGGCCATCTGACATAATATTACTTTTCATTAATTCTCTTGATATTCTGAAATTTTTCTTCTTCCAGATGAATTTTGATATTTTTTTCCAAGCTCTATAAAATGCTTGTTTGATCATTTGATTGGTGTGGCAGTGAATAAATAAATTAATTTAGGTAGAATTGTCATTTTTATTATATTAACTCAGCTTACGATTGTGCTACTGATGTTTTTTCCAATATTTAGATATGATTTAATTTGTGCAAAAACTGTTTTATAATTGTGTCCATATAGTCCCTGGGCTTGTTTTGGCAGGTAGACTCTCAAATACTTTATAGTATCTACAGTAAATTTAAATGGTATTTCTCTTTCTCTCTTACTATTAGACTTTGTTAGGAATATCTACAAATGCAGATGGTTTATTTGGGTTTATTTTGTAACCTGCAACTTTGCCAAAATTGTTTATTATTTCAAGTAGTTTTTTATTGGATTCTCTAGGGTTCTCTAAGCATATTATCATATCATCTGTGAAGAAACTTAGTTTCTTCTTCGCCTATTCTAATTGCTTCTACTTTTTTTCTTCTCTTATTATAAAAATTAACATTTCTAGTACCATATTGAATAGCAGTAGTGATAATGGACATCCTTGTTTCATCCCTGATCTTATTGGAAATGCATCTACTTTATCCCCATTAGATAAAATGTTTGCTGATAGTTTTAGGAAGATGCTACTTATTATTTTAAGGAAGGCTGCATCTATTTTTATGCTCTCCAGTGTTTTCAATAGAAATGAGTGTTGTATTTTGTCAAAACATTTTCTGCATGTATTGACATAATCATATGATTTGTTAGTTTTTGATATGATCAATATGTTGATCATTGACATGAGCAATTATGCTGATAATTTTCCTAATATTGAAGCAGCCCTGCATTCATTATATAAATACTACCTGATCAAAATGTATTATCCTCCTGATACTGTTACTGTAATCTTTTTGCTAATATCTTATTTAAAAATTTTTGCCTGCATTTGTTAGGGAAATTGATGTATAATTTTCTTTCTTTGTTTTGGCTCTTCCCTGTTTGGATATCAGCACCATATTTGTATCATAAAAAGAATTTGAGAGGACTCCTTCTTCTCCAATTTCCCATACAGTCTATAAAGTGTTAGAATCGACAGTTCTTTAAATGTTTGGTAGAATTCACTTGTCAATCCATCTGACCCTGGAGATTTTTTCCTGCGGAATTCATTGGTGGCTTGTTCAATTTATTTTTCTGAGATGGGAATTTTTAAGTATTTTACTGCCTCTTCTGTTAATCTTGGCAATTTATATTTGTGTAAATTTCCATTTTATTATGATTGTCAAATTTATGGACATACAGTTGGGAAAAATAATTTCTAATTATTGTTTTAATTTCCTCTTCATTGGAGGTGAGTTCATCCTTTTCACTTTTCTTACTGGTAATTTTGTTTTCTTTTTTAAAATCATATTGACCAAAGTTTTGTCACTTTTATTGATTTTTTCATAAAGTTAGCTCTCAGTTTTATTTATTAGTTCAATGGTTTTCTTAATTTCAATTTCATTAATCTCCCCTTTGATTTTCCGTATTTCTAACTTGATATTTAATTGAGGATGTTAAATTTCTACTTTTACAACCTTTTTGCATGCCCAATTCATTGATCTCCCCTTTCTCTATTTTATTCATGTAAGCATTCAGAGATATAAAATTTCCCTAAGACCTACTTTTGCTGTATCCCATAAATTTTAGTAAGTTGTCTCAGTATTATCATTTTCTTGAACAAAGTTATTAATTCTTTCTATGATTTGTTGTTTGACCCACTCATTCTTTAGGATTATATAGTTTCCCATTAATTTTTGACTATCTTTCCATGGCAAATTATTACATGTAAATTTTGCTGCATCCTAATCAGAATAGGATTATTGAATATTGCTGCCTTTCTTCACTTATTGTGAGGTTTTTATGTCCTAATACATTGTCAATTTTTGTGTACGTGCCATGTCACTGAGAAGAAGCTATATTTCTTTCTATCCCCATACACTTTTCTCCAGAGGTCTATCATATCTACCTTTTACAGGATTCGTTTTACCTTCTCAACTTCTTTCTTGTTTATTTTGTGGTTAGATTTATCAAGTTCAGAGAGGAGGAGGAGTTCCCCACTAGTATAGTTTTGCTCTCTGTTTATTCCTGTAACTCCCTTAACTTCTCTTCTAATTATTTGAATTCTATATCACTTGGTGCATCTATGTTTAGTAATGATATTGCTTCCTCATCTACGGTGCCTTTTAGCAGGATATAGTTTTCTTCCTTATCTCTTTTGATTACATCTATGTTTGATTTTTCTTTGTCTGAGATTAGGATTGCTACCCTTGCTTTTTTTTTTTTTAACTTCAGCTGAACATAATATATTCTACTCGAGCTTTTTATCTTTACTCTTTACATATTTCCCCTGTTTCAAATATGTTTCTTGTAAACAACATATTCTAGGATTATGGTTTTTAATTCATTCTGCTATACACTTCTGTTTTGGGGGATAGTTCATGCCATTCACATTCACAGTTATGATCACTATCTGTGGTTTTCTCTTTACCCCATCCTTCCACCTTTATGTGCTTTTATTTTTCCCTTCTCAAAAGAGTTTTTCTTTTGGCCACCACCTCCCTCAATATTCCCTCCCTTCTATAAGCCTCCCTCCTGTTTCTTTCTCTTTCCCCTTACAATTTCTTCCCTCTCTTCTAATCATCTTTTTCTTTCCCCTTTCCCCCACCCCTCACTTCTGGTAAGGCAAGTTAGATTTCTATACTTAGTTGACTATGTGATTCCTTACTTGAAACAAATCTGATGAAAGTAATGTTGAAACAATGCTCATCTCCCTCCCTTGCTTCCCTTTACTATATGTTTTTATGCCTCTTCATGTGACATAATTTACCCTTTTCTGCCTCTTTCCCTCTTCCTCCTTCATAACCCTTAATTATTTGTAGCATTACATCAGGTAATTTATACCCACACCCTCTGTCTATGTATATTACTTTTAAATGTCAAAATAAATGTACCCTTCTCAAGATTGACAAGCATCATCCTCCCATATAGGGATATCAAATTTGCCCATATTAAAGTACGAGTTATTTTTCCTCTTTACCTTTTTATGCCTATATTGCATCCTGTTTCTGAAGATCAAATTTCCTATTTAACTCTGACCTTTTCATCAGGAAAGTCTGGAAATTCCTTATTCAATCGAATGTCCATCTCCTTGCCTGAACGTTTATGCTCACTTTTGCCGGACAATTGATCCTTGAGTGTAGTCCAAAATCATTTGCATTACAGACTATTATATTCTAATCTTTCTTATATTTAAATATAAATTTATTTGTTTCACTTTTTGCATTCATTTTGAAAAAATTTGGGGTTCCAAATTTTCTCCCCTTTTATCCCCTCCGCCCACCCCAATACACCGAACATTCTAACATTCCCTACCACCAATCTGCCCTCTCTTCTATCATCCCTCGCTTCCCTTCTCCCCATCTTCTCTTTTGTCCTGTAGGGCCAGATGACTTTCTATTCCCATTAACTGTATTTCTTATTTCCTATTAGCAAGAACAATACTTGACAGTTGTTCCTAAAACTTTGAGTTCCAAATTCTCCCCATTCCTCTCCCCACCCATTCCCTTTGGGAAGGCAAGCAATTCAACATAGGCCATATCTATGTAGTTTTGCAAATGACTTCGATAATAGTCGTGTTCTGTAAGACTAACTGTATTTCCCTCCATCCTATCCTGCTCCCCATTGTTTCTATTCTGTCTTTTGTCCCTCCCCAAGAGTGTTGACTTCAAATTGCTCCCATTGCCCTCCCTTCCATCATCCTCCCCACCCTGCTTATCTCCTTCTCCCCCGCTTTCCTGTCTTGTAAGATAGGTTTTCATACCAAAATGAGTGTGCATTTTATTCCTTCCTTTAGTCGAATGTGATGAGAGTAAACTTCATGTTTTTTTCTCAACTCTCCTCTTCTTCCCTCCACTAAAAAGTCTCCTGCTTGCCTCTTGAGTGAGATATAATTTACCCCATTTCATTACACCCTTTCTCCTCCCACTACATTTCTCTCTCAACATTTACCTTAATTTCTTTTAAGACATGGTCCCATCCTATTCAATTCACTCTGTGCTCTCTGTCTCTGTATCTGCGTGCATGTGTGTATGTGTGTTCGCGCACGCATGTACGTGTGTGTGTGTCTGTGTGTCTGTGTATGTGTGTGTGTGTGGTCCCACCAACTACCCAGATACTGAAAAGTTTTAAGAGTTACAAATATGGTCTTTCCATGTAGGAATGTAAACAGTTCACCTTTGGTAAGTCCCTTATGACTTCTCTTTGCTGCTTACTTTTTCATGCTTCTTCTCATTCTTGTGTTTGAAAGTCAAATTTTCTTTTCAGCTCTAGTCTTTTCATCAAGAATGCTTGAAAGTTCTCTGTTTCATTGAAAGACCATATTTTCCCCTGAAGTATTATACTCAGTTTTGCTGGGTAGGTGATTCTTGGTTTGAGTCCTAGTTCCTTTGACTTCTGGAATACCCTATCCCATGCCCTTCAATTCTTTAATGTAGAAGCTGCTAGATCTTGTGTTATCCTGATTGTATTTCCACAACACTGGAATTGTTTCTTTCTAGCTGCTTGCAATATTTTTTCCTTGACCTGGGAATTCTGGAATTTGGCCACAATGTTCCTAGGAGTGTCTCTTTTTGGATCTCTTTCAGGTAGTGATCAATGGATTCCTTCAATGCTTATTTTTCCTTCTGGTTCTAGACTCTCAGGGCAACTTTCCTTGACAATTTCATGAAAGATGATGTCTAGGCTCTTTTTTTGATCATGGCTTTCAGGTAGTTCCATAATTTTTAAATTGTCTCTCCTGCATCTATTTTCCAGGTCAGTTGTTTTTCCAATGAGATATTTCACATTCTCTTCCATTTTTTCATTCTTTTGGTTTTGTTTTATGATTTCTTGGTTACTCAGAAAGTCATTAGCCTTCATCTGTTCCATTCTAATTTTGAGAGAACTATTTTCTTCAGTGAGCTTTTGAACCTCTTTTTCCAATTGGCTAATTCTTCTTTTGAAAGCATTCTTCTCTTCATTGGCTTTTTGGACCTCTTTTGCCAATTGAGTGAGCCTATTTTTCAAGGTGTTATTTTCTTCAGCATTTTTTTGGGTCTCTTTTACCAAGGTGTTGACCTGTTTTTCATACTTTTCTTGCATCTCTCATTTCTCTTCCCAGTTTTTCCTCCACCTGTGTAACTTGATTTTCAAAATCCTTTTTGAGCTCTTCCATGGCCTGAACCCACCAGACATCCACCTCGAATGTCTGGGATACAGAGGCCCTAACCTCCACATCTTTCCCTGATGGTAAGCATTGTTCCTCGTCATCAAAAATGAAAGATGGGAACATCTGTCCCCCAAGAAAGTAGCTCTCTATGGTCTTATTTGTCTTCCCTTTTCTGGGCATTTTCCCAGCCAGTTACTTGACTTCTGAGATTCCTCTCCACCCCCACCTAGATCCACCCAGCTAATGCTTGGTGTCTGAGATTCAAATGCTGCTCCCCAGCCTCAGGGCTTTCCGCAGCAGGCGGGGCTTCTATTCAGTGTGAACTTAAGTTCTGGTGCTGAGGTGGGGGCAGGGCAGGCTCCCAGGCTCAGTTCCCTCAGGGGGTTTATGCAGAGACCTTCAACATTGGAGCTCCTGTCTGCTTGGGGAGTCCTGGGCCACCGCTGCCTCTGCCTCTGAAGTGGGCCCATGTCACCAAAACACCCCGCTCCCCTCTCAGCCAGCCCAGAAGTCTCTCTCACTGACCTGTATTGTCTGTGGGCAGAGGGACCTTCACAGCCTCCGGAGATTCCATCCCTGAAGACTGCTCCGATCTACTCCTCTAGGGCTGCGCAGTCAGGGCAGCACAGGGGTGGGCTCCGCTGTCCAGTGTGCGATGGACCTTTGGGGATGGTTTTCCAGGGCTCTCTGGAACAGAAATCTCCTCCACTGTGTTCCTGCGTGGCTTGCACTGCTCCAGAATTTGTGGGGAGTTCTTTTTACCGGAAATTTATGGGCTGTGGGTTCGGAGCTAGCATATGTGAGTCTTTCTACTCCGCCATCTTGGCTCCTCCCCTATATTCTAATCTTTTAATGTAGAAGCTATAAGGTCTTGGTGATCCTGATTGTACTTCTGTGATATTTTAATTGTTTCTTTCTGAATGGTTGCAGTACTTCTTTCTTTGACCTAGTAATTCTGAAATTTGGCAACAATATATCTTGGCATTTTCAGTTTGGGATCTCTTTAAGGAGGTGATTGGTGGATTCTTTCGATAATTGTTTTGTCCTCTGGATCTAGGACCTAAGGTCAGTTTCCCTTGGTGATTTCTTAGAAGATATTGTCCAAGCACTTTTTTTCATCATGATTTCCTTGTAGTCCAACAATTCTTAGATTTTCTTTCTTCAATCTATTTTCCAGGTCATAGGCTTATTATATTAACCCATTGATAAGTTTCAGTCTAGCTCTGTGATCTTAAAATTCCATGAAGGCAAGGACTGTATAGTATAGTTTATTTAAATTTTTATTTAGGTATCAAATGCAGTAAAGGACACATATTGATGCCCATTAATTGACCCGATAAAGTGAGTCTTGACATAATTGGGTTTTTTTTTGTTTGGTAAGTTGGTTTTTTACCTAGAGATTATTTCCTTTATGACTTGGAGTCAATTCACTCCTCTAATACTCACTTTACTCCTCTGTGTGTATTGGAGATAATAATATTTGCATAAGCACTTTGACAAAGGAAAGACTGAATTCCAGGTTTTACATGCAAATAAAAACATAAAATGAAGTCCTTATAAAAGGTTTACTCTCTTTTGCATCCAATATTCTAAAATGTTTGTCCTTTTAGCATTTTTAATGGAATTTAAGGCCTAAGTAGTCTATCTCTAATCTGAGTCCTCTGGATAACTTTATCTTCCCATTCTACATTGCTTTCTTGGGCCCATCTCTAGCCTCAATACTCAACTCAAATAGGCACTTACCTTAGTGTATGATTCATGATTAGTTGTATAGACCTGAATTAGTAAATGAACAGATAAACTCAGAAATTTCTTGTGTTACTCTAGTAATTCCAGGAGTATCTCTAAGAACAGATTGGAAAATCAACTCCCAATTTATTTGTATGTAAACTATGATGTTTGTCAATTTCTTAAAGAAAATTTTCATATCCAAGTGGTTTCCTTCACATATTTCAAGCTTACTTCCTCCCAGTTTAGTCTTTTCTCATATGATGCAGAATAATCTTAAATAAAGTATAAAGTCCTAAATAAAGTATAGTTCAGAAGTTATATCACTTGTTACTAAAAGTGAAACACTCCTCACTTTAAAAATAGCATTTGGGAGTATGCCTGTATTAACAATTGAAATATTTTACCTACAGATCCTCTCAATCTGGTATCAGTTTGTCTCCCCAGGTTTATTTCTCCCTTTCCTATAGGCAATCTGGCTTCCTTTTTGTTTCTGTACATGACTCAGTGTAATGTCTTTTGCCTTAACAAACGCTTTCCACCATGCCAAGATCACTTTTCCTCTTCACCTCTGCCTCACGGAAAATCTTGCTTTCTTTAGGGCAGAGTTCAAGCGATAGATCCACTTAAGTTTTATCTTGATTGCATCAGTTACTAGTTTCTCCTTATTATCCTTGCAAATTTCTTCATATGTAGTTCTTTACCTATGAACATGTTTCCCATGATAGAATTAAAACCCCATTAGGGAAAGGTCACCTTTTAGTCCTTTATCCTCAAGAGTTAGCACATTACTATCACACATATATTTCTTGTTGTTCTTATGATCATTAATTATTGTGGTGTGCCAAAAACATTACAATATGAAATATAGAAATAAGATCGATTGAATGTGTTTATCCAAACTGGTGACTTGCATTTCCTTCTTGAAATAGAACCCCAAACAACTTTCAGTTTGGCCTTTTTATGTGAAAGAAGAATGGGAAAATATATTATCTCTTTGGCTGACCTCATGCAAAATTAGTTAGTAAAATCAACAACTCAAGTTATCATCCTTCGTGTAATCTTAATATCTTCCAGAAAATTATTATTACCTCCAGCTACAAAATGGGGATGAAAATACATAACTTCAAAAGTTTTATAAGGGTCAATTGAGAGACAATAACACTTCAAAAAGTATACAGCAAATTATTTACATGCTTTCTATTTTTAGGATACTTCATACCCATCCACATTTATATTAATAATGAAAATTAAAATGTTTATTTTTATATGGTATAATGGAAATCTCAACAAAATTCCAATGTAATAGTATACTATCTTCTATTTAGAAAGTTATCATAAATTTGCTTTCACTCTATGTCTCTAATTATAATCACCTTGACAGCCATGTTCCTCAGGATGCAAGTTATATTTATTTTTAACGGTAGGGACAGGTGTATGTGTTTGTAAAGTAGAATCATGTTTTCTGATGAGAAAAATGTTATTTTCTAAAATAAGATGTCAGCCAAATAAAAAGTAGTTGTAGACTGAACACCTTAAATTAACTCATCAATCATCATAAAATCTTTCAAAATGCGCTTTGATGTTTAAAACATGAATCTTCTCATGCTGCCTATAGCTTTCATAGTTCTATTCACTCTATTTTCTTACTGAAAAGTTTCTAATTTTTTACTAATACCCTAAGGTGATGATTTCATAAACTGAATGAATACATAACATGATAAATATTAAGCAAGTGGATTTGGTGAATATAATTATGTGAGGACAACGTTTTGATATTTTCAATATGACCATACTTTCTCTGATCAACTTAATCAGTTGGCTAGGGAACAGTACTAAGGATGCCACAGTCCCAGGTTAAATCTGTATGTGAATCATGTATCATCATTATCACAATCTCACAGAATCCAGCACTACGGCCAGCTAATTTATGGTTTTGTTTTCTGATGAAAAATCAGAAAAAAAAAATTCATGTCAGTTGCAATTGTGTCCTCATTATTGGAAAGGTACCACCAAGTTAATAATGGGTCATAGAATGTCACTTTCACCTACATCATGTGGAGAAATATTTTTTTTTTTTTACCAAAGTATATATGAGTTCTCCTGAGAGCATGTGGACCTCTATTAAAACTCAAGACTTGATATTATTTTAAAACTCTTTCAATGCAGTAGCAGTCAATAAAAAGTCACTTTTCAAATTTACAAGTTTCACAACCATTAGGCAAGCTATGTTGATGTCACATCATCAAGACTAATTAGCCTACTGGTAAAAAGCCAGGACTTTAAATCATGAAGAATTGGATTTGAGTCCTAGTTCTGACACTATCTGTGTAACTACAGGTAAGGTTCAACCTTTCTGAGTCTGTGTCCTTATCGATACAATGAAAAGAATAAACTCAGTGAACTCCGAAGTTTCTTTGAATTTTATCTAGATGTATGTTCCATTTTGCCACTCAAATTTTCATACACTATCCCATCATACATTTCACCTACATACTATTCCCTTAACAGTTTTAATTTCTTTTTCTTTGACTCTACTCGTATTGTTATTCTCCCTGACTGTGGAAATACTACTCAGTCTATGAAAACTTCATCCCTGAAAGGATCAGCATAGTTAGAAATGCTTTTTCTCCCCCTTTTGAACTGCTGAAGTATATCTTGTTTTGGTTTTTGTTACTCTTTTGAATTATTGTATTCTACTTATTTTAATACATTTAATCTCCCTATGCAGATTCTAAAGACTTTGAAAGTTGCAGCCATATCTTATTATTGTATATCTCTAACACATCACCTAGCATGTAGTGGGGCAAGTTGAGTTAAATAGCACTTATTAGGCACTTACTATATACTTGGGCAGGTTGGAAGCTCAGTGAATAGAGAAAGGTCTGGAGTCAGTGAGACCTTAGTTCAAATCTGACCATTGATACTTACTACCTGTGTGACCTTAGGACTTGCCTTAATCTCCTGGAGAAGAAAATGACAAATCATTTCAGTAATTCTGTCAAAAAATGTAGTCCATGATATCACAAAGTGTTGGATACTACTATGAACAACATAGAGTACATTAACTTTAAGAGAGTTGTAAGAAATGGTTTAAAAGACATAAAGAAGCACATATTATCTTCAGAAAAGTTCATGGGAGATCCCTAAGGAGAAGAAATGGAGATGCATGAAATCAGTAGTTGGGGGCTTTCAGGTGAGGAATCTCCAGGAGGCCAAGGTTCCTTTATACTTTTATCCTTACGGTAATGGGAAGCCGGTATAGTTTATTGAATATGGATGTGACAAGAGCATTCTTGTGTTATAGGACCATCATTTTCAAGTGAGTGCAGGATAAACAGACATTGGGAGAGTCTTGAAGCAAGGAAACCAATCATCCAGCTCTTGTGGTATTCTGGGCATGAGGCAGTGAGGGCCTGTACAGGGATGCTGGCATTGTTAGTGGAGGAAAGGGGCATATGGGATATCAAAAAGTTAGAATTGTCAAGATTTTGTATTGGATAGTTAGTACTCAATAAATGCTTTTTGAATGAATGGATAGATCTGCAGATTACCAAAAAGGGGAAATTAATGATTTTCATAATGAAGAAAGGATATGAAGATAATTTCATTCACATCCCAGCTTGTTTTATAAACTAGTCATTTTCAAAACTTTGAATCTAAAATTTAAACTTCTACTTTTTTTTCTTGCCCCTCTATTACAAGATGTGTTAGATTGAAGCTTGTGGGGTAAGGTGAAATCACATATTAATTGCTTTAATTAGTGACCAGAATTAAAATGAAACACTGGTTAAAAATAACTTTTTTGTGGTACTTGAATAGTTTGAGAAAATAAATAAGTTCAATTGCTAATGTGGAATACAAAGTATCGTGCTTAACAGAAAAATAAAATCTTGGTTCAGTTCAACAACTCCTAGTATAAGGTACGTTCTGGCTTCTGGGCAGACAATGATAAAAGGAGACATTTCCAGTCCTTAAAGTATTCATGTTCAATGAGAGTTTAGCAAAATAATAGTTCCCTTCAAGTACCTAAGTACCTAATCTAAATATCATAAATGTGATTAAGATTCTAAGGTTTCACCAGAGATATAAGATATGATATCAATATTTAAATTCATTGTTCCTTGTAGCTAACCTTCAGTTTTAACAGCAATTCTATATTGAATGTCTAAAGAGCACTCCAGAGTCACTGATACTTTCTACTCATGGGCTATAAATATTTATGCAAATATCACTGTGTTGCAAAGGAGGGGAAATAAGGAAAACAAAGCATTTTATTAGGTGCACTCTCCGTGTGTTTGCAATATGCTCCAAACAGCTCACTAGGTAAAAATGAATAGTAGTTCAGATTCTCAGCTACAGTTTATCCAATTTTGAACCTCCACCTAGAATGTTAAATGTTTGTGGTTATATGTTGTTTATATAAATAACTTTTTGTGAAACATTGACTTTTAAAACATGAATGATACACAAAGAATGTTTCATATTTGAAAATATTTTAGATACTCTTCAGATCAGCCTTGAGCTGCTTTTTCAGGAGCAATTGATAGAAAAATGCATTTTCTCCCTTTTATTATTTATCTGTGTTTTGGGGGAATAGGGGTAGGGGAGAGCTCTCTCCTTTCTTAGAGAGACAGTTGAATAAAACTCTGTGCCTTTTCTTAATGGTTCATAGAGTCAGGCTTATTCATCATCAGGAATCATATTGCCCTATTATTGAAATTGGAATCTGTAGAAATAATTATGATTCAATTAATAGAGGATTATGCCTATTCAAAGTAAATAACAGAGCAGAAACAGATGAGCATAGGAATCAGGAATGTTATTTCCAAAAGATACTGTGCTCAAACTGGTTACTGTTACTAGACATCTGCCTATTTTTATGCAAGTTGCATTTGCTACAACATTCCTGCTTCAAACTCAACTGATTGTCTTGTCCTTTCAGGCAAACTGCATATATAATGTTATTAAATTCTTCCATGTAAACATGATTTTATTCTTTATAACATTATAGGAGAAAATAACTAATTTAGGATAGAAAGATATAATACCATAACTGAAAGTTATCTTAGAGTTTATGTTAACTCATCCTTTACAATTTTATCAGTGAGGTAGCTAAGGTTAAGAAAGGACTAAATGAACTGTCACCTAAACAGCATTATGACAGTTTTGCAATGGGTGCTAGTTATTTATGATTTATATCATTGCAAAAAGTAGAAATTATATTGAGTAGGATGTCAGTCAACAAATATTTATTAAGTGCTTATATTTTGCCAGGTACTGTGATAAACACTGAGGAAATAAAGGCAAAATTATATCTCTTCGCTCGAGACAAGGAAATTCTTTTTGTGAGAGACTATGCAAATACCTATGTATATATGACTTATTTTGTAAATGGGAGATAGATTCAGAGGGAAGCCACTACCAATGGCATAGGATTTGGGAGAAGAACAATAAAGCCCTTTTTTTAGAAATTTTATTTTTTGGAGATTTAATCTGTTTAAATAGAGCTCAAAGGAAACAGAAGGTAGAGTTTAAGAGGAAGACTCTTACAGAAATGCAAGATAGCAAGTGAAAAATCCCAGAGATGGCAGATGGAACATAACATGTGTGGAAATAGATGCCAGTGGAAGTGAAGGTTAATGTAGCTAGTTCATAGAACAGAGCTAGTAAGATTCAAGAAGATTGGATGGATGGGAAGGAACTAGCTTGTGAAGGGTTTTAAATGACAAAGAACATTTCATATTTGTTCCATATAAGTAGAATAGGCATAGTGCTTATAAATTGCAGGCTTCTCTTATAATCCACCATTTTATAACTCTTCTAGAAAGTCTACCATTAGAGATAAACATATTTGTGGCCTTCTTTACCCACTAATAAAATGCAAATACCACATGTATGGATAAAATTCAGCTGACCACCCACCACTTGTTCATGACTTAGCATAAATTATTGTAATTATCATTGCTAAAGCCTGTCTACTTATTATTGCCAAAATTAAAGTATGGTTGAGTTTGGAGAAAGAGAAAAGGAAAAAGGAAGTTTGAATGATTTAATGCAGTTCTTAATGAGGACTGCATAGTAAAAGGCTCTGTGAAATCATAAGTCACCATGAGATTTAGTGTTCATTCAGAATTAGAATAAAGAAAGATGTTGATATTTAGAAGGGAGTGAAAAATAACAGGTAGGAGAATACTGTAAAACAAACAAACACATTTTTTTTTTTGCAATTTTGCCTCTACTCTTTTTTCTTTCTGTTAAATTTGTTTAATTTAAATCCTTCAAGTAGGCTGCTTCTTTTGTACTCAGCTCACCAAAGTGAGAGAGCATACCTTTCCTGCTGGAGTCACTAAGTTCTGCCCTATAATTCAGATGATTTGCTTAACACTCTGATGATTCAATCAAAGGATAAAATAAAAATAAAAAAAAACTTATTTATTTCTAACTCAACCAGATACACTTCAGGGGACTGCGATGGAAAGTTAGTTCCTTAGGTGTTTGATTTCAATGCCATTGATAACCCGCTATTGATATTGAAGCAAAATATATGAAGTAATACTTGTGAAGAAAACAAAAAGAACTTTCTTTGTACTTGCATTCTCAAGAAAGATGATCATGCAACAAAAATACCAATGAAATATTAAGAACATGTTTTATGTCTCTAGAGTCGTGTTCTTTTCTAAATAAGTCTTTCACTTCAACTTAGAAATCATGTAATTTTACTTAGTAGACCCTTAAAGAACATAGAGATATGAATATTCATTTATATTGTAGATTAATTATTAACAAATTGTTCATCTCATTGATTCTCCTGAGAACTGCCTTAACTCTTATTCTTATCTTTCTTGTCACCTTCACATACTCATTTATACCACACCATCCCAAACAAAACCCACGGTTTGTTCTAAAGATTTCATCATCACCAGATGCTCACCATGCATGCATCAAAAATTCTCATATCTTTCCAGAATTTAGAGCAGGGAATGAAAATTTATTAAAAGAGAGAAGAGAATCCATGAGGTCTCAACTTCTCTTCTGAAAAAGAAATCACATACAAAGATCAATCACCAACCAAGGATGATTTCACTTAAGCAGAACTTAACAATACTTTTTTCCAAAACAAAAACAAAATGTATAATCACTTCTTAATTAAATATATTCACTCAATCAACCAACACATTTTCTAGAGACATTGGGGGAAGACATGAATGAATGTGGCCAATGATGCAATGTATTTTGAGCTTCAATAATATTATTTATTTAAGATGCCTACAGGATAGCTTTAACTGGTCCAAAAACATTAAAATTCAGAATATGTATTCATATATTAGTGTAGTCTTCTTTTATACATTACCTACTTAAATTTAATATTGTTTTATTAAGTACCTCTTATTTGCAGAGCAATGTGCTATGTTTTGAAAAAGATGCGAAGCTTAGGTAAGGCACAGTCTCAACACTTTTCAATCTTATGTTGGCACCACAAACATAGAAAAGTCAAACACCTGATTCTAAAAACAAATAATAATGCCTTACAATACAGTGTATTGACTTTTACAAAAGATTTTAAATTCATTACTTTTATATTCAAAACAATCCCTTGAATCAATGTGATATAAATTCACTGAGATCAGTGACTGATTTGTTTTTTCTTTGTATCTCCAGTGCCTATCACAGTGCCTGGCTCAGAATAGATGCTTAATACATGCTTCCCTATTTCACATAAAATACACTTAGTTCTTTTAACCAGTCTTTAGGATGTCAGGAAGCTGACTTTCTTCGACATTCTAGTTAAATTTTGCTCTAGATTCTCCAGTTTAATAGTATCATTCCTAAAGTTGAGGATTGTAACTTGAATGCAATCCTCCAAATCAATCCATCCAGGACATAAGATAGTCTCCTACATACTCCTGGTCACTCTGGGTTCTTTGTAGCAGTGCTTTCTTGGCTGATGTATTTCAGTGCTGATGCATTTCAGTGCTGATGCATTGAAGTGCTGATGCATTGAAGCGCTGATGCATTTCAGTGCTGATGCATTACAGTGCTGATGCATTTCAGTGCTGATGCATTACAGTGCTGATGCATTGCAGTGCTGATGCATTTCAGTGCTGATGCATTTCAGTGCCCATGCATTAGAGTGCCGATGCATTTCAGTGCTGATGCATTACAGTGCTGATGCATTTCAGTGCCCATGCATTGCAGTGCTGATGCATTGTAGTGCTGATGCATTGTAGTGCTGATGCATTGAAGTGCTGATGCATTGCAGTGCTGATGCATTTCAGTGCTGATGCATTGTAGTGCTGATGCATTGGAGTGCTGATGCATTGGAGTGCTGATGCATTACAGTGCTGATGCATTTCAGTGCTGATGCATTAGAGTGCTGGTGCATTACAGTGCTGATGCATTTCAGTGCTGATGCATTGTAGTGCTGATGCATTGTAGTGCTGATGCATTGAAGTGCTGATGCATTAGAGTGCTGATGCATTTCAGTGCTGATGCATTAGAGTGCTGATGCATTGCAGTGCTGATGCATTGTAGTGCTGATGCATTGAAGTGCTGATGCATTAGAGTGCTGATGCATTTCAGTGCTGATGCATTAGAGTGCTGATACATTGCAGTGCTGATGCATTGCAGTGCTCATGCATTGCAGTGCTCATGCATTGAAGTGCTGATGCATTGAAGTGCTGGTGCATTGCAGTGCTGATGCATTACAGTGCTGATGCATTTCATTGCTGATGCATTGCAGTGCTGATGCATTACAGTGATGATGCATTACAGTGCTGGTGCATTGCAGTGCTGATGCATTACAGTGCTGATACATTTCATTGCTGATGCATTTCAGTGCTGATGCATTTCAATGCTGTTGCATTTCAGTGCTGATGTATTTCAGTGCTGATGCATTTCAGTGCTGATGTATTACAGTGCTGATGCGTATTGAATCTGCACTAACTACAGTGGTGGTGGTTGTTACTTATTGTTGCTTTGTTTTCTGATAGAATTTAAGCTTCTTAAGGTTGGAGTGGTTGCATTTTTTTAATTTGTCAATCTTCTATGCAATATAATTCCTGGCATGTAATAGTTCCTCTAAGAATTATTATTGATTGATTCATTAGGACAGTCTGTTACAGTCAGGAATTCTTGCTTTTGTACTTGTGAAACAAATAATTTTAAATCTTTTTTATAAATAAGCAAAAGACTATCTTCTCTTCTTTCCATCTATCTCTACTGAGCATAAAAACAAACAAAAATGATATAATGTATATAGTCAAGCAAAACAAATTTTCACATTGGCTGAAATCCTCTCCTATATACAAATTTAAAGATAGACGTATGAATAGAGATAGAGATATATTCATGTCTCTATATTAATGTAAACAGATAGAGATAATCTAGAGATATAGAGAAATGTCTTTATATTTCTATATCTATTACTCTATCCACACCTCATTCTACACTCTGAGTCTATCACTTTACTATCCAGAAACACATAGCATATTTCTTCATGAGTCCACTGTAATCATGGTAAGTCATTATGCTGAATAGTTGCCAATTATTTTTTCTATAGCTTTCGATTGTTTTGCATTTTTTTCTCTAGTAGTCTCATTTAACTTACTATTTTAAGAAATTTTAACCCTTTTCTTAAACTCTTACTTTATCTCTTCCAGGATTTTTTAAAGTTGTGCCCAAAGTAGGGTTTTGTCTGTTTGTCTGTCTGTTTTTCCGTTTGAGACTTTATTTGTAGATGTTTTGGAGTCATTTTCTTATTCTAGAATTATATCTTGAGCATCTCTATCCACAATAGATCTTTATAATAGATTTCTTTTGTTTTAATTTTCTCATTCTTCCAGTCTTCTTCATGACTTTAAACTTATTAGGGCCCAGGATTTCTGTACTTTAATACAAAATGTCTGAACTGGTCCTGCTGCTGTTTTATTGGTATATTACCTATTGTATTATTCCTGGACAGCTCATGATAGTGACCTGCAAGCTTTTGGTGCTATCAAATTGGTCTGCTTCAGGAGAAAGAATGATTGATGTTCCCAGGGTATGAGCTCAGCAAATTTCTTATTTGGATTTTGAACCTGAGTAACAGACCTGTGGCATTTCCTAATTTGGGTTTTCAAAAGGCTGTTCTTGTGCTTGTCCAGTGTCAGCCAGCTAGAAACATCTCCTGGTTCAGAGTGGTAGAAATATAGGATCCCTTTTGTTCTGAGATTCCAGCACTGGTCATTCCACTATAGGCTTCAGACTGTGTATGAATCTGGAAAATGAAACACTTCTCCATTTATGGATGCTAAGCCATATAGTTAAAACCAGTGCCTGGGGCCTGTAATTGCTCCTCACTCAGGAATAACATCTCTAGCTACAGTCCCTTCCTCAGTCAATTATGGGTCTGTGCTCTAGAATTGAACAATGGACAGTAGAGTTGCTATTTCACACCTTGCTTGAGCTGAAGGCCCTCTATGCTGTATTTCAGACTTCTTCTTTCTTTGATGTGCATCATTTCACTGAACTAAATTATACTACTTGACTGTTTCTGGCTAGAATGCATCCACAGTGTTCATCAACCTCTTTTTATCTCTCCCTATGCTTATCTGGGCTGGAAAAATTCGCTTTCTATAATTGTTTTTCTTTGATTTCCAAATTTCTTGGTTCTGTCAGTTTTGTTAAATTTTTTGGAATAGATATGGAAGGGAGATCATTATACTTCTTACTGTTGTCATATTGGCTTCACTTTTTGAAAATTATTTTTGGAACAACATGTAAGGCTTTACATTTATTTCTGTTCAATTTCATCTTGGACTTAATCCAGTATTCTATCCTGTCAAAATCTCTTTCAGTCTCTCTCTCTCTCTCTCTCTCTCTCTCTCTCTCTCTCTCTCTCTCTCTCTCTCTCTCTCTCAGTCTCTCTCTCTCTTTCTGTCTCTCTTTCTTCCTCTCTCTTTTTCCCCATCTCTCTCTCACTATCCCTCTCTGCTTTCTGCCATCAGCAATTGATAAGCCTACTCTCTGTGCTTTTTTATGTTATTGCTAAAAAAATTGATGATTTAATTTTTCCAACAGTTAAAAAAAGCAAAATCACAACTTTGTTTTTTCAGTAGTAGCACAATCTGATAAATTAAAAACTTATTTTACCAATAAAAGTAAAAGTATTCGCAATCTCACATTGAGTAAGCAATGAATACTACATGTTTTGATTTGTAAAATTGAGGCCAATTAATAGTTATATTTAAGTTCCACATAATTTCTTCAAAAAATAAAAATTCATCAGAGCTATTGAAACCTACTGAATATATGCTTCAGTGACTTACCGAAGAGCTTTCCCAAGAGAAATGGATAAGTAAGCTGGCATAACTTTCACAAATTTATATTTAACAATTCAACAAATATTTATTAAATGCTACCTGTCAGCAAGGCACTGTGCTAAATGTAGTGTTACAATGACATGAATGTGACAGTCCCTAGTATCAAGAAGCAGACACTATGTTTCACTGAGCAGTTACAGCATCTTTCTTCATTGAGAGAGACAAAAATATTCTGGAAATGTAAGTAACGTTGGACAAGGCAAGCCATGTATATAAATAGCTATATAATAAAGCAAAGAACATTCAAATAACTAAAATGGGTAAATTGAGGTTTAAAATAACTTCTGTCTGGCTTGATCACAAAATTTCAGAGGGGTCTGATTAAAGGCAGTGTCTGAAGAATAGGCAAGAATAATTTCCCCAGAGGGAACAACTCAGATAATAGAAAGAGGTAGGGTTGGTGCTAGGCATCTTTAACAAATGATCTCATTTGGAAAAATAGCAGGTACTGAATGGAAAATAGGGAAGGGAAGACTAAAAAGGTAAGTCCAGAATGTGGAAGACTGATATGTGGAATTTTTCTTTAACAAAGTTGAAAAAGAGAAATCACGAAGGATCAATTGAGAAAAAAAAATTAAACAAAATTAGAGATAATATTGAGAAGAGACTATTGGGAAAAGGAGGTATAATAATTGCCTTCAATTAATTTATAATTGGTCATATGGAGTTTCCTCCTACTTTAAGTTTTGAAAAAATTTCTAGGGCTTAGAATTATCCCAAAAGAGAAGGACCTGACTAAAACAATAAAGGTTTATTGAGTAACCACTCTGCAAGGCTCTACACTAGGTGCTGATGGAAATAGAAAGACAAATAACACAGGGCCCCTGCCTTCAAGGAGCTTCATATTGATTTCCCCAGATGTAAACTTTCTCTAGTATAAGTTAGGCCCCAACTTGTTTGGGGTATTTTTGAAAGAATTCTGCCTTCAAGTTAATGGGAAGGAAATAAACTTTACAATGCCTTTGATCTCTAGATTGTCTAAAAGTAAAGGCCTAAAGTTTTTAAACAAAAGGATATTACCAAAGAAGGATATTCTTTATGACAAGGAGACAACCCAGGTGTCAGAAACAATTGGATTCAAACCTTGCCTCTGAAATATGAGTGTGTCGCTTAATCTCCCTATCTCCCCAAATAGCTCTCTATGAAAATAATTGGTGAGTTGTTGGAGGTCCCCCCACAAAATCAGAAAATTAAAAATACAAAATACAAACACATTAAAATCACCCTAAGGAAATTGTTATCTTAAGTTGTCCTGGATAAAAGATACAGAATTGTAATATATAACTGACTTCCATGGAAAATTCCTATACCTCATATTACTGAAACTATCCTCATAGGGAAGGGTAGCCATAGGGTAGAACAGGTGGAGATGGTTTCCAAACCTTAGTTCATGTCTCATTCTGTCACATGCTGTCTGTATAAATCTGGGAAAAATCACTTTACCTCTCCCTGCTCTTAATTACAGAGGTAAGTTTTTGTGATTAGAAGTTACAAAGAAGGTGCCAACCTGCATTTGTAGAAGTTTCCACACCGTGGAATTTACAATAATATAGGAACAGTTTACTATCTCTTGTTGCTTGTCCTTCATTCTCAAATAGGACCATGACCAGGAAGGTGATGCTATGAGTTGCAAGTGAGTTGGATTTAAGGGAGGGAATGTTGTACAAAATCACCGGCCTCACTTTCTCCTCTTGGAGTCTTCTGAGTTCAGTAACAAGATAATATATCGAGATGACTGGAAATGGCCCTGGATGCCATGGGAGACTTTGGCCTTCTTAAGCTAAGGTCTTTCCCAGGTCTCAGTTTGACTGAGGAAATACCCATTCAGTGATTAAAGCTAGGTATGAACTGAAGCAAAGAATGGCCTCTTTTACACTGTCAAAAAAATCATAATAATATGTGAGGGAAAGACCCTCGGGTTTCTGGCTAAAATAGAAACAATTGTTTTTTCATTCACACAGAGAATTTATGGCCCCAAAACTGACCTGTAACCTATTGTTGGCCAATCGATGAAATCCAGAGTGATTTGGATTTAAGCCCTGGTTCTTAAGAAAGAAATGCATCCTGAAAGTCACAAGATATCTAGGGAGGTTTAAAAGATCAAAATTTGCATTCCTTTAGGCAGAACACTCACAGGTATGGGTTTTGATACCCTATATGGACAGAGGGAAAAGGAGAAGAGAAGAAGAGTGGGCAGGAGAGGAGAAGAGAGGAAAACAGAGGAGAGGAGAGGAAAACAGAAGAGAAGAGAGGAGAGGAGAAGATGCAGAAGAGAGATTACTATTTCTAATTTACTAATATCAAAAAAATGTTAGGACAATACAGCACTGTTTTAATTTTACTTTCACTTCTTTTCCTGATTTTCATGCCTGTGAAAGTTCTGGATGATAAGTAAGAAAGAAATATCACTAACTGTGGATTGAGAGGACTTAGGTTCAAACCTTCCCTTTAATACTGTGTGTTGATTTGAAAAAAGTCATTTAGCTTCCCTGGGCTTGTTTCCTCATGTGTGAAATGAAGGGGTTGGGCTAGAATGGTTCCTAAGCTTCCTTCCAGTTCTATATCCACAATCCTATACACATATAAAAGGCCTTGAGGAATAAATAAATGCATACTTAAGGACTAAATATTTGACAGTGGACACTGCAATCATAGTTGCTAAGTTTCCAATCAGCTGGAGAGAGAGGAACTAAATGAAATCTAGTAAATTCTCTCTTTGTTGTTGCCAGTCTCTGTATGTATTCAAAATTTTACAGTTCTGAGATTATCTAGGCGACTTATTTCCAGCTCTAATAAGGAAGCATTTTTCTTGTTCTGTGTTCCATTTCAATATATTTGTCTTCATACTGAAGTGCTACGCTGAGAATTCAGTTACAAGTACTTAGATAATGTATAAATTAATTTATTTTTCAAATTAAAATGCTGCTTGAACAACATGCAGTCATCGACTTTAAGTGCAACAGGGAGCATCAAACCAGTGATTCCCCAGTGACATTAAATGGAAAATAGTTTAATGTCAATTGGCATTAAATCAGAATATTTTATTAAATTAATACAAGAGGATCTTTTACATGTGACTTTTTATTTTTTGTATCGAGTGGAATTTGTCTATGAGGTTGATAATCTGATGTCACCTTGAATGTTTGATGGAATTAAATGGAATGGAATTAAATTTGATGGAATTACAAAATATATATATTCATTCAGAAAACATTTATTTTGTACAAATCTGCTGTCTTAGGCACTGTAAATAATACCACCATGGAAGTTATAGGCTACTAGTCATGCAAATATACATGTATATATATGCATTTGTGTATACAAATATACATATATGCACATGTTTAAATATATTATAATCAATCATACATATCTAAAGTATCTGAAATTTCAAAATTGTGGCAATAGTGAGGCTAACACTGGGTATAAGAGGTTTTTCCATCTACAACACGGCAAAGGTTTCCAAAAGAAATACAAATACAAATTATTGGTTTCAAACAGAAAGTATCGGAAGTAGGATTTGAACTCAGATCTTTCCAACTCCAAACACAATTCTGTCCACTTTGCCATTGCTTCCTACTTGTACAAGTAGACCTAATCCAATTCATCAATTGGTGTCTAAAAGTGTAATAACCTTCTTTTTCAGAAAGTCATTCCTTCATTATAAAATAAAATTTCTCTGAAGTAACCCATACTTTGATTCTTGTGATCAGTCCTCATTCAAAACTGACTTCATACTGTTTCTCTACTTTCTAAATGAAACTATACTATATTATCTTGATAACAATTGCCCATTTTGTCCTTAAGGTAGACGTTTGCTTCACATGAGTCATTAGCAAAGATGTACCTTTCAAGGAAAGGCAATCTTGGGATGAAAAAAAGGAAAACAAAGCTATGTTCCCATTTCCAAATGTCTCGTCATGTTGTCAGCTCTGGTAGCATTCTTAGCAGGCTTGCAGTTTCTGTTCAAGTGGAGAACCTTGCAAGCAACTCTTAAGAATAGTAACCAGAAAAGCCGCGACCTATTTTGGAAGTATGTTGCATATTACAGAAATCATTGAAAAAAAAATGCACATTTCCAGCTGTTTTTCCACAACATAACTTCTGGTTTCTTTTCTAACCCATAGATCCTCTTCTATAGATGAACTTGCTTTACGGAAGGTTGCGTTAGGTAACTTCTTAGTTCTCTGGGGCAGCATAGTGAAGTGGAAAGAGCACTTAGTTTGGTTTTGTGTACTCTCAGTTAAAATTCTATCTTACGCTTCTTTACCTTTCTCACTTTGTAAATTTAGATAAAAAAATAACCACAACAATAATTACAAGATCTATATGGTATATTCGTATAGTGTATTATATAACAATTCGTCATTTCCTTTGTATGGGCCTTTAGAAATGATACTCCAAGTTAAAATATTCTGTGGTTCCACACCCACAACAACTATAAGAGCATAGTTCCAAAGCTTAAATTATATGTTCACTTTTACAAGTTAGTAAAATGGAAGTACTAGGTTTATATCAGGAAAAGGAATTTAATGAAATGGTCTAATAACACACACATACACAATAAGAGTTTGCAAATCATTTTATATATAAGATCTCTTTTAGGGTTCATAGAAATTTAGTGCAGTAAGTAGTACATGTGTTTTTCCAGTACTCTACAAATAAGGAAACTGAGGACAAAGGAGATCAAGTGACTTACCCTAGCTAAACAATGATTTTATATTGGAGCAGAATTCAAGCAGAGGTTCTCTTGACTCTACATTCAGCTTTCTCTCCACTATGCTATGCTATTCCGAATCTCAGCTTCCTCCTCTGTAAGGATGGAGTTGGACTAGATAATGTCTCATTTCCCTTCAAGTTCAAAATATACGAATTTATGAACTTAAAGATGCTCTTAGTTGACTAAGAATTCATCACAGTGTGTGAAAAACACCATGCTATCTATTAAATAACTACATTTCCAATGCAGTTTCTAACTACGATTCTAACTTCCACATACTTTACATGTATAAACATTGTGATGTTCTCGACAAGCTATTAAACTATATATTTGACTCTACAGTGTGATAAGTAGTCAGCCTGATAGTATGTCACCCTAAAGGCCCAGTAACTACTAATATTTTTGAAATTATGTTTGTTCTGTTCCATTTTCAAGCTCATATTGGTGTGATATAGACCCATCCCATTCATTACATACATACATACAATCAGTATTCTCTCCAAGACTTTCCAAGCATTTCTGGAACCTAAGCCATTACCAACATGCTTTTATCTATCCAGTTTTCCAACTTTTCATATAAACGTGGAGCACAATTAGAGAATTTCCAGGGGTTTTTTTTGCGTTATTAAACTCATCCAACTCAACTTTATGCTTCAGTATCTCTCAAAATGTTATATTTATACTGATGAATTTTCTACATTTTGTCTATAATGACTTGTATGCCATTTTTGGTTGCTGTTTTTGTTTTCCAATAGAATTTACTCTCCTTAAGGGTAGGTATGGTTTTCATTTTTGTCTGGGAATCTCTTACTCTCATCTGAACTTGTGTCACATTGTAGGAATTTTGTAACTGCTTCTTGAATTGCATTCCTCCTAATGTATGATGCTAAACTTTCTATACTTTACAGATTTCATAATAGAAATACTCTTCAAGAACTGGTCAGTATTTCTTCATGTGAAGTGGTATCTTTTATTGTTCTAGAATAAATTTGACATTGTTAGTCTCTATCCTCATTGAATTAACTCCGTAATTCCAACAGATGTGAATGTTCTAATTTTATTTTTCTTTTTTCTAACTTTGTTTCACAAATTCTACTCAGTTAAGGTCTTTCTTCCTCAAAGTTCAGTTCTTTTTCTACCTTTTTGATTCTGTTTTAAATTAATGGTAATATTTTAAATAGTCTCTAGGCCAAGAAAGTTATTTACACCAATTTCATATATAGTTACAGTGCAGATAATTTGAGGGAAAAAATCTTGGTACTGAGAGATACAAAGTCAGGTTGGAACATAAATCATCAAAATGGCCTGTTCTCTTTCCTTGCATAGATTATGGCAATGACATTAATTCCTTTCAATACTGTCTCAGATAATAACTAATTCTTTAAGAAAAAAATGTGGAGCACAGCTAAAGGATAAGGGGATTTACATTTTAATCTGATACATTAGACCATTTTTTTCCTCCACTTTTAAATCTTCTATATAATGGTAGTAATAACAATTAATTCAGGTTCTCCCTATGCAATAAATCTTTGAATGGTATCTTAATGGGCATTTTTATACTGAACCTATCAGAAAACCGAGAGCTATCCTTCATGTACTATCTCTGCTACTGTGGCTGCATCTTTCCCTTTTCTCCATTTCTCCAAACCTGCACTAGCTCAAATCTTAGCCCTACCAGGTGTTAAGTTATATTCGGATGCTGACCACATCTTATTTCTTCTTATCCTTCTCCCAACACCTAACACAATTTTCTTACCAATAATAGTTACTTACCAAGTGTTTTATTTACGAAGAATATGAACAATAGCTGAAATTTATGTAGCACCCTATAATTCACAAAATATCTTATGTTCATTGGAACATTTTGTCTTTACAATAAAATTCTAACTTGATAATCTATTATTCCTATTTTGTAAAAAATAATAATAATTGGCTTATTAGTGAGAAAGTTGGAAGTCTGACTCCAAATTCCATATCCTTTCTATTACATGACAGTTGTCTCTGAACTGAATGCTTACATTCTTTCCTCTGACTGTCAGATTAAGTCTATAATTCTTTTACCTTTATATTTTTATCTCCCCAAGTATAATTGTAAGATCCTCCAGGCCTTTTGGTAGGCCTTATAGTTTTAATTGTTCAATTTTGACTTGCTGTGTTCCCACCAAACATTGGTAGAGACACCATAGGTGCTCACCAAGCTTTTATTGATTCATTAACATTGCTTTGTAACTCGTGAGGGAAAATTAAAACCAAACTTTGCTGCATGTATTTTTCATCCTTTAAATCTTGTGCATATTAACCATGTAATTATCAACATCATTGTTACTTAGCATTTACTGAGAGAAGAGCTAGATACTAATTGGTTTTCCTTTTTCCATTTTCTCCTTCCTCCAATTCCTCCTTCATATAGCCTTGAAAATAGTAATACTCTAAGACATAGATCTGACCACACCACTCTTCAGCAGAAAATTACTTCACTGGTTTTCCATTCCACACAGAATGTGATATAAACTAATCTAGAATTTTAAGGTTCTCTGTGCTGGTTCCCAACTGTTTTTTCAGTCTTACTTGTGACTTCTCAACTCAAAAAATTTCATCCAGCAGCCAAATTAGATTATTCTGTCTTAAGTTCAAACATCATTTTCTGCCTCATGTTCCTATACCAGGGGTAGAGAACTGTAGCCTTGAGGCCACATGTGGTCATCTAGGTCCTTGGGTGCTGCCTTTTGACTGAGTTCAAATCTGTCCTGTGAAGTTTGGATTCAGTCAAAGGATTGCACATGAGGACCTGGATGACCACAAGTGGCCTCAAGGCCACAGGCCCTTGTATATTTTTCTTGACCCCTTTTCATCTCCAGATTTCATGTACTTTGGGTTCCTGTAAGGCTTAACTCAGTTGCAAACTCACCCATGAAGCCACCTTCTCAGCAGGTCATTTAATGAAGCTCTCACTGTTTGTGAAATGTGACCTTCAACAGCAGAAAGACTGAAAACAACAAGGGGTGGGGGTAAGGAAAAAGAGGGAAACTGCAGGGGTCTGGCTGTTGTAAAGAGAGCCCATTTTTGCTGTTCAGTCAATGGAAAAAGGCTATTCCCACCCCTATAAAAACGAAATACAGGATATCTCCCCCCAGAAGTAGGATGCCTCCACACTAGGTGATCTGAGTATGTTCAGGACAGCCTTTATTACACCTGTATAAAATCTGATTATCCATAATTATTTTTTACTTTATCTCTTTTTTAGGCTGTGAGCTCCTTGAGAGTGTTACTTTTCCCCCTTTCTTTGCATTTCCTCATGCTGAATACAGTGCCTGACACATAATATGCACTTAAAAATGGTTGTTGACTTGTTTTCTTGTTATTATCACTATTATTAATACAACCCAAATCAAAATTCGCAGTGGAAATATCATTGGAACCGTGCTACTCGGTTTTTCATGGATCTTCATGCAAATAAACAGTACACTAGAATCTGGACAGTAGGACTTAAGTTTTCTCTGCACCAGTAACTAGTCTTGTGACTTCCTTGAGGTTCATTTAATCTCTCTCAGTGGAAGGATTCTCATGGATATAATAATTAATTCCCCAACTACTTTATAATGTTGCTGAGTGAGTATAATGTTTAATAATAGCAAGAGATTGCAAAATATGTCACTATAAAAACTTAACACATTATTCTTATAAGTTGTTCTTTATGATAATCACCCTTTAGACTCTTGTAATCCCAGATTTTTGTCATTTGACTTTATCATGCCTTATACCAGGCAGAGTTCATACGTTTTGTTTGTCCTTTATTCTCCAAGAGGACCATGACATCTGGATGTTGACGTGACTTGCAGTTGACTTTGATTTGAATGAGGGAGGGCTGTGCAAGGTCATCAACATCACTTTCTTCTCCTGAGACATCCATTCATCATCTATTCATCAGGATGACTGGATATGATCCAGGATGTAATGCAAAACCTTAGTTCTTTCAAGTTAAAGTCTTATCACATTCTCACTTTGAGTGAGATACTCTCATTCAATAAATAGGCTTCTTTAAGTTACTCAAGGGATGGCCCCTTTAATAAAAAAAAATATTGAACAAGGAGGGTTCAGGGTTCCTGGGTAAAGGAGAAACAATTACTATTTAGTTATTATATTCACTCTGTGCTAGGTAGGTGCTGTCAAGAAAGGTTTGTTTTTTTTTAACTGAATTAGTATTTTATTGGATCAATACATCCATATGACATCTTAAAGACTGAGTCTCAATGGGATAATAGCTCTTTGTTTGGGCCGGGAATTTTTAAAGTAGTAGAAATCATCATATTTATTGATCATTACATAGATAGAAGGGCAATTAGAGTGGTGCAGAGAGTGCCAGGCCTGAAATCAGGAAGACTTGCGTTCAAATATGACCTCAGATACGTAATAGCTATGTGACCCTAGGAAAATGACTTAACCCTATTTGCCTCAGTTTCTTTGTCTATCAAATGAGCTAGAAAAGGAAATGGCAAACCAGTCCAGCATCTCTGTCAAGAAAATCCCAAATGGAATCACAAAGCATCAGACATTGATGAAGCTGACTTTTGCCCAGCAACAAAGGGAACCCTTGAGGCTAACTTTGTCCCAGAAACTATGAGGTCCTCATATAAATCTGCCCAGCAACTGGGAGCTCTGTCAGATAACAAAAACCTTACTTCCTTAGTCCATACTCTATGAATCTAATTAGCCCCTCATACTAGACCAAATGTTGCTTGCCAAGTTCCTTATTTTGTGATCACCTCCTTAATTTTCCTTAGTACATCTACTTCTCTTTCCTGCCTCCTTTTACCCCACAGTTAACTATTTACATAGGAACAGATTCTGCTCTTGCTTAAATGCCCAAAAATAGTGTATAAAAGCAAACCTCTATCTTCTTGCAAACTGCCAGTCCTTTTTACAGGGATAGTCTGATGCTTTTGTGTAAATAAAGCTCTATTTACTGGAGAAAATCTGCCTCTTGAATTTTGTCTATTGACACAACTCCTGAACCTCATCCTTTTCAGTGTGACTGAAAAACCACTGAACATCCACCAGTCCAAGATAGAGATAATTGGTTCCCTTTAATGTCATGTATATGAAAATATCTTTATGTATACAAATATGTGGTATGTACATGTGTACATATAGATATATACACATGAATCTATAAATAGATATGTGCATATGAATGTAAATATATACATACTCACCTAAAAAACCCAACCTATAATACTGTATGTTACAGTAAGAGAAAAGAATCTTGAGGACTGATAAGTAACTAATAACTGAAGAAGTCACAGCAAGACATTTACAAAGGGTAAACAGCATGAAAATCTGGAGGGAAAAATGAGTAAGTTTAACTGTCTTTTACTGAGAAATAAAAATGAACTGTTATTCTTATTCAATGAATAAGCCATTCTGAGGAGAATTTGTGGAGGTTAGAAACTTAGACAACTTGCTATTCCTAGGAGAACTAAATTGCTATATTTGTGGTGATTTGAACAGTTAGCTGACATGTGAGAAATAAAATGGCATTCCTTTTGTAAGATTTAAATATCTTTATTTTTAGTTTTCAACATTCATTTCCACAAAATTTTGAGTTCCAAATTTTCTCACCATCTTTCGCTTCCCCCACCTTAAAATGGCATGCATTCTAATCACTCTATCCCTCAGTCTGCCACCCCTCCCCTTTTTCTCCTTCCCTTTATTTTTCTTGAAGGGCAAAATAGATTTCTATACCCCATTGGCTGTAGAACTTTTTTCACCCAGTTACATGTAAAAACATTTTTTTTTAAGTTTGAATTCCAAATTCTCTCCATTCTTCCCTTCCCACGCACCCCCATTGAGAAGGCAAGCAATCCAATATAGGTTATATATGTGTAGTTATGAAAAACACCACCATAATAGTCATATTGTGAAAGACTAACTATATTTCCCTCCGTCCTGTCCAGCCCCACCCCCAATAATTCTATTTTCTCCTTTGACCTTGTCCCTTTTCTAAAGAGTTCATTTATAACTACCCGCTCCCCCAATCTGCCCTCTCTTCTATCATTCTCCTCTCTCATCACCTTCTGCCCTACTTTCCTGTAGAGTAAAATACCCAATTGAGTATGTATGTCATTCCCTCCTTAAACCAAATCCAATCAGAATAAAGTTCATTCATTCCTTCTCACCTCCCCACTCTTTCCCTCCATTGTAAAACCTTTCTCTTGCTCTTTTATGTGAGATAATTTACCCTATTCTCTCTATCCTTTTGTCCTCCCAATATATTCCTCTCTAGCCTCTTAATTTTATTTTTAGATATCAAGCCTTTATGTTCAACTCACCCTGTGCCCTCTATCTCTCTGTCTATCTCTCTATCTATCTATCTATCTATTTATCTATATCCTAAAACCACCCTAATACTAAGAAATGTCTCATGAGTTACAGATATCATCTTTCCATGTAGGAATGTAAACAGTTCAACTTTAGTAAGTCTCTTATGATTTCTTTCCTGTTTTCCTAGTCATACTTCTCTTGATTCTTGTCTCTATAAATCAAATTTTCTATTCAGCTCTGGTCTTTTCAACAAGAATGCTTGAAAGTCCTCTATTATATTAAAATTCCATTTTTTCTACGGTGTTATACTCAGTTTTGCTTGGTAGATGATTATTGGTTTTATCCTAGCCACTCTGACCTCCAGAATATCATATCCCAAGTCCCTCAGCCCTTTAATATAGAAGCTGCTAGATTTTCAGTTATCCAGACTGTACTTCCATAATAATTGATTTTTTTTCTTTCTGACTATTTGTAATATTTTCTCCTTGACCTTGGAATTCTGGAATTTGGCTACAGTATTCCTAGGAGTTTTCCTTTTAGGATCACTTCCCAGAGTGGATTCTTTTCATTTCTATTTTAACCTCTGGTTCTAGAATATCAGGAAAGTTTTCTTTGATAATTTCTTGAAAGATGATACCTAGGTTTTCTGTTTGATCATGAATTTCAGGTAGTACAATACTTTTTTAAAAGATCTCTCCTAGATCTATGTTCCAGGTCAGTGGTTTTTCCAAGGAGATATTTCACATTGTCATTTTTTTTTGCATTATTTTGCTTTTGTTTTATAATTTCTTGATTTCTCATAAAGTCTTTAACTTCCATTTGCTCCACTCTAATTTTGAAGGAATTATTTTCATTGGTGAACTTTGGACCTCCTTTTATATTTGGCCCATTCTGCTTTTTAAGGCATTCTTATCCTCATTGGCTTTTTTATACTTCTTTTGCCATTTGGGTTAATCTATTTTCAAAGGTGTTATTTTCTTCAGTATTTTGGGGTGTCTCCTTTTGCAAGATGTTGACTCATTTTTCATAATTTTCTTGCATTGCTCTCATTTCTCTTCCCAATTTTTCCTCCACTTCTCTTCCTTGAGTTTCAAAATCCTTTTTTAGCTCTTCCATGACCTGAGACCATTTGCATATTTTTCTTGGAGGCTCTGGATGAAGGAGCCTTGAGTTTGAGGTCTTCCTGTGGTTTTGTGCTTTGTTTGTCTTCTGGTTGTATGCTTTGATCTTCCTCATCATAAGAGAATACCTTTTTACCAAGAAAGTAATCTTCTATAGTTTTATTTCACCCCTTTTGGTCATTTTCCCAGAAAGTTCCTTGACCTCTGATATCCTTATTATTTGGAGGGTGTACTGTCCCAAGTTTCAGGGGCTTTGTATAGCTGCTTTCAGAGATATCTTCTAGGACCTGTAAAATTCTCAGTTCCTTCAAAGTAGTATTATCAATGCAGAAGTGTTTACTCCTCTCCTCAACTGCACTTTGGTTTATTAGCAACCACAAGCACTCTTTTCTGTCCTCAGTCTATGAGTAGGATTTCCTTTCCACAGTCACCACCACCTCTGACATGCCAGTGCTCCTCCTTGCCCCAGGACCACCACGCAGAACTATGACTCATATCAGCTGTTTGATTTCCCCATCATCTATGGACCAAGATCTCCAGAAACAGCCAGTTGCTGCTGCAGTGGCTGCTACCACCTTGGAGCTGGGGCTGAGGTCAGTTGCTCTCTCACCCAGGTGAAGAACTTTCCCACTGACCTTTGAAGCTGTCCATGGTATTTGTGGGTTGAGAAGTCTGGAAACTGTGGTTCAGTGATTCAGTGCCCTGAGGCCTGCTCCAGTTCTTTCTATATGGTGTGACCCACTCTGGGATATGCATTACTCCAAGTCTGGTGCAATAGACCCCTTCTGTCAGCCTTCTAGATTGTCTTGAACTGGAAATCTGTTTCCCTCTGTCATTTTGTGGCTTTTGCTGTGGTAGAATTTGTTTAGTCATTTTTTACAGATATTTTGAGGGATTTGGCTTCGTTTGGGTTTGGGTAAAGGCAGGTCCCTGCTTCTACTGTACCATCTTGGCTCTGTCCCCTCCTCTACTTCTCTTACTTGATTTTCAAAATCCTTTTTGAGCTCCTCCATGGCCTGCAGTCAATTCATATTGCTCTTGGAGGCTTTTGATTCTCCTATTCTCCTCTGGTTGTATGCCCTGATCTTTCTTGTCACCAAAGTAAGGTTCTATAGTCTGAGTTCATTTGCAATGTTTACTCATCTTCTCAGACTCTTTGTTAAGGTAGGACTCTGCTCTAATGAGGGTTGGGGTTGGGGTGAATGTACTATCCCAGGATTCATGGATTTTGCATCAGCTACTCAATCCCCCACCATCTTGGGGCTGGAGCTCCAGAAGCAGCTTTTACCACTGCTTCTGCTGCTGCTGCCACTACTGCCACCACCACCCTGAGGCTGGGGCCAGACCCTGTCAGATCACGCACTCCAATTTTACCTAGGTACCACAGAAGTTTCCCACTGATCTTTTGGGTGTATTTTGGTTGGTAGTGTGGAAACCACCACAGCTGCCAATGACTCAGTCCCCTGAACCCTGTCCTAGCCAGTCTGTGCTGGTGTAGCCCACACCAGATTGCAGTCTACTCCATGTCCATTGAGACAGACCCTTCATGTCACCTTTCCATGTTGTCTTGGGCTGGAGATTTGTTTCATTCTATCATTTTGTGAGTTCTGTAGCTCTAGAATTTGCTTAGGGTCATTTTTATAGGTATTTAGAGGGCTTACTGGGAGAGCTAAGGGAAGTCCCTGCTTTTATTTCTCCATCTTGGTTCTCTCCCCCATGCAATGGCATTCTTAAAGGAATGCCATAAGTTACATTTTTGAAAGGAAGCAAATTATTGGATTATGATTACAAAACTTTGGAAGGGTTTCAAATTTCAGTTGTGAGAGAATTCAAGTCAACCGTACTTTATTAATTTTCCTCCACACCAGAGAAGTGACTATAACTGTTTCTTTTCTCATAGTAGATTCATCATTTAAACATGTATTTCTATTTTTGTATTGTTACTGTTTACAAATTATGTGACCAGGATTATTCCTCTTCAATCATTACTATCATTTTAGAGTCTGAGACTAAGGGAATGGAGAGAAATTACACTTGGAAAAAATTTTCCCAGTTTTCCTGGGGTAGGAGCTTAAGGGATTTGATCAGTTAAGTAATTAATGAAAGATTTTTTTATGTTTATTTCAGAGGTAATTTTAGTTCACATAATCAACTGACTACTTTCTATTTAAACCTGTTTAGAGGGAAAATGTGTGTGTGTGTTAAAAAGTCAGTAAGATTAAAGGGTATGGGGTTGCTATATTTTTCTCTAAGAAGTAGCTTGATGGCTCAGTGGATAAGAGCCCCAGGTCTGGAGTAGTCAGGAGGACGTGAGTTCAAATGTAGCTTCAGGAACTTACTAGCTCTGTGACCCTAGAAATGTCACTAAAACTTTTATCTTCCTCTGTTTCCTTATTTGCAATATGGGAATAAAGATAATTATCTCATAATTATTGTGAGAAAGCACTTAATATAGTACTTGGCATTTTGTAGGCACTTAATAAATACAACTTCATGTACAACCACATGTACTTTTTAAATTGTAGCATGCTATGGAAATGCTTGTTTTATTCCATAAATTAAAAATAATACCAAAAAATGCTTGTTAAATCAAAATCTTCTTAAAGAACAATTAATAAATGTTTGTGCTTATCATATCATACTTGAACCTATTGTCATGTGTGGGCTCTCAATCTATGGGACCAAAAAAAAACCTGCTACAAATACCCAAATACACACACAGATACACACACCAAAGTTAGTATGCACCAAGGATTTTCTAATCAAATATGTATGACCGTTTTATAGAAAAATTCTCATAATTTTAGTCATGTTGTTTGTGTAGAGTTGAAAATTTCTGGTATAATATAGAAAATTAAAAACACTAAATAACCAGAAATATTATCTTTTCTTCATCTTTTCCATTTAGAAAATATTTCTTTACTTTTGTACTGTCCTACTCATTTATAAAATCATTCAGTGATAGTTTTTTTCTTGTGTTTCCTCTTGTTTTTAAAATCATTTTGTAACCTAATTACTAACCTCCCTTGCTCTCCATATACCTTCAGTCTGACCTGAAAAATAAATTCTTCCAGCAAATAATATAGCATAGCTGAGCAAAAGAAATCCCCACATTTTTCATGTGTGAAAATGTGTGTTACACTCATGGTTGATGACTGATACGATTGTTTGTACTTTTCTCAGTATATACACACGTGTGTACATATGTATGCATATATTATTTGTATGTCATCATCTGAGTACTGTTTAGCTCACTCTGCCTCAGTTCATACAAGTATTCCCCCATTTTTTGGAAATCATCCCTTTCACCAGTTTTTAATGACTCCATAATTGGACATTACAAGTCACTTTCCAAATTCACTTAATTTGTTCCCAATTGATGAATACTCCCTTAGTTTCCATATTTTTGACACTACAAGAAATACTACTTTAAATTGTTTCATCCATATAGGTCTTTTTCCTATTTCTGTGATTTTTTTTTTGCTCATAGGATTAATTGTGGTATATTTCTTATTTAAAGAATATGGATAATTTAACAACATTGGAGGTATAGTTGCCAAGTGATTTCTAGAATAATTAGAGTACATCACAGCTCTAACAGATATTTTATGATCATGCTTGTTTTCATCCAAAATTTATACCAATTTTTATTTTCCTTTTATTTTCATTTGAAATGTTAATGACATGACTTAGAATCTCAGAGCAGAGCTGCTTTAACTAACATTTCTAAGCTGTTTTTTGTTTTTACTTTTTTGGAGCATTTGTCATATGTCCACTGAAAGTTCATATCATATAACTACTTGATCTTAAACTTAAATAATTGCACTAATTCCTTATGTACTTTATATATCAGGCCTTTAAGAGAGAAACTTAAGGTTTTAATAATTAATGATTTTCCTTTTATTTTAACCACTAGTTATTATATGAAAAGCCTTCAATTTATAGAATAAAATGCTATCCTCTCTCCTCCTCTGCTCTCTATTTCCAACTCCTTCATTTTTACTTTATAAGAGTTATCTTGCTCACCCCTCATTTTCAGAGTGATGTTGTCTCCCAACTCAGTCACCCTAAGACTTTGTTCTCTGTGACCTTTCCTCACACAAATGGCCCTACATGACCAAGATTCTCTATATCTATGGATCACATCTTTCCCTCTTCTTTCTTCTAATCCCATCTTGATTTTATACTTTCCATTTTGTTACTCACTGTTGTAACAAGAAATTGAAAATTTTTGTTTATTGTTCCTTTTATGCTTCCATGGCAAAAAATTGAGGGAGGGAATGGTTTTGGTTTTTGGAGGCAATCATGGTTAAGGGACTTGACCAGTGTCATACAGCTAAGTAAGTGTCTGAGGTTGTATTGTTAAGCAGATACTTGCAGCTGCCTTAACTATTTTTAGGATTGGATTGCACAATTTAATAGCACTCACACTAGATTGGGAGTAGTATAACACTTATTCTGCACACAAGGACAATATGAAGCAGGATTAAAAAAATATAGAAATATCCATATGAAGATAAAACATGGAAGAATAACAGAAATATTTACATACAACACCAAATCAGGGGAACACCTACATCTAGGTCATGTGGCTGGGGAGTCCCAGTTCAGTCTCCAGAGTCCAGATGGGGAAAATGTCCAGGGCATCTTCCCCTCAGGTGAACTCCAAAGAGTAGGATGATCTCTCCAGGTTACATCTAGTTTTAGACAAAGAAGCCTTTTTGCCAATTAAATGGCTTGTCACCTGGGTCTTTATGTGACTTAGAGTAACTAACCACACTGGATGTGCTACAGTTCTGAACCAGACCAGAGTCCAAAGGAGCAAAACATCTGTGATCAATGTGGTAAAATGTCTGTTTTCAGAGTGACTCCTAGAAAGGTGGCCAACACTTCCAGGAAGCAGAAATAGCCAAGAGCAGGTTGAAGTTTTACTCCTGGGAACCAGTGCAAGGTTACTTTTTAGTCCTGGGAAAGTGGTGCCTGTTCCAAGGAGAAAGAACAACATGTATTCACATAACCCTACACATGTACAGGGAAGATCTTTAATATAAATGAAGCCTTCAGAGGTTGAATTTGAACTCAGGTTCCCCTGATCCAAGGGCCAGTGCTCTATCAATTGAATTTTAAATGGGTCCTGGGTACCTTACCAGCTATCCTTCTCCCTAAATATTTGAACTACCAACTTGCTGTTTCATGAGTTTGAGACAAGCAACCTTGCTTCCAAACCCTAACCTTGGGAGACCCCTGATTCGTTCTAATGTACACAAGAATCAGTGAGAGGAAATGTGAATGTTAATCCTGAAGGGCATAGGGGAGAAGACTTAATAGGGACAAAATAGATATATATGCATACATATATTTTAAAAAGTATCACATGAAAAATGGATAAGATTTATTTCCTCAGTCTAAGAATAGAGAAAAAAATTGCAAATGGGTAGCTATTAAGTTATAATTCAACTGAATTATGACTTCCTTGGAATATTGTATGTGGGATTCTTTCTTTGGTAAAGTTTAGACTAAATAACTTCTAAAGTCCTATCCAGCTCTGATTTTAATTCATTTTTCATGATTCTATGCTATCTTTTAGAATAAAGTTCTTACTGTTTTTACCCCCCTCACTGTTGCTAAACAGTAGGCAATTATTTCAGGAAACAGAACTTAGAGGGGAAGGAAAGGGAGGGTTGGAGAGAGAGGGAGAGAGAGAACTCTAAGGATTATGCCCATAGATTAAACACAATATTTACCATATCAATCTCTAATATTAAAGGGATAACTTGGCAGATCCTTCCTCCTTCTCTTTCCTCCTGTAACAGAAAGCACCCTGACATACATAGGGGTGTCTGCTATCACATGTTCTTAGATATGAATTTATAAAAGGAAAGGAAAATTTTGAGGGTTCAATAATCACTTTAATTACATTCAGGAAACAAAGAAAATACAGAGGAAATATAAGCAGAGAAATAAAGACCTACAGACAGGGCTCTACTGCCTGAATCAAAGCAATATTACTATACACTTTACATACATCTCTGGATAGAGAGAACCGCTACATCTAAGCAGTCAGGGGTCTGAACATACAGCCACTCAGCATCTCAATCAGGTAATCACAAGATCCTTCTCATAAGCAAACCCCCAAAGTAAAATACTAGCCTCCCACTATATATAGTGAAAACTCAGCCCCTAATTGGCTCAGAGTCAGTAGGCATGAAACCTACATGACTCAGCACAGCCGCGAAATATCAGGGTTCAAAGGAGATTGAACCTTCAAATGCTCACAATTGAGCCTGAATCTGGGAAACAACTCCAAAAAGAAAACAAATTCCATTTTGCCTGCTGTTACATCCCCTTCAATCCCACCAACAGCTGTCCCTAGTTTTCAAATAAACCTGATTTCACCACAAACAAATGTTGGAAGAGGGTACCTGGATTTCTTTGACTTGTCTCATGCATCTGCATCTTTGAATGTTCCTGCCATATGGCAGCATGACTAATTATCCTTTAATTGTCATTTCAGGTTTATCATTATTCATACACAGCCTCATATGTGATTTACAACATACATACAAGGTAAGTCCTTTGATTTTCCCTGTCATTCTACCTAATTTTCTATTCTTTTTGTTTTAGTGTTAATTTATTCATAAAAAATGTTTGCATTTTTTCAAGGGAAGTTTGGGAGTTAAACCCTCCAGAGGTCGAGGATTCCATTTTGCAGTATGCAGCTTGGGGCGTACAAGGGCAGCAACTGGTAAGAAAAGAGAGGGACAACAAGTGGATTGGAAATATGGCTTTGTCAAAGATAGAAATCTGTATTTCAAGTTTCTATAGCAGATTTGGCATAGATCTTTATAATTTTCAAGTCATTTTCATATGCATTTTAAAATTTATCCTATACTATAGGGACACTATCATTTGCTTAATTTTATAGATGCAAAAATTGGGGTAGAGAAATTTTAAGTTTGGGACATAGTCACACAGTTAGGGAATAAGGGACCATGGACTCTAATTCAGATTTCCCAATTCCTATTCTTTTGGTGGGTTGGGGGAAGGAGGAAGCAAGGAAGGAAAGAAGGAAGGAAGGAAGGAAGGAAGGAAGGAAGGAAGGAAGGAAGGAAGGAAGGAAGGAAGGAAGGAAGGAGAAATAGATCTGTTATTCACTAAATATATTCCAGAAACTGTGTTAATTGTTGAGGGTATAAGTAAAAGCAAACAGGACAGTCTTCAACCTCAAGAGGCTAGCATTTTAACAGTGTATGACATTGCACAAAGGGTTGGTGGGAAGGGGAAATGATACCCATATTAGGGACATGCGTGTGGCCCATGTAACTGGTAAGATACATACCTGGTCAGTGTGGTGACTTGGTATCTGAGATCATATGGGAAAAAACTCACATATTACAACTGGAAGGATGAGATTTGGTGGAGTGTTGGATGGAGAAGAGTTTAATTTCTGTTGGAAAGGAGGTGATAGGAGAGTAGGGGCAAGGTAAAAAAGATGGTAAAAAGATATATTTATATGAAAATATATTTACTGACAGTAGATACGAGTAAAAGTATTTGAAATTTATTACCCTCATATATAACCAGTTTTTTTAAATATGTAATGAGATATTGCAGGAAATTTCCCCTAGCAATTTGATGTCTCAGAAGAAAATGAGGGTTTTTCACAGCCTTTTTTTTTATTCTATTTTTCATGGAGGTAAAATTATTTCACATAATTGTATTTATTCAGCATAATTATCAATTGATAGAATGTCATTTCCAGCCTAAATATGAGGATAAAGCAAATTGGGAAATATAAACTTTTTGACCTGTATTTTCACTGGTTTATAGAACTCCCAGAAAAAAAAATCACAACAAATGCAGAGGAATAAATATTCCACAATTTACGATCTTTCAGAATTGCATGTTTACCCTAAGGATAGCTAACTTGCTCATAGTCAGTCAACACATGACAGAGGGTTTATTCAAATTGGTGTGTTCTTGACTATGGAGTCAAATCACTATCAATTATGCCCTACTATCTCTTTGTATAATCAAAAATTGGAACAGTGTGTTAAAATGGATTCTAACATGGTGAAAAGAAACACCTGAAATTTTAGGGAAAGCATATACTTCACAGGCATGTGTGACAGAAATCATTAGACAAACTCTGTATAAAAGGGCTAGAAATGCAAGCTAAATGTGCCTCAGAAGTGTGAATAAGTCTCTGAAAACAAACACATTTAGTTTATCTGTAGCTATATCCAGAAGCTCAAAATAACAATATTCCATTTTTACCTCCAGTAGTCAGAGCCTATGGGAAGTCTCTTGCTCAGTTCTGAGAACCACACTTAAAGAACTATATGATAAATTGGATCATATCTAGGTGAATGTGACCAGGAAGATGAGGGGACATTATTTTATATGAGGATCAAATGAGAATCCTGGAATTTTAACTGTGGAAAAGAGATGGTTTTGGTGATATGTGATCACTATTACTTCAAATAACTAAAGTATTAACATGTAGGAGAAGCTTTAGACTGATATTGTGTCACTACCTAGGTAAAAGCAATAAAATAATTTATACTAAGGCAGAGTTGGGCTCAATTAAAGGGAAAAATCTCTCAACGGAACATCTCTAGTATATTGACTCCCCATTCTGAAGGTGTTCAAACAGAGCTGGAGTAATTTTTTTTTCTTTTTTTTTTTTTTTGCCAGGAACACTGTAGACAGTATACACACATTGGATTTAGGAGTTGAATTAAATCCCTGGCCCTTCCAGTTCTCAAGTCAATGAAAAAAATATGAATTTAAATTGTATATTACATTTACGTGGTTCCCATTTCTAGGTAGAAAATGCTAGGAAACAGGAAATTTTAAGCAGAAAATGTCACATTAGGAGAAATCAAGATGGTGAAGTTTTCTACATAAACCAACTTTCTCTGAACAGGTCTTTTCTGCTACTTCTTGCACTGAATTGAGAAAAGACTATGTAATTTGACTTACCTAAGGCTCCAGCTAGTGCTGAGGTACTTGGAACTCCAATACTAAAATTGAAGCAGAAGTCAGATGTCTGTGTTTGAATATTTGGTAGGTTTCTATCAATGACTGATTTGTTAAAAAAAAAAAAACTCCAGTTAACTGGTAAAATATGTAAATGTAACAAATATGTACATTATCTATAAAGTAATTCTCTGTATTTCAATGGACTGGTGACTGCTGGGGAGACGGAAGGAATTGATAACTAATATGTGTAGCATTTGAAAGACTTTCCATTTAGTTTTTGGTTGTTAACAGCAGTTTAGCACTATGAAAAAATATACAAACTTTTGTAATGAGTGTTTTGGAAAATGACCAAATCACAAATCCAACATACACAAGCCTACACACACACAACACATACTCACAATGTTAAACATGAACATATTTTTGTATGGTTTTATAGTATGATTCTTAAACATATCAAAAACCAGTAGATTGAATGAGATAAAAAAAAAGTACTCAGTCTCTGATTTCTTTTGGGTAGGGAGCTAACAGTGAGAAACACCTGCTAATGTTTGGCAGTACCTTCTCAGCAACTTCTCAGTGGTATTATGACATTGTTTTGGAGCTCTGAGAAATGACTTGCTCAGAGTCACAGAACCAGTGTGTATCATTAGTGAGACTTAAATTCAGAACTTCATACACTTAGGATTGAGTCTCTATGCATTGTACTATTCATCCAGGTTAGTAGAGATATGTAAATGAATATATTTAGGGAATGATGAAAGGTAATTTTCCTGAAGAATTCTGGTGGTTATAAGTTGTAGATGAGTTATTCAATTAAAAAAGAACTAAAACAAACACATTAAATGAATTATATTTTCCATTACTTCTTCTTTAACCTGGAAAATGAAAGAGAAAACAGATTAAAAGAATCTTAATTTGTTCAACTGCACATCCTCAAATCTTCACATAACATGGAGGTCAAAACATTGTGAATAAATGTTAGGACTATTGTTTAAAGCTTATGAGTTTGTGTCTCACAAAGAAAACCACCAAAATGGTATAACCAGATTCAGTAATTGGTTAATCATTGACAATAAGGCCTGTAATAGAAAACTGGGTCTGAAGTCAGAAGATCTGAATTCAAATCCAATGTTATACACTTACTAGCTGTGTGACCCTGGACAAATTATACAACCTGGTTTGTCTCAGTTTCTTCATCTATAAAATGAGCTGGAGAAAGATGTGGCCAACCACTCCAGTATTTTTGCCAAGAAAACTGCAAATGGGGTTATGAAAAGTCAGACATGAAGGAAACATCTGGACAACACAATTAGTGAATGGATATATGCAGCAAGAAGGAAATTTAAGGATTATGTCATCCAAACCTTTAATATTACAGATGAGATAATTTATGGCCAGGAGCAGCTAGATGGCTTAGTGGATAGAGCATTGGACCTGCAGTCAGGAAGATCTGAGTTCAAATTCAGTCTCAGACATTACTATGTGACCTTCAAAGTCCCTTAACCTCTGTTTGTCTAAATCCATTGGAAAAGGAAATGGCTAACCACTTCAGCATTTTTGTCAAGAAAACTCTATACAAGGTGACAAAGAATCAGACATGACTGAATGACTGAAGAATAGTAACTTAGGACCAGACAACTTAAGTTATTAACCCATGGTAACCTAAGTGGTAAATGCCATTGGTAGAATCTAAACTGAGCTCCTCTCATTTCAAATTCAATTCTCTTCTCTATGACACATCAGTTATGTAAACTGCTCTGGAAGTTTTTCATTAACCTTGACTAGCAATCTATTCTTATCTCTATTTCATGACTTTCAAAGTTAAAAGATTCTTCATCATATCTAAGCTCAGTCCTTCAAACTCTTCATGCACATTTCATCTTATTCTGAATAAAGTAAAGAGTATTTGCTTTGCTCCAGAGTGTTTCATAATATACTCAATCAATCTTATCAAATCACCCTTATTGAACTACTTTGTCTTCATGTCTGAGACGTAAGCAAGAGTTTCTTTGGTATACTTAAATGTCATAGGTTCAGTTTTATGGAATTCCAGTTGTAATAAAGAAGGCGTAGCCCAACAAATATAGGACTTTACAATTAAAGGTGGTATGTACTAGATCAAGCTCAACACAAGTGCCAGTTGTACATTTCCTTTCTACACTTCATTCACAGGTACTAGTATGGCCCTCCCTATTACTTTCAATCTTATTAAACATGTGTATGTGGCTTTCTCTAATAGCTTTAAGATCCTTGAAGGTGGAGAATTTATTCTTTTTATTTTCATTTCCATTAGTTACCATAGTACCTGATGCATGTTACATGTTTAATAATTGAATTTGAGTTGATTGCTGGTTTACACATTGAATCTGCCACAGATCAACTATTCCTATTTATTATAGGTAAAATACAGAACAGTTTATCAAACCTGAATAGCTAAGTAGGCTTACTTCTGTATAAAATCAGATTATTTTGGTTATATTAAAAAGTGAATTCTAGCATATTATCCATAATTATCTTAAATAGAATATTTATGTATAAATGTACTGTACTCTTTTATTTATTTGTATTTTAATGAGACTAGGTTTTCCTATATCACTCAAACTGGAAGACAGTAGCAATTTAAAGGTGAAATCTTCGTGATGTTTGGTTTGACCTACTTACTCTTTGCCTTACTCTGTTTCCTACTTATACCATTTTTTTTCATCATTATAAAACGTAGTGGTCCTTGCTTCCCTAAGACTCACAGTATTTGTGGTAGAGTTAAATCTCTGAAGCTCAAACTCTTGAGCTCAAATAATCCATCCTATTTTTGTGTCCCCAATAGAGAAGATTGTAGGCATGTGACACCATACCTGACCAAGTTATTCTATTCTAATGCAGGGTTATTTGACTTACAAAGGAGATAAAAACCATTATTAGAATATTTAGGTAGATTGTGTGGTATTTGAGAAGAGGTAGCATGGCATATTGCATTGTTTATTAGACTTTGAGTCACTAATACCTGAATTGAAATTCTACTTCCCAGTCATTTGAATGTAAGTATGTTATTTAATGTTTCCATGGATGCCAGAGAACTCCACAGGACCATGAGTTATGGAGCAAATTTAGATCCATATGGATGGAGAGAAATTTTCTGCACTGAGAAAATCAAAAATCTTTGATTTAATGAAATAAAAATCTCATGATAACATATCATCATATTCTGTCTTTGACAGTGGCACCAAATATCTTACTGGATGACATAATATCCTCCAAAAATGGATCTAACTCCAACTGGTTACTTTGAGATGTAACATCAACATTTTCATCTTCCTTCAAAATTCTGATTTTGAATTTCAATTTTAAATTCTAACCATTATTTATGAAGCAATTCTCATGGAAAGTATAGGATTTTATTCAGAATAGGTACTTAATAGAAACTGGTTGAATGAGTAGGATGATGGTAATCTTTAAATATCTGAAAGCTTTAAATGCTTGAATAGTTGTGACATGAAAATTGAATTATATTTGACCTATTCAGCTCTATATAGCAGAACCAGGAGCATTTAATGAAAATAGAAGAGAATCAAGTTTAGACTCAATGGAAGAAGATACGAGCAATTAGAATTATCAAAAAGTAGAGTGAATTATCTTAGAAGGAATTAGTTTCTTCCTTACTTAAATCCTTCATATCAAGACTAATTTTTTAGAGGACTCTTTATCATGTAAAAAAGTCTTCTGATGTTCATTCTTACTCAAAGATTTTATCATTCTTTTCTTGTGATTTCATTGTTTTTAGTTGTCCCTTTTCCAGACCTAAAATTTCTAATATTTTATAACATGTATGTTCTTTCCACATAGATCAGTCCATGGTATATATGCTGTGAGTAAAGAATGTCCAAAGAGTTTGGACATTGTCAGAAAAAAATATAAAACAATTTTTCTGGTATATTAGTTTTAAATATTCAACATAGACCAGCTATGTAACTAAGAAAAACAAAACCTACCCCCACCTAATGCTTGAAGGGTTGGAGGGCAGAGAAAAACATTTCCAAAGTTCCCATTTAAAGAGGGCAACTCTTCATTTCCCATCAACAATACTCCTTTTGAATCCTGGAGGATTCACCTTCACCATGACCTTGATCTTGTGCTGCATACTCTCTATCTCCACTCATCCCCTAGTTATGCTTTTAAACTTTGTTCTGTGTGTTAATCTCCATTAGAATGTAAGTTTTTTGAAGGGAAGAACTGTCTTTCTTTTTATTTGTATCCCCAGTTCTTAGCATAGTTCCTGGCATAAAGTATGAACTTAATGAATGAATGTTAATGTATGGTATGGCATCATATTGTCCCAAATATTGTACCATACCATGTTAATACGTGGTAAGGGAATCAAGCATGTCTTCTCACAAAAGCAGTACTCTTATGTTTCCCATGTTGTTGATTCCATCTTAGGTACTCTGGACACTTATCAAAAAACCTTTCAAATACATGCATAAATGAACACATGCATACACAGAGTACAAATGTACATTTGCATAACACATTGTATGTATATGTATGTAAATGCAATACTTGAATGTACATGTACTTGTCATATTTTGAGGTGGAAATAATTTGTCAAGCTTGCTCGATCTTCAGTCTCTAATCTGACAGAAAAACAATGATCTGCCAGTTTCAGTTTGAATACATCTAGTTATGATGAACTAACTCATTTAACTCATCAGGTAGTCTATTCCAATTTTAAACACTTCTGATTATTGAGAACTCAACCCTAACATGAATCAAAATTTGCCTTTTTCTAGTCCTTCTTTTAGTTTATATTTTTACTCCTATTCCATCTCTTACTCTACATCCAATATTCCTAATTCTAATTATAAATTTTCTCTTCTACTATTTAACAATATTCATCGTAATTCTTAGTCAAGACTCCACCAAGTTAAATATTTCTATTTCCCTTAATCCAGTTAAAGAACTATCCATTTTCCTTTTCATAATTGTCATTTACTTTCCCTGAAACTTCTCTAACTTTATTATTTCTTTCTTGGTATATGGAGCCGGAATTGTGTATATTTCAAATAAAAATGCAAAATAGATTAGTACACTGTAGAAATCAGTTAACTGAATATTGTTGAGTGACCTTTATAAAGAAGATACTAATATCTGCCTTCCATATTTTTCATGAATCTTTGAAAGTATGATAGAATATTTGTTAAGCTCTATTAAAATCCAGAAGAATCAAAATAATGAAACAACTAGAAGAGCGATTCTTAACCTGAGTCCTGGTCTTTGTATAAGTGTCAAGTGGTGGGGGTGTCTAGTCTATAATCTTGGAAAAAAAATCTTGATTTCTCAACAACTTCTAATTAAAATATACATTTCTTTTCATTATAAAAGGCAATCAAACAACATTCTAAGAATTGTTTGAAAGGTTTTTACCAGAATACCAAAGGTGTTTATCATTAAAAAATCATAAAATCTCCTACCCTCAAAGATGTCAATGAGCATTTGGCTGAGATAGTTTACAGGATTAGCAAGGCAAAGACACTAGTTTCTCTCTATTCAAGGGAGATTGAAAGTGTTTAACCACAATATTACCTTCTTTCCCCTTCAAAATGATGTCATATTTGAATTTTGAAAGTGTTTGAATGGTGGTGTGAACTTGGAAGTGTTGTAAAGAGCTGTGAAAAATTCTGTTGCTAATATGAGTCAATGAGGGCATGAAAAAGAAAATAGTTGTGCGTATTCTCTGGTCTTTTAAGAGAAAACATGGTGTAAAATGCCAAACCAAGGGAATTTAAATAATTAATTTTGATTCTTAAAGATTTATCTATGGTAGATTGTTTAATGAATTCAAAGATTAAACTGATAGGTTTTTAAAAAAGTAACAGCAAACAAAAAATGCACATAGACAGAATGGGTATTATCCACAGGAATATTGGAATCAAAGGTATTTTTATATTTTTTAGGTTTTTTAGATTCAAAAGTTATTAGAATTAAATATGAAACTATTTCTTGTTTTGTCAGATAATTTTAATATGCTATGAGAATGATGAAGAAAAATCATCTAATTCACTCTAATAACTATATAATCTTTCTAATTGAGAGATATCTCCCTCTTCTCTGAAATTCAAATTCTTTCTATATGTAACTTTTTTCATTTTTCAGTTTACCATGTATTGTCGCTATAAATGTCATATGTTATTTTTCTATTGAACTATAATGTCCATGAGGTCAGGGCAGAAAATAGCTATTTGTTTTCCTGATCTGTTATGTTCCTCAGAGCACTTAGGTCAATGTCTTACAATTAATAGGCACTTGTCAAATATTTGCTGAATTAAGAAATATAACTATATATATAATATAACATACATACACACATATATATGAATGCATATGTATATATGTATATTTATATATTCACATGTATACATATGCATGGATGGATGGATGTACATGTATGTGTGTTTGTGTGTATATGGGTGTTATCAGGAAGACCTGAGTTTAATTCAGTTCCTGTGATACTGGTTATGTAATCCTTGGTCTAGTTAATCTCTCCATATCTCTAGATCTGTTTGCTATAAGTTACCAAGAAGGTAAAGTAGAAAGGGAGGTTCCTCATAAACAGTTCTCGTGTGTTAATAAAAATTCTACATGTTAATAAAAATATCTCTAGCCTACAGATTTCATAGAATGAAATGCATTAATGAATAGTAAATGATCCACTTCATGTAAACATTGGAGATTTTGTCCTTTTTTAGTGCTGTCAGCAAAATATAGCATTGTGATTTGATTAAATTGCGTTGGAGATGAGCCATGACAATACTTTAATTGGTTTAGCCATTAAATAAATTAAATATCCAAATAGCCTTGGTAGAATATGGATAATTAATTTTCATGCTTAATTTTCAGATTTCTAATTTTGTTAGAAAATAATTCTTGCTATATTACCCCCCTTCCCCCAAAGTAAAAATCATTGTCTCTTAACTAATTTAGACACCATTTTCAAAAGCTTTGAAAAAAAAGTAGAGAAAAACATTAACAAAAAAAAATATTAAAAGCAAGTAATATATTTAATTTAATCCTTCCCTTTGAGGGATAATGAAATGTACTATAGATATATTCAGTTATTATGCAATTGACTGTATAATCCTTAGGATAATCTCAAAGGATTTACAATGGGAAGGAAATCAAAGCAAATTTAGGGTACTCCCTTTTTTGCACATGTCAAAATTGAAGCGCAAAAGAGTTTAGTGACTTTTCCCAAAGGTACACAAGTAGTAACCAGCAACAACCAAAGCTAATATTCATATGGGGACTTTAAGCTTTGTAAGGCACATGTTGACTCATTTCATGCCCTCTATACTCTCTGAGGTGTGTTTCACTTTTTAGATTAGAAAACTGAGGATGGAAAATAGTAAAAGGCATGTCAAAGCGTACATATATAGTAAGCATATGAGGCAAGATGCAAACAGAGATCTTCATGACTCAAGGTTGAATACCCAGCAGAATCGACCTTTGAATCTAGATCCATTGTCTATAAATTCATTGGTTTTTCTTCAGTATATCACATCCTAATCCCTTGGTATTTCTTCACTACTGTAACCAGGCAACGGTATTAGACATGTCAACCAAAATAATTCTTCATTACTTCTTTGTTCAAGTTACGGCAATGGTTCCCAAGTTAATATAACAGACAGTTATTAAACTTGGCCAATTCTATATCAGCATTTATCTCATATCTTGAATTTTGACCCATTTTTTTCATTGCCACAACTTTACACATTACTACATTCCTGAACTTTTGCAATAATCCCCTAAAAGCTTTCCTGACTTTCTTTTATTTCCTGATCTGATCCCAAACGTTGCTCACATGACTACCAAACTATTCTTCCTTATTCCTAAGTCTGGTCTGGTTGCTTCAATGATAACAACCTTTAATAGATGATCATTACCTACCCCGTAAAATGCATGCTGCTTAACCTGGCCTTCAAGGTCACCAACATTCTGATACCATTTTCCATGAACAAACTTACGCTATATTATTTTCATCATATATTCTGCTCTCTATTCCAGTGGACTCCTTGTCACCTACTGAGACCCTGCACACCCTGTGCTTTACTTGGATCTGTTGTCTCTTGCCTCCTCTTTATTACACTCCACTTTTTGAGATTTCATTCTTCATTTAAATCACAACCCACATGATTTACCCAGCAAGTTATTTGTTTTATGCCTTTAGGCAGTAATGACATATGGATTTCTCATGGAATGTTTTGTATTCCCTAGTGTATTTATCATACTTTCTTTATATTGAAATTACTTTTGGATCTTGTCTCTTATCCCTTCATTATACTCTACACTGCATTAGGGAAGGTACCATATTTTGCCTATTGTAAAATTTGTATTCCTTTTAGCACTTTCTTTTGTAAAGTAGGCGCTTACAAGACATTTTGTAAACTGTTGCTAAAGTTCATATTTGTCTGTCTGGATTTCTACTTGTTTCAGAATCCAGATCAACACTATACATTCAATTATTTTCCAGTTATCTCATATTATTAACTTGCTTGTCTAATCAAGCAGCTCTTGTTATTTTCTAACCCATGATATATGCCTTTAATGCTCCTTTTCCTCATATGCTTTTCTTAATATTACCCATCCTTCTAGACTTACTTCATAGATGTAAGTGGAAACATTTACTACAATTAATATTGACTTTTACCTCTTTTTAAATTCATTTTGCATTTATTGTCAGTCTTTAACACACAGTTCAGAATATAAAAAATTTCTAATTCTTTCTGCATATGCATGATTTGAATGGCGCATCCCCAAACCACAGTTTGTATGCATACTAAGGCTTAACTCATTCTATGACTAGACACTGTCTCTCCTTCACAGACTTCTTTCTTTCTGTAGCAGCTTAGAGTTGTTTCCTGTAGTACCAATAGGAATATGTATAGAAATCCCTCATTTTCATTCCTTATTAAGCAAATCAGAAAAATAAATTTGGCTTCTGCATTACATCCCAGGTGATGGGACAGTCTCCTATTAAGACAACATCAGATCTTTGTGTAATATATAAATTTGACATGGATGACTTTGGATACCTTGAATCAGGGTGTATAGTTTACTGCATATCTAAGCCACTAGTCTGCCCATGAAGCTATAAACAGTGAAAGGTACCTTCATTTTCTGCTCATCTATCCAACAGTATTGAAAAAAGAGACTGTGAAACACATCTGTTTTTCTGAAAAGAATGATAAAACTAGACCTCAAAAAACACTGTTACATATAGCCTATGATTCAACAATAGCTCTAAATTAGGTTTATATCCCAAAGAGATCAAAGAAAGAACCCCTACATACAAAAATACTTATATCAGATAATATATATATATATATATGTGTGTGTGTGTGTGTGTGTGTGTGTGTGTGTATGTGTGTACACACACACACACATATATAGGCAAAGAAGTGTGATTTGTGATTCCAATCAGTGAGGGAATGCCTGAACCAATTAAGTCACATGTGTACAATGCAAAATTGTGTCAAAAAGAACAAGAAGTGTGACCATTTCAGAGAATCTGGGAAGATATATCCAAAATGATACACAGTTAAGTGAGCATAAATATGAGAACAATTGACACTGTAACAACATTATAACAATGAAAAGGTGGAAAACCTAGACAATTCTCATCAGTTCAATGAACACAGAATATTTCAGATGAATGATATGGAAAAATGCTATCTTGATAAAGATTCAATAGAATCAAGATAGATGAGGATGTGTGTGTGTGTGTGTGTCAGAGAATGAGAAAATTTATCAATTTGTTTTAGTCAACTATGCATATTTCTTGTTTTCTGAGTGGGGGGGGTGGAAAGAGAGGGAAAGAAATACAAGTTAACTGAAAACAAAATTTAGACAGAAGCAACCAGAAACCACAGACAGAGAGCTAATCTTGGAAACCAGGATGACTACAGTTTAAATTCTTTCTCTGAGACATACTCAAAATTCTGGTACCTATTCCTATATTGCAAACTCCTTGAAGGGAGAGACTGGATAATAAATTGACACCCCACTTTTTCTTAGCACAAAATCTTATACTAAGAAAAAGCTTAATATTTGTTGATTATTGAAAAGATAATTGAAGACATAATAATGAACAAAAATGGCTATATAGTTAACCCTCTAACTGCCAGAGGAAGGGAAAATTCTAGTCTGAAGAGAAAAACGCAATAGAACTTAACTATTTATAGTCAGAATATAGGCAAACAGTTCAAAACAAATGTTTACAAGTAGAGTAAGCACTAAGTACACCCTGGAGCACTGAAAAACCCTAAAAATAATAAAAATCACATCTGTATGTAGACATTTAAACAAAATTTCTGCCATTTATGGGTATAATTCAGATAATCAGGAGTAATAACCGTCGTTTTCTATGTATGGAAACCCATATAGACTGGTGAAGAAAATAGTTGCTACTCAAGGTATCACTTTACTAGTAATGAAAATACAAATCACTTAATTTCTGAGCTGCAGTTTTCTCTTCTGGAAAATGAAAAGTTTAGATCTGATTTCCATTAACTCTTCTAGGGATGCCTTAAATTCAGTTAACAAGTGTTTTGTGAGGGTCTCATTCAATGTCATGGTCACTTCCCTCTGGATAAAATAAATGATGGTGCACTAAGAAATGAAAGGATCAGAAAAAGTTTCAGAAAGCAATTATCAGAAAAATTTGAGTTTGAAAGAAACTGAATGTCCTTAAAGATAGAGATGAGTAGGAATAAATCAGTGAAAATTAATTACCTATTTGCTCTAGGGACAAAGGGTAAAGATATAATAACGAAACTAACCCTACTCACAGTTCAGAACAAGTCAAAGTAGTAGTAGTAGCCACAGGAGCAGCAGTAGTAGTGGTAGTAATATCAGTAGTTGTTGTTGGTGGTGGTATTAGTAGTGTTAGGAGGAGGAAGAGAAAACACTTTACAACTATTATCTCATTTTATTGTCACAATGATCCATGGAATCATGTGTTAATTTGTCCCCATTTTATAGATAAGAAAATTGAGGCATGTCATAGTTAAGTGATTTGTCTAGGGTCACACAAGCTAGTAAATGTGGGGGCAAGATTTGGTCTTAGAATCTTTCTAACTCTGAGTCTTACACTATCAACTGTGCTAGCTCACTATTCAAATTGGGTAAACAACTGGAAGAATTTATATTTCTATCCTCTCTCTCTCTTGTTCAATATATATGTTTGTGTGTATCTGTGTATATACACATACATATACACATATATATATGCTTACATACATACACAGAGATAAACATGCATACTAAGATTTATATATACACACACACATACAGATAGATATAGCTATATATACACACACATAGATCCACACAGATATGTGCACACATACATACATACATATACAGCACAGATATATTTGTACTTACGGGGATTAGAAAGGGCTTTATGTAGAAGATAGTTCCTGAGATGCATCTTAAAAGAACAAAAGGAAAAACAGAATTAAGGAGGGAGTTAATTCCAGTCATAGGGTACAGTGACTACAAAGACTCAGAGACAAAAGATGGAATGCCACATGTTAAGGAATAGTGGAAAGGCCATTTTGGCTGGGTCACTTCTGCAGAAGGTATAATGGTAGTTTAAATGGAAAGATCTTTCCCATTAAAAAATTAGTTGGTTGGTTGGTTGTTGTCCTTTGTTCTTGAAGAGAACCAAAAGGACATCACCATGATAAAGTGAAGTTTCAGCATGTCCAACTGCGTCTGATCAGACCAATAAGAGCTCAGAATGCTCTACCACAGATTGGGCACACATAGTTCGTGTGAATATTTGGGGTGGTTACTCCAAATTGTGCATTCTACATTTCCTTTGTGCTGTCTCAATTCTGCTTTGCTCATAGAGCACAGCACCTTTTCTGATGTGGACATGCCATGCTGAGTGGTCCTGTGCCAGTGTATCCCATGTTGCACAGTCACATCCAGAGTTTTTGAGACAGACAATGAGAGTGTTCTTGTATCGCTTCTGACCATCATGTGCTCACCTGTCCCCTGTGAGTTCTCAATAAAATACTCTTTTTGGCAAGCATATGTTTTACATTCGAACAATATGGCCAGCCCACCAGAGTTGTGCTCTCTGAAGCATAGTGTAAATGCTTGTTAGTTCAGCTCAAGCAAGGACGTCAGTGTCGGGACCTTCTCCTACTAGGTGATCCTCAGAATCTTCCTAAGACAGTTCAAATGGAAGCAATTCACTTTCCTGGCACGGTGCTGGGAAACTGTCCATGTTTCACAGCATACAACAGTGAGGTCAACACAATGGCTCTGTAGATCTTCAGTGTGATAGTAAGTCTAACACCTCTTCTCTCCCAAACTTTCTTCAAAACCTCCCATCTGACTCAGATGAGTAAATGCAGTGCTATACAACAAATCTCTGAAAGTTGCCTACTCCTTTTATACTCCACTCTTGCCAACTCTCTGTTGGCTCAGCTTTCCCTTCAAGTTAGTAACAAACTGTTCAGACTCAGAGGTACTCTAATTTGTTGACATTAATTCTTCTGGTAGTCATTTTGCCTTGGGGGCAGCACTTTTGATGAAGTGAGGATATTTAGCTTGGAAAGGATAAGTCTATGATCAGTCCAGCACTTTTCACCACACATCTTATCTGTCTCTTCTCCTTATAATTACATAGTGTTTTAGATGCCAATATTTGTTGCAAAGATGCATCGATGAAATTTTATTCTATTTATGTAAACAGAAAACAGTGTTGGTAATGAGGTCATGCAATATACAAGTCTTCAGTAGTAAATGACCATTGCTGTTGCTGTTTCCAACTCCATTCCTCCGTAGGACTCTGTGCCAAGTCTGGTAGTCTGAGCCTACTCTAGCATTAAAGTCACCCAGAATTATAAGCTTGTCCTCTTTTTGGCATATTGATGATAAGGGTCTCTAGATCTTCATAAAATTTTTCTTTGACATCATCAGGGTTCATCATGTTGAGAACATAGGCACTGATGATGGTGACATGGTGTTTTTCTGCAAGTGGCAATCACATTGTCATTAGCCTGTCATTCACTCCTTTTGGCAGATATACCAATTTGCTGACTAGATTAGTTTTGATTGCAAAACCTATGTCAGCTTCATGGGACTCCCTTTCACTGCATCCACTCCAGAAGATTATCTATCCAGCTCCAACTTCAGTAAGTTGGCCTTCATTTACCAGCCTTGTTTCACTCAGGGCTGCTGTTTAGATGTGATATAGTTCATCTTTCAGGTCTATTGGATTTTGTGTTGTCTATAAGTGTGCGCATATTCTATATGCCAATGGTGACTGGAATCATCTTTGTAGATGTTTTTGTACATTTTGTACATTTTTTTGTGTTTCAACCATAAAGTAGGATTCTCCATCTGCCATTATAATCAGACCAGGGTTAGGTAGGCAAACATTTTTTAGGGCACCTTTTCTAGCCCCCTTCCTCACACCAGGAGGTGAGCTGTGCAATCCTTAAAAGCCTGTTCAGATACGCAGGGGGCTGCCAAGTCTCACTGCTGCTTCCAGTGAGAAAGACCCTATGACCTGGGCCCCCTTTATGCAGGGTTGTGACTACAGCTTCCAGTCTATCAGCACCTACTGCTTCATCATTTCCCTGTTGCCACAGGACTTTGAGGTATAATAGTAAAATGATATGTGTGATGTCTTTTGATTTGTGCATAAATTGGATTTAAGTGAAGCAGAGTTGTACAAAGTCATCAGTCTCACTCTCTCCTCCAGAGTCATCATAGTCCAGTGGCAGGACAGAGTCAAGACAACTGACGATTCCTCAGGATGCAGTGGATGACCTTGGCGTCTTTGGTGTCTAACCAAACTCTAAGCATTCAACATTGCCTGCTTCATCTGCCTTCATGGCCGTTGGAATAAACTATTCTCATCCACCCATTCCACCAGGGGAAGTCTTCACATGCTTGGGATAGATACTCCCCCTAACTTACCAATGGGTTTGAGACCCTTTAGTTATCCTCAACCTGGTTTGACCTGTGTGCCAAAACAATTTACCAGGTTGTGGCTGCTGTGCATGCTACAGCTTCTTGGAGCCACAGATGATAGTTGAGTGGAACATGTGGGCACCAAAGGTGGAAGGAGCCCCAAAAAAGCCTTGGCAACCACCACAACAAAGATACTGGTCCGCCCTAAACTTACCCTATACCCCATATGACCTGCTTAAATCACATGAAAGGCTAAGTTACATGTAGTGGGAGGAACTTACTGAACGGTTAGAACAGGAAAGGTAGAGCAGAACCGGGAGGAAGTTGGTGAGGGTGGTTGGGGGCAGAGAAGAGAGGTTGCAGGCAGGTAGGCCCATCTAGTCTTATGAGTGTTTGTGGGAAGGTCTGAGGGGGTGAGGAGAGAGGGGCAGGGAGAGGCTTGGGAATGGCTTTGGTCCCTGCAGCGCTAATGTGTATTGACTTCTTGGTTACCGTGCTGGATTTGGCTTTCTGGTATCTGAATATATGTTTTGTTCTGTCTTCCATGTGGAGAGTCTGTTGTATTTTGAAATTCAGAGTTGTGCCAGCATATTCATGGCTGCCATAGGCACTGTGAATATTTTGTTGTCACTACAGAAGGAGAAGTAGTGTCAATAAGGAAAAAAAAGATAGCTTGGATCTAGGCTGTGTAGTGCTTTAAATGAAACAGAAAATTGTACATTTTATGCTACAAATATATATTTTGCTCTCAGATTCCCTTTACATTCTCAAAATTTACTCATAACCCCTATACACTTATTTTTATCAATGCAAACATCTTTCATTTTGTGGGTTATGTTCACTGATATTTACCACATTAAAAATAGGTTGAATATTTTAAAATAAATATGTATTAAATCATTCAAAGTAATAATGATAAACCAGTGATGTTAATATTAATGCTATATTTATATTTAAAATGATGTATTTTTCCAAAGCAATAAAAATAGTGAGGACACTGATATTTTGTGTATGTTTCCCTAAATCTCTTTACTATAATCCTTAATAAAAGATTTGTGGATTCTCACATATATATATTTCTGCATTAATCTATCGTGATAGTTTGTTATTATATTTGAAAAATCCAGCTTCATTTGAGTAAAGTAGTTGGAAAAGAGATGACTTTTTAATAGATAAATAACTTATTAATATTATTACACTATTAATTTTGATATCACAGAATCCCTAAAAAAATGACTCATGGGTAACTTCTATACCCATAGAATACAATTTTTAATCTCTGTCTTAGACAAAATAAGAAGCCCCTACTGAGTAGTGGAACAATATGTTCAGAAGTTCATTTAAGAAAAATTTTTGACAGCAAGCATCGTATGCAGTGAATTTGAGGAGAAAGAGACTTGATTGAGGGAAGAAATCCTCTAGATGAGAGGTGATTAGGACTTGAAGTAAGTTGTTAAACAAGATGAAGAAGAATGAGAAGTTCAAAATAATGCCAGAATTATGAACTTAAGATACTGGAAGTGCAGTAATGCCTTTGATAAAAATGTAGATTTTTGGAATCAGGATTGTTAATGGAAAAATAATGAATTCAGTTTTAGACATGTTGATTTTAGGAAGTCTCTGGGTCTTTGAGTATAAAATGTCTTATAAGTACTTGATTAATGGGGACTGAAAGTCATGACAAAGAATAGTACTTGGAAAGTAGGAGTCAGATACTCATATCTATAGAGACAATAGTTACATCCATGGGAGCCTATGAGTCTAGTAAATGAGAAAATATGGAGGCAGAAACCTAGGACAGAATCTTGAAAAATACCCCAGTTATATATTACAGGCCTGAAGAAAAGGTTTAGGAAGGAGGGGAAATAACAGTGAATTTAGGAAATGAATGATTAGTTGTTGGATTTAACTCGTATTGTGCTGAGTACTGTGAAGTAGGACTGAAAATGTACATGTCAGGTTGAATTTGTATTTCTCCATGAGAAATGAGGTGCTAAATCAGTTTTTGATTTTTAAAAATTATTTATTATTTTTCTTTTTTCTCTATTTTATTAAAAACAATTTTAACTTTCCTTTTTTTGAGTTCCAAATTCTCTCCCTCTCTCCCTGCTCAACCCCTCCTTCAGCATGTAAGCAATTTGATATGGATTATACACATGATTATACACATGTAGTCATGCAAATCATACTCCAAGTTAGCCATATTAAGAAAGAAAACATAGATCAAAAATAAGATAAACCCAGGAATAACGAAGAAAATTAAAAACAAAAAAACATACTTCAATGTGCATTCAGACTCCACCAGTCATTTCTCTAGAGGTAGACATTACTTTGGAATTTTCTTGGATCCTTGTATTGCTGAGAATAGCTAAGTGGCATTTGTTTCCTTTGTGTGCTTCTCCCATAGTTATGATGGAGACTTTGTCTTTGATGACTCATAAGCCATCATCAATAATAAGAGCCTCCCAGCAGAATCTCTACTTGGTGGCCTTTGGCAGTATGACTTCCAAGGTAGTAACCTCAGCAGAAACACTAATCCCATATCTTATAGGTCGCTCAGCTGTCCTAGCTTTCCACACCTAGTAGGGGAACTATCCTAGGGAGAGGAACTCTTCACCATCTTTGTGTCCTGGATTGGTGGAAAAATCCTGAAACCTATGGACCCTTTCCCTGAATACTGTTTTTAAATGCATAAAATATAATACAAGGATTACAAAGGAACTCCAGGAATTTTGATGCTTGACTGGTAGAAAATGATGGGCAATCTAGCCAAAGGAGCTTTACTCAGATGGATGTTTTCCCAATTCCTGTCCTTGATAAGAAATGACAAACTTCTTCAGTATTTTTGCCAAACCTCATGGACAGTATGGTCCATGGGATCTCAAAGAGTTGGACACAACTGAATAGCTGAACAATAACCACTACACCAAGAACAAAAACAACAATTGCTCTAAGAGTCAGACAAAGAAATGAATATTAGGAAATCTGAAATATGGGAAGACTTGATTCAGTGGGAAATGGGCAGGATCAAAAGAATATTATATACAATGGCTTCCCCAGTGAAACTGGAGTGGGGAGTCACTAAAAAGAAAGCAAGCTTGGAGTAACTGAGAAAAAAAAAATAGTACTTGTTCTGGAGAAGAGATAGTGAAGCATGCTCCACTTCTCATGATTTTGAGATAAGGGACACATGGGCAGGATTTTTTGTGTATGTGCATGTATGTATGCATACACACACATATATATATATATACATAAATATATACATATACATGTGTGTATATATATTTATATATATGTGTATATATATTATATATATATAATTACATCCAATTATCAGATCTAGAATTCTTGGCTCAATTGTTTTGTTTGTTTGTTTGTTTTTTATTTTAAGAGAGTTCTATGAAGAAGGGGAGGAGGTTTCTTTCCCCTCACCCAATTATGACTGTGATATATCAGAAGTCATTGTTTTTTTGAAAGCCTTTTTTTAATATTCTTTAAAAAACTGACTCAACTGCAACTGTAAGCATCAGTTACTGTTTGCTGTTGATCTCCACTAGCATGTATTATGACTGAAATCAGAATTTCAGAACAGGAAGGTTCTTTGGTCATAATTTAATTCAGTCCTCTCTTTTTACAGATGAGGAAACTGTACTTCCAAAATACAAAGTAATTTTGTTGTAAAGTCATATTGCTAGCATTAGAATTCTAAATTCAACCCTCAGGAAAAGGGGCAAAAATGTTGAATTAAAAGTTGTTCTATGACTAAATGGGTATGAAGCTGTGCATACCCTTTTACTACTACTATTACTATTACTATACTATTACTACTACTACTACCACTACTACTACTACTATTACTACTACCACTACTGCTACTACTACTACTACTACTACTACTACAACATCTCAATCCCAAAAAGAACAAAGAGAAAGGAAAGGACCTATAGGTGCAGCAATATTTATAGCAGCTCTTTTTGTGGTGACAAAGAGCTGGAAAGTAAGGAAATGTCCATCAATTGGGGAATGGCTGGACATTTGCTTTATAATTTGACGGGATACTGTTGTTCTATGAGAAATGACAAGCAGGATGCTTTCAAAAAAGCATTTTTGATCTGCTCCAGTCCATTATTTTAACTCTGTGTTTTTTTTCCCATTTCAGGTGTGTCTCTTGTAGACAATATATTTCTGAATTCTGGTTTTTAATCTATCCAGCTATCTATTTCCATTTTATAAGAAAATTCATTATATTCATATTTGATTCACATTTACAAGTTATGATGAATAACTGTTAACTTCCTTTCATCCTAGGCTGTTCTGTTTATTATTCTCACTCTCTTTTTACCCGTCCCTCCACAAAATATTCTTTGATTCTGACCACTATCTCCTTTAATCCCCTCCTGTTTCATTCCTCATCCTTTTTCCTATTTTCCTATACAATTAGATTTCTACGCTCAAGTGGGTGTTATATACATTCATTTTCTTTGAAGCAATTCAGACAAGAATGAGAATCAAGTGTTGCCTGTCCCTCCCCTCCCTCTGTCATTTCTACTTCTACTGAAAACATCTTCCTTGTACTCCTCTTTTCTGAGGTAATTTCTTCCCATTTTTACTCTCTTTTCCTATTCTTAGTTCACCCCTCTTTCTCACACATTCATTCATTTTGAGATTTTCACAACAAAATCTATCTACTCCCATACCCTCAGTCTATGAACAGACCTCCAATTGCCCCAATAACAATAGTAAAATTATTAGGAGTTATGTGTGTAATCATCCCATATAGGAATGTAAATAGTTTAACCTTACTGAGTCACTTATTATTTCTCTTTCATTTTTATCTTTCTTTTTGCTTGTCTTCAGCCATATATGGACAGCTAGGGTGTGAAGTGGATACAGATCCAAGCCTACAATCAGGAAGACTCATCTTCCTCAGTTCAAATCTGGCCTTAGACACTTATAGTTATGTAATTAAGCAAGTTACTTAACCCTATTTATTGGCATCAAATATGTACCTGTGTATTTGTGTGTGCACATTTTCCCCTCACTTTGTTTGCTCTGCTCTGCATCATTGTCTTCATGAATCTCCATGTTTCCCTGAATTCTTCATATTATTCATTAGGGAATAGTTCCATGATATTTATATACTATAATTTATCCAGAAATTCTTCATTCTAATATGTCTTACATGCTTCCTTAAATCATATGCCTATTCATGTATATATGCTCATGCATCATTGCTAAGTTATATATGTTAAAAAAAAGTATTACATATTCTTTAAAGCAAATACCTGACTTTGGAAAGTCCTGATTTTCAAAACAGAAGATTTAAATTTTGTTAATGGTTCCATCTCGTGTGTTTTTATAGATAAATTACTGTTACTTTATCCTTATAGATAGACATGTTTACTGTGTACTTTACAAGATTCTCATGAGAAAGGATCTCCATACCTTTAAGTTAGTAAATAGCTTATTATTGTAAGTATATGCTATTCTAAAAAAGCTAATAATGATAATTAGCTGTGAACTGATATGACCAATTTGGAAAGCAATTTGAAACTATGCCCAAAGAGCTATAAAACAGCACATACTTTTTTATTTAGGAATACCACTATATCTCAAAGAGATAAAAAAAAAGGGGGGGGGAGAAAGAGCTTATTTGTCCAAAAAAGCATTTATAGCAGTTCTTTTTGTGGTGGCTAAGAACAGGAAATTGATGGGATGCTCATCAATTGGGGACTGGTCGAACAAGTTATTGTATGAGTATATTGGAATATTATTGTGCTATAAGAAATGACAGGCAGGATGATATCAGATAAACTTGGAAAGACTTACATGAACTGATACAAAGTGAAATGAGCAGAATCAGGAAGACATTGTACATAGCAACAATTATTGTACAATGAATTGTGAATGAGTTAGCTATTCTGATGAATGCAATAATACAAGACTATCTAAGAACTCATGATAAAATAAAATGCTATTTACCTCCGGAGGAAGAACTGATATTGTTTGAATACAAATAAGCATACTACTTTCTAATTCTTCCTTTCTTTAACTTCCTTGAAATCCTGATGGGTGTGTGACATTCCTATCTCCTATATTTACTGCTTTTTTCCAGGATTTAATTTTGACTAAACATTTGCCATCTTAATGAGAAGACATTTAGACTACATCCAATTCAATATTGCTTGGTATATTGAACCATATTTATAGCTAGATATAGCAAGTTTTATTGATATATATATATAAATATATAAAAGAAGTATATATATAAATGTAAATATATGTGTATATTTATATTTATATGTTGAGCCATATTTATAATTAGATATAGTAAGTTTTAGTGATATATATTTACATATATGTATATATAAAGATTTGTAAAGAAATATATATAAAAGAAAAAGAAATATAAATATATGTAAATATATAAATATATTTTAATATATAAAATATAAATATATAAACATGTATAAAAGAAACATATATAAATAGATAAATATTTATAAAGAAATAGATTTTTAATTCTTATGCCTTTATTTGTATTAACCACATAGATAATATGCTGGGGTCTTTTCCTAAATTTGAGAAATAACTTTATGAACATAAAAGATAAGCTCAATTTAGTTTTCTTCAGAACACTGGTAAAACTAAAAATTTGACTAAAAATAACTTATTTATTTGTCTACTTAAAATTAGTGTATTTTAATTCAATCAAAAATGAATGTATCTTTTGAAATAACCATTAGCTTGTACCCATATTTTGCATTCTTTGGGAGTAAGAATTGCTGGGGCAATGACTATTCTAAAATTGACTTTAATTAGACATTTTACTGCTTAAAGAAGTCAAAGTACTAAGAAAACAGGGGATAGTTTATAGTGGTTGTAAGAGCTACTAAGTTAAATATACCACCTAATGAGGGTATTATTACTCATGAAGATAAATTCCTTACCCAGGAAGTCATTTATTATGCATCTTTATTTTTTAACTTCTATTCAATCTACAAGTGGTATTCATTATTTTTATTAACACTGTTGATACGTATAAATGAAAATTCCATGTGTATCAGAAATTATGTCTTTATGTCCCTTATGCGTCTTCCCTGATGGTTGCTATTGAGTCATGGACAATTCTTTATTTTTATAAGCAAGATGATTGTTAACCAAGATGAAAGACACATCAATTTTCATAAAACAATTTTTAAAATAGCAAAATAGTTACTCTGTTATATGTAGAATTGCACAAATACTGAAATCTTAGAAATTATTAGGAAATTTTCATTAGCTTACAATTATGATTTATTGCATTGTGTCAAATGATACAAAATGAAATGATACTGAGGGTCACATAGCCAATGCTGATTTCAAAACTCATTAGGTCTGAATTGCTATTGCTATCCAAAGGAAACAATCATTAGAATACAACTGATGATGTTACCACTAGCACATAGAAACTATTTTATTTCTTGTGATACTAGTCAACAAATCAGTATATAGAATAGGGGTAGAGAGGAGAAAGACCTACAAATCAAAAGAAATAAATATTTATTCAGAAAAATAGGTAATGTGTTAATAAGTTTTTGAAAAAAAATTATAGTGAAAATGAAATAATATTGGAAACTTTAAAAAATGTGCAATTTCAGATTGAGAAAACTGGTGTACTTAACATTCTTTTAGTATACTGAGAAAACAATGACAAAACTGTAAATTCAACCAAAAAAATTGTCACTATATACAGAGACATGGTAATGTCTCTCCATGTACTTTTATGTCTCAATTATTGTCTCCCACAATAATTCACATTTTCTCAGATACTAATGTAGCATAATCATTGTCTTTAAAAATAGCAAAATAACAATTGTTAATTTTTTGATTTTATTATGCTAATCTAATAATAGTAATGATATTTCCACTTTTTAAAATGTCATAAAATTATGTCCCTAGGTTATTAAAATGTGTGGATTCCTAAAAATACATAATATTTTGTGTTTTTTTCTCATATTCATGGAACATGTAACATAAATCCCACAGTGCAATAAATTTCTATACAATTTCTATATATTAATTTCTATAAATTAATCACTCTACAAGTATTTGGTAAATATCTGTTATGTACCAAACACTGTAAAATAAGAGAGGATACAAAGAGTAAAATTAGTTCCTGTCCTCCAGGAATTTATATTCTACTAACTGATTTATGTCCATGAATAAGTGAAAATAGAATATAAAAGAAAGTGATTTACTTTGAAAACTATTGAATATTGGGAGAATCAGTTGTTTTTTTTTTTTAAATTTGATAGTATTTGCACTTAGCTTTGACAAAAACTGAGGATTCCAAGAGGCAGAAATAAGCATGCCACATGAGAATATTTTATTCAAAGCTAAAGAAATATGAAAAAAGGATAGCATGAATAAGCGGAAGCAAGTAGACTCTATCTCTTGAATGTGGAGTAAATAAGGAATTAGAGTATACAATCAACCTGGAGTGAAAAGTCTGAAGTCAGTGTAGGGCTGTAATATCAGTCACAAGAATTTTTAAATAATCGTGTTTGTAATTTACAGCTTCTAAAACTTCTTGATCAGAGGAATGGTGAATATGAGATTTAGGTATATGAATATGAAAGCTTTGTTAAAAATAGATTGAATAAGGGAAATAGTAGATGCAAGGAGACCAATTAGGTTCTTTTAATCATCCAGATTTTACAGTTCCCTAGTAAGGGAACTAAAGAAGCTGTGACATGAATGGAGAGAAGAGAATGGTTACAAAGACACAAGGAAGAATCACCAAGACTTAGCAACTTATTGGATATGGTGTTGGTGAGTGCAAGTTATTAGTTAAGAATGACAGCTAGGTTGTGAAGCTAGGTAATTAAAGGAATGGTGCTGATAAAAATAAATAGGAAAATTAGGAAGCAGGGAAGGGTGGATTATGGCAAATGAAATTATTCAGAGAAACAGGAAAAAAGCAAAATATTTGTGTCACTTGTAAAAACCTAGATTTTGACTATCATTACAATGCCAAAAAAATGGAATTGCCTTTCTAATGAGTATCACATTCACTTGCCCTATGAAGCTATTTGTTACTATTGATGGTCACATGGAAGCTGGAGAACTACATTTCACAGATGAGCAGAAGGTACTCCTGTAAGGAATAAGAGTTTGGGAGGTCTAGGTGGTACAGTAGATAGAGTACCAGTGCAGGACTCAGGAGGACCTGACTTCAAATCTCACCTCAGACACTTGATACTCACTAGCTGTGTGACCTTGGGCAAGTCACTTAACCCCAATTGCCTCATCCTGGGCCATCTCCAATCATCCTGATGAATATCTGGTCACTGGATTCAGATGGCTCTGGAGGAGAAGTAAAGCTGGTGACCTGCACAGTCCTCTCTCATTCAAAACAAAGTCAAAGTCATCCTTTCTCTGATGGCATAGTCTTCTTTGACAGCAAAGGATACACACACACATCAAGAGTTTGGGATGTATTGACTTTTGTCTCTTCCAACTCAAGACTTTATGGGCTTAAACCTTTCTCTACAACTATTCCCTGGGGTACAGTTTTCAATACCAATTGGGGTTCAAAAATTAGGTGATATGAACAGTACAAAACATAGTAGGCAGTTTGATTACTAGGAGCAATTTTATCTGGATCATTTGTGTGTTTAACTGTTCACTAGGAAGTGTTTTGTTTTTGTTTTGTTTTGTTTTTACTTGAATTGTGATCCTAATTTCCAGTGGTGTTTTAAGGTAAGATGATATTGCCAGTCATAGAAACTTGAAACCTTTTCCCCAGTACTGTTGAATCCTGTGTTTCAGGCTTACAGAGTAATGTATCTCCTTAGAATATTTTAATTGTAAATGTCATGTTGGGAGGAAGGGGTAAAACTCCAAAATCCATCACTTATATGTATTTTAGGTTTGGGTAAGAACTATTCCCCTCAAATCTGGGTTGTAAAAAATCTCTCTTTTGTGTCATGGTAAGCAGCTTTAGGATTGCATTGATTTGGGATTTTTTGAGTTATTATGAAATCAACGTTGAATTTATTCAGGATGGCTTCCCTTTGCCATTAGGATCTTTACATCAAGCCAAAAGGACATAAACAAAGAAATCAGAAATGCAGATAGTAGGAACTTTTTTATTTAGTTCTTGGAGGGCAATAGAGTTGATTTAGCCTTAGTCGCTTGCTGTCAAGAGATGGAGATATTAATTTTTAAAGCAGAGAAATGATATGTGCCTTGCTCAGTCACACATATTGTAAGAAATAGAACCAAATCCTATACCTACAGATTGTTTACACTGCACCCATGATGCTAGTTGCCATTGTATATAGACCAGGTGATTCAATAGCACAATGAATAGCATGTTATCAAGATGACTTTGCAAGCTTTCTTACTGGATATAACAGAGATATTACTGTTCCTATGCACTTGCTTCTTAATAGGGGAAACCAGCGGATGTTATGTCCTTCCTACTAATGAAAATGAAATCTCAACACAAGGAGTATTGTCATGTCAGTTCTGTCTTAATTTTTTCCCTCCTTTCTTTTGCCTCTTTCTACCTCCCCATTTCCAACTCCTACTCCCACTCCTTTTCTATCTGTTTTTACTTCTTACTCCATTTCTATCTTTGTCTTTGTCTCCCTCTTCCTTCCCCTTTTCCTCTCCCTCTGGTCATGTGAGATGGTGTCTTTGACTCTTTTTTTTTCCTTTGTCCTTAATTCACAATCAAATGAATTATTAAATTTCAGTTAAGTGAGAGAAAATAAAAATTATTTCCCCACCCAAATCCATGAAGCCCCTTAACCACAGATCTCTCAGGGCTCCAGAGACAACAGGTTAAAGACTCATGACATGTTATTCTGCCATCATCTCAGCCCTCCCTCAATACTCATCTTTGAAGAATCAAATGTACTTTTAATTTCTTTTTCACTGCTACTCCCAGATTATAATAAAATTATATCAGACAATAAATTCTATGAAAATAGATTATAATTCCTTTTTAAAGGCTAATGTGAAAAATTTATCTTATACTAAAATATGCTATAATGAGTGTTTTCCTATGTCCCTCATTACCATTCAGAATGCACAAATAGAAGGGTTTGCTTGGAGCCTGACATTAAAGTTGTGATTTGGTACTTACTTTTAGGATGTCTGTCTCAAAAATTATCCTTAATACTTTAGACTTTTTCTAACTCTTTAACAGAAATATTGATCCAAAGCAATTTACAAACATTGACAAAATAATTTGAAGACTTACAGTCTTTTAAAGAGCTGCCTCTCTCATACCATACTATTGCTAAAGTTAGAAATGGTCCAAAGCACTGTCCTCATATATTTTTTGTCTCCAGAAATGTACCATAATTATATTATATTGAAAGAAGATTCTGGGACATTTCCTTATTTTTATTATGAAAACTGTTAATAGATGCATACCTCTCCTGCTCTTACATTGGCCTTTCCTTTTCTCTTCAGTAACTGTTACATCATTTTCTTTTGCCTTGTCTCTTACTTTTTTGGGTTTCTCTATCACTAATCCTATTGATGGACTTAAAGGCAAAAACAACTGGGCTCAAAGACTATATCTTACATTTATGAGATATTTTGCTGTGGATAAGCTGCTTGCTCAGTTGGAGCTTCAATTTACTTATCTGTAAGGTAAAAATAATACCTGTGGTATTGAACTATCAGGAATAATGTAAGATTCCAATAAAATAACATGTGTTAAGTAGTTTTATAGCCTTTTAGCTGCTATGGATATGCAAGTTATTAATGCTGATGATGGTTATGGATCAGTTTTCACTGTATTTTTTATGTCTTGATTTCCTCTATTTTATAAAATTATTTTATTTTAAATTTATTTATTTATTTTAAGTTTTCAACATTCATTTTCACAAAATTTTGAGTTCCAAATTTTCTCCCCATCTCTCTCCTCTCACCTCAAAACACCAAAGGTTTACCCCTACCACCAATCTGCCCTCCCTTCTAACATCCCTCCCTTCCCTTGTCCCCATCCCCTCCTTTTGTCCTATAGGGCAAGATAAATTTCCATACCCCATTACATATATTTTTTATTTCTCAGTTGTATGCAAGAATAATACTTAACAGTTCTTCCTAAAGTTCCAACTTCTCTTCCTCCTGCCCCACCTATCCCCATTGGGAAGGCAAGCAATTCAATATAGGCTATGTATGTGTAGTTTTGCAAATGATTTCCATAATAGTCATATTGTGTAAGACTAACTATATTTCCCTCCATCCTATCCTGCCCCCCATTTCTTCTATTATCTTTTTTTTACCTTGTCCCTCCCCAAAACTGGTTAATTTTACTTGCTTCCTCCTCCCATTACCCTCCCTTCTATCATCCCCCTCACCCTGCTTATCCCCTTCTCCCCTACTTTTCTGGATTGTAAGATAGGTCTTCATAGCAAAATGAGTGTACATTTTATTCCTTCCCTGAATCAAATGTGATGAGAGTAAGCTTCACATTTTCCCTCTCACCTCTCCCCTTTTTCCCTCCATTAAAAAATCTTTTTCTTGCCTCTTTTATGAGTGATAATTTGCCCCATTCCATTTCTGCCTTTCTCCTCCCAATATATTCCTCTCTCTCACCTCTTAATTTTACTTTTTTAGATATGATCCCTTCCTATTCAACTCACCCTGTGCTGCTCTCTCTCTGTCTCTCTGTCTCTCTCTGTCTCTCTGTCTCTTTGTCTCTTTCTGTGTGTGTGTGTGTGTGTGTGTGTGTGTGTATAATCCCACCAACTACCCAGATACTGAAAAATAATTTCAAGAGTTACAGATACTGTCTTTCCATGTAGGAATGTAAACAATTCAACTTTAGTAAGTCCCTTACAATTTCTCTTTCCTGTTTACCTTTTCATGCTTCTCTTGATTCTTGTATTTGGTAGTCAAATTTACTTTTCAACTCTGGTCTTTCATCAAGAATGCATGAAAGTCCTCTATTTCATTGAAAGACCATTTTTTCCCCTGAAGAGTTATACTCAGTTTTTCTGGGTAGGTGATTCTTGGTTTTAGTCCTAGTTCCTTTGACTTCTGGAATATCATATTCCCTTCGATCCCTTATCATAGAAGCTGCTAGATCTTGTGTTATCCTGATTGTATTTACACAATACTCAAATTGCTTCTATCTGCTTGCAATATTTTCTCCATGATCTGGTAACTCTGGAATTTGGCTACAATCTTCCTAGGAGCTTCTCTTTTGGTATCTCTTTCAGTAGGTATTCAGTGAATTCTTTCAATATTTACCTTGCCCTCTGATTCTAGAATATCAGCGCAGGTTTCCTTGATAATTTCATGAAAGATGGCATCTAGGCTCTTTTTTTGGTCATGACTTTCAGGTAATTTTTATATTGTCTCTCCTGGATCTGTTTTCCGGGTCAGTTGTTTTTCCAATGAGATATTTCACATTATCTTCCATTTTTTTTCATTCTTTTGGTTTTGTTTTGTGATTTCTTGGTCTCTCATAAAGTCATTAGCCTCCATCTGTTCCATTCTAATTATTAAAGAACTATTTTCTTCAGTGAGCTAATTCTGCTGCTCTTCATTGGCTTTTTGAACCTCTTTTTCTAATGGAGTTATCCCATTTTCAAAGATGTTATTTCTTCATTATTTTTTGGGTCTCCTTTAGCAAGTTGTTGACTTGTTTTTCATGATTTTCTTGCATCTCTCTCATTTCTCTTCCCAATTTTTCTTCCACATCTCTTTACTTGATTTCCAAAATCCTTTTTTAGCTCTTCCATGCCCTAAGACCATTGCATATTTATTGTGGATGTTTAAGATACAGAATCCTTGATTTTTATGTCTTTCCTTAATGGTAAGCATTGTTCTTCCTCATCAGAAAGTATGGGAGAAGATATCTGTTCACCAAGAAAGTAACCTTCTATAGTCTTATTTTTTTTCCCTTTTTTGGGCATTTTCCCAACCAGTTACTTGACTTTTGGGTCCTTTGTAAAGAGTAGGGTACATTCTGGGAATCTGTAAGCTCTCAGTTCCTCCAAGGTGGCACAATCAAGCGTGCCCACTGGTCTGGGAACAAGAAGATATTTTTGTGCCCAGAATCTTAGTACAGTTTCCTCTTCACAACCACCTTGCCTCCAGTTCCATCAAGCCAGCACTGGAGACTGGGATTCAGATAAAATGTGAAGATAGGTCACTCAAATCCCTCAAAAGAATTAGGTGGGGGGCAGTGTCTCTACAGAGGACTGAGGTAAGAATCAGCCGCTCAGATCCCTAGGGGTTTTATGATGCAAAAATGGATGGGGACTGCTGTAGGGGCTGTTGTAGGAACTGCTGCCTCCCACCTGATGTGGCTTGTGAAAACAGCAACAACAACAACAAAAGGAGTATGAAATTGGAAATTTATCATCTCCTACAGCTTCATTAACTCGTACTATGTTTAGTGATTTCATGAAACAAATCTCTATTACAGAGTGCTAATTTCTTCATTTAACAATTCACTAATACTGTGAACTTTGTATTTTAGAGTTTGTTCAAATATCCATGCAACTTATTTGTAATCAATTAATGTATGTATATATAGAAGGCATGTATATGGCAAGTATAAAAGGCGTATGTGTGAATACATTTATATGTGTGTGTGAATGTGTGTGTATGTGTCTGTGCTTGCATATAATCTAAGTTTATACATACATACAGATAGATAGACAGACAGATAGGCAAATAGTCTAAGTTTAAACCTACTCCTCCCATGGATACTATGTGCATTTGTGGGAATCAGTGAACTTGGTTATTTGGAGAAGATTTTGCATTAGCTATCTTTATTGTGTTATCTGAGAGTGGGAGTACCTGCCCTCGGAGGATGAAAAGAGTTGGGAAATGCTACTATTATTTCTGGTTGACTGGAATTCAGGTTTCACTGAGGGAAAGATTGTACTAAGTATAGCAAGTCAGTCAGTCAATAGCATTTGTAAAGTTCTTAATATGTTCCATTCATTGTGCAAAGTGCCTGGGATACAAAGAATGGGAAAAAAAGAAAAGAAAGAAAAGAAAGAAGAGGTAAAAAGGAGAAAAAGAGAGAAGATAAAAAAGAAAAATATCTGTCCCTATTCTATGCAAGCTCATACTGTGAGGGGGGAGGTAACGTGTGTAAACAAGTCAGAATATGATTGTCTTTAAATTTTGGGTAAAACAATTTTGATTTAATTCTATTCTCCAAGGGGAGTTGGTGATGTATATAACAGGTCAATGACATGATAAAAATACTTTAAAAAGATTAATATGAAGCATTCATAAATTGATAAAAGGTAAATTGGAAATATAACGGATTGAAGTCAATTTCAAAAGTCTAAAGAAAAGAAAATAAAACTATGAACTTGTTCCTTATTTAAAAAACACATTTCTTTTGTGAATTTAATAAAGCTTTGTTTCACATAGTAGATATCTAAGTGTCATAGTGAGAATATAGTTTTATCTACTAGTCAAAGACATAGGCAAAAAAGCAACCCATTTACCATTTATTCTTCACTGCACATCCCCAATAAATCTCATAGTTGTGAAATTGCAGTTTATTTACTTAATATTTAAGGTCAATATATAAACTACTCTCCATTTTCAGAATGTTATTGGTCCAATTAAATCTAAATTCTGCTGAGGACCAAATGAACGCATTTTGTTAGGAGATGATAATTCTGGATCTATTTTCACTAAAAAACATGCAATATGACGATATCATGATGCTTTTAAGCATAATTTAAAGAGATCTTTGCAAATCTTAGGGTAGTTCCATGTTTCAAATATAAATATATTTATTCAGCAGTGACAAAAGTTTACTTAAAATTGCATCATACGAAGTAAAGTCTCTTACAAATGTGGGGGGAAATGTTCATGTGAGATAGCCAAGGTTGGTTCCACCTTGTGACTTTTTCAATTTGTTTTCTTATCAGTATGGCTAAAAACTGGAAAGTATTAGGCACAAAGCTATTGATAAACATATGAGAACTCCTTTCCATTTCTGCAATCCAACTTTCATGGAATTTCTTCTAAGAATTTTGGGTGCTTATTTGCAATGAACAGAGTTATAAGGGGGAAATATATTAACATTAAAAAGTCTTTCACCTTGATTCTCTCTGACCTGTGTGTTGGAAGGAATAAGGAAACACTTTGGGCACTGAAAGAGCAAGATTGCTCCCCCACAACATGATTGTTAAAATATCTTACAGCTATCATCATATTCTTTCAGGATAAGCAATCCTAATTGAATTGACTGAGGAAACTACTCTGAAATGTGCATATGAGCTAGGAGATCTTCCCTAAAGCAGCCCCTCCCTAAATATAGTTCCTTTTTTTAGTTCTCCACTCCAAATTTGTATCCACTGATACAAATTCATTTCACCACCTAATTATAGATTGCTTGGGAATTTTTTTTGTTTTTCAATATACAAATATATTAACTACTACTGTTCTCCCTTCTAAATTGCATTGTAATTATCTACTTTGTGTTTTTATTTATTAATTTTTATTTCTGTTGTATAAATATGCATGAACTCTTCAAGTGTCAATAAAAATTTACCAACATGCTGAAGATTAGCAACTAGTCTGTGTATCATATATATATATATTATATATATATACACATATATATTTAAATATATTTATATACAGGTCATTAAAATGTAAGTACTTTGATGGCAATGAATGGCTTTTGCTTTTTACTTATGTCAGGAGTTAGCTCAGAGATTTCAATAGTAGAAAAGTTTAATAGTGGTTTGTTGATTGATTAAATCCTTCATACTAAAAGATTGCCCACTGCAACTCTTTAAGAAGAACTACTAATTTCTTAAAGGGATTGTTATGCTACTCTGCATCCTTTCTACATAATTACATTCTCTCTCAGGTTTTATCCAAAGTGTTTTCTTCTTCTAAATATGTTTTCTGGTCTTGCGTGAGCTGGAAAAAAATTGTTGTATGTTCTTTAAAAGTTTTATTTAATTTCCCCATGATTTTTATCTGTACTTATAAAAAGCTAAATTAATATTCAATGAACTCCAATGCTATATATAATTTAGGGCCTAAAATTTGCATTAAACTAAAACTCACAAGTCATGTAAACTAACCCTGTTTCTCTCTCTTCCTTTAAGTCAAAAATAGATTTTAACCTGTGAACTAATTGCTGAAAGAAGTTCTAAATGGTGAAACATTCTCCACTAGCGCAAGTCAGCAAATGTTCTCAAACTAATTCTTTTCAATATATTAATTATAGGATTATAGAACTAGAGTTGTAAGGGATCTTAGAGGTAATAGAATCTAAATGATGTTACATTTGATTGATTATAGTTTCCCTGGTAATTCTTGTTTACTTATTCTGGGTTGTTCTATAGTCAGGATTAAGAAGGGATTTAAACATTTATACATTTGGGACAAAGAAATCAATCCTTACTTCTTTTGAAACTTAGTTATAGGCAGAACGAAGATGGTAGAATGCATTTTAGGACCCAGAACCCTCCCAACCTTCCCCTCTAAACAACCTAAAAATTATACCTTCTATCAAGTTGTTGGAGCAGCAGAGCCAAAAAAGGATTAGAGGGAGAAATTTTTCCAGTCTACAACAAATGAAGAAAACTGAAAATATGTTATCTGTAAGAGCAGGGTGGGAGCATAAGCAGAGGACCTTGGAGGAGGCTATGACAACAGCAGCAGCAATTTCAGGAACTCTCCACCCTGAGATGATAATGGGATCAGACAGCTGGTCAGAAAGAGTTTAAAGGTGACCCTTTGCTGGCACTGGGTGCAACTGAAGGTGACTGCAGCTCTATTACCCTTAAGCAGCTCTAGGTCACAGTTCCAGCATTGAGAAAAATGTTTGTGATCAATCACAAGGGAGTAGGGGTCCCAGTCACAGTTCCAGGGTCAAGAGAAACATTTGTACTTGTGGCTGCAGAGGAGCAAAGACCTTTTGTAGGTAAATATCACATTATGGTCTAGTAGAACAGTGAGTACACCTCTCCCGGGATAGCACCACTTTTATGGTACCAAAAACTTACAGATCACCAGAACTAACTATGAAAACAACAGCAACACACACACACACACACACACACACACACACAGCTTAAAACTTTGTAGTGTCACCCCAACCAGAGTCGAGCAGTGCCAAACTGTACTATAAATTACAAAGTCAAGAATTAGGCTAAGAAAATGAGCAAACAATAAAAACAAATACAATAGATGTTTATTATGGGAGCAGGACATATTATGATGACAATCCATAAATTCAAAGAAGATAGCAAGGTGAAAACAATTACAAGCAAAGCCTCAAAGAAAACAAAAACATGCTAATTTGAGCCGAAGCCAGAAAGTGTATCTAGAAGACTTAAAGAAAGAGATGAGTAGTAGAGGAAAAATTGTGAAAATAAATGGGAGTGATGCAAGAAAATTATGAAAGGAGAATTAATAGCTTGGTAAAAGAGGAACAAAAATACTGAAGAAACTAAAAACCTTAAAAAACTGAATTAGTGTAATGTTAAAAGAGGCATAGAAATCACTGAAGAGAATAACTCATTTCAAAGTAGAATAGGTCAAATGGAAATAAGTTACAAAAGCCCACTGAAGAAATGAATTCCTTAAAAATTAGAATTGGGCAAACAGAAGCTAATGTTTGCATGAAACATTAAGAAACAATAAAACAAAGTCAAAAGAAGTGAGGAATAAAGAAGAAAATGTAAAATATCTCATTGGATAAGCAATTGACATGGGAAAAAATGAGGACAGATAATTTAAGAATTATTGGACCGCCTAAAAGGCATGATTAAAACAAAAGCCTAGACATAATATTCCAAGAAACATAAAGGAAAACTGCCTCAATATCTTAAGTCCAGAGAGTAAAATAAAAATTGAAAGATTCTACTAATCATCTCCAGCCTATTACCTTCTGAAAGAGATTCCTAAATGCAAACACCTAGTCAAATTTCAGAGTTCCTAGGTCAAGGGAAAAATATTGCAAACATCCAGAAAGAAATAATACAGGTGTCATGGAGCCACAGTCAGTGTCACATAGACTTTAGTAGCTGCCACATTGAAGGAGCAGAGGTTTTAGAATATGGTATTCTAGAAGGTAAAATAGCTAGGATTGCAAACAAGAATAAACGACATAACAGTATAATTCTATAGGAGAAAATAGGCATTTAATAAAATAGAGGACTTTCAAAAATTCCTGATGAAAAAATAGCAAAACTAGATAGGATATTTGATATTCAAAAAAAAGACTCAAAATAAGCATAAAAAGGTAAATATGAAATAATAATCATAAGGGATTAAATAAAGTTAAACTCATTATATTCCTATATGAGAAGATGACAAATGTATCTAAGAATTTCATCAGTATTGAGATAGTTGAAAGGAGTCTACATAGACAGAGGGCATAGGTATGAGTTAGTTATATTGTGATGATCTCCAAAAAAAAAAATGTCATTTTGAAAAATAGGGTTTTTACGGGGAGAAGAGGCAAGGGAGAAGGGGGAAAATGTTCTCACATAAATGAGGTGTGCCAAAAAATCAATTACAGCAGAAGTGAAAATGGGAGTGGTGAGTTGGCAGACAATGCTTGAACCTCACATTGGAATTTTGCCAAAGGGGAAGAATACATATTCACACACTCAGTTTTGTATAGAAATCTGTCTTACCCAATAGGGGAGATGGGAAGGGAAGGGGATAAGAGATAAGGGGGTGGGAGAAAGAAAAGTATATTAGGGAGACAGTGGTCAGAAGCAAAATGAACTTTTGATGATGGATAAGATAGAGAGACAGAGAGAGAGAGAGACACAAAGACACAGGGAGACAGAGAGAGAGGCACACAGACACAGACAGACACAGAAAAAGGAAAATAGGATAGATGGGAAATTCATAGTAGTAATGATAACTGAATGTGAAGGGTTTGAGTTAACACATAAAACAGAAGTAGAAAGCAGTATGTATTAGAAAGTAGAATTCAGCTATATATTGTATACAGCAGATATGCTTAGACAGACACAGAGTTAATACAAAGGACTGGCACAAAATATGTTATGCTTTAATTGAAGAAAAAAGGCAGAAATAGCAACACAATCTTAGAAGATGCAAAAGCAAAAATAGCCTTAATTAAAAGACAAAATCAGTGAAACTACATTTTGGTTTTAAAAAATACCATAGCCACAAAGTAATATAAAAAAGTTACAAGTTTCTTTCATAAAAGTATAATTTCTCAAATATATAAGGAAATATTGACATATTTCCAAAAATGAGAGCCATTCCCCAATTAATAAATGGTCAATGATTTGAAGAAGCAGTTTCAGAAGAATAAATCAGTTATCTAAAGTCATATGCAATGATCCAAAACAATTCCAGAGAACTCAGGATGAAAAAAAATGCTATCCACTTCCAGAGAGAGCTGATGAAACATTGAGTACAAATTTATGTGTCATTTTCTCACTTTCTTTTTTTCTTTGAAATGTGATTAATATGACAAAATGTTTTGCATGATTTTACATATATAATTGAAAAGTTTTCCTTCTCAGTGTTTGAAGGAGGAGTAAAAGAGGGAGAAAAATCCAGAATTAAAATTTTAAAAATAAAAGAATATATATATTATTACATAATATATAGTCCATATATATGTGTATATATATATATACATATATATATATATATATACGCACACACAAACTCAATGATGGAATAAAGACTAGAAGAAAATGAATTTGAAAAATAAATTTCAATACATTTAAACAGCTCCCAATAGGAAGGGGGTGGGAGCTTTCTATAATGGTTTTTCATTATCTCACATGACAAGTACAAGTACAAAAGTGACTTCAGTGATTTGGATAATTTATGATATATCCTAGAGACTTCACTGCCAAAAACATAAAAAGTGAATGTATTGCTCTGCAGACAAAAGAAAAATTTATTCAAGGTCAGAAGTCAGAGGCAATCAAAGAACTTATACTCAAAAGTTGAAATTTAAGTTAACTAGTCAAGCAAATCACATTACCCATGGCATGTGAAAAAAAAAAAAGTAAATTTAAAGAATCCTATCACTGTTTTATAATTTGACTTTTGACAACGTTTCTAAAAAGGTAGGCAGAGTTTTTTTTACAAAGCTGCAATCAAGTGTTTTCCCTATTATTCTTTAGACCCTCGACACTGATTTTATTTATTTTTATTGTTTCCTTAACAAAACCAAAATGTTGGCATTTTATCTCTTGTACTGCTATATTTCAGGGTAAGTGTGTGTGTATATACATTTTTGTTGAGATGACCTATAGTATAGGGCAATGTTTAGATTCCATATGAAATAGCTATACAAGTAAAATCCACGGAGTATTGTTCAACAAACATAGATTTTATTGAACATGACTTCTTTCAAAACATATTGTCAATACTCAGGGAGAACTTAATATTTTATGAGATTTTCATTTCTCCTTTACAAACAAATACAATTAAAACGTTTGTAATTTTTCCATTGGTACTTTATCAGTATCAAACAATAAGAGATGATATATCACCAAAAAGTTCCCAAATGTCCTTTGAAACTTTAGAAAGATTTAAATGCTATTCACCACCATTTTGTTTTGTTTTGCTTTGTTGTAATACTTCAAAAAGTTAATGATCTACAATATGGTAACACAAATACTTGTATAATCTATTATAGTAGTTAATAATGGAAAACTCACTGAAATCTAAATCAGAATATCTGTAATCAGATTCTGCTCCAGTCACTTAATAAGTTCTGTGACATTAGGGAAGTTATATAATAATCTCTTAGGCTCAGTTCCTTCAGCTTTTAAATGGGGATAAGAAAGTACCTATTGCACATAGCTGTTTTGGGAATCAAATGAAATGTTTGTAAAATGATATGCAAAAATCAAAGCATGATAAACTTGAAAATTGTTGCTCTTTCTATTGTTTGCTATATAATTTACTTGAAAATATAAAGAAGGCTATGCTAAGCTCATTCAACACTTTTAAAGGCTAGAGTTATAATGCTTGCTGATATTAGTTGTTAGGACTTATTTATGCAAAAAATATCTGTAGTAGATCTTTTTGTGTCAGCTAAGAATTGGAAATTAACGAGATGTCCATCAATTGGAAAATAGCTGAACAACTTGTAGTATATGATTGTAATGGAATATTATTGTGCCGTAAGAAATGACAAGCAGGATGATTTCAGAAAAATATTCTGGAAAGACTTACATGAACTAATAGAAAGTGAAGCAAGAAATAGAATAACATTGTCACAGTGAAAGAAATATTGCACAAGGAAGAACTGTGATTGACTTGGCTATTCTTAGTAATGTAGTTATCCAAGACAATCCCAAAGAACTCATGATGAAAAATGCTATTTGCCTCCAGAGGAATAACTGATTTTGTCTGAATAGACACAGAAGCATACTATTTTTTTTACTTTCTTTCCCCCTCTTTTGAATCTTCTTGTACAAAATTACTCATAGGGAAATGTTACATTATTACATATGTATAATCACTTTCAGATTGCTTACCCTCTCAAGGAAGGGTTGAGTAAGGGACAGAGGGATAGAATTTGGAACTTAAAAAAAAAGAGTTATTTTTTTTACATGTAATTGGGGAAACATAAAATAATATTAGAATATGATTAAGAGGTCCAGACCTGTCCAATGTTCTCATATATCCAGCTTTAAACCCTCAAGAGTCTAGCCTCTATTATTTCCTTTTAATATTAATACTTGAAGTCCTAAGTCTACTTTTGTTGGAAAATAAACTGATAAGGTTCCAGCCCTGTGATTTGCTACCAGATGAAGATTGCTTTTTTCTTCTTCTGTTCATATATAGACCTTACTGAGAAATTATATGTAGCAAAAAGGTACATGTTTAACAACTTAACAGAAATCAAATACTAATATAGTATATTGAAATCAGGTGATTTTTGTAGTTCCTTTATTTCTCTAACTTGCTTGCCTAAATTTGTAAAATTTTGGACATGATCAAAGAGACAGATAATATTCTTTAGCTATACTGATTTAATTGAATTAATTCAGTGCGTTGATAAAAGCAAATAGACAAGTATTACTATATAGCAGCATTGTAATATAAGCATCGGGAACTTTTTTTTTCAGGCTTGTTTTTTTACTTCAATGAAAATACAGTAGCTTCTTCATATGCTTCATAGTGTCATAGATTTATACCTGAAAATGATTTGAAAGGACATCTTGTAGGCCAATCCCTCATTTTATACAGGAAAATCAGAAAGCTTATGCAATAATGCGAATTACATAAATATTTAGTTACATCCAGAATTTGAACCCAATTTATTCCAATGACCAATCAATTAAAACTTGAGGTTTGATTTCACCATCAACATGAGCTTCATTTTTTTAGAAATAATTATTTGTAAAAATGAAAAGTATGTTTAAGGTATTTAACATTATTATGAAGAGAAATATTTAATTTTAAAAGGATATACATGGCTAAATGTTAAACTCTGTCTACTGATGCAATTAATGTTCATACGTAAAAGAATATTAATAAAAAGCTTCTATTAAATTTTTTAGTATGTTGAAATCATTAAAACTCTGACTCCATATTTTTATGTTTCAAAATGAAGCATATACTACCTTCATATAGATTCTGAGCTCCATCCAGTCTTTTCTTCAAATATAAATGTAATTACTGGTCAATAGTTTTGGATAATTTATATATCTGCTGAATTCACAGAAAATATCATCAATTATTTTAACTCAAAATTTGAAACCAACAGAAAGTTTGGAATGTCTGACTACTGAGTTTCCTTGTCTTGAAGTACTGCCTACTGAAAATATATATTACATATTCATCAATAGGTAGGTAACAGATGACCTCTACTTTTGGGGGTATATAGGGATTTCAGAAAAGAAAAGATGTTATTTCAGAAGGATTTAGGAATCTATTTCATGTATTAATTGTGTAATAAATGTAGTCAGTATTATTCCTCAGCAGATTTGACCCTCACATGGCTGTTTTCCAGGAGAAAGGAACGTATTCCTTTAACACATAAGAGTAATTTTATTTCCTTTGAAATATTATAATTTGGAAACATTTGCCAGCAGAAGGTGAAAGTAATACATGCCATTTTTAATTTGAAGATATGACGATGATGTAGGTTCTGTTATATTTCAGTCCATCAAAATATAAGGCAAGTATCACATCTATCAAAAATAAATTAGAGCAGGTTATGGGGGGTAAGGAAGGAATGGAAAGTCATTCTACTATTCCTCTACAATTCTGAGATAGCAGGGGTCATATATGATAAAACTGTACATATGGTCTTTTTGTATTTTCCATAGTTTTCATGTTCTTATTCACTGTGAGAATTGTATAGAACATTCTGATCAAAAACATAGTTATGGAATAGCATGTGATATAATTTGGACAGGAATAATAGGACAGACAATGTTGAGTCACGTTGGACAAGGCTGAAATGTTAACTGATAGAATATTTTGGAAAGACTTTGATATCAAACAAGGAGCTTGTGATATACTCAGTGATCATAGAAAAACATTAATATAATTGAACAAGGTAATTACATGAAGTTCATTACAAAGATTCATCTGGAGAAATTTTGCAAGGTGTACTAGAATGGGGAGAAACACAGAGTGAGAAGACAAATGAATAGGTCATCAGAAAAATCAGGTGGACATAAACTTACATGAACATAATAAATCTTTAACAGGTTGCCAGAAAGTTGTGGTGCGACAAGGTCATCGTCATTGTCATCACCATCATCATCATCATCAACATCGTCGTCATCATCAATTATGCAGTCCAAAAAGAAATATTTTTTTACTAGCTAACTATGTAATAGGAATTGTGCTAAATGAGAGAGATACAATAATATATATATATATATATATATATATATATCTGTATGTGTTTGTATACATGTATGCACATTTACACATAGATATATGTGCATATATATATATATATATATATACATGCATATATATACAGATACATATACAGAGAGATAGTTTAACCTACCCCTGCAGAGATTTTTCAATCTAGTCAAGAGAAATAATCTATACATATATTTGTATGTACAAAGTAGATTATAAATATTCAAGTTAATTTGGAGGGCAGGCATTACTATCCTGAAGGGATAATAATAATAAATAAGAATAAAAGTTCTTACATAGAAAGTGGCACTTAAGTTTACCCTCAAAGGAAACTAGGCATTCTAATTGCTGGGGGTGAATAGGAGATACCTTCCCGGCATAGGAGTCTGACAAAACAAAGACATAAAAAGATGGAGTAATATGTATGGGGAGGAGTTCAAAAGTCAATTTAGTTTAACTCTAATGTACATACATCAAGTAGATGGTTCATGTCAGAATTTGAGGTGCTTTTAATCCCAAGCAGATAAATTTATATTTAATCATGGAAGTTATAGGGAGCAACTAGAGCATATTGAGCTGGAGTGAGACAGAGTATGGTTAAATCTGTGCTTTAGAAGACTCATTTTACAGTTTTCAAAAGTTAACTATTGCTTTTGTAATAGGTAAGGAAGCCCTGAACTGGAGAGGATACACACACACACGTGTGTATATGTATATATACATATATGTATACATACATATATGTATATACACACATATGTATGAGTATACATACACATATATGTGTGTATATATGTAGCAGATGCTATAAGTAAAAATTTCAAAAGTTGAAAATTAACTGGATTTGTGGGGGTGAATGAGAGGGGGAGGATGACAATGAAGTTGTGAAATTCTGTTTGTGGAAGAATGGAGGTTCTCTCAGCAGAAACAAAGAAATTTCATTGGGCTGGGTAAAGAGGGGTAATAACTACTGTTTTGGGACTTGTTATGTTTGACATATACTCTGGGATATAACATTTGAAAATGCTCAATGGGAAATTAGAGATGCATGACCAGAACTCAGAAGGAGCTCTACACACACAAGCAATCCCATTCAATCCCATGTTCGACATATTGTCCGCTCTATAAATCCTATTATTCTCACTAATCATCACTTCTATCATTGATTGATTTCTTATTGACTACAAACATTTCCATGTCTCCCCTTTCCCACACAAATCTCTCATTTGTCATATCTATCAACTCTATCAATTATCCCAAACCTCTTCTCCCCTTCATGGCAAAATTCCTGAGAAGGCCATCTACATTGGTTGTTCCTGTTGCTTTCCTATCACCTTTTTTAAGCTCTACAATCTACTAAATGATCTCATATGTGAACTCCATTCTAACTGACATTTGATTATCTCCAACCATCTTGATCTCTCTGCAAAATTGGACACAATTAATCACCCTCTGCTCCTTTATACATTTTTTTTTCCTTTCTTAGCTTTCATGACATTGTACTCTTCTGCTTCTACTACCTGTCTGGTGGCTCCCTCTTTGTTTCATTTGTAATATTTTTTCTTCTATTTCATACTTCCTAAACATAGGCATCTTTCATGTTTGTATTATGTCTTCGTTGTTTCCATCTCTATATTACTTCACTTTCTTCAGCTTCCATGGATTCAATGATAACGCAAATTGCTTCTCTTAATCTTAAATATTTTGTCAAACACTTCAGCAAAGATATTACTAGCCAGCTAGAAATTTATAACTGGAACTTGGTTCTGAGGCTGATATTGAATAAACTTATTTTTGAGTTATAAATATTATAAAGTTATAAAGATTGTTTTTGGACCAATGTGAGTATATAACATACCAAAAGGGGAGATAATAGGATAGGGGTGTGGAGAGAGTCTTGTGAATACATACATTTAGGGACTGAAAAGAATCAGTAAGAGAAACAGCAGTTAGAGAAATCAGAGGAGAGGAAAATAGAAGAAAAAATAATGTTTAACAAAAGAAAAGGTTGTCAGCAATACCAAATGCCACAGTGAGATTAAGAAGGATTGCCATTCAGAACAAGCTGGTGCATATTGCAATATGAGGGTTATTTGAGAAAAGTTTCAACAGAGTATTAAGGATTAGAGATATTTCTTGTTATTTAAATTTTTAAAATCTGAGTATGCAGAATTATGCAAGAATATATATTTAGCTATCCACTGTATTTCTTCTCTTCCACCGTAGATGCAAAACTGGCTGCTTCTATCATAGGAAGATAGCCATTCAGATCATTGGTATTTGTCCATCCAAACAAAAATAAATTCTGTGAGAAAAAATGTTTTCCTAGAGTTCCAAAAAGACTGCATGTTAGTCTAGGTTACCCCTTTGGATGGTAAATTTTGGAAGGAATCATTTGCATTTTCAGAACAGAATAGGAGCAATGAATAAAATCATTAGCACCAAGAATGAGAATATCACTGAGTCCAAAGGGGTCATCATCATCATCATCATCATCATCATCATTATTCCTAAAACATTATAAGATTTATAAAGCATTTTGATTCTCACACCTACCCCAGGAAATAGATGCTATATGTGTGTACTTAATCTCTTTACTGACTCCACATCTAACACTATGTTCCACCATGCCATTTTCACAATGACAGTCAGAGAACTGGATACAAGAAAGCAGAAAGCACATTGTAACTATAATAAAGCATGATATGAATATGAATAAACTGTTATTTTCTGTAACAAATATTGTTTCAGTTTTTACTCAAATAGATGTCTCCTAGATGCCCAAATCCAGTGTTCTTCTGAGTTTTTAGTGAAACTGTAATTTTGGACCCAGATCTAAGTCCAAGAGATCATATTTTAGAACTGAAAGTGACATCTGATAGCATCTAGTTCAATTCACTTATTTTGTAGAAAAAGAAACTGATTCCATTGGAGACTGTAAGTCATATGACCTGTGGTCATAGTAGTAGTAATAAGGTCAGAAATAAACCCAGTTACTCTGACTCTGAAGGTCTGTAAATTAATTCTTTTCTTTTCAGTGGTTTGGAAATAAAATCTCTTATTTGAGATTTACAGGATATCACAATAGTTGAAAAACATCTTGACTCTAACTTTATTGCCATAACATTTTTAGGTGAATGTATGACACTACTTGATTTGTGTTGGTTCTTCTGTGAAAGCAAGATAGCTTGAAGTTTTTTATTCTGTCTGGGAAAATAAAAAAGGAGGAAAAAAACTTCTCCTAACTCCTTTCCCATGTGAATATATGACATTCCCACCTCTGATGCAAATATCAAAGAATCCTGGCTAAATACAATGTATAAATAGAATGTTTCAATGCAGTATGTTTCAAAGTGTAAAAGACTGGTGGAGGCAGAAGAATATACAGCAAACAAGATAGACACAAATATATTCTCTAAATATCAGGAGATTATTATATTTCAGATAAAAATTGCATCCAGTTTAAATTTTGTGTAAACTGAAATGTAAACTAATTCTCCAATATATGAGACAGGTTGCTAAAGTAGATGAAATTATACTTTCATAACATAAACAAATATCAGTAATGATTTTTGCATATGTGTCCAAATGAAAATTAGATGATAAGATCAGAATTTCACAGTCATTAGCTATTGAAAGTAATCATACAGACACACACACATTTGTATATATGTATATCCATCCACATGTGTGTGTTTTGTGTGACATTAAAGGTGAACATGCAGTAAAATTATCGACTAATCCTGTCAATCAGAAAAAAATGAAAATTATGATCATATCAACTGTGTCTTTGAAATGTTTTCTGATCCAGATTTACATTTTTGAAAATAACATCTACTATCAACCTGATGTAAAGAGCAGTTCATTGCGACTGACATCTTCAGGAAAAGAAGGAATTATTTTTAATGGAATTGCTGACTGGTTATATGAAGGTGAGTTGAGTAAATTTAGTTTTGAAATAATGCAAGTGGCATATTGTTATACAAAGTCTACAGGAGAAATCTATTCATTTCAGAATACTCTTAACTGTTTTCTTCTCATTTCCCTTTAAAATTGGCTTTGTGCTTTTATATTTTGTATATGCTCATGTATCTTCTGTTGTGATTTGCATCTATTTATATTTTCCCACTTTTTTTGGTCAGGCTAGGTAGATTTTATTAGAGATAAAGCATAGCTAATAAAAGTGAATGGGATCCTTACGAATAATCAGACTGGAAATTAGATGTTGATTTTTCTGACTGTCCTGAAAAGAAGAAAAATGAACAAACAAAAACCAAACAAAAAACACAAAAAAGTTAATAGTCAGACTTTATGAAAATCTCCGGATTTTAGTCATGCTCATTGTGAATAATCTGTCACATTTAAAAATATTATAATGAGAGAAAAGATAATACACCTAAGGAGTTTTATAAAAAGCATCAACAATATTTTAAGTGTAATAATATTTAAAAGATTTATGTGGCATAAGAAACTAAATTTTGATTGCTATTTAGATCCCCATTCCTGCCTAAGCTTGTGTTTGGGAAAGCTGACCTATCCTGGACACAGAACTTCAACAATTCTTCCTCCCTTGTTCCCACACACCATTATAAAACCTTACTTGGCAACATGTCTCAGGATTAGAAAAATGACTAGACTTTTCAGTTGCAAACTCTAACATAAGGAATTGCCTCTAAACATAGCATCTCTATCTCCATGGCAACATTGTGTACTATAACACTCTTTCTGATTTTTTAAAGTTCTATAAAGAAAGCAAGACCCATACTTCTTATGTACTAAACTGATACTGAGGACAAACAATGCAACTAGTGATGTTAATGGTTAAAGTTTTACTTAGCATAACCACTATAGGAGCCCAGGGGCAATTGGAGACTACAACAATGTGAAAGGAAGGAAGGAAGGAAGGAAGGAAGGAAGGAAGGAAGGAAGGAAGGAAGGAAGGAAGGAAGGAAGGAAGGAAGGAAGGAAGGAAGGAAGGAAGGAAGGAAGGAAGGAAGAAGGAAATTAGGAAGCGAAAGAAATTAAAAAAGAAAGAGAGAGGAAGGAAGGAAAGAAGGCAGGGAGGAAGAGGAAGAGAGAAAGGAAGGAAGAAATGAAAAAAGAAAGAGAAACCAAGGAAGGAAGAAGAGACGAAGGAAAAAGAATAATAGTTATTGCAAAACTCTCATGGCTTTATTTTCTTATTTCTTCATTTAAAATCAGAAAATAGGCAAAGAAAAATAAGAAATTATTACAGATGAATCAACTATTTTGGTCAGTGCAATTTAAATTACATTTCCTGGTGTATTTAAAGCATACATATTGGGAAGCTGCCTTGAAAGACCTCCTGATACATTACTGTTGTCTTCAGTGACCTCTGACTTCCCTTTTCATTTCTTCACTCTCCATAATTGCAATAAATTGTGATTAGAGAATATTATCTCTTCTAAAGTTTAGAAATGAATGATAAAATTTGTTAGTTCAAAAATTATGAAAATACTAGTGCCCATTACTCTGTTCCAGTTATATTATGTAACTGTATGTTAGATGGTCGTTGAAGGCATTTGATCATAGTAAAAACTCCATTTCAAAGACAAAGGCTAAATTCCTCAGGACAATAAAACCTCAAATTCTGGGCTGACTCTCATAGTAGAATGTTTCGGAGTGGAAGAGACAATGATGGAACAATATTCTAAGTTTACAACACTAACAAATGAATATGATTAAAAAGTATACCAGTCACACTGCTTTTAGCATCCTAAGGGATCACACGATTTCATACTGATCACCGGAATTCCATTTGTGACCTCCCTACCTGGAATACTTTTTCTCAACACTGCCACATGTACCTCACCATAAGCCTTTACCGAAGCTTGCTTACCAGTACTTACCAGAGGCTTGGTATATGATTTTCCTATTACTTCTCTCCATATGAGTTTATTGTTTTGTAGTTAGTAAATTTGTTACAATTCAAGTTCAATTCAACCACAAAATCTTGAAGACTAAAGGTAACATTGGAATTAATCTTTATAGATTAAAATTTCCCTTCTCTGAGTATCTTAGCACAACAAATTCAATAAGAGCCATGTGTGTTATGGGAGGTTGATTTTTCCACAGAGAAATGTAGATCTTTTTTTGGGTGAATGATTGATTATTTGGGAAGATGCTGCACATAACAGTGATAGGTCAGAACTATTAACAGAGATTGATACTACTCAGGCTTTAAAAGATTGATTTTATTTCAAACTGTCTTTTTATGACCACTCAACACTCAAAAGGAAGTCAAAACACATGATACATACAAGGTATTAAAATTTAGTCACTGAAGTTTCAAAGAGAAAATAAAATTTTGAAATGAAAGACCATTTAAACAGTTTAAATAAATCCAATCCAATATTATGCGTATAAATTAGCATCATTAACAAGGCAATTTAATTAAATCTGACATATCAGATCATCTTTTGTTTTTGTGAGAGTAAAGTTTAAAGATGTCAATTTCATGCCATTTGGCATTCTCCAGAGAATTTTCTCTATTAAAAACTCAATAATTTTTGATTATCTGAGCAAATAAAAGTACCATGTGATTGTATTTGTGTGTTCAACTTTCTTACCACCAAACTTTCATAGATTTGCTTAAATATAAGAAATTTGATGTTTCATGTCCTTTGGACTTATTACATAAATAGTCAAAGAATAAAAAAGGAAAAGGGTGCCATGTTACCTATGTGTACAGAGTATTTACAATTTGACACCATTAGTAACCCTGTACCACTTCATAAGATAATCCAGAAAGAGACAAAATCAACTTTAGAATATCGAATGCTAAGTTAAACTTTATGGCATCATCTAAGTCAATCTGCATAAGTTTTTTTTTTCCTTTTTTTTTTGTTCTTTTTATAATTGTCTCCAGAACATTACATATGTTGACAACTCCATCTGCTCTGCAAAGAGGCTTTCTAATTCAGTGTTGTCAAAAGAACAAAAATGAAACTTACACTAACAGTGGAGGCAAGGTGATTTATAAAAATACAATGTTGTATAAATACTATAATATAACACATATATGTTAATCTATAAAAATCCATTAATTTTAATTTTTTAATTCTTCCCTTTTATTACTAATGACTAGTATAACTTAAAGACTTTATCTCAGTGTTATATCAGAATGTTGTATGAGTGTGTGTTTACTTACAAAAATGAACCTTATCCTTCACTGGATTTATTTTATTTCTTATATAATTAGCAAGTTATTTTATTCCATTTCAGGCACAGGATACCTGGGAATGCATCTTTTTGAAGGGTAGAGCTCCTTGGGTGATAATGATTAAAATAAAACATAGTTTGAATATGTTCAAAATGGGCTGGGATGATATTTGCTTCATGTCAATCACAGATAATTTATGAATACTTTTGGAATAAGTCAGATTTCACCTCCACTTGAATACTTATGTCCATGGTTTCCTTCTGACCTCTAAATGAATTTTTACATTATATCAATTTCTTGTCATTAAGCATATTGTAGCTTAAGAATTAACTTTTCATATACTTACATACACACATACATCATATCTACATATAAATGTACATATATACACACAACTATGTACATATATGTACACGTACATGCATGTATATATGTACACATACACATATGTATATGCCACCAAGACATTTGTTAGGTCCTCAAATATTATTTTTCTCAGGCTAGTACCGTATTGGGTACCAAGTTGTTGTTCAATACATATGTATTATATGCTGAATAAAGGAATGTTAAAATGAACTTACCATTAATCCAAATAAACTAATTTTGAATGAAAGCTTCCATCAATCCACTCACTGCTTATTCTTCCTAATCCTTTTATCTCCCCCATTTATACTACAAAATGAACATGGAATCTTGACTGCTTGCTTTATGTACTAGTTTATTTATAGCCACTTCACCCTTCAATTAGAATGTGACATGACAAAAATAATGGGTTCTAGGTTTAATCATCAACAAAGCTCAACAGAATAGAAGGGGAAAATAAAGTTATTCAGAATTCAAGAACAGATATCTGTGGATTAGTGAGTCCATGTCTGCAGAAGTGATGTCAAAGAATTTGATTTGTTCTAGAGGAAATTCTACATTCCCACATTGCTCACTGGTGGTCTCCGGATGGAGAAAGGCTTGCCTTCCTGATGATAAATGACTCTTTGGTGCCAAACATGGTTATTCCTCGCTTTACTGGAGGGCTGTATCCCAAAGCAAAACAGTATCCATATCCTAAGGTAAGTTGGGTGGATTTGGTCCATTAATCCTATCTTTTTGGGTTAGTGAACTGAATGATGATAGTATTGCTAATACCTAGAGGATTTGTCTCCAAAGAGTAGCAGAGGTTATAATTCTTCCTGCTTTCAGCTTGTCATTTGCTATCTTACACTGGCCTCTCTAGAAGACATGGAAGGTAAGGTAGGATACCAACATGACACTTGTTTTGAGGGCCAGAATTCATCTGGACAGTTTTAGGAGTTTTCTGGTATAATAACTTTTTCTCATTTTTGCTTTCCTATATTTCCTTCTCTCCCCTTAGAGATTCTTTATCCCCATTTTTTTCTTACTCCCCCTCCCACTTCCCTTTTTTCTCTGCAGTCATAATGTCTAGTGCAGGTTTTACAATCAACTAGCTGTTTGAAAACGGGCAATTCAGTCATCTCCCTGAGCCTCAGTTTATTTATTAAATGAGGAGGGAAAGCTAGGTGATCTCAAAGTACCTGTCTAGCTCTGAAGTTTTGCAACTCTGTGAATCTCTTTTTCTGTTCTTCTTTGATGTTTCTCCTTTTGTCCACTCTTTTTCTTTTCATTTTCTCCCTTAAATTGTCAAATGCAAATAATGCTGATCAACTGTAAGTGATATCAGGATCAAAGGTCAAGTTTGAACATTCTCTCAACTTAGGGGTAACAACAAAGGGAATGATTACCCAAACTTTCCATGTTCTATCCCTCCACTCCCTCATCCACACATTTGAAGCATTCACTATAGCCATTATGGGAGAAAGATCATTAATGGGAAATTATGACGCATTTTCTCTTGATTATTCCCCATTCTGAAATTTTGTGCAAAAATGTTTGTGAAAGAAAAATAATGATACAATACTTTATGGTCTCCAAACACCCTTGACCTTAAAGTAGTATTCTTAAAAACTATTGCTTATAATTAATCATGCACAAAACAGATACTCATAAATTATATATAGATTTTTAATGTAAATCTACTAGCATACCTTAAAATGAGAAGTACTATGCAATATGATTTTTATGAGATTGTGAAAACTGAGTTGATTAATATGTCACTAGACATTCTAGTCCCTTGCCCCAGATACATATAGCCTAAGGTGTATCTGATGCAGAGATTAGGCACTGCCCCACATCCCAGGCACTTGCCTCCTGTTGTTAAGAGTCAGGGTTAAATTTCCTGGGCCCCTGCCCAGTATTCCTCATTCACTCTTTAGCATTTATGAAAATATTCTGATTTCAGTGGTCCAGACCACTGACCTTGTCTTTTCCGTCAGATGACAGGACAATCACTATATCAACTCTTTGTCTAAAACTTTATGTAAATTTGAGCACATCTTATTCAATATCTAATCCAACCTATGAACCTGGGGAGATTGTGGGGCAAGGTACCCTCCATGCTGTTTCTCACTGGTATCTTTTCTGTTATTATTTAGAAACATTTCAGTCCCCTCAAGACTTGCATTATTTTCTTTTCATAAATCATTTCTAAAACGATTCCACAATATGCATAGTCAAATAAATAAATTCCCTCATTGGCTATAATATGTTTACACACATGCATATGTTCATATAATATGTATGTATACATACATATGTGCATATGCATGCGTGTCTGTGTGTGCATGTGTATGCATGCAAGTATGCATTATTTTTGTACCGTAAATCTATCCTCTGTCAAGAGGTAGCGAACATATTTCATAATGGTTCCTTTGGATCCTTGTTGGTCATTGTTTTGATCATAATTTTTACAACATTCAAACTTATTTGTTTTATAGCATTATTATTCTGTAAGTTATTATCCTTATAATGTCCTTTGCATTCCTGATCAGCTTATAAAAGTCTTCAACATTTTTTACATTAATAATGATGTTATAGATTATTCTTCCATTTCTGCTTAGTTCACTCCTCATCAGACTTTTCTTTGTCTCTTTGAAATTGTTTTCTCATTTCATATAGCACAATAGTATTCCATTATTCCTTTACATTCACAAACGAAAGGATTTTTAGCTATTCCTCAATTGATGGACGTCTTTTTACTTTCCAGTTCATTTCCACCACAAATCGAGCTTGTAAAAATCCTATTTTAATCCAACTTTATCCTCACCACCACCTTCTGAAGTAGGAAGATTAGCTGTTGTTATCCCCATTTGACAGCTGGGAAAACATAGGCCTAGATAGGTAATGTGACTTTTCCTTTTTAATACAATTAGCAAGTGGCTGAGCCAGAATTTAAACCCAGGTCTTCTGCCTCTTTATCTATTTTTGCTTTCATTACACCATGTGGACTATATGCCTATCGGCAGATTCTTGCAAGAAGGAATACAATGGAAATATAAAGTTAAGTTCTTAAGTCTATTACCAGGAAGTCCAAAAGTTCAGGCTTTGCCTGCAAAAATAGGGCATTGTCTTTTGTCTCTATTGGTTCATGCTAGCCATCTTTTTGTAAGCTTAAAAAACAAATGTTTTCTTTCTGCCCCTTTGAGAAAGATTTTGTAAAATAAGTGTATTCAAATTAAAAACTTTTGTAAAACTTTATTTAGAAAAAGAGAAGTAAAAGAATGCATAGCATTAACCTTCTTAAGACTATCTCTTTAATTTTAATTTTAATTGCCATGAAAATAGCAACTAATCTTTATGACGTTTTTGTATTTCACAATCACAGAAGGAAAAAACAATCTGTTGATTTGACATCTTTATGGCAAATGTTATATTGAGGTGGAAAATAGATGAATGACACAATTTCAAAAGTTTAAAACAATTAAAAATTTTAAAAGGCAAACCTCATCTGCCCTTTGTGGTTGCTCGGGCATGCCTGGTTCTTCATGATCCCATTTGAGGTTTTCTTGACAAAAACACTGGAGTTGTTTGTCATTTCTTTCTCTAGCCCATTACAGATAAGGAACTGCGGCAAACCTGATTATGTGTCTTGTCCAGAGTCACACAGCTGGTGATTTTCTGAGGCCAGATTCGAAATGAGGAAAATGTCTTCCTGATTCCAACTTTAGCGTATCATCTATTCACCTATTTCCAACAATGTCTGAATTGTAAGAGGATGATACAAATTGCTCAGCAATGTCAAACACCTGTACATTTGAACACATGAAATCAGTCAATCAGCAAGTATTTTTTTATATTTTAGTTCTTGCTATGTGCCAGGCATTGTGCTAGATGGGGCTACAAAATAAGATGAAAGCCATTCCCTGATCTCAGGGAGCTTGCTATATAATGGAGGAAACTACTGGCACACAACCATGTACAAAAGCAATAAACTGACATAATAAAACATACCAGCATTAAGGTGGATCAGGAAGGGGCCTTTATAGGTGTAAGTTCTTATATTTAGCATTTTACCTAAGACTTCAAGAAAGCCAGGTAATACAAAATGGGATGATGAGTCAGAGATGATGTACTAAACTCTGTTTTTCATCCTGACCATTATTCCATGTGGTTATATGTCTGTGCACAAAGAGGTTTTATTATGTGTCTTCTGCAAGTATTATCCTCCAAGATTATTCTATTAATATGTTACATGAATATTATATCAAGCTCACTTTTTTGGAAAAATTGTGTCACCAAATGATATCTCTAACTCCATAATGTCCCCCAAAATTCCTAATAAAATAGTAAATATAAAATTAGAGAAATTTAGAAAATTCATTTATTTTAATGATAACAGAGTAACAGTCCCCAACAAGGTCATTCCTCCATTGTATCTAGCAGATTAAAAACAAATAAACACAATTATAATTGACCAACTCAAATTAAAAGATTCAGAGTTTGGATAGGTTTTGTTAGTGGCCCCAGTGTCCATTTACTATAATGATATTCAGAATTTTCTGAAAAAGACAGTAACATATAAATAAATATTTCTCAAAATCACCAGAAAGTATTCTCTACACTCTTTGATCAAAATCTTCCTTTGGTAGAGTTGTGAAGTAGGAAAATTGTGTTGTAACCTTCTGACAAACTGATCTCACAATATTTCATTTTCATTAACTTAGCAGTTACTGAAAACTAAATTCTCCTATAACCCATTTCCCTGAGTCCTTCAAAGACCTTATCAACAAATTTACCAAGTTGTTAATGATTATTAGACTATTAATAATAGCAGCATTTTAACTCTCCCACATGAGCATTATGTTTTGACTTAGACTGTGTTTTAGTAATCCCAATTCTGTTAACATAGATCTCTCTTTCAAATGTTGCTATCATTTCCCTCTTCCCCCTCTACTGTGTATTTTCCAATTCATTTACATCATAAAACATCCAATTCCTTCTTTAACACTTCCCAGGATACCCATTCCTCTGCCCTCTCTAAAAAAAAAAAATTCTAGTTAGCCTCATATGAACTTATTCTTCCATCAAGGCTTCCAATCATACTAATGAATTGTCTGAATGTATTAACCAAAATTATTACAAAGCTAGCTAATTCAGTCAATTACCTGAAGCTGATTTCAGAAGTACTCTTCAACAAAATTGCATGGTTCATGTAATTAGACTTTTTGTGCCTCATCTACCCATTATATTTCCCCTATTACACTAAATTCCTGCTGGCAATCCATGATCTGATGCTGCCCTCAGGTCCTGTAATCTGATGAAAGACATAAAAATAAATATATTAATGTCAAATTGTTCATGCTGTGATTTTAATAAATATTTGCACTTAAATTGAAGGAATATGAGAAGGAAACCAAAGGAATAACATTTTAAATTATAGAAGTTTAGACCTAAAAGGGACTCTTAGAGATCATCTTGTATTGTTCCTTCATTTTACAAGTGAAGAAACTGGGGCCAAGAGAGTTGAAATGATTTGCCTCTCAATACATAAATTATTATATTTGAACTCATCTTCAATCCCACATTTTCCAGTACCAAGTCTAGTTCATCTTCTGTATCGTCTGACCTCTCATTTCTGCCAGAAATCAGGTACTGTGGCATCTGGGAAGGATGATATTTAGTGCAATAAAGTATTCTTGATAGCCCACAAATAATAACCATTGAGTTAACACATATTTTGACTGTCTAATTATAGAACCAACCCCATTGATACCATTCTTGGGAAGAAAAAAATGACATTATCTACTGAATAGACTGTGTGATTTCAAATCAATATTAATTACTAAATTAATGACTGAATAAAAAGACTGAGTAGCACCCAGAAAAAAATAGTGAAATCTATCTAGTCTGAATTTGGAGTAGTTTTTAGCATAGAGTAATTTGTGTTTTTAAGGGGAAAGAAAGAGTGTTGTAATTATAAAAGTAGGTTTCTTGGAAGGCTGCATAATATAATGACATTTAAACGAAACTTAAAGCCTGGTGAACTGAATTTGAGTTCTAACTTGGCTGCCTACTAGTTGTAACATAACAGATGGACTTCTCAGAATTCAGTTTATTCATCTGTAAAATAGGCATAATCATATGTTCACTACCTGACTCACATAGATGTTGTGAAACTCAAATGAGATGTGTATAAGATTGTGATGGTGAAGCAATATATAATGTTATTATTATTTCTTTGCTTTTCTCTCTACATTTTCTAATGCTTTAAACATATGTTATCACTTTCATTTTCTCAAAGGCTGGCCAAGTGAACCCAACAGTTAAATTATATGTTGTGAACCTATATGGACCCACTCATACTTTGGAGCTTATGCCACCTGACAGTTTTAAATCAAGGTATGCCATTTTAATTTAACTTTTCTGAAGAAATATTTTTATTTAAATAAATACTTGTTTGCATCTTAGGAGGCAATCTAACCAAAAACAGACCTAAAGTTTTCTCCATTAGCTCTGAAATAAAGTCATCCTAGGACTAATAGCCATCTAGGTGAATTTTGAGTTTCAATGTGCTTAGCAATCGTATAAATTTAAGAGTGCTATGGACATGGTGAACTATGCCTGTGACAGGGAACTGATAGAACTAGAGCAGTTGTTATGAAAGGTAATTTTCAATTGACATTTCTTCCTGAAAACAATACTGGGCTTAAAAAATATTTTTAAGTGATGTTCTTATGAAAAAGCACAGTCACTAAAATATAAACATTTTCCCAGATGTTTTGCTACAGCTTTCTGTTGCCAACATTGTCATTTTTCTCTGTCCAGGATAATTTAAGAGGATTTTATTTAGAAGCTAAAAACATACTACTTGCAGGGAGTATAATCATTCAAGGTGTAGAATGTCATCAAATACTTTAGGTTTAATGACAAAAGCCTAATATGAAATGTGAATGAAATCTACAGGAAGGAAACAACAAATTCTTAAGCATCCTGCCATCATATTTTCCACATGACAGGATTTCCACAGGATTATAGAACTAGGTAACCACAATTGAAGGAGAAATATTATTGCCTATATTATAGCTCTTTAAAATAATCCAATAAAAGTGGAGATTTTCTGCTTAAATTCTCCTCTGATACCACACTGTAATGAACCTAAATTCTTGAAGCATAAGGTATAGCATATCTTCCATACTTGGAAAGAATTTGAGTTCAGGCCCAGAATGATGGAGTATATGCTTCCATTCTGAGCAATAGCTTTGCCAAATCTATGAGATTTATTACTGGATTGACTATAGGAAGCTATTTTTTAGGCTGTAAAAACCCTTGATAATAATCTACTATGAAAAAAGGGACTGAGATCTGCATCAGTGAACAGAGTACCCTAATTAGTGAAAGAATCAACCCTTGTGATATTTTAAAAAATAATAAAAATGAGAACTCTAGATATATTTAGAAAAAATAAAGTCATTCATCAGACTAAATAATATATGGACATAATTTTCATTCCAACATCTGCACAAAAATTTGGCAATAAGATTAATTTTATGATGATAATCTGGACTTCAAAGGATTGTTAGAAAACTTCAATAACATGAATCTATGCATGTATTTTAAAAATACATAATAATTTTAAAATGAGTTGTTATCTTCATTACTAATTAAAATAGCTAATTGTTGCTCTTAAAATCACAATGTTTTCTTCTGGGAATGAGTAAAGAAAAGGGAGCCACCCATATTGCTTTTGAGACAAAGGGAGCCTAAAAGATAGGGAAGCTATAGAAAAGTGTGTTCACTTCATTTTCATGATCTTTCCAAAAAAGCAGGGCCACATATTAATTTGCTCTAAATATAAAAATCATACTATGAAGTGCATATAAAAGAGGAATATGAGCCTAGGGTTCTGTTCGATTGAACCTCTTCTTCACACACATACCCATATACACACACGTAATTAAAGACTCGATTTTGAAAAAAAACTGAGATATCTACTCATTTCCATCAACAGCTACAGAGGAGTGATAAAGCATGCTACTATTCTATTGACAGGGAGGTGATGTGCTCAAATTGGAGAATCAAAATATATTTGGAACATGACCAATGTGGGGATATAGTTTGTTTGATTGTGCATATTTGCTACAAATAATATATTTCCTGTTTCTCTTTTCTTGTAAACTGAAGGGGTTTCGAAGAGAAAGGGGAAAAGGTATTTGAGAGCAAAATAAAATAAAAAGAAAGAAAAAAAAGGTTATTGAAACATCTTTTTAAAACACAAAATAAGATATAAGAAAGGCCAGAAACAATCTATGACAATTTTGAAAGCTATGTGTTAGATTTACTATATACTTAAAAGGAAAAACAATCTGTATGTAAAAGAGTTTTCTGGTTTCATGTACACAATTCTTTTACCCATCTACTTTATGTATGGCCATGCTCGTTTTATTGAATGTTTGTTAAGCTCAGAATTTTAAAGAAAGAAACGGGTGGATAAGAAGGAATTACTTTTTGGCCTAGTTTTGCATTCCGGGGCATAGTAGATAAGGATGTAGAATAAAACCAAAACTTATCAGAAGAAGGAAAAATCTCTAATCTTTGATCTCAAATCCTTCTTCCCAATTTTGGGTCTTTAATTTACATTCATAAACCTTTATATTTAATCTTGCAATGGGGATAATATACATTTTTAGTTACACATACATTATTTCATAAGACAAAATTAACAGCAGGGTTTTTTTCCTAATAATTTTATAAAATGGAAATCTCCTTCTCTCCCTATTCCACACTTGGTTAAAAGATTATTGAAAAGTGTTACATATTTCAAGTCCCTTTTCTGGGATCAATATTCTAAATCAACCAGGAGCAAGTAACACAATTGGGAGGTGTATATCATTTCTCTTTCTAGCCAAGAGATGTCTTTTAAAACCTTCTAGTTCAACCACCTAAAACCTCTCTTCTATACCTGGTGTCTTGACACCTGCAGTCATAGAAAATTGTTTATGTTTCTGTAGGGATATGTAAATTAGATTTAAAAAATTAAAATTATCAATTTATTGGTGCATAACAAACCATACAACTTTTACTTATAAAAAAACATATTATGCAACTTCTCTTTCTGCTGCATTCACTGACTCTTTCAGATCTAGCATTGAGTTCACAAAATTTCCACATATGTTCTCTTTAATTCTTGATTATGTAATGAGATGGAGCACATTGTCTCTCAATTATACATACCTTTGAAACACAGTTTATTTTTCCAAGTTCAGTTTCATGTGCAGCCTATAGATTTTCAAAAGTTTTTAAATCAAATGAATTCCCACTCTTCAAGTTTATTTATTTCCATATTTAAGATAAATTCCTTAACCTTTCACTATATATGATATGTTTCCAGGATCTGGTACAACAATTTTATATATCAACAAGTTTATTAAAGTTCATTATTTCTATAACAGGGCAAAATCCCAGATCCAATAGAATTTTTTTTAAAGTACCCAACTATTTTTTTTTTTGGAAAGTTGTCAAGTCTGACAAAGATATCCAAATCACCTGGAATCCCCCTGATAATAGTTTCAGCATAGGACTGAATGAAAATGAAAGTCATCAATTTTTTTAAAAAGACTTTTTTTAGCCATTCCTCAGAACTCCAGGCCCTGTATTATCTTTACCTTGAGGGCATTATTTCTCTGTTAGAAGTTTTTATTGCTATTGCTATTGTTATTGTTTTCTTTTATACTGGTATTCCTTTCTAATTCTGAGAAGCCTGTAGTAATGTTTAGGAATTAGTACCAGGCATTTGAGCTGCCAAGGCATTGCTTATCTTCTAAGGATCACTGGGCTCTTTTGCCATAAGAGTTTATAAATTCTTAATTCTGTTACTTGTTCTTTTCTTTTCAAGTGTACTTTCTGTCATTCTTCAGTGAGGATCATCTATTCCCTGTGTCTTTGAGTGCTTCTTGAAATGCTTCACTTCCTCCATAGCAATGGCTACTGCAACATATGTAATGGTTATTAAAAATATATTTTTGAGGAACTTCAATCAATGCAATGTGTCTGAGGCTCAGTTTTCATATGGGTTGCCCTTTATTTAATAAACACAGTGAACTTAGCAATTGTTACTCTAGTGCCAGTGTTAAAAATGTCATCCTCAGAACAGTATTTGAGGGGGTGGAGCCAAGATGGCGGAGTAGAAAGACTCACATATGCTAGCTCTGAACCCACAGCCCATATATTTCCTGCAAGAAGAACTCCCTACAAATTCTGGAGCACTGCAAGGCATGCAGAAACACAGTGGAAAAGATTTCTGTTCCAGAGAGCCCTGGAGAGCCGTCCCCAGGGGTGTGCTGCGCTCCAACAGTGGAGTCCACCCCTGTGCTGCTCTGGTCGCACGGCCCCAGAGGAGCAGATCCGAGCAGGGACAGAATCTCCTGCAGCCAGGAAGTTCCCTCCACCCACAGATGCTACAGGTCAGGGAGAGAGACATCTGGGCTGGCCGAGAGGGGTCTGGGTGTCTCCGTGGCTCAGACCACTTCGGGAGGCAGCAGCAGAGGCAGAGGCAGAGTCCTGGGACTCCTGGAGCAAGCAGGAGCTCCATTACCAAAGGTCTCTGCATAAACCCCCTGAGGGAACTGAGCCTGGGAGATGGCCCTGACCCCACCTGCCCCATTATTAAAGGTCTCTGCATAAACCCCTGAGGGAGCTGAGCCTGGGAGGCGGCCCTGCCCCCACCCAAGCACCAGAACTTAAGCTCACGTTGAATAGCAGCCGCTCCCGCCTCAAAAAGCCCACTTGAATCTCAGACCCCAAGCACTAGCTAGGCGGTTCTAGGCAGGGGGAGGGGAGGCACAGGAATCTCAGAAGTCAAGTAACTGACTGGGAAAATGCCCAGAAAAGTGAAGAAAAATAAGACTATAGAAAGCTAATTGGATGGGGTACAGATGTTCCCGCCTTTCAATTCTGATGACGAGGAACTATTCTTACCATTAGGGAAAGACGTGGAGGTTGGGGCCTCTGTATCCCAGACATCCGAGGTGGATGTCCAGTGGGCTCAGGCCATGGAAGAGCTCAAAAAGGGTTTTGAAAATCAAGTTAGACAGGTGGAGGAAAAACTGAGAAGAGAAATGAGAGAGAGGCAAGAAAAGCATGCAAAACGGGTCAATACCTTGGTAAAGGAGGCCCAAAAAAATGCTGAAGAAAATAACACGTTGAAAAATAGGCTCAATCAATTGGCAAAAAAGGTTCAAAAAGCCAATGAGGAGAAGAATGCTTTCAAAAGCAGAATTAGCCAAATGGAAAAAGAGGTTCAAAAGCTCACTGAAGAGAATAGTTCTCTCAAAATTAGAATGGAATAGATGGAGTCTAATGACTTTCTGAGAAACCAAGAAATCACAAAACAAAACCAAAAGAATGAAAAAAGGGAAGAGAATGTGAAATACCTCATTGGAAAAACAACTGACTTGGAAAATAGATCCAGCAGAGACAATTTAAAAATTATGGGACTACCTGAAAGTCATGATCAGAAAAAGAGCGTAGACATCATCTTCCATGAAATTATCAAGGAAAACTGCCCTGATATTCTACAACCAGAGGGCAAAAGAAGTATTGAAAGAATCCATCGATCACCACCTGAAAGAGATCCAAAAAGAGAAACTCCTAGGAACATTGTGGCCAAATTCCAGAATTCCAAGGTCAAGGAGAAAATATTGCAAGGAGGTAGAAAGAAGCAATTCCAGTATTGTGGAAATACAATCAGGATAACACAAGATCTAGAAGCTTCTACATTAAGGGATCAAAGGGCATGGAATAGGATATTCCAGAAGTGAAAGGAACTAGGACTCAAACCAAGAATCACCTACCCAGCAAAACTGAGTAAAATACTACAGGGGAAAATATGGTCTTTCAATGAAACAGAGGACTTTCAAGCATTCTTGATGAAAAGACCAGAGCTGAAAAGAAAATTTGACTTTGAAACACAAGAATGAGAAGAAGCATGAAAAAGTTAACAGCAAAGAGAAGTCATAAGGGACTTACCAAAAGTGAACTGTTTACATTCCTACATGGAAAGACAATATTTGTAACTCTTAAAACTTTTTTCATTATCTGGGTAGTTGGTGGGACCACACACACACACACACACACACACACACGTACACATGTACATGCACACACGCATACACACATGCATGCGCATACAGAGACAGGGAGCACAGAGTGAATTGAATAGGATGGGACCATATCTTAAAAGAAACTGAGGTAAATGTTGAGAGAGAAATGTAGTGGGAGGAGAGAGGGTGAAATGGAATGGGGTAAATTATATCTCATTCAAGAGGCAAGCAGGAGACTTTTTAGTGGAGGGAAAAAGAGGAGAGCTGAGAAAAAAACATGAAGTTTACCCTCATCACATTCGACTAAAGGAAGGAATAAAATGCACACTCATTTTGGTAGGAAAACCTATCTTACAATACAGGAAAGTCGGGGAGAAGGAGATAGGCAAGGGGGCGGGGATGATGGTAGGGAGGGCAATGGGAGGAGGGAGCAATTTGAAGTCAACACTTGGGGAGGGACAGGATCAAAAGACAGAATAGAAACAATGAGGGGCAGGATAGGATGGAGGGAAATAGAGTTAGTTTTACACAACACGACTATTATTGAAGTCATTTGCAAAACTACACAGATAGGGCCTATATTGAATTGCCTGCCTTCCCAAAGGGAACGGCTGGGGAGGGACGGATGGGGAGAATTTGGAACTCAAAGTTTTAGGAACAACTGTTGAGTATTGTTCTTGCTACTAGGAAATAAGAAATACAGTTAATGGGGAATAGAAAGTCATCTGGCCCTACAGGACAAAAGAGAAGATGGGGACAAGAGAAGGGAGGGATGATAGAAGAGAGGGTAGATTGGTGATAGGGAAAATTAGATTGCTCGGTGTATTGGGATGTGGGGAGGGGACAAAAAGGGAGAAAATTTGAAACTCAAAATTTTGTGAAAATGAATGTAAAAAGTTAAATAAATAAATTTTTATTAGAAAAAAAAAAGAACAGTATTTGACCAACATGACTATCAACTGACGATGACTCTCCTTTATCCTTTTTCTTCTTTATCCCAATATCATTGCCAGAAGTCACTTCAAAGTCAAGTCACTTAATTTCTTTGCATTTTTTTCCTCATCTATGAAATTGAGGGCCTTGAAAGTCCCTTTCCCTTTCTGTATTATACTATTATCCTTGGAAAGTAACTCAGGATTTTGGAGAACTGTACATCTTATTTTCCTACTTTCTATGTTGTTTCATTGATCTATTTCTTAATATTTGTGAGTGGGGATAACTCATAAATATTGTATTTATCTATACCTCCACTTTTATGAATGAGAAAAATATTTGTTTTCTCAGAGTGACTCACTCAATTAACATCACACTGCTAGTTATTATAAGAGGTAAAGACACTAGTTTCCTCTAGACCTTGCCGCCTGTCTTACATAGTAACCTGTATAGTATAAATTCTTAGAATCTGTGCTTGTACTATATATACTTCACCTTGGAGTAGTCAATATCTCCAGCTTCAGATTCTTCTACTTGATCTCAAAAGTCCCCTTAAGTTTTAAATATTATTTTCATCTCATCCACTAAGTCTAGAGGGTATCGATCCTATTAATTACATATTTCCTGTCAATGATATAATGAGCTATGATCTAATCAGATTTAAAATCAAATTATATTTTTAGTATTGTCATAATAACTTTAAAGAAATGAAATACGATAATAAAAATATTTTCCCAAATCAGTATTTAGATTTTTCTCATTCACACTTAAATATTTTCTCATCAAATAGACTGGAAAGTGAGAGAAAACCAAGTTACAATTGGGCAAGTTCTTCACTGATAGATTTCCACAGGCCCATCAATTTGGATGAGAAGCAAACTTTATTTTCATTAGCCTTTGGTTTCTTCTATAGTATTTTGTATTTTAGTTTATACATTTACAAATATCACTCTGAGAAGGGATCTACAAGCTTTGACAGGCCTCCAAGGTATCCATACACTCATAGAGAAAAAAGAAGAAAAGAAGTTAAAAGCCCTTGCTGTGATCTCTGGTAGCATAATTGCATGTGGATGAAGCTGGCCTTGAGAATTTACATTGATAATGGACTATAAAGTCAATGGATACTGGCTTAACTGCTGATCTGCCTGAAATCCTACCAACCTGCCAGCCTACCTGCTGGGAACACAAAACTTCTACTTAGAACTGCTTAGATTTTCTTTTTCAGACCCCTTTCATTCCTTCATTCCTTCTTGGACTTGAATACTACTTCAATTAAACTGTTTGTTTCTACCTCTATGACTCAAGAGGACCAAATCCTGGGAAAACCTCTTAAGACTTTAGGAGTCATATAGAGTACAAACAAGAAGATAAGTCTATATGAAAGAAAGGCAAACTACCTGTTTTAAGCTTTCAGAAGAAACCTATATTCCCAATAGGAAGGCCAAAAAAGTGTGATGGCTACAAAGAAAGACATTTTTCTTCTCTTTCCTTCAGACAAATATACAGTTTTCTGTCTGTGTATTCCAAAAAAAGCAAGTAGATGGAAATTCTAGGAGGCTGCATGTTTGACTTCCTGGTAGGGAATCTATTAGCTGTCTATGTTTTTGTCGGACTGTTTGTCAACTTAGGGTTTTAATGTTTTTTGTTTTGTATAAATATGTTTTTTTAAAAAATTGAGAGATTTGAAGCCATTCATAGATTTCACAAATCCCATTTGAAAGCTTTTTATCACCACTCAAATATCCCCCACTAGGTATGAAATGGAGCCAATTGTTTTGTTATGAAGACTATATAATTGGGCAGACTCTGCTCCATATCAGGACTCAGAATGCCTTCTAGTTCATAAAAGTTAAAACATAAAATGATTTAAGAACCTTATTGTACTTATTTTAGAACTTTTTAAACCAGTTCGATAAAGATAATAGAATTTATGACAAACATGCCAAGATTTATGCACCTTTAAATATGGGTTATTATGGCTTATTTTTTAAAATCATGACTATTAGATATATGCTTTATCTCCAATACTTGATTATAAAATCTTACTTATCTCAACTTGTCCCTCCACTATGCCTAAGATTATTGTGGACAAAAATGTCCACTGACTGAATTACTTTAATTCTGATTTAAAGTTATTAATAATATTAATATTTACAAAGAAGAGTACTAGGTGCCGGGGCAGAAACAAAGCTGAGATAACACAGATACCCTCCTCTAATGGAACTTACAGGAATATATAATAAAAATGTAACTAACAGACATTTATTAAGGGGCAAAACAAAATGCTATTTTATGACTGAGTGGGGAAAGGTCTCTATAGTGGGAATCAGGAAGTCTTCATGGAAGAGGTAGGTTTTAAAAGATATTTTAGAGTTTTATAAGCAAAGAGGGAGAAAATAACATTTAGTGTAGGTAAGGAAAGGTATATAGGGTGAAAGTAACTGGAAGATCAATGAACTGATGGGCATGATATGAAGTTGGCACAAGTATATGAAGAACTGTGAAATTCAGCATTGAAGATTAAACCTGAATTGGAGAAAACTTGGAGTCACTGACATTTTTGAGCTGAGGAGTTACCCTACCAATTCTATAGATAAGGAAAATTATTACTACACTTTACTACATCAAAATGATTCCACAGCTTATTGTGATACTTGTGTAATGCTCCCCAGTAAAATAACCATGTAATTTCACTTAGGAAAAATTTTATCCTAATCACTATCTTCTTTGAAGTCTCACATGAAAGATATTTCAGTAAGTACAAATACATCCTCTAACTGACATTAACTCCTATCTTGTTTTTGCCAACATTTTTGTGCTCAAAAAATGGAGTATTCTAAAGAATATCTACTTGGTAAAAGGGCGAATTTATAGAAACAAATGTTCTGGAAATAATAACAAAAAAATTGCCTACAAAAATGATAGGATATTTTCTTCTCTTCCTAGTGACATCTATGTTTTAAATAGTTGATGAGTCTCTATGGAAGGTAGGTAGAAACATTAGAAAAGGAAAGATTGGAATTGTTTAGATATATAAACTAGGTCTATGATTGATTTCATATGTAAAGGATTCTCTACTACAGATAATGACTTCTACCAGCTCCATGACACCTGAGGAGTGGTTATAAAGCAACATTCAGTAACTGAGCTTTTGGAGCCTAATGTCTTGGAGACATTTCCAGATCATCTCTGCCATAATTCCACTGCAATCACTGTGTTAAGTGGAGTCATCTGTGGGGAAAATAAAGTTTTAATTTAGCATCATATGCATTGGAGTTTTCTTAGGTCTGTACTTCATTGACTTAGTATGTTTATAACATGGAGGTTTTCTAGAACGATATAGACAATCTAGGTTAGGGCAGAAATTGACACATTTTTCTATTATTGTAACAACACAGAGGATGACTCTGTATCACATTGCCCTATTTTCTTACTCTACCAAAAAACAAAAAAACAGAGACCAAATTTAGTTTATGTCCTTCAAAATTACATTAGACTTTTAAAGAATAGCAGAGATACAGGTGATGATGAAAATTAGCAGGTGAACAAGACTTAATCATTCCATTCATTTAACTTATAATTTGCTATTGGTATCAACAAACAGCTCTTCATAACCCTGAAGCCTTGGGAACTATTTAGGATGCCCAAACAATCTCATATTTTAGTTTGAGACATGGTAATGCCCAAGGATTTGTCTTTCTTGTAAAATTAGCTTAGTAAATTGCTTTGAGTAGAGAAAATAAGAGCAACGTGTATGTTTTTATGTTGATTCTGATACTTTTTTTGATTGTTTAATGGATCAATTAATACTGGAGAAATAACATAGAAAATGTTCATATTAACCAGTGGATTTTCTCACTTTAGTAAGAAGAAATCAACTTAGTTTTCTGAACAAATAATTTTAAAGCTATTTTTACTTTCTCATCTTAAATTATTATTATTTTTTCCTCAAAACTACACTTTTTGATGGAAATTTGCATATGCTACTTTTTATCATGTGTTTAAGATTCTGATACAATAAAGAAAGACATGTATTATAACTCTTGCTATATGGTGCTGAATGCTTTATCTTAAAATTTGTGTCCAAACTAGAGAATATTATATCACCATGGTGAAGTGGGTGAGCAACACCAAGACTGTAGTGAGATGGTTAAACAGACCTCAGAACATCTCCATTCTGACTGTCTGTGAGACAACTACAGGAGCTTGTAGCAAAGTGAGTATGTGTTCCCTTCCTTGTTTCGTTGAATTGGGGCTGTTTGATGTCCCCTTCTAAAGGGACATCTGGAAACTTTTTTCTATAAAACATTGATACTTTAAATAGAAATACAAAGGAAATAAATGTAGACTCCAAAATGCAACCATTCCAAGCAGTGCCACTGAGAGTCCTTCGATCTTCACAGCTTTCTAGAAACAGTGGAAATATTGATCCTCTAGGGTCAAGAAGAATATACTTTTCTTTCACTTTTTTTTAAAATAAAAATATTATAGGCAGCAAGGTCACATTTGTTAATATTCTAGGTTGTATTTCTGATCCCATAATCTTTTCCCAAGAATGGAACAATTACCTTAGTTATTTGAAACAATTAAACTGAGAATATTTTTTTAACTTTTTTTCTCTTCTTTGAACAAATGCTGTCTGCAGAGTCTGCAGTGTTGGGGGAGGAGGAGAGGAGGCAGGTGATATTTATAAAATGTAATTTAAAAGAGAAAAGTGGCTGTTATTCAAATGGGCCAAAAAAGTAATTAAAAAGTTGAATTTAGTTTTAAAAAATGGTTCCATTACATTTTGTTTCATTCTTCCCTCCTCTTGCTCACACCAAAATAAAAGAGTTTACATAAGGAAAGTCTACATCTCTATTACCTGTGACTAGTACTAGAAGGTACGGCAGGTAAATGACAACTAAATTGAATCATTTTGCTTTTGTTCCTACTAAAAGAAATATTTCCAGTGTCCAATTAATCAAACATTTTGCAGCTTTATATGGATATTGATATACTCATACACATGTGTACATGCACAGATACACACTTACAAAAGTTGACAATATAGTATATATGCATGTATGTATGCTCTATGTGTATACATGCACTCAGATAATATACATGAATACTCTGAAAAAAATCAAGAAATACGTTTCCCTCTATATGTTACATACAATTAAAATGCCAACTATGTACATGTATGACAACTAAATACATATATTCATATATATGTATATATATAAATCTATGTCATTTATATGCACTTTTAAAAGGTGGATATGTATACATATATACATATAAGTGTGTATATATGTAAAATATTATATAATTAAAGAAATGTGAAATACATATATATGTGTGTACATTTACACATGTGCATACCCACACATATAAACATGCGTGTGAACACCAAATTTTGTTTCCATCTGATCATGTCTAAAAACGTTGCTTTTTTCTTTACTGATTAACTTATTAACTAAGTAAATAGTCACTAGATGAACAAAAGCAAACCAAAAATAAACCATAGCAAAACCTTAAACTTTAATTATTCTAGCATTAGGAAAGAGAGAAAAATCATTTCTTTCATATTGAAATTATATGCTTTGGCAAAGAGTGAAAGGTAAATAAAGTGGCTTCATGTATGAAGACAGTACCAAATTTATCCTTCATTAATAGGACAATTGCAACTCTCCCTCATATTTTGCCTGCATGGAACAGGCCTCTTGCCTCTCTGGTTTAATTGTTCCCTTTGTTAATGTGTTGTACAGAGTCTCATACACAATCACAAATGAGTTATTTATCTGAAGTGTCCACATTATCTTCATTAGGGATTCCAAACTACTCAACATTTTATGATGTTTTACATGTACTGTTGATTAATATGCACGTTCAAGAAAATTTTAGAACATTGAAAGAGGAAAATGGTCAGAGATGAATATCCTTATTGTGGATTAAAATGCATAGCTGCATGTTCAATCACAGTCCTATGTACTGGAGAGCAGCAACTATGTCTAATGAGCAATGAACATTTTTAAGGGTTGGAACAGGAGTGAGGATCCTGCAGTCTTGAGACTACAGGTGACCCTCCAGGTTTATTCTATGAAGTTTGGATTCAGTCAAAGGACCATGCTTGAGGACCTAGAAGGTGACATGTGGCCTCAATGCTGCAGGTTCCCCATCCCTGAAACCATTAGAATTTCAAGTACCCTCTTCCACTTCCACTTAGTAGATATCACCAAAAGATCTATGACTACAACTGCTATATTCTGAGCATTGAAATACATGTTCAGTATGTCCCTTATGTATACTTCTAATTGTCTTGTTGTGGTAGAAAGGGTTTTCAAGATAAAGAGCTCATCCCCTTAATGGAAGAGCCTCTAGTAACTTGGCAAAATCCTGGAATTACTCATGATCAATTGTGATGTGAGGAGCCAGCATTGTAACTCTTCGCCAAATTCTCTGTAATGTTGAATTATAGTAGCCTGATTTTTACGAGGCTGTTGTTTGCCTGGTGATAAACCTATATTTATATTGAAGGTTAGGAGAGATTTGAACAAAATAATGAAACGTAGGTGAGCAGTATGTCATTTGTGCTTAGTTCAGATAAGTTGAGATATAGAAACAGGTGAAAGGATAGTGTTGTGGAATGAGAGAATTGATTTCTTAAACCATTCTGAATAATAAAAAATTTTAAATATTAAGTAGAATAATTCATATAGAATTAACATTTCCAAGGATTCAGTTGCCAAATTTTAGCATATCGGGATAAAACCTTTGTCCATAAAGCGCCAAATGGGAACAGAATTCATGTAAACATTGCACTGAGTTATTGCCAAGTTGCTACATTATGTTTTCTTGTTTGAATCAACATTTTCCTCCTCTCTCTTATGGGAGAAATATATAAATCTCTCATAAAGTAGATTTTTAAATGAAGGTATGACATTTAAAACTTTTAAAACTGAAGCATTACTCACAAAAAATGAATACTTTATACTGAGAGTGAAAATGAGTAGAAAAACGTCCATGTCAGCATTTTAATCCTAATTGTGTGCCAACTTCTTTTGAAGAACCTAACAATTTTTCCTTGCCAGCTGAAGCTGAGAAGTGAAAATTCAAAATTGGCAGGGGTTTAAAGGCACTTTATCTTAAGTAATCAAAGGAATCTATTTTTTTAAGATCTACCTGGTGGTATCCTGCCTAACTTTCTGAAAGAATTCAGCAAAGATCTGTGTTCAAAGTGATCATGTAAACACCCTTTCCTATTACAGCATTTGGTTGCTCCTTCTTTTTGTTTTTTTTAATGACGATAGGGAACAAAAGACTTTTCTAGTACTCTGTAGTAATTGAATAGGAAAAAGTACATCTAAAAATAACATTAAAAATCACATGGATGAATGCAGCTATTAGTTTGTCGATTTCTCAGTTTCTCATGAAATCAATTGTTTCATTTCAGAAATATGAGATGACATCAGATCTCTGGCTTTCTAAGCAGGTACAGTATGTATGATATCTTAACTTATTAATTGGTAGACATTTGGGCTGTCTTATTAATCTACATTTTTCTGATGAGTTCTATTTAGTCTGATTTTAAAAGTTGTACCAGTTAGGTAAAACTAAAAATTCCCTAAATTGAATAGAAATAAAGCTTCTTTCTTCTAAAATTTTATCTTGCATAGTTTTTATTTTTCATTATATGTTACTCTCAATGTGTATATGTGTATATACACACATACATATATATATATATATAATGTACAAAATATTCACACTTGTTACATATATACTACAGATTTTATATGCTTTATGGGTGGAGAGGTTATATAAAAAAGAAATATATATTATTTATAATTTTTTTACGGTACATGAAAAATGCAGCAAGTATCTGAGATGATTACTTATATAATTCAGTGAAGAAATAGTACTGCATTGACCAAAAAATTTTTTAAAAAGAAAATGGAGTTTAAAGTTTAACCTAACCAGGTAGGTCATTTCCAGTAGTCAACAACTTTTTTTTTCCCCAGGAAATAACCGTACTTCATGTGCCCTTAATAGGAGCTTCATAAATTTTGACAGAATAAATTAATCTAATTCCACCTGTCATTTCAAAAGTGAGACAATTGAGGGCCTGCCAGGTTAAGTGACTTTCCTAATGTCAAACATCTAGTTAATAGCATAACTAAGATGAGATCCCAGGTCTTCTGGGCAAAGCTGTAAGAATTCTAGTGCCTGGGGAAAAATCAGGTGAGAAGATCGTCAAATAGGGAATATAGAATGTACTAGTAAAGTACCAGAAGTGGGAGGAGGAACCTTATGGCTCAGAAAATCCCACTTCAGCTTCAGATGAATACTGACAGCAATGCTATGATTAGTTTAAGAAAGTGTTTCCTGTAAGGGGCACTGGATTCCACAGAAATAGCAACAGATTACACAAACCTTGTGGGGAAAACAACTGCTACAAAGTAGAAGAATGTAAGGCAGACAGACCTCCTAGGAGAACAAGTTTGCCTCTTGCTTATAAAGTTATAATTTGTTAACTGAGAGTTTATAAACTCCATTCTAGTCACACGCTATGTCTGACTTCTAGTCCAGGGTTATAGTTTCTACTACACCACATGAAAAGAACTTGAACAAATGTTAGACAAAACCATTTGCCATGGGGGATTCATAATTATTTCCTCAAGAGAAAGGACTAATAGGTCTAATATTTACTGAAATTATTAATACTTACCAAGATAAATAATGGTTTACTTGATGTATTTAGATTTTCATGTTTTGCGCAAAAAAAAAAACAAACATTATTTTTGTTCTTATTTGTGGGGCAAACAAGCAAATATAATAAGTTTTGGGGTTGAATTAAAATTTTTGTTGCTACATAAGTTTATTTACTGGCATTGTCAAAAAAAATGCACTTAGTTAATAAAAGATCCAAAAAGTAGTCAGAATCAACTTTCCACTTTTCATAAAATTGAGTTAAATACCAAAAAGCAAACAAAAAATCCCAATGATATATGTTTTAATAATTTAGTATAAAAAACTCGTGGTATTTACACTTATCTATCCCTGACTGATTTTTTTTTAATGTAGCACAAATGTACATTATCTTTTGGAATATCTGTTTTCAGTTTAATCCAGATGTAGGCATACATGATGCTTTTTTTTCTGGTAATCAAAATGTTTGGAGTATAAAAATAATAATATAAAAATAATTCCTTCTTGTAATAATTAGTCAGAGACTTGTCTTAGGAAAGGCAAAAAGGAGTTTATTGGTTTTTCATAAGAAAGGGTACCCCCGCTTTGTTGCCCTAATAGCACCTGCCAGGGAGTACAAATACGCTGAAAGCAAGTTTATATGATCCCTAATGCAGAACCCCGACCCATTCACCCTTCTCCCATTGGCTGGGCCTCAGAGCTCACAGTCTAAACTCGGAAACTTCTCCCCAAGAACAAAAGACAAAAAGGCGAGAAATAGGGAACTCTTTGCTCAGCAAAAACAGAAGGGGAGCAGAGGGAGGTGTAAGGCAGAGACAAGGTTGGGCACAGTACAAGGTATGTTAGAAAGTGTGCTTCTGTACAAGTTTAGCTGCTGCAGATGTTCAAGGGAGATCAATCTCTCACAAAACCAATGAGTCCACAGCCACAGAGAGACTGAGTAGGCAGCTGGGAAGATTTATGACTTTTTATTATTTTTACTTATTGTTTGGGGGGGAGTGTTTTATGTGGGGGTACCTAATTATATGCAAAATAGAAAATAAAGCCTGACATTGGAAGCCTACTATAATAACAAGAGAAACACAAAAGTAAACCCAAAGGTTCGTTCATTAACGTTTTGGTCAAAAAAAGGGAAAATGGCCAAAATGATATTATCAAATCCTGTGATAAGTCAAAACTATACAGAAATATTTCCTGAGAAGACACTATTTCACAAAACAGTGGTAAACACTGATAACAAATATACTCAAGTGAAGTTATAGCATGTTTAGCAATTGATGGAATCTATTAAATAGGTTAAGTAATATAGGGCTACCAAGGGGCATTTCATAGACGATTCACATAGAACTCAGCCAGCAATGTGTTGCAAAAGCATTGAACATATCTACTGACATATTGTTGTTGGAATCCTGTTTGCCACTGGAGTTGTCTTGATTTTTTTTTAAATGAAGCAGATCAACTTTCTTACCAACACATTTATTGAATTAAAATCCATTTATGTAATAGTAGCATTGATACCCAAATTCTATCAGACATAAAAGAGGACATATTTTTGTTATTGCTATTATTATTTTTTATTTTAGTTCTTATCTTGTGTATTTTGCTTTGTTTTTAAAGTTTTTTTTTTCCTATATCCAACCTAATTTGATTATCACAACAACCTTTTGTGTTACAGTAGGCTCTATTATTATCCTCATTTTTCTTAGGAAGATTTTGCATATTTTCCTGATTTTACAAATTGAGTCTTGAAGCAGTCCTGTAACATTTTCAGGTCAACAAGTCTAGTAAGTGTTATCAGTAAGATTCCAGCATAGGTCTTAATGACTCTCAAGCCCCAAAGTCTGCTATGAAAGACATTTTGTGTTGCTAAATACTATATTAAAAGATTATGACCTTGCGCCTGACCTTTAGGGCAATTAAAACCTTCTAACTATTGCATTAGATCTTCATTAGCTACTGTGGGAATAATACAAAAGAAAGAGAAGTCTTTTGAAAACCTTACTTTGGAGGAATTATATTCAATCAACCAAGTCAACATTTTCGATAACGCCCAGATTTCATTGTGTCCAATGCACTGTCTTTTTAGGTAGAAAGCTGTAAAATAATCCACAGAAAGAGACAGTGAGAAAGTTCTTGGTTTGAGGAGCAAAACATTGTATGTTGCCACGTTTGAATCCTAGCCTTTCTTTAAAAGAATGGGTGGAAATAAAAATATTCAATTCAAGCTGTAACTTTTGCATACCACCTTTAAATTAACACAGAAATGTATCCAAATTGACCTCACCAAATGACCTGTAAAGAATAACTATTTTTCTGTCTCACCCAAACATGAGGTGGGATTAATATGGTAGAAAGGACAACTGAGGTATTGTTAAGCAGGTCCCTCTCACCTTTACACTCATGTGGCTTATATTCTGTGCCATGGAGAGTAAACTCAAACTTAATGATCTTTGTCAGTCTTGTACTGCACAACCATTAATTGTTGTCCTCTGTTTTTGAGGAAGGTGATTCTATAACATGCTATAAATTGGATTTAAGTGAGGGAAGACTGTGCAAAGTCACCAGCCTCACTTTCTCCTCTGGAGACTTCTGGGTCCAATAGTGAGATACAGATCAGGAGGACTAGAGATGGTCAGGGATGAGGTGAGAGACCATTGCCTTTTCAAGCTAAGGTCTTTCTCAAGTCTCAGTTTGACTGAGGCAACACATATTCCAAGAATGAGCTCTATTACCTAGTTTAAAAAAAAATCAGTCTGGGAGGGGAAGACCTTAAGAGTTTCTTGCAAAAACAAAAACAATTGCTATCATTCTGAGCAATAAGGGTAAAAACGATGACAAAGTGGACTTGGGGGGAGACCTATTATTAGTCAATCAAAGAGAACCCAAGTGTATTGGGTTTAAAGCATGGTTCTTAAGAAAGGAAAGAAAGAAGAGAAGAAGAGAGGAAGGGAGGAAGTAGAGGTGTTGCCCAACTGGACAGTTCCCTTTGGGTCCCCCATGAAGCAGCTCCTCCTGCTATTCAAAGAAGTTCTTATTTGTCCATGGTTCCCAAAGAGGACAACAAGGAGGTGATGCCATGACATTCAGGTGAATTGGATTTAAGTGAAGGAGCGCTGTGCGAAGTCTCACTTTTTCTGATAGAGCCGTCTGTGTCCAATAGCAAGAAATAGGTCAGAAGCATTGGAAATGTCCCTCACTATTATTATAGGTAATTTTGAACAGGCTATATACTTATCCAACCATGTAGTTATTAGCCATTTACTTTATTCTCATCATTGTTAAGATATTCCTCTATACAAGACTAGAATTAGACTTTTCAGAGAAATTTGTGGGAAAATGAAGTGTACATTGCACAAATCATCCTGACCTCCAGTGGAGTTATCCATAAAATGCTTTCAATGAAATAAATCAACTTTTCTCCCAACATTTTCATTCAGTTACAAAAAATCAATGACTTTATCTATTTAAGAAAAACAGTATTATTTCTATCTGAATTCCTTCAGATAAATAAAAGGGAAGGATTCCTCAAGTATTTATCATAATTATTTTTTCTTCTTATTTACTAGTATCTTCCCACTAGAAATTATTATATTTGTATTTTCTCTTTTATTTTTATAAGCATGTTCTCTATCCCTCTCCCCAACTGAATTAAACTTCTTAAGGGACTGTTTTGTTTTTGTCTTTGTATTCCCAATGTTTACCATAGTTCTTTGGTAAGACAGAGAAATAGTTATTGCCTTATTAGCCCTCAGGTGACATCCGTTCTGATACTTTTCTCTGCTAATTTAAAGCTGATAGGGAGAAGTTATAGATTGAACTTTTATATTTCTACACATTCCTTTAAAGAAAATCCAGGACTCCAAATGTGGCACCACACAGTGTTTTGCTGCTCAAACTCAGACCTTACTTGCTTTGCTTTTGTGACCTGATGTATATGTGCTTATTGAAATAAATTAATAACAGAAATCCTGAGATGTTCTTTTTTAATTTCTTTTTAGAAAACATGATTTAAATGAAATTGTGACATTTGAAATTATAAATATCTCAAATTCCAAGTAGCTACTTGAGTTTCATCACTAAAAATGTGTAACAAAAAACAATCCTCAAAAATTGATGAATATTATTAGTTGATATTTTAAATACGTTTCTGTTCATCAGGAGGATCACATGATTTAAAAGAAAACTGGTCGAATTGGGGTCATGAAGAAGCAGGTTGTAGTGATTATCACAGCTAGCTGTATGACTGAACAAGTAACTGCTTTTCTAGATTGGTTGGACAAGATAATCTCTAAGTTAATTAAGTCCTTTGAGGATTTAAGTAGATATTTTGGAATGGGAATTAATTTGGAACTAAAAATTAAATTTAAAAATAAATCTAAATAAAATATATATATATATTTATATGGATAACTTCTAAAATATCATTTGATTGCAATGATTATCATAGTTGTCAAGGTGGTTATTACAATGATATATATTTTAAAATAATGCTTTGCAGCTTGACTAAGTTGGATTCTCTATGAAATTGTTTTTTAATATTCTGATAGTTATAAAGGAAAAGTATATTATGAAAATAAATATGTAAACTATGTTAAATAAAAGTGAAAAAAAATTCCAATGGAAGTGTGTGAAAAAAATAAGCATGCTACCTAGATTGTTTATATGTTTATCAAATTTGCAAAAGACACTAATCTGTGTGGTTTAGCTAGCAAAAAAGACAGGCTACAAAAACAGACCTTGACAGGCTAAAACATTGAGCCGAATCTAATAAGATGTAATTCAATAGGAATGAATGTAAAGTCACATAGATGGTTTAAAAAGCTATTTCTCAAGTACAAGACAGGAAGAGATCTGGAAAGGATGTAGGGATTTTAGTGAAGTATAATAATTTCAGTGTGAGTCAGTAGCATAATATAGCAGTTGAAGAATGTAATGTGATTTTTGACTGCTTTAAGAGAGACATGTCTCCCAGATATAAGGTGACAGTCCCTCTGTATTCTGTTTCTGTCACATCTCATTAGAAGTATTATGTTCAGTTCTAGCAATTACTATATAAGTCCGACAATGACAAATCAAGAAAATGCCCAGAGAAGCACAAATGAGACATTTGAAGGGATGAGAGTACGTGCATTTTGAATATTGGTTGAAAGATTTAGTGGTCTTTAACCTGCAGAAGAATTATGGGACTCATAATATAACTGTCTTTAAATTTTTGAAGGATTGTCATAGGGAAAAAAGATTAGAGCTCTCCTGCTTGGCTCCAGATTCAGGTGCAATGAAGAAAAGTTACAAAAAAGACAATTTAGACTTGATAGCATAAAAGCAAAAAAATGTTCCTGAGAACTATAAATGCCAAAGTATGGAACAGATTTCCCCCAGAGGTGGTAGGTTCTCACAGGTTGGATATCTACAAAAAAGCATAGGTATGTTGTATTATAGTCTTCCTCTGTCAGAAAAGCCTGTACTCAAATTCTTTCTCAGATATATACTAGTTGTGTGGACCTAGACAGGTCACTTAGACTCTGTTTGCCCATTTCTTCATCTGTAAAATGGGAGTTGTTACATTGTCTTTGTAGTCTTGTGATAAGAATAAGAAGCAATAATGTTGGCAGAACCATATAAATGTTATCTATGGATATGATTATCATTATCACAAGCATTTTTGTAGTGTTTTAAGTCTGCAAAATACTTAACAGGTATTATCATGATATATAGGTTGGACTAACTTTCCGAGAATCTTTGCAGTCTCAAAATTATGATTCTCTACATATCCATTTATGATGCATATACATATATCTACCAATTCATTTATAACATTTTAACTACTATACTCGTTTCCCCACGTTTTCTATTATATAGTATTTGCTATGCATAGATCTGCGTGCACTTGAAACTAATAATATCTTATTTCTTTTTTTTAATATCTCAGAATTTGAACCTTTTACTAATTCTTACTGAATTTTTCCCAGTTATTTTCAAGAAGTAGTGTTTCAGTGTAATTATTATATTGCAGCAATACAAGTGGATATGATCATTTTTAATGTCAGTCTTAGATCACCGCATGTACTTCTATACTTATAGAATGAGGAGCCTGTGTTTACCAAAGATGGCAGCAAGTTCTTCATGACAGTCCCTGTTAAGCAGGGAGGTCGAGGAGAATTCCATCACATTGCCATGTTCATTGTTCAGGTAAGACTTCTAACTTCCTTCTGCGGTTTGGCAATATTCTCATCAATCTCTTGAGTTACCATTCATTGTATCACTCTCCAGAACATCTAGATTATATGTATACATACATACACATACATACATACATACACACACATACACATATATGCAAAGAATAGAATAGCATGCTTTTAAGATTAATCCATATTATTAACAATTTCCTAAGTCTAGATAACCATAAAAGGAAGAAATCAAGCCATCACTGGAAGCATTTGGCGATTTCTGATGTTCAAATATTCACATTAACATTTTAACAATCAGTTTACACATTCCTGCTTATTTAACATACATGGGTGCATTTTGATTTCCCAATGATTTTTGTCTTGGATGGCTGGGAGAAAGTTTTATATTTCATGTGTCCCCCCATCTTCAAAGTATTGCAAAGTATGGAACACAAAACATATCCTTTACTTGTATGTCATTTGTGAAGGGATCTAGGACAATTTGTGTCTTCGATAAACATGAAGTCTATAATAAAAAAGAAATTATTTTACTTCTATCATAAGGGAACAAAATAAGATATTTCTTGGTATACAATGACGTTAATTGGTTTCAGTGAAAAAAGTCTTAGTATGACCTCAGGGAAAGGAAGCTGAAGGAAAGAATCATAGCACAAGTAAATATAGTGAAAGGAAGTAGCTTTACAACAGATTGAAAGATATGCCAGTAGGTTTAAAGAAATTGGCAGATTTTTCTTTCCATTGACCTCAAGGGCATTTTACCTTCTCATATCTAGCAAAGGAGAAAATTCATTGTAGGAAATGGACCTCAACTTTTTAATTGCATATTGCTATTGGAGAGTCATCATGGCTTAGTGGATGAAGTAATATCTGGTTTCAAATTCTCTTCTAATATATATTCGCCACGTGTCTTAGGAAAAGACAATTTAGCTCTCACTGTTTGGATCTAGGCAATTCTCTAAGACTGTAAATTGGAGAATAGTTGATAATTTACTTTTATCGAAGGAGATTTCTCACCCACAACTTCACTTTGCCATTGTAAACATAGGTCCATTCCCTATCTCTATGCTAGTCATATATTGACCCAGCAGAGCGAAATTAAATAGTATCAATGATTTACTTTTCCTTTCATGGCAGAACCTTGAATTCTTTTATAGTTTTTAATCATATCTGTTGTATTCAGAGAACTATATAGAGTCTAAAGTACTCTAGAAAGTCCAGGTTATATCCCATGTGCAGATAACCACAAACTGCATGAGCATATAGGAGAACACTGTATGCTACCAAGGTATCCATGGAATTTCCTAAAGGAAGAATATAAGTTCTACAAATAGGAAGGAATGATGGTATCTAACAATACATGTAATTTTAATATTTAGGGGTCAAGAATACTATGTTATTTTGAAAACAGCCTTTCCACATAAAGGATGGAAAGTCCTTCGATTGCCCAATACCTTATGTCTACTAAGTATATCAATAATATATTTAAAGCAGATAGCTCAGTAATTATCTTGGAAAGAGTTAACATCACATGGCTTAGTTCATTATTTCTGAAAGGGTCATAAGAATGGCCTCTTATCACAACTGCCTTAGTCCTTTATTGTTGCTCTCCCTTGAAATTATCACAGAGCTTCATTTTGGGGGACAGTCTTTTGGTTTATCCAGGATAAATATACTGATTCTCTACAAAGTGAAAAGTTTGCAGTGATGTATTTGTGAGCTTAGCTGGGTGTGCATTTCTCTGCTTTGTTAACAGGAAGAAAGAAGAGTAACCAGATAAACATAAGCCAGAGTTAGCTGAACATTTCGTTTCACTTCACAGCTTCATCTTCCTTCCCTAAAACTGCTAAAGTGATGAAGTTGATTACTTTGGCTATCTTCCCCCTTCTCTTTCTTCTTTATATCCTTTAAGAAGGATGAAATGTGAAAAGGATGAAAAGCCCTAAATACAGATACTTCAAGGAAAAGAGCATTAGGTATTTCTCAAATAGTATGAGGAGCTTCTGAGTAATTGAGAATTAACTTTATGGAAGAGAAAATGGTCACATTCTCACTACATCCACATGAAAATGAAAAACTGTGATTATATTCTCTACATAGTCAAAGGAAAATATTTAAGTATTAGGAGATATTGACCTGCAAGGTATTATTAGGAAGAGCTCCCATGGACTGCTGTATCTATCGGCTGGGTATCTGATACATGAAGAAGTTATGTGGATTCCTCATATATCTATTAATGAAAGGAAATGAGGGAAACTTCATTTCATAACCACTGACCAATACTTATCAGGAAATGGCACTCAGGATGATATAAGACTTGCCATAAAGGAGAGAAAATGTGTCTGTGTGCTATGCTTGGCACGCAGCATTAATTTCATTGTCGGCAATTTCTAAAGCAAACACAGACCTAAAAAGTATATTAACCACTGCACATTAAGCATTTGATCACTTTAGATATTTTCAGTAAGCCTGTATTTCAAGTGTATGTAATTGACTCCCAAGAATTCAATTCTCTTCAGAAGCCTGACCAGTTGGCATCCATATAGTTCTCAATTCCACAAGGAAGCCCTTAAAAATTGGGCACTTCATGATTTTTTCCACTTATATTTTAAAAGAACATAGACAATCAGATTAAGTAGCTCAGACTTGTGATAGAATGTAGTGGACTTGCCAGCTCCCAAAATTCCATTAAATTAAAAAATATATATGTTAGTAAATTAATTCACTTTCTGTATTCACTAGTAGAAAGTTATTCAGAACTAAATTCAACTGATTTGAAGTGATAATTTCATTTTGCATAGTTTCAAATATCATTATGCATTATCCATCCAATGGAAAAGACAGTATCAGTACTCCTCATTCTCAATTCTATTACTTCTTCAACTAAATAAAGGGGAAAATGATGAAAGTGTCCCAATACAACTTAATGTATTACCTGAGAAGAAAGATCACCTAATATAAAAAATATATCCTGAAATAGGGTGCCTGCCATTGCTTACAATAATTTTGTCAGTAAACAGTTAAAAATAAGTACATAATGTGAGGAAATCCTGGATGAGGTACCAAGAAGAAATACAAGTGCTCAAAGACTCACTAGTCAGGCAGTTTATTACTTACAGTCACAGAAGCATTGGGTGTCCTAGCCCTTCAGTACCACAGACAACATGGTTTTGGAGGAGAAAGTGAGTCTGATGACTTTGCATAACCCTTACTTACTAAAATCAAAATCAATTGTAAATCATGTCATCACCTCCCTGATGTCATGATCCTCTTGGAGAATGAAGGACAAACCATGCACCATCATGGACAAACACTCTTAAAGGGGTAGTTGTTTCTGGGTAGATTTATAGGGACCAAGAAAGAAGACGAACTTAAGTGCAGTCAATCAACAGAGTGGTTCAGTCTCTACCCTTGTCAGTTCCAAGGGTATTAGAATTCAGGAAGTTGTTTTGTTTTTTAAACCTTGAACACCTAGATTAGATGGAGTTTGCTAAACCGATTATGACCTGGAGAGTCTTACATCCCTTATCTGAATGAAGCTGAAAAAACTAGTTATTGAGTACATAGGAATTTCCCAGTGTATACATAGATGGGTCAAATAAGTGGTCAAATATGGAGTCCCTTCTGTCAGCAAGGTCCTAGCAGAAAGAATCATAGGATCTACAGCTGTAAAACAACTCATAGGAAATTTCATCTTTCTTCCTCATGTCATAGATGAGGACACTGAAGCCCCAATAAGCTATTTGCTTAAAGTAACAAAAGTAGTAAGCATCAATGGTGCGATTTAAAGATAAAGCCTACGATGACAGGGTCATTACTCTTTCTAATAGTAGCCATCCCACACCATTTCTCTTTGCTGATAAAAATGAATTAGATTTTGAAAAAAAATCCTAACTAGGGATACAGAGATAAAAAGTAACATTCTTGAGTAAAATCAAAGCAAAACATAGCTGGCACCTAAATATCTAACAAAGAATACAGAACATGTGACTCAGATCCTGAAACAATTTTTGAACTATTATGAAAAAATGTTTTATAACATTCATGTATTGTGTATATTAATCTAAAAAATGGTATTTGATTGCCATTGAAACATTGTCATGTGTTCTTGTAATTTAAAGAAAATTTATTGTGATATAGTATAAAATATTACTTGTCCTAGAATCTTAAAATAATTTTCTTAATTTCCTTGGAAAAGACTGAAAGAAGGGGTGATTATCTACCAACAGGTCTAATCTTCGCCTAACAAATTTTCAGAATTATGGTATTTAAACTCACTGAGATCAGACTTCCATCTCTGCAATAACTAATAGGCCTACTGGTAAAAGGTGTAATAAATATTTATTGAATAGATTTTATTCCCAGTGAATTAAATTCACAAGTATAATTCAGGGTAAGAATTCTGGTGTTGGAGGCAAAATAACCTGTATTCAAATCTCACCTCAAATGTCTATCTGACCTTGGGCAAGTCCCTTAAACTGCCTAGATCCCACTTTCCTCAAATATAAAATAAGAAATTTGGAATAGTTGACCTTGGAAATCACTTCCATCTCTTAATCTATTATTCCATGATTCTAAGAATTGATATAGAAAAGAGAAATGGCAAGAGCATAGTGGATCATAGAATCAGGGAGTGTGAATTACCACAAGTATGCTTCATTTTCCCTCAAAAATATTCTCTTTCTTGTTGACCCATAAAATACTAGACTTGAAGGAAAAAAGATTATGCTACAAAGATTTGAAGGTAAATCTAAGAGCTTGAAGAGGAATGTCATTCTAAACCCAAAGACGGTAATTTTGTATCCTTTCTATCTCTAAACAGGGCACATTTCTATCATGAATATGGATGCCATGGATCCAAATTAAACCAATTGTGCTTCCTAAGTCCTAGAGTTAATATTGATCCTTTATAGTCTCCTTGGATTCCACTATAATCAAACCAAAACTCAGTCTGTAGAAGAGTTGCAAATGTATTTGTTCATTCACTTAGAAGCACTTGATTACATATAGCTTTTAAAACTCTCCACTCATTTGGCACACCTAATGTACTTGTGTATGCCTAGACTTGATTCTCTTTTGTTCATCCTTCTTCATTGCTGAAGAAAACCATGCCATCAGAGAAATGATGACATGACTTCTACTTGATTTTGTTTTGAGTGAGGGAGGGCCGTGCAGGTCACCAGCCTCACTTTTCCTCCAGAGCCATCTGAATCCAGGGACCAGATATTCATCAGGGTGACTGGAGATGACCCTGGATGCACTGGGAGACCTAGGGCAAGTCATGTCATCATTTCTCTGATGGCATGGTTTTCTTCGGCAATGCAAGGATGAACACACAATTTATTCTGTAAAATACACACCTGATTGCTTGTTTTCCCTGTTCCATTATAAGCTCCTTGAAGGCAGGGGCTGTTTTTTGCCTCTTGTTGTGAAGTTTATTTATTTACTTATTCTGCTACTTGCTATATTACATACATATGTAAGTAAATTCAGAATAACATTTGAACACAAATATCATACAGCCTTAAAAGAAAGATTTCTTTCAAGTAAGTATTTCTATCTCTCTTTCTACCAAGATAGAACATGGTAAGTATAGAATCATTCTCATTTATTTCAAGACTAGGAGAAATTTGAAAGTATGACTAATCCAAAACTCTAAGCATATATTCATACATGTATACATACACACATGTGTTGATACATGAATTAAGGGGCAAAGATATGCAGTCTGGGTATCTTTGTTCTAATTGCTTACTGATTTCACAAATATTTAGTCGTCAATTTTGGTTAAACTGACAAGTCACAATCTATCTAGAGCAGAGAGGCCTACATCTTACTTCCTTTCAAACATGCCTGTATTTAAATAAGACTATTTCATTATGTATATTATATAGTACACTATATATGATATGCATATTAAATAGGCTATAACTGACTGCTTTGCCGGCAGGTGACAAGTGGGCACTTTCTCAGATTAAAGTCTAAAGGGAAGATAAGAAAATGAGATTTTAAGCATGTTTTCTACATATGGATGTGATCACATGAATGTAGTTTTGAACTTAAATTTGCTTAACTAAGTGATACATAGAAATGATTCTATATGTAAAAAGAAAAACAAAGTATTATTTAATAGAGGTTTATAGTTTCAAATCCAACTTTTTCTTTCACTCCATATGAAAGTATTCATTTTATTGTATTTAAGTTCAGAACTCTTTTAAAATACAAAGCTAAATGGCAAGCAAACATTGACTTCTCTGAGCCTCAGTTTCTTTATGTGCAAAGCAAAGGCACTGAACACAATGTTCTCTGCTCCTTCTGGCTCTAACATTCTATGAATCTGTGATTAAAGAACTAAAAGTGACATATGCAGGCAGTTCTTTACAACAGCACCATATTCCAAATATAAGCTGTTCTAAATTTGAAATATTCTTCACATCCAAATCTAAGCTGTTTAAATAAAATGAAAATCAATATTTTCCATTTCTTCGCAGCCTAAAAGTGAGCAAATCAGCGTGCGGCATCTGACATCAGGAAACTGGGAAGTCATAAAAATCTTGGCATATGATGAAAGTACTCAGAAGATGTGAGCATTGTTTTTATTCTTTAACCAAGTTAGAAATCAGGTTTGTCAAATGGAGTGTGTTTTCTTGTAATTACCATTTTACTTACTGCACCTCAGTAAATACAATGTGGCTACAGAGTCCTCAAGTTGTTCTATCTTTTCTACCCTACTCTCCCCTCCCAAAGCTTTTGGAAAGGCATCCATAACTGCATTTTATTGTTTTAAGTACATTATTTTTATAGCTAACATATTAGTAGCATTAATAGTAGAATTATGATCTTTAAATTTCTTTGTTTCATTGAAAATAGCAAAATATTATTTAAATATATTGGAAATTAAGTGAAAATTCAGTGATAAGGTTGATAAAACTAGATTATTCTCTAACTGGGTGTTTTTTCACATTTTTGGACAGTTATTTCTTGAGCACAGAGACTTCTCCAAGAGGAAGGCAACTTCATAGGTAAGTGATACATAATGAAAGACATTTTAGCATTGTTAAAAGTCATCATTAAAAAATAGAATACATGGATAAATCCTACTTATCTTATGAAATCAGGATAATATGACTAATTCTTGACAATAAAGCCATATCCCACTTGCAGCTGAAAATCTCTCCCTAATTAGAATGTGGAATCCTATAGAGCAGAAACTGTTTCACCTATTTTTTTCATATGGCAGATGTTTAATTCATTTGTCACTCATTCATTTATCTTTAGTCTGGAATTGGCTGGTACACCCTTGCAGCCAAATAAGCTTTGTAAGCTGGTCACTTTCTCTTCTTCTTGGGCTCTTTCAATCATTAATGCTTTTTTATCATTTTTTCTCTTTCCCCATGCCATGTCTACTTGGCGACGTCTCTCCTCCTTGAGTACTCATTCTCTGTTTTCTCTCTCCTATTCTTTCTTCTCTTTCATCTACTCGTCCCTCCTCCCAGGCTGCTCATTGCTTATATCAGTGTATAGCTTCCAGTATTCCTGTGACATTCTGTTTGATATTGTTCATTCATTTATCAGTTGTCCCTGACTCTTTATGACCCCATATGAGGTTTTCTTGGCAAAGATACTACAGTAATTTGCCATTCCCTTCTCCAGCTCATTTTACAGATGAGGAAAATGAGACAAAAAGGGTTAAGTGACTTGCCCAAGGTCACAAAACTAGTAAGTTATCTGAGGCCAGAATCAAATTGAGGAAGATGAGCCTTCCTGACTTGGGACCCAGGACTCTATTCAGTGCAAACCTAGCTGCCTGTTACTTGAGATCTCATTCTCCATTTCTTTTTAAAGCACTCACTTCACACCTACCCTACAAGCAAATCAAGAGCAGCTCTTCCTCTCTCCTCCAGCTACTCACTAGATACAAAGTTATGGAAGTGAATGAGCTATGTTTTTCCAAGACATAAGGATCTTAAATGTCAAGGACTTCATATTTCCATATTTCATATAAAATTGAGGACACATAAATAGTAAATTGCAGATCCAAGATTTGAATCCATTATTCCAAATTTAGCATAGTTTCCACTATGCCATAGTTTCGTGTTTTGTTGCTTTTGATAATGCTTTTTCTTTTACTAAAGTTCATACATGAACAGTATTTTATAGACAGTGACCTCCCTACAGATGGAAATCATGTTGATATTTTAATATGCCGTCATAGAATTCTTTTATTTTGGTTACCAATAACCTCATGGTCTCATGGATACTTTTTACAATGTGATCATACTCTGTGGTCTGAATGATCATGCATCTTTTCATCAATTTATAGAATACATTATCATTGATGTGGGAGTAAAACACATCCTAAATGCAGCTCTGAATTAACAAAAAAAAACCCCAGATAATAACATTGTATACATGGAAGTTTCCCTTTTAATTCAGGAAATTTTCCCTGGAATTAGAAAAAGAATGATCTTTTTTTTTTTCATTTCTGCATATTCTTTACCAATCCTTCTGTGTGTGTGTATGTGCATATGTGTGTGCACACATGTGTGTATGTAGATATATATTCTTTCTCATTTACATTTCACATGTACATTTTTAAAATGTCAAAATTGCCATGACACATTTCCAGTGGAAATTCATCACTTTTTTAAAAGCTTTGTCACCACTGATTCTGGGAAAAATACTTGACTCTAATTTGAGAGCAAAATAACATTTTTAAGGGAAAAAAGCTTTCCCCTTTATTTCTGTAAAAAATGTACTTCCCCTTCAAGCAAAATTCTTCGTTTTTCATCATCAAGTCAAGATGTGATTTTTCTTTCTTACTTTTCTACTTGTTCCTCCCAGAACAAAAGATTTTCACTCAGTTCTAATCAATTCTAGGAGAATAGGAGTCATCTAGAGATGTTGTGTCTGATTTCTTTTCAGGAGTAATAATTAAAATCATAGCTCATTTTTTTTCTATTCAGAGATCTGAAGCTTGATTTTCCTCAAGCATACATCATAAAAAAATCAATATCTATGAGCAATATCTTAGGGATATTGAACTACATGACCATTTCATTTCTTTAATTCAACAAAACCCTTAGTAAGAAGAAAATGAGAGTTTTTTAGAAGATTACTTTTGGCCACAGTGAGCCAAATAAAATGGTCAGTCTCAACTCAGCTTTTCCCTATTAATCTAAAAGTCATTGGAATCCTAATTATTCCTTAGACAAGCGTGTGTGTGTGTGTGTGTGTGTGTGTGTTTGTATGTGACCTTTCATTGCAACTGTTTATGTGTCCTCCTCAAATATAGCATATTGTGTGATTTAAAAAAGAATGTAGCATCAATAAATTTTCCCTGAAATAGCTCATCAAGTTCCATCTGGCTTGACAATAAGATAATGTTAATATTGGATGCACAAAACTCAATCAATGTCTTGCTCCAGCCATAAAAATCATCATTTGCTGATTTTATATATCACATTAGACTCTCCTGGAGGATGCAGACTGCCAGATTATGCAACCTTTGCCTCCTAAATTTTCTATTTCAAACCTAGCCTTATTTTACATGAGTAATTATAATAACTGCAGTTCTGAAGAGTGTATGAGGTATGTAGCAATGGAAAAAAGAATCAGGATGTACAAGGGACAAAATAGACAAAATCAGCCCACAATTATTCATGGATGAAATGTTATTTGGTATTTACCCTTACCTTCAGAAATGTATTAATCACATTATGGTGGACTTGGAATTCTGAAATCTCTCTTCAAATTTTATATGAAGTATTTGCTAGCTATTTGATTATAGGATGTCCACTTTATGTCTCAGAACCTCAGTTTACTTATCAGTAAAATGGATATGTTCAGAACAGTGGTAAAGATAACTGACATTTAGAAGGCACTACAAAATATTTGAAATGCTTTACATATATCTCACTTGTGCCTCATAATAGCCCTGTAGGTTAGGTAATATCAGTATAAAAGTCCTTTACTTATCTCACAAAATTGGAGTGTGGATACTTTGCAAATCTTAAAATGAATTTTTGTTTTCACCAATGTCATTATCATCATCATCAACAACAACCTCATTATCCTCATCACTGTCACTATTACTATGGTTAGCATTGTCTTCAAAATCTAGAAAACATCACATATTTTTCAGAGAGGCAAACATACTACAAAGTATAATTTTTGAAGAAAATCGCTAGTGCACTGTCCTTCAATGAGTAATTCTTAAGCTAAAAAAGAATAATTTGTTTCTTCACTGCTTTATATTTTTCACACCACTAATTCCTTATATCAGTAACAGGATTGATTATTTACTGGTATTTAAGACATAGGCAACTATAAAATAAAAGAAGACCTTAAGTATGTCACATAGACTCTCTGACCCTCAGCTTTTCCAGCTATCAGTTTGGGGGATTTATTGAGTTGTATTTGTCCTTTATTCTCAAAGAGGACCATGTCATCAGGATGATGACATGACTTGCAGTTAAGTTTGATGTGAGTGAGAGAGGGTTGTGCAAGATCACCAGCCTCACTTTCTCTTCCAAAGCTATCTGGGTCCAATGGCCCGATATTCATCAAGGCAACTGGACATGGCCCAGGATGTAAAGGGATACCCTGGCCATTTTAGGCTGAGGACCTATCAGATTCTCACTTTGAGTGAGAGATACCCATTCAATGAATAGACCTCTTTAAGAAGTTATTCAAGGGATGGCCCATTAAATCAAAAAATAAAAAAAAAAAGTCAAACTTGGAAGGGAAAATCCTCAGGGTTCCTGGGTTACAGTTACTATATAGTATATTACATTCACTCTGTGCTAGATGGGTGGGTACCTGTTGTCCAATCTATGTGCTCCAAAGTGAATTGGGCTTAAATATAACTATAACATACACAAGACTATTGTGAGGATGAAATTGGAAAAGAGAAGTAAAAATATTTTTCCAAAACATCTAAGAACTTGACAACTATGAAGCATTAGTATTAGGGAGATCATCTGAAATTAGCATGATGGAAACAGAGCTTTGTCCCTGGTTCTGGGATAGGGAGAGAGAGGAAAAGTGTAGCACTTCTATGCTTTATCCCCAAGGATTTCTCCCCGAGTCTTTCTTCAGTTAGACAGTGGCACAGGGTGCAGTTTTTCTAGGGGATTTCCTGGACGAACAAGTGCAGACTTTTTTGATTCATGGATCCCTTTGGCAGTCTGCAGATACCTACGAGTTCCTTTTCAGAATAATATTTTTGAATGCATAAAATACATAAGAATAAAAAGAAGTTAATTATGGTTATATTTTTTATATTCAAGCAAGTTTTTTATATTGTGTTGTTTCTAGCGGCTGGTTTCAAACACAGTAATTTCAAGGCAGTGATGAGTGCAAAAGATATTTTGAGATATTTCCAACAACTGTTAGTTGACATGAAAATATCTGTGACTTTTATTAGTGACAAAGACACTGAGGCTAATAATATTATAATGGTTTATTATCTATATTCATACTTGAAGGATATGATAGACTTTTGTTAGAGGTTATTCAAAAGTAAGATGTATATTTTCTCCCTCCAAGTTTATGAAGCCTAGAAAATGAAGGAATTCTTTGACCTCAGGTTAAGAACACATGCTCTAAGGGGCATGCCGCTTTCTCTTGGCCATGGGATTATGCAATGTATGATTATGTAATGTATGACTATGCCTCTCTTCTCCTTTCCCACCCCAAGTTGACCTTTGTGCTGCCATTCTAGACTTGTAACTGAATTGCTATCAGATCTCAATGAATGTATTTTTAGGGGTGGGGGGAATAATACCTACCTTTGAAAATATTATTTCTAATGTCAGAATGTAAAATATGGATATTAAGCAATGAAACTGATTTTTTTTTTGCTTATAGCTTGTGAAATCAGTGTCACACTTTTTAGTTGCCTTTTAATATACATAAAGCTTTTGGTTAACTGTGCATACACTGAAGGCAAGCATTATACAGCCATTGATAATGGAAACTGATCTTGACATTTTAAAAACTCTAAGCCACATTAAAATATCCATTAATGTTGATGAAGATTGTCACATGCTTCCTTGCACGGAATATTAACATTTCTAACCTTTCCATCCCCCGGCCCCAACCACCCCCAGCGCATCCACTGATGGATTATTGAATCGTCAGTGTCTTTCATGCAGTTTTATGAAAGATCAGTGCACATATTTCAGTGCGAAGTTTAGTCCTACAAATCAACATTTTTTATTACACTGTAAAGGTAAGAGAAAAATGGCTTCTGATTAAAATTGTTTCATGTATTTTATTTGGTTAATATCTATTGATATTAGTCACTAATTGTTATATATGTATGCATAAATTCTTAATAATACATATGAACGTGTTATTTTTTAACATATGGTTGATCTGGGATTCAAATTACATTTTAGGACTTTATTTCAAGATAGAGGTTATGTTGCCAGTAAAATAGGGATTTTTAAATATGGATATGTTTAGAAGATGACATAAATTTGTTTATATTAGCATTGCAGGTGTTATATTAACAGAATCATTTGCATATTCATTTTTAGAAGATATCAAGACCAATGAAATATTTCATTGGACTTGTAATCAAGAGAATTGGCATCTATAGGAAACTAAATCCAACTTAATTCAACTTTGAGTCATTGAACTCATACAAAATCCTTCTTAATGGGTAATATTTTACTGCTATTTTGGATAGTTCTACATTGCTGCTATTCTGGACAGATTCTTCTTGCTGCTGTTGTGGACAGTTAAATATTGTGGGGAGCTCTATGCAGCCCTCCTGTCCTATTCAAGATACGGTTTCATTTCCCAGAAATGGTATGGGTTTCAGGTGTGTGTGTGTGTGTGTGTGTGTGTGTGTGTGTGTGTGTCTGTGTGTGTCTGTGTGTGTCTGTGTCTGTGTCTGTGTTAGAACCCAAATGTGATGGATTGCTAATTATGTACAAGTAATGGTGCATGGAATCTTGTGGAAGCTCCTATAAATTTTGCTGTAATTTTGAAAGTATATGTCCTGATGCAATTATATGATAGCTAGACATGGAGATATGGTTGTGAAGTTTGATTGTACCCTAAATCTATTAGAAGACAGAACTCTTTTAGTGATGTAAGCACTGGCCACTAGTGTACCTGGAAATGGGTCCCTTGAAAATAAAGAGACCATTTGGGAGGGGTAGAGAAGTGTTCAGAAACTCTTGGACTACAGAGAAAATGCTTAATTAAGTAATGCACATACAAAAACAGTATTACAAGTTTAAAAGCTATCAAACACATTGTTACCATTGGGCATTTTGATCTCAGTACAAATTACTCCTATATAATTAAAATATAACTTAAACATAATTCATAATATAAACTCAGATCTTCTGAGGACTGAGACCTAAGAAGTAAACAGAACCGAGTTATTATGTCTAGAGGTTTTTCAAATAATTTTGAAAAATATGACAAAATCCTCATCATAGAATAGTTTCCCTCTATCTGAACTCCCACACCAGATTGAATATTGGAATAAGACTGTGTCTGGAGACAGGTAGACTAGCCATTTCTCACAGATTGGGAGAAAAGAGACACAGCTCAAGTTCGCTTCCCTTGTTGAGCTAACAAAGAAGTGACAGCATATAGACCAATACATCTTATAATAGAAAATACAGACCACATTGATCAGACAATGAAGAAGGGTGATGATGGGGCAATGCAAATCAGGTCAGAACAAGAAACTGCTAAAGTCAGTTGGACAGAGTCACAAGTGTCTACAATAGGGAATGATTGTTTAGTCTGTTTTAGTGTTCTTCTCTTTCCTAGTGAGAGCTAAGATACCCATCTCTGTTCACCTGTGTGCTCAGCTATTCCTTGATCACCACTTGGGGAAAAGTTAATTAGATAGTCTAGTGCACAGGATTCTGACCTTGGAGCCACAAAGAGCTGAGATTAAATCCTATTTAATTTACTTGGTAGTTTTGTAATCCTAGGAAAGTGACAACCTCTATGATCCTGTTTAATCATTTGTGTGAGGATAAATCAGATAAAAATATGTGGAAGTTTGCAAAGTGGTAATATTAGCTATTTTAAAAAGGAAGGTAGGTGGCTCCTCTTCAACCCATTCCCATCCATGGAAGCTAAGATTTGGCATTTTGGAAGTTATATTGCTGAAAGTTATGTCTTGTTTTCCCCATACTATTTAGCTATGGCTATTCACCAGATATTGTTTCACAGTCCCTGTATAGATAGCTAAAAGGGGAAGCAGAGGGTACATCCTTTAAAGAGATGATGACACAATTTCTTTTCCTTTTCTATAAGTTGACATAAATTAAAGTAACTCCTCTTTTGAGCTGTTTCCCATGAAAGCTGCTTTTATGTTAAAAGTAACATATCTTGAACAGATTTTTTATATTGTCTTTGTTTATATATTTGCCTTTTAGATTTTCTCCTGTATTTCTCTTCATTCATCTTCTAGAGAATTTTTTTTAAAATAAAATAAAAATGAATTTTAAAATATCTGTATTTCTAATCAATATTCCAATACTTGCGCAATGATCTATATATTTGGACCCATACCCCTCTCCTCCCCCCCCCCCACATACCTCTGAAAAGAAGCTGGGGGAAGCATTGTTTTATATCTCTTCTTTGGGAGAAATCATTTTTTTATCCTTTTATGACATTCCATTTTGACTACTTTGGCATTATATTTCAATTTGCATTGCTCTGGTTGTGGTGCATGTTGTTTTCCTGGCTCTGTATATGGGAGCCAAATATTTAATAGAGATAAAAGTTCATGTTTTTGAGGAAGAAAGAAAAAACAGTCCCTGGGATGTTAGTCTTAGTATATGAGCCAGTGAAACAAAATTAAAAAAACAAAACAAAACAAAACAAAAAAAACAAAGAGGTGAGTGGGAAGCAAGAAACCATTTCCCTACTTTCCACTAGTCTTGGGAAAAAGCAAAATAAAACCAAAAACAAGCAAACAAAAAACATGACATTTTGAGGGGAGGGTGATTGAATAGCTGGGAAAGGCAAGTCATAGCTCAGATGGAAGCAAACTGCCAAGGAAGGTCAAACCACATGAAAAGACATAAAATGAATTCCCCCGATACATTCACAAAAAGGTAGTTTCTTCGGACTCTGTAATTGACAGTTAGTTTCTATTCATTTCTGCCTGCTGGGAAGTTGAGAAGATGCTGCTTCCTACTGTTCCATCCTCTGGAAGAAAGGAGAAGCAGGGAAGAGAATCGTTTTCCCTTGTGCAACATTGGGTGGGGAGAAAAAAAAAAACAAAAACGGAGCCAATTAGCCCCCAGAGCAAGGAGAAGGTTGACACAAAGAATCCAGAAGCTCTGAGCATTAAAGCCTAGCCTGGAATACTGATATTCAAGTCAGTTTCCATAATTCCACTCACTTTACTTTTCACTAGAATCCAAGCCTGATTTTAAGCTTCTACCTTAAAGATGATCTAATCACTTGCCCTAGGCATCACTGTCCAAGGGTCAGGTTTGAACTGAGGCTCTATGGCCCCACTCAAACTTGAACAGTGACACACCTACTCAAATTGTTACTCACTGGAACCCATTCTTGTAGTGACTAGAACAATTAGCAAGGAGAGGATTATTATGTAAGACTCTGCCCCCTTCAAACAGATGCTAGATATATCTAATTAACTTTGTTACAAAGAATGGCTGTGCTGAGGAAGTCACCTATTTCTTCACTGAGACTTAATGACACAGCCCATTATAAAGTTGCCAGTGACATTAGAACAGAATAACAGAACAGGCTTTGTCCCAATACTCTAGCAAAAAAAAACAAAACAAAAAACAAAAAAAAAAACAGAAGTGTGTTATATGTTATCTTTTAACTTGAAATTGCTTAAAGAGAGGCATTCATTTGTTGTTGATTTCAAAAGGAGAAATATTTTTTCCTTGGTCTAGTTAATTAACTTGCTAGGGGCAGTGAAGATTGAATACAATTTTCTATGGTTTGACTACCCAGAATGCTTGGGAAAATAATTCATTCAACTGAATTTTTGGTTAACAATGCTATTAACCTTTAATAATTATTTTGCTTCAAATATTGTAGCTCAGAATGATTCTAAATTGAAGTATCTGCTTTCTTCCCATGGTAATATAGATTGGTTAACAGAATTGAGGTGTTTTCCCCACAATGATTTATAATTCCCTTGGTTCTTAGAGTCAACATACTGAAAAAATATTAATTGTGTAGCACTGGAAATTGAGATATACAACATATGGAAAACCAAGCTAATTTTATACCAGTGATATCAAATACTAGGCTTTCCCCCTACTACTTTCCTAATGTCTTATCATTTTGTGTCCTAAAAGAAACATACAGAGGAAATGTTCTGGTTAATTGAGTAGTCTTGATATTGATCCGATTAAATAAAAATTTTGACAGTAATTCACCAGGATGAAAGTTATCAGTTAAATGAGACAAAAATGGAAAACTCATTGGATTTGGAGTCAGAAGACCTGAGTTCAAATCCCTGCTTAATTTATGGCTTTGAGTAAATTACTTTACCTCTAACACTTTCCTTATCTACAAAATTAATAGACTGAAGTACACAACTTCTGAAACTCTAAATATGAGATGCTATGAAACTTGCTACTTATACTGGAATCTTTATTAGTAGTTCCTTAATATCTTTTTTGCATATCTTTTAAATAGGGCCAGGTGTTCCAGTGGTCAGTGTACACAACACCAACAATCCTTCAAGTAAGTATTCAAAACAAGGAATTTAGAAGTCATGGTCATGGTTAGTGACATGAGGAGGGTTTTCTTTGTTCTTGCTATGAACTGGACTTTCAGAGTGTTTTGGGAAGGAGTAAGAAAAGCTAAGTCTTCTTTGTCATAGGAAGAGTCAGATTTTTGAGGACTATAATAGCTGAGTCATTATATTATTTATATTAGGCAAATATAAATCACTGAACTAGCTAAAAATGATTTAACTGAAATGTGATTGCTTTTGTAGGCTTATATGTGGTATATAATATGAGTATGCTTCTGTCCCCCACACACCAGATCTGTTATACCTTACCTTGCCCAGTACCCTGAAAGAGTCCAAAGAATCCTACTTCCCTTGCTTTGGTTTAAATACCCACGGACTGAGCTTCCCCACCCCTTTTAGGAACAAAAAAAATCCCCCTTGTTTCATTTAACTACTTGATAGTAGTTTTTATTTTTTTCAAAGTAATGTGACTTCAAAGTTATAGTAAGGTTAAAAAAAAGAAAAAAAACATTTCCCCTAATACCTCATAAAACTCCTAACCCAAGAACATCTACCACCTTAGTTGCTGTGTAGGGGAAAGGAAAAGGGACTAAATTGATTTTAATCCAATTTCTACATAGCATTAGTCATACCAAGTTCAGATTACTAGCTGGAATCCTTTCACACCTTCAGCTTCCTAGACCATTAATGCTTATGGCTCTCAGCAGGACTGGCTATAAGATCTTGGTTTTTGAGGTTCCAAGATCCATATGGTTCTAGGTCCATGATCAGTGACTCTACTCCCTATGCTTGGAACAGAAAATGATATTTCAAAAAAGACCACAATCCCAAGCCCTGGCCACATGACCAAACCATGCCCTGTCCATGTGGTTAGAGAAGTGACTCTGAGGACTACCCCAATTTACTTTAAGCTACCACTTTCTGTGAATGGAAGACCCTTTACTTCCTAGACCTGAATGCCAAGAGATATATTCAGGTGAAATTCAATGTGTGTGTGTAAATACACACCCACACACACCCACACATATGCTATCCTTCAGGCATAGATAGATATGTTTTGAAGAAATTTCTTAATCAATTATTTATTTGCATTATAAACATTTTCTCCATGGTTTCCAGATATAGTAAAAACATTAAAATAAAGAGGATTTTTATTCTGTAGACATTTGCCCTCCTTCTGCTTTTAAAATAATCATTGCTTTTAAGTATATCTCACAGGTGCTTTTTCACTTTCAATGTTTAAAAATTGGTCTTGACATATTTCCAATTAATAATATAGGCATGATTAAAATGTATTTTTTTCCTGTTTCATGGCACTAGTGATTAATTGGTTTGGTTGTCCACTCCGCAGAATGTAAAGATGATCTATTGTCTATTAACTTTAAACATTTGGTCCTAAAAATTCCACATATTTAAAATAATCAGTGCATAAAGGAATTAAAAATATGCATTCTCAAGTGTTTAGCCCACTAAAAAGCAGTGTCATCTATAAATATACACTGGGTGGCTTGAGCATTACTGTTTAAAAACAGTAGATATAGATCTACTGGCATGCTGAATTCACAAAAGAAAATCCATTGAGGGCTTTGAATATGCTTCAGGGGGTTCTTGTTCTTCAAATCACAAAGTAGCTGGATAGAATCTCATTTCTCCATTAAAAGCTGTTGTTCACCATTTAAAGGGGTCAGTGTTTTTCATCAGTTGCATAGGGTTTGGGCATCTTGCTAATCAAATAGCACTTAGGATTTTTATCCTGTCCCTTTCTCTCTGTGCTCCACAGAATTTTACATATTGGAAAGTAATTCCCTGTTAAAAGAAGCCATCATGAAGAAAAAGATCACCAAGACTGAAATTAAAATGCTCCACATTGAGGACTATGGTAAATGAACCAAAGTCCTGCACAAACCACGTGCAGCTTTCTCTTCATCTTAGTTTTTCATGTACATCACTCTCAGTCTTTAATACTTACTCTTTCTTTAAAAGAACTTCATTTACAGTTGTCCTTCCCCAAGGATTTTTCGGATCGAAACCAGTATGCTGTCTTATTATTAATGTAAGTATTTTGTTTGATTGGATTTTAAAAATAGATCAATGGTTGAATTTAAAAATATTAATAATTGTTTCATGACTCCAAAGGAAGTGTTTTGATTAAAAACAGCAAGCAACATCCTCCATATGTAACTGTGCCAGGGCAGAGTGAGAGGGGTGAGCTCATCAAAGGAAACCATTACCATTTATGGAAGACTGTAAGTTTTCCTGCTTCTTGCATTCTAAATAGAATTAGTTGCTGCCACTGGAGAAAGAGATAGCAGCTAATTCTGTTTGTGAAATTCTGCTCAGCAATTAGTCAAGCCCTGTGTTCTTTTAGTTATATTTATGCAAGACTGATGAAATGGTTATTTATGTTGCTGAAGTAATTGGTTATATTTCCTCCTTGCTGTCTGTTCTGTGCTTCTTTGATTCATAGCCAATAGAATACATTCCATGTGTTGAAAAGACCTGGATCTTGGTTTTAGCCACAGTGGGATCAGCTTAGGAAAAGGGTTCATTCTCATCAGGTTTTCATATAGCCCTAGGCATATGGAAGATGTTTATCAAGGACTTGGAACTTTATATAAGGTCAGACTTTGCACCTCCAGTTCTGTAGTTAATTTATATACATAACCAGCATTTTCTTTTGCTACATTGAATTAAATTGTCAACATTTTCAGTAAGGTTACTGTTGGGTTTAACAAGAAATGTATTTTAAAAAAATAAGGAAATTTGGGGAAAATAATATTTGTTATAATGTTTGTATACAAAAATTTTGTGTCATAAGTGACATTCATTCCTTTTTCTAGTGTATTCTATCACTCGCTTCTACCCATTCTCATCACAGCACTCCCTGGGACATATTTACCCTGTGAATCTTAAATTCAGACCAGTCAGCCTATGTGTAGATTTCATTTCCCTGATCCTTCCAATCTCCCATTGAACATTTTTACACTCCATAATGTCAAAGTCTCAGAATTCTTTCATTACCAAAGTATTTGTAAAATGCAAAAAAAAATTCCTTAAAAATATAAGTTTTCATCTAGACTTCATTAGATTTTCAATGAAGAGTAATTGACTAGCTCTTTTGTATAACACTAGTTGTTAAGAAACTTATAGTCACACATTTAGTCTATAGCAGTATGTCCTAATCCCCTACATCTACCTTTATATGCTAGGGGCAATTAGAATACCTATTTATATAAATGACATCCTTTCAAATACTTGAAAAGTTATTTTATGCTCTCTAAGGATTCTTTTCTCCATTTTAAATATTTCTGATGTGGTTTTGCTGGGTTCAGGGATTTCTCAAGGGCAGGGATGCAGGACAAGGTGATCTGGAAAGAATTCATGGACTGAAGCATTTTTTAAATCCAAGTTCTCAGAAGTTTATTTTTATGCTTTTCAGCAGGCAAAACTTTTTTTTAAATTTAATTTTTCATTTTTAACACAGTTTATAACAGATAAAACAATTCAAACTTTTGGTGAGGTGATACTTCTTTTTAAAGCATTTACAATATGGACCACAAAATAATTTTGTTTTTAAACATTAACCAACTGAGACACAAATAATATTTAAGTTCCTAACCTCACAAGCTCTTGACCTAATTGTCTCCACAGTATTACTAAGAATTAAAGGACCCTAACTTATTGTTGTTGGTCTAAAGTCCTTTGCCTAACAACTTAATTTTAGACTTAACCTCGGATGTTCCCCTACCAATTATCTATAATGGAACAGATCTGGTGTTAAGCTTGCAAACCTTTTGACTACAGGAAATTGCCACCAAGAGTAGGGACATTGCAGAGAAACAATATCTCCTCAACTACACGTCAAGTCCAGGCAGGATTAGATTATCCACTTCCATTCAGTCAGGCTTAAAGTCTGCCAGGTGTCAATGGGGAAATTGAGTCAAGAGAATTCTACCTCAGCCTAGTCTTAACAGCCTATCTCCCACCCTTCACCATGAAGTCATCTTTTGCAGTTCATACCAGCATCTCACCAACTTGCTGATATCATGGATTGGAGGCTCAGATCACTTTTCTTGCTACCCATACCTGGAGTTAAACTCAGAAGAACAGTCATTTAATAGTCCCATAGCATCTAAAAATGGCAAGTTCCAATAACCAGGTTTTAAATATGATTATAATTTCACGTTGGCTAAGAAACATCTTTTGATGCAAGTCTGAAGTGGCTTACATGTCTTTCTATACATATTCTAGTTCCTGATTAAATAGCAATCATAAAATCAAATTTAACATTAAAACCTTAACTTTTCCATCAATGCCAAATTTTACCCAAAGTTACCTTCCTCTAGGAAATTTAGACTAAAATTCTTTTCCTTAAACTAAAGATGTCATTGATTTATTCTCAGTAATTAATTCAGTCAATTGTTTTAATACTAATTGCTTTTACCTCACTTTGTAACATGTCCAACTTTTCTCCCCATCATTCCCCTCCCTCTGTTTCCTAATACCTTGCATTCTGATTACTCCTTCCCTCAAAGTACCCTCCCTTCTATCACACCCCACCCTTCCCTTATCCCCATCAACTCTCTTTTCTTGTAGGGCAAGATAAATTTCTATACCCCATTCCCTGTATTTTTTATTTCCCGATTATATGCAATAAAAATTCTCAACATTCATTACTAATACTTTGAATTCCAAATTCTCTTCCTCCCCCCCTCCCTTCCCAGCCCGACTGAGAAGGCAAGCAATTCAATACAGACTAAATATGTGTTGTTTTGCAAAAGTCTTTCATAATAATCATATTGTGTAATACTAATTATATTGCCTTCTGTCCTACTCTATCCTCCCTTATTTTTCCCCCAAAATTGACCTTGTCTCTTCTTGAAAGTGTTTATTTCTAGTGACTCCCTTCTCCCATTTGCCCTTCTAACATTCCCCTCACCCCACTTGTCACCTCCTCTCCTACTTTCCTGTGGTGTGATATAAATTTTCATATCAAATTTAGTGAGCGTGTTATTCCGTCCTTCAGCCACATGTGGAGAGAGTAGCTTCATTTTTCCCCTCTCCCCTTCTCCCTTTTCTCCTCCATTGAACAAGATTTTTCTTATTTCTTTTATGAGTTATAGCCTGCCCAGTTCCATTTCTCCCTTCCTCTTTCCTGTATTCTCCTCCTTCACCTTTTAATTTTTATTTTATTTTATTTTTTTGTGTGGATATCATCTCTTCTGATTCAGCACACCCTGTACTTTCTATCTACAGTGGGATGGGGGATGGGTATTGTCCCAGGCTCCAGGATTTGTATCAGCCACTAGATCCCCCAGTATCTGTGGGCCCAGAGCTCTAGAAACAGCCTCTGCTGCTACTGCCACTACCCCAACCACCCTGGAGCCAAGACCAGGCCTGGCTAGATGGAGTTCTGCTTTTCACTCAGGTCCCAAAGAGTTTTCCCACTAACCATTTTGGTGTTTGTGGGCTGAGAAGTCTGAAAATTGCCACAGTTGACAGTGATTCAGTCCCTTGAGGCCTATTCCACCCATCTGTGACAGTGTGGCCCTCTCTGGGACTGCACTCTCCTCCCTGCTCAGTATGAAAGATCCTTCCTGTCGACTCTGCAGGTTGTCTTGAGGTGGGAATTTGTTTCACTATGTCATTTGTGGGTTCTGTAGCTCTAGAACTTGTTCTGAGTCATTTTTTACATTTGGAAAGCTTTAGGGAAAAGCTCAAGGAAGACCCTGTTTTTACTCTGCCATCATGGCTCTACCCCCATCATTCTTCTCTATTTCCTTTCAATTACATGAACATTATGCTTTCCCCAGGATAAACTCATCACCAGAAATCTCAACATCATAGAGATTGCTTCAGCTTTGGTATTCAATACTTTTTTGGTATCCTCGGTTGTTTCTCCCTTCTGATTGAAGGGCTGTGGGTCAGAACAAAGAATCTTCTCACAAATTCTCTCTTCATAGTGGCTTAAGATTTTCTAGCCACCTCTTTGTTTTCCATCAGCTACTCTGCTCCCTTTCAATGAACCAGGAGTATTCACTCCATGTATATCATGCCCCCCCACCACAATACACAAGCCATTCGCTGGTACTTTTTGGGTTCCTACCTTTCTTTTTATGTATTATATATTATCTTTTGCCATTATATTTTTAGCTCATTGAAGGCAGAGATTCTTCTTTTCTTCTTCGTATCCCCATGCTAAGCACAATGCATGGCATATAACAGGTATTTAAGAAATGTTTATGACTATTCACTCTCTCTCTATATATCCATACATATCAGTTGAGGATGCCAAGGCAAAGAGTTATTAAGTGGATTTCCCAAGATCACATGACCAGTAAACATTTGAGGTCACATTTGAACTCAGGTCATCCTGATTTTAGGTTCAGCTCTGTATCCACTCTGCTACTGGTGGCCTAAGAATAATATCACCTATCAGTGTTATTTTGAGCATTAAGTGAATTTAGGTTAAATGATCTGTTAAAGGCATGCACTGTATAAATGCTAGCTATTATTTACTTAATAGATTCTTTGTATTATTGCATCTCACTATGTTTAATGCTAACTTTCTGGATCTAAACTCTGGCAACTAATGTATATAATTATACCATCTATTCTTTCTTCTACTTCCTTAATAGAGATATTAAACAGCACAGAGAAATTTCTGGGATACTATAATAGATAACTGACTCCAAGATAAATCAAGAGTTGATGATTATGTCCAATCATTCAATGACTTTTCAATCTACCTAACATCATCTATTCCATATTTCTCCATGTTATTAAAACTATAGCATGACAGGGATCAAAGTCAAATATCCCTGGATTTTTGCCGATTTTACCCTGTGCCTGGTTTTTAAAATTGGGACCACATTTTCCTTTCTCTACTCTTGAGATTCTCACATTTAATAAGATCCTTTTAAAAGTAATAAAAGCATTTTCAGCAATCAAATTTACTTTGTTCTTAAAAGACATTGGGATGTACTTAGTCCCGGATTGTCTACTTGGACTAATAGAGGGCATCTAGGTCTTCTCTTCTTATACTTTATCTGGGCTTTTTTGCTCTTCTCTAACATTTTGGCTCTATTGTCCTTCAAAAACTCATTTCCTTTTTTAATTCAGGATATACTTTTGGTTTCAAAGAAAAATATAAGAGATATCAAACACAAAAAACTAAGAAAGAATCATTTCGATACAGTTTAGGAAATGTTAGCCTAGAGTACTGGGAGGTGTAATGATTTAATGGGTCCTGTGTATATTAGAAGTGCAACTGCAGTCTGGTATTTTGGCTTCCAAAGAGTCTTCTCTATTCCATAGGCCACAATACCTCTCATAAAAATGTATTTTGGACTTTACAGCGGGAAGTTTCTTTTACTTCTAGAACAAATTCCCAAGATTCCATTGCCCTACATAACATGTTTCTGCTTCATTGCCTAAACCTGTTTGCATTACCTGGATTATTTATGTGTGCTGGCAAAACAGAAACTGGGTAATTCTCCATTTGATCCTGTGTTTTATATTGACAATGGCTTTAATGAAGATAAGAAGAGTTGATATGTGTATAGCTATACTTTTATAGTTTTTTTTGGCAAAGATACTGGAGTGGTTTGCCATTTCCTTCTTTAGCTCATTTTACAGATGAGGAAACTGAGAAAAGCAGGGTTAAGTGACTAGCCCAGAGTCACATAGCTAGTAAATGTCTAAGACTGAATTTGAACTCAGGTTTTCCTGACTCTAGATCCAATGCAGAAGAAAATGGAGGTTAGGAATTGGAGTGTGCACAGATGCATGGGGTCTAGATACAGACAGGAGAGGCTGGGCAACACACAGGGCTGGGGAGAGCACTGTGACACCTAAGCAGACATAATATTGGTATGGGGGTAGAAGGGCAAAGGGGTAAATATCTCAAGCCTAGCCCCCACCAGGCATTCTCTACCTTGTCTGTTCTTCTGCGTTTCTTTGTTTTATTTTGTTTTGTAGAAGTGTATGTATGTGGGGAGGCTGCAGAGCTGGTGGAGGGGCAGGAACAAAAAGAACACAGTACTATACACTAAATTTAACTTACAGGGATTTTTGTCTTTTGTGGGTTTTTTGGAGTGCTGATTTCTTTCAGAATTTTTTTCAGAAAGTTGAATTTCTATAATTCAAATTTATATAAAGTGAGAGCTGTCTATATATCTTTTCCATAAATTGTAAGTACCATGAAGACAGACAAGGTCTTTAATTTTTATTTTTCATTTAACCTTCAATAATTAGCATAGTATTTTGCACATAAAAGACATTTAATAGGTGTTTTTGTTACTAAAAGTAACAGTTAACATTAGGTATTTTGTGATAGATGAAGTATAAAACCATGTCTCCATAGTACAGTAAGGAACTTGGGGTTGGAGATGCACTTTTACACAGTTACGAAATTTAACTGTAAAGTTAAATTTTTGTTTTCTTTTTTGAATTAGACCTTTAGGTTACAAACAGGATGACAAATTTTCCTCCTGTCAACAAATAATAAAGCAGATTTAGGTTACACATGACTGCTTCAGGAAGACAGAACAGGATTAGTGGTACCTCTTAAAATAAGTTTTTCAAAGCAATATAGGTCATATATTTACAATTCATATGCACTTGCATGTATATACTTTAATAATATACTTTAATAATGTTTTAATGTAATGAGCTGATTAGGGAAATTATGAGTTAGTCTTAAGTGGTTTGAAATGGATTTGACTATATTTCAAGTTTTAGACGAGTATTACAACACCTAAAACTAAACACAAAACAAATATAGAGTGCTAATTAATTCTTAATATTTCTGTTGCTTTGCCTTCTTATATTCCATGGTTTTCCATAATCTCAGAACTTAGTTACTGGCATTTGTTTTGTTTCTTGTAAAAAGTTATTATACTACAGTCAGTCCTTCCTTTGTTTCAACAAAGCTACAAAGATGTTTCCCATTCAGTTTCTTTCAGTGAAAATGCACACATTTCCACCTGTAGACTAGATGGATGGATTGTTACTAAAGCAGTGATTACCTCTTCACCATATAATGAAAATTAAAAATAAATTAGATTTCAGATTCCCAGTTTTCTCATTGTCATTCAAATTATTCCTTTAAAAATACTGAATAAAAATGATGATGAATCAAAAAACTGGAGAAAACAGTGGCATTTCTGTTAGGTAAAAAAAAAGTAGATATGATGATCATTCCTTATTTTTTTTGTAGCTAATTAACTTTATTCATAAAAAAATCTGTAGATAATGCATCTTAAATGTCTGCATTCATTTCTTAATGTCATTTGAAATTGTATAAATTGCAAATAGACTTAGAGAAAAAAGACGCAGAAAAGAGAATATTCAATCAACCAATACCCTTCCCTACAAAGGACCTCAGACTCTCCTTTGCTCTACACCAGATGCTGCATATGAAGCATTAGCTTCATTTACCAATCCATTTTAAGTCAATAGGCATGGAAAGTTACAGCTCACTTAAACAATAGTTGTCATTCAGAAAAGGACAGGACAGGTGAATTTTCATAAATTAAAACCTATTTTAATTGCATGAAGAACTTATTGAGTTAAAAACTACATTGAATCTTTTTGCTAAACCAAAGAATACCCCCAGGGTAACTATTTTGTAAGTTTGAGGTTTTGCATATATTGTATTTTCGCAATGTGATATACACACAAATTAAGTATCTTTCTTTTTCATGAATATAATGATTACTTTTTTGTCCCTCAAATATGTGTGCAGAAGGGGAAAAAAAAAACAAAAACCTGTATATTACTTGGTATTATAATTGAAGAAGAAAACACTAATCTAAACCAAAGAAGGAAATTTGATTATCTTTTCCCCTGGTATATCGGAAACACATGAACAGTTTAATATCTTTGCCGTTTTGTTTTGTTTTGTTTTGTTTTTGGAAGGTAGGTAATCTGGATCTGATTTAATTAGCTCTGTATTGAAATGCTTCACCAACATAGCTAAGCTGTAACTTATTGGACTCAGAGGGTAGGCAAGAGAATTGAGGATAAGTGGCTTACCTATGAACACATAGCTATTATGTGTCAGGGATAGGACTTTTCCTTTTTTCCAAAACAAGCTTCACCACTATGCCTTTTATCATCATCATTACACCTTTCCATTTCTTTGAGGACCTACACTAAAATGAATCATGATGACATAGGATTATAGAGTGCACAAATTTATAAGTAGGCAAAAATAAAAAAATAGCCAGAGAGATAATGCATTGAGAGCTGTAAGTCGCAGAGATTTAGAGGTCAGTGTATCCCTTGCTGCTCTAAGCATGATAATCAGTCAATATCCAACTGGCCTAAGAACACCACAGTTTTGATACCTTCAGTAATAGTTTCCATCTTCCATGTTGCTTATTATAGTCAACATTTTTATCAGTACTTTTTAAGAATAGTGATTTCAAACTCAAATAGAAAAAGATACATGCAGGATGCATATTGACTTACAAAGCCACAAATTAACATTATGCATGTTGCATTATTTTTTTTTAATTTATTTTGTTAAAAATTTTACAATTACTTCTTAAACTAATCTGAGCCTGCTCTACTCATTTGTAAGTAATGTGATCACCTGTGCCATGTGTCTAGGCTCTTTTTTTGATCATGACTTTCAGGTAGTCCCACCATTTTTAAATTGTCTCTCCTGGATCTATTTTTCAGGTCAGTTGCTCTTCCAATGAGATGCTTCACATTATCTTCTATTTTTTTCAAACTTTTTGTTTTGTTTTTTAATTGCTTGGTTTATCTCGTAGCCGTTCATTTCCCTGAACTCAATTCTCTCTTTTAGAGAACTGTTTTGTTCAGTGAACTTTTGAACCATCTCCTCCATTTGGTTAATTCTGCTTTTTAATGCAACCTTCTCCTCATTGGATTTTGGGACCTCTTTTTCCAATTGAGTTAACCTCTTTTTAAAGGTCTTATTTTCCTCAGCATTTTTTTTTTTTTGGTTCTCCTTTAGCAAGCTGCTAACTCACTTTCCAAGCTCTTTTGTTGCTTGAGCCCAATTTAAGTTCACTTTGGAGGCCTTGGAAGCAGGGGCCTTGACCTCCTGTGACAATATGCCTTGTTCTTTCTCATCCAAAAAAGATGGGAGGAGACACCTGTTCACAAGAAAGTAAACTTCTATGGTCTTATTTTTTTCCTGTTTTTTAGGCATTTTTCCCTGGCCAGTTACTTGACTTCTGAGTCCTTTGTCAAGAGATTCAACTCAGCTGCTCAATTCCCCAGGGCTTTGGGTGGGGGCAGGGCCATCATTCATGGCTGAGGTTTAGGTTAGCTGCTCCCTATCACTAGAGGCTTTAAGCTGAGCTGTCTGGACAATGGACCCAGGTCGCTTCCAGCCACCCTAGCTGCCTGCAGTCTACTGCCATAGCCTCTGCCATTGCCTGGGGCTATTGCTAGAGGAACCAGCTGGGAAAGCCCTTCCACACTGACCTTTGGAGCTTTCTTTGTTGCTTATGGGTTGAGGTATCTGGGAACCCTCCCTGCTGTGGATTCTGTCCTGGAAGCCTGTTTCAGTCCTGTTCCCCCCATGCCACATGACCAGGGCTGGGCTCCACTCTGCTCAGCTTCCTGTATGATAGACCTTTCCTGTCAGCCTTCCAGGTTCCCTTTGGCTGGAAACTTCTTTTTCTCTGTGGCTTCTGCTGCTCTAGAATTTGTTGAGAGTTATTTTTACATATATTTTGTGGGCTGTGGGGGAAGCGCTAGAGTATGTGTCTTTCTGCTCCATCATTTTGGCTCTGCCTCCCCCTGCCCCGAGACTTTGATTTTTTTTCTAAATTTAATAACTGCTTTTTTTCAGTTTAACTGTGTTGCTTTCTATTTCTACTTTTTCTTTATTTTTTTGCCTTTAAAATATCATTCTGAGAAAGCATCCATGGGCTTCTCCAGACTTCTAAATGGATTCATGACAGAAAAAACAAGGTTAAGATCTCCTGCTTTGTGGCATCTCATTTAACAATTGTATATGGCCATGTATAATTCTGCTCCTTTTTTTAAAAAATTTGATTGTTTTAATGAGATGGGCCTGTTTATAAACAAATTAATCTTCCTCAACTTTTGTTAGATATAATCTATCTTGGCAAGAATTCTTCAGTTCAATATCTTAGACTGTAGTAGTGAAAACTAAAACTCATTCTTTGACTTGCTATTCACTTCTGCTACTATACTTTCTTTCATAAGGACCTTATTTTCATTTGGCATCAATGATGAAAATGCCATCTATATACCCCCTCCAATGTCTTTTTGCCTCAAACGTCATAATCCACTTTTAAGAATACTTTGGCTATAACATTTGTTATCACAAGTATAATACTAAAGAGAATAGTCTTTAATTTGGACAAATCTCACCTAACACTCACATTCTGAATGCATGTTCCAGAACCATAACATACCTCCTGGTTGTACATGGAAGATGGATGCATAGCAATCTCTGTGGTCATTAGACTACTGTTCTGAGATCCAGTAATAGTTGCCCTTGGGAGCATTTGCAAATCATGCCCATCCTTCCATGGTACATAAAAATCTCCTTGAAAGGTTCAAATGTTTTTTCTGTAGAAGGAACCTCATATATAAATAAAATTAATCTCTAAAAAGTCAGAACTACTTCTTCTTCCTTATTTCTTTTCTTGCCAATTAGTAGACACCAGTTTGCATAAAGGTGGTTGGTTGTTGTCCTTTGTTTTCACAGAGGACCAAAATGACATCACCATGATAAAGTGAAGTTTCATTGTGTCCAACTGTGTGGCTGATCGGACCAATACAAACTTGGAATGCTCTACCACAGGTTGGGCACAGATAGTCCATATGAATTTTTGGGGTGGGTACTCCAAATTTGTACACTCTGCATTTACTTTGTGCTCTCTCAGTTCTGCTTTGCTCATGGAGCACAGCGCCCTTTCTGATATGGGCACCCCATGCTGAGCAGTGCTGTGCCAGTGTCTCCCATGTTGCACAGTCAAATCCAAAGTTCTTGAGAGTCAGCTTGTATCGCTTCTTATGACCACCCTGTGATCACCTGCCCTGTGTGAGTTCTCCATAAAATAGTCTTTTTGGCAAGTGTACATTTTACATTTGAACAACATGACCAGCCAATCAAACTTGCACTCTCTGAAGCATAGTTTGAATGCTTGGCAGTTTAGCTCGAGCAAGGACTTCAGTATCTGGTACCTTATCCTGGTAGGTAGTCCTCAGAATCATCCTGAAACAGTTCTAATGGAAGGAATTCAGTTTCCTGGCGTGATGCTGGTAGACTGTCTATGTTTCACAGGCATACGATAAGGTTAGCACAATGGCTCTGTAGACGTTCAGTTTGGTAGTCAGTCTAATACCTCTTCTCTCCCCAACTTTTCTTCAAAACCTCCCAAACACTGAGCTAGCTCTGGCAATGCATGTGTCAACCTCATTGTCAATGTGTGCATCCCTGGCAAGTACACTACCAAGGTAGATGAACTTATCCACATCATTCAAAACTTCTCCATTTGCTGTAACTGATGATTGAACTCATGGATTATGTGGTGGTGGCTCATGGAACACCTGTGTTTTCTGGTGTTATTTATTAGGCCAAAATTAGCACATGCAGCATAGAATTGATCCATACTTTGTTGCATCTCAGCTTCAGAGACTGCATTGAGTTCACAGTCATCTGCAAACAGAAAATCATGCACCCACATTCCCTCCACTTTGACCTTGGCTTGTAGCCTTTACAAATTGAAGAACTTACCCTTAGTACGGTAGTTGACCTTGATGCCATGTTCATCCTCATTGAAGCCATTTGATGGCTGAAAACATCATGCTAAAAAGCATGGGAGCAAACACACAGCCCTGTTTCACTCCATTAGTGACTGGGAAGGCATGACCACATTGTCTACTATCCAAAATCCCAGGGCAAATATGCCATCATAAAATTGCTGTACAATATGAAGGACTTCTCCGGGCAACCAAAGTTTGACATAATTTTCAGTAAGACCTCATAACTAACAATGTCAAAGGCCTTGCTAAGACCTACAAACGTTGTATACAGACCTCTGTTGTGCTCCTGGCATTTCTCCTGCAGTTGTCAAGCAACAAACACTATATTGACTGTTCCTTGGCCATTTCTGAAGCCACCCTGGCTCTCAGGTGTATGAACATCTTCCAGGTGAAGGATCAATCTATTAAGGAGAATTATAGCAGGAATTTTGCCAGCAATGACTAAGAGAGAGACCTTCCTGTGATTGCTGCAGGGCAATTTATTCCCTTTACCTTTATAGAGATAGACAATGGAGGCATTCTAGAACTCCTGGGGAATAGCCTCCTCTTTCCATATAACCTGGAAAATTTCAGTCAGCTTTTGTTGAGTAGTGGACCCCTTACCTTGTCTATCTCATCTGGAATAGAATCAGCAGCAGGTACTTTTGCTACATGAAAAGAGTCTAATGGCCCTCAAAACCTCTTCTTCAGTTGGAAGTTCAACTAAGGAGGGATTGACTTCAACCTGAGGTAAATGTTCAGTGGCCATTGATGGATGATGGTCCGTTGACAACTCTATGGAAGTGTTTAGCCCATCTCTCTAGGATCATGTCCTTATCACTAATCAATGTGACTCCTTCAGCACTGAACAGTTGTGATGCACCATAGGTTTTTAGTCCATAAATAGCTTTCAGGGAATCATAAAAGCACCTTGGATTGTTACTATCAGCATAAAACTGAATTTCTCCTGCCTTCTTACTGAGTTAGGAATCCTGTATCTCTCTAAACTTTGCTTGTACTTTGCTTCTGATGGAGTTAAATGCTACCTTCTTAGAGGTGGATGAACCACTCTGCTGATATATCCTGTGGAGTTCTCATTTTTCATTTAGCAGCTTCTGAATTTCCCCATCATTTTCATCCAACCAGTCTGGGTGTTTGCAAGTATTCTGACCCAGATGAGCAAATGCAGTGCTGTACAACAAATCTCTAAAAGTTGCCCATTCCTTTTCTGCTCCATGGTTGCCACCTATGTGTTGGCTCAACTTTCCATCCAAGTTAGCAACAAACTGTTCAAGCTTAGAGAAGTGCTCTAATTTGCTACTTATTTTGCCTTGGGGTGGCACTTTTGATGAACATGAATATTTAGTTTGAAAAGGATTTGTATATAACACATATTCTGGTTGCCTATAGCAGAAATGCAAGCATAGCTTAATCTCTTCAGGTCACTAGCACAGTCCTCTTAAGACGCCAAATTAGTGAAGAAGGGTGGTCTGGACCAATCCAATCCAGCTAACATTTTTGAAATGCCTACTTTCTTGGGTTCTTGGAAGACAGATAAAACATATGCCAAAATGACTGTACCCTAAAGAATGTTTCCACAGTCTGATTTAGGACTTTTATTGGTATTGGTCTTTTCTCATTTGAAAATACCCTCCACCAATGAATAATGGAAGCCTATCTCTAATTCAAAGTCTTAGAATGGTCACCTAAGGCAATAAGAGGATGAATGTTCAAAGGTTATGAAAACAGGACATGTCAGACATAGGATATGAAGTAAATTCATACCCTTCTGACTCCACAGCTATCCTGATGTCAAAGCCATCCAGCAAAATACCTCTTTTCCTTTTATTTCTCCTCCCTTATACTCTATGATCTTTAAAATTAAGATGCTCTGTCATTTTTTTTTTTTATTTTGCTACCTCCAACTCAATGGTTTGCTGATGATGATGCTAACAATTGAGCTTGTCAATACTATTTTCTTGCGGTTTGGCCAAAACTCTCAGTTTTTTCCTGGCTACTAAATTCATCTTCTGTCTTTCGTTTCCTCAAGTTGTGAGTAATCCGTAACTAGAATCGTATAAATGCCCTCTTCATCCCCAGTACAATTAAAGTAGCAAGTGTAGTCAGGAAGGCTTGTCAGAAAACTTTCAAATTTATCTATTTCTGTTGTCCATGCTATGTTGCTACCTTTTAATTTTCAAGGCAAGTTTATGTTGAAGATACATTTGTTTCTTTTTAATATTCTATCACAAGACAATATATACTAGATTCTTACATATTACCTCAAACAAGTATGACTGTTAGTGAATTTGAATGATAGAATAAAAAAAGGAAAAGGTTATACCAGAAGATAGTGGTAGGACTTGTAATACAACACAAGGGTGGATGTGGAATAACCAAATCAAGGAAAATTGAGACATTAAACCTTATACTTCTAAGAATTTCAGTTTTCATTTGGGTCCATGTAAAATAATCTTAATAGCAATTTAATCTCTAGATCAGATCAAGTAAAAGCATTATTTTCAGATATGGGCTTAATGTATAACTTTCTACAATACTCAGACATATCTATGATATCACTTATACATACATGTCCTCCAATAATTCAGATGACAATTCATGCATGACTGCTCATCCTGTAGAAATCATGCCTCTGTCCTCTGATAAGTTTGGTACAGGCAGTCCAACCAATAGGCTTGAGACCTGTCTTGATTTGTCTCTGCACATTGTGAAAGCAACCGTGGAGCACATTGCTAGTCCAGCCTTCACCTTTACAATGTGAGAAACCCATCGTCTTCTCGAACATGTACTCCTACATTCACATATTTTATTCTCACTATTTGAAGTTACTCATCAGCTATATGTTGTAGTTTGCACACACCCATTTGACACTTTTCCTCTTACTTCTGCGTGTCTGACTTCTTCTTTTCAGTCTTTTACTCTACATCTCCATCCAAGTCATGCTTATTAGGTATGTTTTCCACAGGTCTCTGTTGTAGGCTCACTTACCCACTATAGTACCTCGCTTGGTAATCTTCGTCTCTCATGGATTTAATTACCATCTCTATTTCCACAATTCTCAAATCTACCTACCCATTCCTAATGACTGTGTTGATCTCCAGTCACATATTTCAAAAATCCTTCAGATACCTCACACTGGATTCCAGTAGACATCTTAAACTCCACATATCCACAATTGAATTAATCTCTGCCCCAAACCACTCCTTTCCCAAACTTCCCTTCCAGTTTTGAGCATACCACTATCCTCTCTGGCCACTATGCTCCCTAGCTATATGCCATTCTAAACTTCTTGCTGTCACTCATCATATGCATTCTATTGCCAAGGATGTCAAATTCATCATTGCAACATCTTTCAAATATTTTCCCTTTTCTCTTCTGAACCTGCCACCACTCTAGTTAAGATCCTCATATCATCATGTCTAAACTGGCTTATTCTCTCTGCCACAAGTTTCTCCTTACCCCAGTTCATCCTCCACTTAACTACCAAAGTGATTTTCCTAAAGTATATATTCAACAATGTCACCTCCACCCTCACCCTATTTGATAAATTCTAATGGCTACCTATAACCTCCAAGATCAAACTCAAAATCCTCTGAATCCAAGGCCTTTTATAACCTGATCTCCAATTCCTTTTATATTAAATCACCCCCCACCCCTATGTACTGTTCCATGCATTGATGTTGACTTTTCTGATATTTCATGAATAAATAACTCCATGTTTCAGCAGGAGGCATTTTCTCCAGATGTTTCCCGTGTCTGGAATGCTTTCCTTTGTCATCTATGCATCCTGGCTTCAAGTCCAAACTAAAATTCCACCTTCCACATAAAGTTGGCTCCAATCCCTTTTAAATCTAGTATCTTCCCTTTGTTGATTATTTTCTGTTTGTTCTGTGTAAACTTTGTTTGTACACACTTGTTTGCTTAGTGTCTTCCCCATTAAATCGTGACCTCAAGAGCAGGGACTTTTTGCATCTTTTTGTATTCTCAGTATTTACCACAGTGCATGGCACATACTAACAACCTAATACATATTAACTGACTCAATGACTCAGTCTAAGGCAGGAGTGGGGAACCTGTGGCCTTCTAAGGTCCTTAGGTGCAGCCTTTTGACTGAGTCCAAGCTTTCTAGAATAATCATCTCCTTTATGGCATCATCTTCTTCAGCAACAAAGGAAGAACACAATCCTGTGAGTAGACTCAGCTGGCTGAATGGTGACCCAGCTGACTGGGTAACTCAGCTCCCCCTCTCCTGTCTGCCTCCCCCTCCCTTTCCTTTTCCTCTCCAAAGGAGGGTATATTTGGATGGCCAGAGGATGCCCAGTTGACTTGGGTTTTACTGGCTGGTTTCCTTCCCTTCCTGACTGTTCCTTTCCCAAAACCTTGAGCCTGCTGCACTTTGAAGCTGGGACACCAGTGGGCCCTACCTAAGTGCTCTTCTGGACCCTCCTAGCTTTACTGTGACTATCAGTAATAACTTTCTATTTCCCTCCCAGCCTGATGTCTTTCTTTGTCTTGGCTTCATTAAAGGGGCCATGCCCTGGCTTCTTCTTAAACAAGCCTGTTCAATGAATGGGTGTTATCTCACCCTAAGGGAATTCCTGCAAAGACCTTGGCCTAAAGGGCCCAAGATCTCCCAGTGCATCCTGGGTCATCTCCAGTCAGCTTGAGGAATATCAGGTCACTGGATTCAGATGGCTCTGGAGAAGAAGTGAGGCTGGTGACCTGCACAGCCCTCCCTCACTCAAAACAAAGCCAAGTGCGAGTCATGTCGTCATTTCTCTGATGGCATGGTCTTCTTCCACAACAAGGACGAACATGCACACACACAGTCAAAGGTCGCATTTGAGGGTGGAGAGGGCAATATTTGGCCATGAGGCTACAGGTTCCCCACCCCTAGTTTAAGGGATAGCTGTTGTTGTATTCAGTTGGTTCCATGGTATCTGACCCTTTGTGACCTCATTTCTTGGTAAAGATACCAGAGTGGTCCGCCATTTCCCTCTCCAGTTCATGAGACAAACAGGACTAAATAACTTGCCAGGGTCACAGAGTTAGTAAATGTCTAAAGTCAGATTTGAACTCAGGTTTTTGTGATTCTAGGCCTGGTGCTGTATCCTCTGTGACACCTAGCTAGGGGATACTCTTTTAATTCTTTGGAGACCATTGTATTCTGTCTTACTGAAATAGGACCACACTATTAGACTCATTCAACATTCCTTAAAAGATATAAAGAAATAAATAACTTTCAATGACATTTATATTAGATCATCAAAATCTGTAAGGTTAATATAGGGAAATATATTCATTCCAAAAGTATTTGTCACTGTGATGGAGGAGATACAATACAAATTCCAAGTGGAAGAGATATTCCTGGTGAAAGGGAAGAGCTTTCAGATTTCAGCTTTGCAAATAATAGTATTCTGGTTACATCAATCTGGGCACACTGCAAGGCCTCATGAAAGAGATGTTACCACTCAAAGTAGTTGGTCTGACCATCTATATAAAGCAAATAGATGAAGAAAATGTCTTGCCCAGATTATTTGAAAGGAAGGCCTATCAAACATTCATTGATCAGTGATGTGTATCTGGGACAAATGGTTCATAAGGAAAATAAGTTTGGTAAAACAACAGGTGAATTTCCCAGTGCAAAGCTTCTTTAATGACCTCAAATTTCCCTGTTGTTTCAACAGCAACAAAACATCATTTTGATACCAAAAATATAATTTGCTATTTATCATTAATTAAATAATTCATTATATCATAACTGATTAGTTTCCTGCTAGGATTTGAAACAATACCCTCGATTTCAAATTCACCATTCTTTCCACTTGATCTATAATACTGTCTTCCACTTCTTTCTTTCGGTATAGATGATCTCCTAGTATCTCTGATGTTGAGCAAGTCCCATCACTTATAAAGACCTTATTTTCTTTAACTATAAAATGAATACATCAAATAAGATGATCCCTAAGGATATCTCTACCTTTTAAGTTTTAAGAATCTATAAACTCAGTTACATACTTGTGATTTGGAGGTTACTCTCAGCACCAAAATAAACATTGAAAGTAAAGAAATGATTTGTGAAGAACAGAAATTATCACCAATAAGAAATCAGATAAAGACTAATGTAATGTCACTTTAACAGCACAGGAAATTAGTCATTTGCAAGTAATGGAACAATATATCACACTTTATAATTCCACCAGTCCTTTTGTACAATTTCTGGATGTTGAACATCCCTCAGGCATTTTCCTGCTGGCTCCTGTCCGATATTTTCTCATGATGTCTAAGATATTTATCTCAAGTTTAATTTTGTGTGGATAATATCAGGAGAATATTATTGAGTTTTATGAATGGCTCATTAATATCCATTCTGTTCCTTGTTTTCTGTTTTGTGTGCGAATATGCTTTTATCTATGAATTTATTTTTACCCTTCTGTGAATGAATGAGAAGTTGTGTGGTGTTATTAGAAAACTGGCCTTGAAGCTAAGAAGATTTTGAATCAAATACTGTCTCTGACACATAATTGTTATCCTAGGCAATTCATTTAATCTTTGAAGTCTATAAAAACTCTCTAAGGCTACAGATTGAAGAGAAGGAAATGATTTGTCTTGGAAAAGAGATATTCCTCACCTGAAATTTCCCTGTATCAATAAAATCACAGATTTGCTCCACATTTTTATGTGAATGATTCTGTAGACTAAGGAAAATTTCCTTTCTGGTTTCTACTGTTTCTTCAGTTATCAGTTGTTGAAGCCTAAGGTGAGAGTAAGTTTTGGCAGGTTGCCAAGGTCTTTTTATTTTGGGGAAACTATACAGAGCAGGCAAGGGTTAAATGTAAAGATTCCATGAGTGAGAATTCAGGAACTTGTGATATAGGCATGAGACAGGCATGGTGACATTGAGGATGATGATATCCATATCTTCTATCTCCACTCTGGCTAGTCCATAGATCTAAAGACTTAAGTCAAAATTGGAGCTGCCTAAGGGTTGGTAGAAATACAGCTGAGTCCAGAGACAGGATGCAGGACTAGGGGCAGGGGCTTCCTATTTACGTGAAAATTCAAATTCAACTTTTGTTACCTACTACTTGGAAGACAAGACATCTGATGGTAAAGTAATTTTTCTTTAGAGTCAGAAAACCTGCATTTTATTCTTTACTCTGGCACACTGGGCAATTACCTCAACCTCCCCAACTCAGACTTAAATTTGCTCATTTGTTGGCGTCTAGGTCAAAGACATTTGTAATATATTAAGATAATAAATAGGTATTTCTCCTGTCTCTCCAGTGCTGGAGAAATAATTTACCATGGAAAAATGAAGAAAAAATTGGTATACTTTAGTTAAAATGTGTTATCAGCCATATGTGGAAATCAGTCATTTACACAATGCCCTATCAAAATGGAAAAGGAAAATGTGGGGAGAATACAGACATTTAAAATACATTAAAATGTCAACATGCTCTGAAAGAACATTATCAAATGCGAATGTGAAGCTGCCTGCACTTGGGATCAGTTTGATAAAGGAACTATTTAAATTCTATTAAAAAGATCCTCTTGAGACATTGTCTCTTCAAATTCAAACTTCGCATTGATGAGTCAGAAAATCAGAGAAAGGTAGCAGATCTAGGTCCTCTTGGGCTGGTACTTGTTTATGCTGCTTGTCTGAATGCCTAGCCAGCAATCCTAGTGGATTACCAAATTAAATGAATTCAGCCCATAAGGATGAGAAGTGGAAACTGTAAAAAGTCAAATAGTAGCCAGCATTGATTGAGCATCTGTATGTTGAATGGATACTCTTGAAATTGGAACATAGAAAAGAAATAAAAGAGAGAGTAAAGAAGGATCTACCCTCAATAAGCTCAGAAGAAGAAAGGAGCATGTATGAAACAGATATAGTAGCAATTTCATAGACAGTAATGACCATCTGTAAATCAATTTCCATAGCACATATTGTAAATATGAGGACTGATGGGATTTTAGATTGTCATTTGTGCCATTAAAACTTAAAAATAATACCAGGTGAACATATTTCCTAAGACCACTCCTGTCCTCCCAAGTAGAGCTGTCACTCAAAATTATCAGGATTCTAACTAAATCGGAAATAGTCTAGAATATGAGCATCGTATTAAGTCATAGCAGCAGAGTTTAAAGCATCGGATACTAAAAGTCCAGATTAGACCAAGATACTAGAGGTCAAGAGATAAATCAGTGTTATCAAGAGAGCCATTAACAAATAAACAGGATGTACCAAACGTGAACTCTGATCAGAGGACAAAGGTTGTCTGCTTTCTGCCCTGTTTTGTACTTCCTTCTGTGTGTCTGCACTGAGTAAAGGTTTTGTGTATGTCTTTGTAGTCAGAGGAAGAAACAGAACTATGCCATCACAGCTTGCTCCTGAAAGGGCATCAGTAGAAAGCAAGGCCTTCTGAAATAGCCTTGTAAAAATGGAACACCTGACAGGATCATCTTACTCACTGTTCTCTTGACAATCCCTCAACTACTCCTACATCCTCTCTTAAACTGTGCCCTCACATTGGGGGGAGTTATGTGTTCAGGGCAACCAGTCCTAGTCCCAGGGAATAATGGAAAAATGCTCCATTGTTGCCAGATCTACACTATAAATAATAGAAAGACATTTCACTGCCCTTTAGCTTCTGATCCAGAGGCAACATGATCTAGTGAATAATGCACTAAAGTTTTAGATAGGGAGACCTGAATTCAAATGAATCCTTGGACACTTAACAAGTTGCATGAACCTTTGCAAGTTTTTAAACTTCCCTCAAACCTGTTTTATTTTGTTTCATTTTTTTCTCTAAAATGAGGATAAGAATAGCATTTTCCACAAAGGGGTTGCTGTGGGGCTTATGTGATGTGTATGTACATCAATATAAAGTAGCTAGGTGACACAGTGGATAAAGTTACAGATCCGAAGACTCATCTTCCTGAGTTCAAATCTGGCCTTAGATACTTATCAGCTGTATGACCTTAGGCAAGTCACTTAACATTGTTTGCCTTTGTTTCTTGTCTGTAAAATGAGGTACATGGAGTGTAGAAAGTGGCAAACCACTCTAGTATCTTTGTCATGAAATCTCTTCTTGTCATGAAGAGCTGGATATGACTGAAAATATAGCCTTATACACATGTATATACATTATACAAATGAACATATGGGTATATTCCAATGTAAACATATATATATATATATATATAATGTGCACATATATGCATATAGGTGTACGTATATGCATGTATCTATATAAACATATGTGTATACACATATATACATGCACATGCACACACACACATATATAGTACTTTGCAAACTTCACTATATAAATATTGGCTGTTATTAGCATTACAATCTTCATGGCTGAAAGTCAGGCATGAAGTGTTTTTTCCCTACTGCAGAAAGACAGGGTTTTTCCATCCTAGCTTTATGGTGCCTGAGAACAAGACATTTCTTCCTCCAGCTAGTCTTAAGCATACATGTTCTCCTAAGGCTTTTGAGACTGTTGCTCTGTAGGTTGCACCTCTCTGATGAAATAGACCTTTGTGACAGACTTCTCTAATGCCTTGTGATTCACACCGAGTCACTGTAGATAAACCAAATGCTATAAAAATTGAGTCAAAGGGGCAGATTTCAAAATGAATAATGTGAGGTGAAAATAATTTTTTTTTAGAATATGGGAAGAAGGTGAGATTTTAAATGCATAAGGAAATGTTTCAGTTTGGATGTACCCATTTTATTGAAAAGAAATACCCATTACATGAGTTTACACTGTGATGAGATTATAAAGATAAAAGCTTCTATAGTTGAGTGACAGCATTAGGAATAATTTTGAGGCTGAACTTGAGAAGAGTCCTAATGGAGAATTATTCAAAATCCCTTTCAGGATGGCAATACACATAATGATTGCCCAAAATGGAAAAAAAATGAAATGGAATTGGTGTGAGTACATATGCAAATGTTGTGAACGTTTGTCTCAGTTTCCTCATTTGTAAAATGAGCTAGAGAAGAAAATGACAAATCACTTCAGTATCTTTGCCAAGAAAACCCCAAATGGGGTCATGAAACGTCAGAAAAAGCTACACAAGAACAATAATCCATAAATAACAATAATAATATCTTCTATAAAGTATCATCTCATTTTATCCTCATGACATCACTGGAAGTTAGATATTTTTAGTATCTCCATTTTATAGATGAGTAAACTGAGTCAGACAAAGATTAAGGGAATAGCCCAGAGTCATACAACCAGTAAGTTTTGGAGACCAAGTTGAAACTCAGTTCTTGCTAATTTCAGCACATTATCCATTGCATCAGCTATCTCTGTCTCATAGATGAGATAGTTTTCTGTCTCATCTCATGGTGAGGAATATGTGAGATAAAATTACATGAAGTGCTTTTAAAAAACTCTTGGTTGACCATTTGTATGTACCTGGTTATTTCCATCTTGTCTCCCCCAACAGCATGTGAACTCCTTGAAGGGAGTGACTGTTGCTTTCTTTATATACCAGTGTCTAGCACAATACCTGTCATACGTAGTAAGTACTTAAGTACTTGTTGACTGACTATAAAGAATCATGTACATATCAGTTATTGCTTTCATCATTATTGAGAGAGAGCCACCAGATTAAAGCTTCTTTGATCCTGTGAAGTCAGTATGTCCCATCTTTCTACTTTCTGAGATCCTATTCTCTCATTTACCAGCTCCTCCGTAATCTATCCCCTTCTGTGGAGACCGCCCTCATTAGGCTAGCTTTAGAAAACTTTGTCTCATTGTCTATGTGTAATTTGCTAAGCTTCCTTTGCAAAGCTATTTTGTCTTTCATGCTATCCCTGTATGTGAACGACCCAGCAAACTATTACATCTAAAAGCGTATTTGTAGTTTATCAGGATGTCAGTTTTTTCTTTTAGAAAAAGAAAAAAAAGCTATTGACCTTCTTTAAGAAATCATTATTTTCTAAACAGCTACTAGAATGCACTGAAGGAAAGGGAAAAAAATGCATCACATATAATTAGATAGCAACATGTGTTTGGAATTACTTGACAGACACAGTCTTGACCTCACTTTTAGATTTAACATTAAAAACCTGCTTAGACTACACTAGATATAATGGCAGACTAGGAAAAAAAAAATAGAGCAAAGACACATTATTTTCCTATCTGGTGCTTCTGATGTGGGGCAGGGTGTGGGGTTCATTGCTTTGCAAACTGTACCATTATTGCTAATCACAAGTTTGGAAAATGTACTTCATTTTCTACTTTATAAACTAATTTGTGTGCCTGACAGACACAGGGAAGAGTGTCTGTAATTTATTTACATTCTATCCAAAAATAACTTAGCTGTGAACTCCTGGATATGCTGTGAGCAGTCTCAAACTTGTAGTAGGTCACATGCAAATTAGAAAATAATACCCTCAGAATTAATGAGGTACTTTGGAAGATTATCTGGCAGCTGATGTCAGTACTCAAAATGAGAGCAGCATTATGGCTAACCCCTAAAAGATCAAATGGAAGGAGAAGTTTGCTGTGTCTCCCCTGGACACACACATACACATCCACCTTCACATATTTTGGGGTTGTTAAAATCCTTCAGTGAATAAGCAATTTCTATTTCTTCATTTCTCATGCATATGAGATAATATCTCTCTATAAATTCTATAAATTCTCTCTAAATGGTAGAAACCATTTTAAGTGCCCACAAAAAAATGTTTTTCCTTTTTGCATTAATTTGGCAAAATGCCTTATAATATAGTTCAGTCTTTGCCATGAGACCAAATATGGACATGAAGGCTGAGGAACGCCCTAACTTTCATGTCAGCGATGCCTGACCTGCTTTGATGCTGCCTGCCTATCCCCCTCAAAGAGATGGTAAGGCCCAGTCCTGTCATCCCCTACCATACCCCAGAACTATTATTTCCCCAAAGTACGATATAAACTATGGAACTTTCACTTTTTTTCCATTCTCCTTTCACCTAACATTAAAAAAAAAAGTGTATATCTTACTGATGATTCCCAGCTAGGTAACTCAACCAAAGATTTTTAAGAAAAAAAAAAAAAAAACGTTGGGGACTTAGAGCCACTCATATAGCAAATTGAATGAGACCAATGTTGGTATAGGGATTTTAAAATAAAGATATTCATATGCATATGATACCTCTGATTTGATACACTGAGAGGTATGATGTGAGATATTTGAGATTGTGATTCATTGATAAGGCAAAAGAGGGAGAAAAAGAAATGCATAAAGAATCTCCCTCCTTCCATGGTTGAGTTTGGGCCTCATGGCTATTTCCAGGTTTCTAAGAACTTTCCTTTACTCAGGTGCTGGAGAGGTCATTCAGATGATAAAGGTGCCAACACTTATTCAATGGCTGAATACACCATTTAAATATTAACTCGCCTCAACCAGTCTTTGGATTCTTAAGGGTGCTATAGTTACAGTGAAGAGGTTCCCATTCACTCAGGACCTTTGTTTAGTATTTTATATTTTGGAGTTTCTTTCATCTGTTACATCATCAGTAGACAATTTTCCTGTACCGTAACACACCTCAGCACATTTAAGTGTTATCTAAGTCACATACTCTTAATGGGTACTTGTTGTGTCATGGACCCTTGGTGAATCCTATGGACTCCTGCTCATACTGATGTTTTGTGATCTATATTCATAATTGGAAGAAATGTTAAATTGTAGTTAGAAAGTCTACATAAGTTCAGAGATATTTTGAAATCTACCCCACCCCAAACTCCTTTGGGATTCCTAGACCTCAAGTTAAGAAATCCAGATCTAGTCTATTATCCTTATTTTGCAAATTAGGAAATGGAAACAAATAAGTAAAGTGATTCACCCTAGAACACAGAGGCAGAAAATATCAAAACTCAGTCTCAGTAATATACTAGCTTTTTAACTTTTTCCCTTAAACCAAACAAATGAATTAAGTGTGAATTTGTTATCATAAATGAGTCAATAGATGAGATATTTCAAGGCAGTGTGTACTGTGGTGTTCCTTCAGCAATACCCATGAGACAACTATCTGTCAGATCATTGTATAAAAACAGTTCTAGCTATCAGTATTTCATGGAAATCCATAGCAATTTGTCTTCTTGCACTCAGACAGTTTTGGGGGTAGGAATGGTAGATGAATAGTAAGTCATAAATTCCTTTACAAATGACATTTTCTAATTGTACTACTACAATTTTGTTTTTCTCCTTAAAAGGTTACTCTTTGTTTTAAATTTGCTTAACATCTTTTTAGTTTCCAAATATTTTAGATCATTCAGTAAGATGACCATATGTACCTGATTCCTTCTGTTATCATTTCACTTTGAGAATGAAAAAAGAATGTTGCTCAATATTTTCTTAAATCCTCCATGATGTTCTTCCTCACCCAAAATCAATCTATGATCTATTAATGCAGTAATTCTTTTTGAATGCAATGTTCTCTGGAGTTGTATATTCCCTGTTAAATTATTATGAGTCAGCTGTTCTTCAACAGGACCTTTATTCTTCTATATAGAATCTGTAAGATATGTCTAAATCTTATTTCCCGTAAGAAATCCAATAAATTAAGACATATCTGTCAAATAGATGGTCAGCTGCTGGAGATAGTTATAAAAGACCACTTTTTTTTGTTTTCTGCTGCTGAGCTATATACACAGTTTGATGTTCCAGCCTCACCAAGCATTTGTTTTTTATTTACATAAGAAAATCCTGGTGCTTTTCTTTCAGAACTATAAAATAAAATGACATCACCTTCTCTGGGTTTCTTGTCTAATCAACAATCATTTAAATAGATTGCATATTTGACTGAGCCCTGCCACTAATGGGAACTACCATCTTGGTGAACTGCAGTTTCCATTCCATTGTCGATAGTCCTTGTTTGTGTGTGATTTTTTTTCTGGTTTTGGCAGTGATGAAGCACCAGGAAGTCAGCTGGTCACAGATAAGTTTCACATTGATTGGGATTCAGTACTTGTCGATTCTGACAATGTCATTGTGGCCCGATTTGATGGCAGAGGTAGCGGGTTTCAGGGACTGAAGATTTTGCAGGAGGTTCACCGTAGCCTAGGCTCTGTAGAAGTGAAGGACCAAATAACTGCTGTGAAGTAAGTATCTACATATATTCCTTCAGTTTCTCTGTGATAACAGAATTAATATACATAGTACTAATGAACTCATTCATTCTGTCATGTAGTTCAAATGTTGATGAATCCAATTTTTCTATAATTACTTGGTGATTAGTTAAAAGAATCTTGGTATAATTTCTAGAATTTTATGTAAATAATCCCACAGGTTTGTTGGGGAGTGGGAGGGACTGAATCGTATCTCATCACTTGAAATAGATCTCCTTTGTAAATATTAACTTTGCCATAGGGACCTTATTATGCACAAAGTTCCACTTATGTTTTCAGTCTTGAATTATCTGGGGAAATTATATACAAATTTCAAATTCAATACTGTTTCTGTCACTCCTTTGTGCTATCCTGTGCTATGTAAATATTGCCTAATAAAGCAAAATTTAAAAAAAAAAAAGTCAACTAGTTCACACTAGCCTGGGTGGAGTCAAGGATATATGTAAAGAATAGTGGAAGAAAAACATTTCAAATTTAAGCTGGAGACAGAGTATGCAAAGCTATTAGAGGCCAATTATGTTGTAAGAACAATTCAGATTATTGTCCACTGCTACAAAAACTGAGTCCCATTAATTAACCCAGAGAGAATTTTTGTATAGGACTTTAGTGCTGAATAATAGGCTTGAGATTCTTGAATTTCCAAGATTTCTTTTTCCTTTTCCATTCTAGGACTTTACTAAAGCAGCCATACATTGACTCCAAAAGACTAGGCATATTTGGAAAGGTAAATGGCAAGAATATTAATGAATGAATATATATATATATATATATACACATATATGTGTGTGTGTGTGTATAAAGAGAGAAATAAAGATTTATTTTCCACAACCTACATTTTTATAATTTTCTATTCATTAACCCTTACAACAGTAAGCATATACTATATCATCTATGAATAAATAGCTGTCTAATATATACATATATATAATATCTGTGTATGTATGTGTGTGTATATTATATGTGTGTGTAAATATTAGTGGCAATAAGAATTAGTAGGAAAAATTGATTGACTATGAGGAAAAATAAATCTGTGTTGAAGATAACACAACATTAAAGATACCTAAGGATTGATTCTTATTTTTTAAAGAGAGGATGATTAAAATAATAGAAAATATGAAATTAATATGTTAACAAAAAATAAAAATTAAAGGCAAAGAACAAAGAAAATAATAGGAGCTGTTCATTGATTTGCTTGGATACAGGTGACAGGGTGGTCTTCAAAAAGTCCAAATGTGAATGATAAGGAGGTGTGTGTGCATGTGGGGAGCGTGTTTGTGTGTATAAAAATAGGAAAGAATGAAGGGAGACTAGGTTCTGGGGAGATGATTGCCTTTATTTTTGTCTAAACTGAGTTAGAAAGGATTGTGTGACATAAATGAAAATACCCATCAACCAGTTATAGAGGTGGAGAAAGGTTAGCACTAGGAATGTAGAGATGGAGAATTGGAAGTAAATCAAGCATCAGTAAAATCATGATGGTGAATAAGTAACTGGGAAAGAGAATGCAGACACATAGGAAAAAGCAGAAAAAGACCAAGGATGTAATAGTTTGCAGATAGGTAGCTGAATCATATATTTAGTGGATTAAAAGAAGAAAATAATTCTGTAAAAGAAACAGTTAATAGTAATTTACATGTATAAATACTTTAAAGTTTATAAAATGCTTTCTAAACAACTCTTTGAGGTAGAAAGGATAACTAGTATTGTTAACCACATTTTAAAGATGAAGAAATAAAGGATCTGAGTGGGTAAGAATCTTTGATCTGAGAGATTAAAAATCTTTGACTGTGTGTCTGTTCCACTGTTCTCACCTAGGTCTCCTGACGCCAAGTTCAACACTGTTTTTACTACGCTACATTTTAGAGAGAGTAGGCAAGTAATAGAGTGCCAGGAAAGTTAGTGGAGGCACTGATCAAACAGTATCATAAACTATACAATGGGCAAAGATATTGAAGCCACAAAAAGAGACCACTGAAATTATCAATTGGGTATTTGGTATTCATAGGAGGACAAGAGGGAAAAGTCAAAGGTGCCCTTTTATTTTTTTTCTTCTTGATTAGTTTGTCATATAAAAACAAAATAGTTATGACATTTCTCTTTAATCAGTTAGGGAAGGAGAGAGTAAAGTACTGTGTTCCATCTGGTTATAAGCTTCTAAACAGTACTTTGATTAGATTTGAAATGCCATTTTAAGTTAACAAGTATTTTTAAGCAGCTGGTACATAGCCCTCAATTTGCTGGACATGGTACACAAAGACAAAAGTGAAAAATCCCTACCCTCAAGGAGCTCACATTCTACTGGTAGAAATTATCATATGCATAAATGAATACTAAATAAAGATGGATTAATGGGGGAAGACGAACAAGACAAAAGCTGATAAAATCAAGAAAGGTCTCTTATAGAAAGTGGCAGTTAAAGAAAGCTTTAAGAAGCTCAAGAATTTCAGTGAATATTTAAGTTATTTTAAGTACCATATGTTGAATGTTGCCTGTATTCTTAACAATATTATAAATAATTTAATATTTTGTACTTTACTAATAGCAAATTTATCAATGGATAATTTTGGTAGCTATGAGCTCCTTGCAAGCAGGAAATGTTTTAATTTTTTTTTGTTCTTTTTTTCATTGCTTTCCTTATATCCACAGTCTTTACTTTCTACAGTGCCTGGCATTTCAGCAATGCTTAATAAATACTTGCTGACTGGATTCTACTCATCAGGTGCTCCTGAGAGAGGTTCAGTCAAATAGCTACTACAGAACCTAACATAGGGCTGAATAAATATCAGGTTATAATTGAAAGTCACAGTTGTAGAGCTTTACATGGGATTTTAGAGATTATAAAGTACTTTTCTCAAAATGGTGTTATCAAGTAGGTCGTGCAAGTAGTGGTTTCCCCATTTTAAAGATGAGGAAATTGAATCTCTTAAAGATGGAATGACTTAATAGCATATGTCCAAAAGGACTTTATCTCAGGTTACTTGGGTAATTCAGTCCTCTCTCCGTTAAAGACAATGTGTTGAATTGAGTGAGCAGAGTATATTATGAGCTGCTGTCTTCAGTTTTGTTTACAAGATGATATAAAAGCAAACTCATTCTGTCCAAACTTTTACAGGCATGACAATTCATTGATAAAACAATTGCAAAGTTTATAAAGGTGGGACAGTCATTGTGATCATTTCTAGTGTGGGTTAGCAGGAAAGTTAGTTTCTAAAAAGCTAATTCACAGGGACAGTTAAACGATCATTGATGTGAATGTTGGACCAGTTCTTACAGTTGAGCAAACTGTTTTTACAAAGAAATCCTCTGGCTGGCTGTCTAGGCAATAACTTCTCAGTCAGATTTTTCCATCAGTTCAATCTGAGCAGTGAGCAGACAGCAGGACTTCTGCATAGTCAAAATAGATTGACTATATATGCTAATTTCAATAATGTTATAAACTTAAATAAGACTATGTATTCATAGCCATACATCACTGAAACAAAAATACAGTACAGTTTCACTGGACGTTGTCTGTTGGCTTTAAAAAAATAATATTTGACTCAACTGAGTAAAATGAAACCATAGAATCTCTCCTACATTAAGGTGTCTCCACAACCTGTGTTAAGATCGCCTAAGATTTCTTGAGCGAGGCCATCATAGAGATAATTATGTTCAATGATTTTGTTATTGTTGGTATCAATTAAGGCATGAAACAATTCCACTTAGTATAATTTAACAAAAATTCATTTTTTTTTCCTGCTCTGTGTACGGGCCTGCTATGCTGGTGATACAAAGATGAAAAGCCACAGCGCATTAGGAGCTAAAATTCTTCTGCGAGATACATCTACAGAGATTACTTGGTAGTTTGAGAATCAAGACAGCATGAATACCTTGGGAATTAGGAAATATGTATTGTAGGAGGTAGCCCATGAACCAAACCTTGAAAAGGATGAGTGCTTGAAAATATTGGTCAATACTGTTAGAGAGACCATGCTGAACTGAATTCAAATGGTAGTTCCCTACATATACTGACGCCTTGCAGATGTCCCAGCTTTAAAGACTGCATGAATAAAAATGAAATAGTCTTTGTCCTCAAGTCCTTAAATTCTATGGTAGAGAAAATGTTTACAGATGAGTTAATGTGAAGTGATGGAAATTTAATTTAAAGAGGAAAAGTACTCAAAACTGGTCACATGGGGAGGAGGGGAGGAAGTAAAAAAAGGCTTCATGTAGGAGAGAGTACCTTAATTAGGATTTACAGGAACCAGTGATTCTTTGAGGCGAAAGCAAGGAGTATGTCTTTTAATCTAGATAAAAATGAATAAATAAGCAAATATACCTTTTATGGACTAATATGTGTATCAAATATGTTTACTAATAATTTTCAAGTCTACATAAATAGCATAGTTAGTAAAAATTAACTTTAAATTATCAGAGAATTCATAGTATCTTTGTCACATTTTCCCTCAAATTGAAGTCTACTAACAGAACAATTACTTATATCAGAGGCGTCCATGATTTCCTTTTAATGTTCACAAGGGATTCTTATTCATTGACCTACATACAGTAAGAATATCAATACTTTGAGTATTTTTCCTATAAAGGATTCATTATGGGAAAAGTAGGGCATATACAAGTAACACTCATGATCAAAGGTGTGGTGGAGTTGTAATATTGCACCACTGGAGGGATCACCTTCACCAATAAAATCATTAGCCCATAAAAATTTCATGAACAAAAATAATCAAATCAGCTGTGCATGCATAGTTGTTTGGGCAATTGTCCAAATGGCCAGTACAGCATAGACTGCTGACAAGTGAAATCTGTAGTTTTCAAAGTTGAATTTGCCTCCTTATGCTAGTCAATTTCCTAATTCTAGTTCCCAAGAACTCTTATTTTATATGGTTATGAAATCCAATCAGTTGAGGAAAATAAAATCATCCAATAGTAAAGAAATGCATTTTAGAGTGTTTTTGTTTTCAGTCCCTCTTTATTACCTCATTTTTAAAGGTAATTCTTTTGCCAAGATGAACATAAACAAAGGCAGTTTTTTGAAATCCAAATATTTGTACTTGTTTTCCTGTAGATAAGAAACTATTAAAAAATTCCAAGTTAGTAGCTTTTATCTATAAATGCTAATATATTCTATTCGAGAAATTATATGCATCAACATTTTAAAAAATCCAAAGTGAAATATGAGATGTAAAGCAATTAAACAGATATTTTTAAAAATTGCCAAAACTCATATCTAAACCAAATCTGCATTTTTTAAAAAATCAAGTTTTGCCTTATTTGACCATATAACTAGAACCAGATTAGGGTGGATAATGAATCCTCTGAAATATTGCAGTGAAGCTGTATTCTGGAGTTCAGAATCCTAGAGGAGTTCTTTGGGAATGACCCTTTGAGAGAGCTTAAATGCTACATGAGGAAGGAAGCCTCATCACTTAATCTTCATGGTACCTGCTTTATTTTTGTAAATTGCCTTATCCAAATTTGTCAATCGTAGTAATCAGATGAGTCTCTGGAAACCTTTTGGATACTTTCTAAAACCAACACCAACTTTTAATGACTAAAAGTCTACCACCCCATAGATGCCTTTAAAAACTAGTTAGAAAATATTCAAGGTATAATAGCAATGTCAGAGAACCTTTTTAATATAAATATTGCTCTGTCCAAAATGGTTTGGTGAACTTTTGCTTGGAAAGAGAGGGCATAAGAAAAGGGATGGAGATAGGACTTCCCAATGCCATTTCCTCTTCTGAAATTCTCTGAATCATTTATGAAATTATTCAAAAATGATAAATCATTTTAAAATATGAAACATATTATTTGGTTTCCTAGGGATATGGTGGATATATTGCATCAATGATCTTGAAATCTGATGAAAGATTTTTTAAATGTGGATCTGTGGTTGCACCAATTACAGACATGAAATTGTACGGTAAGTGTCTCCTTACAGTGTTATCTCATGGGAAATATTAAGTTTAATAAAATCCTCATGAACTATGGCTCAGTTGAATTCCATGACTTATGTATTATGAGACCATGTTTTCCAGCTGCTTACCATTTCTCTGATTTAACCAAATTCTCCAAAGCATAGAAATGAAAAGTAAATTCTGGACTGGAGATCTGAAGATAAGAAAGATCCTAATTCATTTTCTCATTCTTGTCTCATTTTCTATAGCTTCAGCTTTTGCTGAAAGGTACCTAGGCTTACCATCTAAGGAAGAAAGTACTTACCAAGTAAGTTATTTGAAAACAGGGAGAGAAAATGGTAGGTGTTGTACTGAAAATTCAGTCATTTTGCATATTTTTTCCTTACAGGCATCCAGTGTCCTACACAATATTCACAACTTAAAAGAAGAAAATTTATTAATAATTCATGGGACAGCTGACAGTAAGTATTGCATTGGTTACTGCTATTTTATGGTTACAAGCTTCATACAAGTAGGTATATCTGTGGGAATGAATGAAAGACTTTTGGAAATGTTCAGAAAGGGAGTTCAAGGACCAAGGTCATGACAGTAGCAGTAAGCAGGTAGACAAAGAAGCGAGGAAAAAAGAGTAGAGGGGCAAGAAGAGAGGGAAAGGAGGACAGAGGAGCAAGAAAAGCAGAGAGACAAGATAGAGAATGAGTGCTGAACTGAATTAAAATAAAACAATTCAACACATTTCTCATCTGGTATCTCAGCATGGGAAATTCAATTCAAAAGAAAAATGTGAGAACTTGATAAGACTTGAGTGATGTTATTGAGGATTTAAGTCAGGATGCATGGGTCTAACCCAGGATTTGCCACTTACTATCTTTGAAACATTCTTACAAAGTCCCTTAACCTCTCTGGGCCTTATTAAAGTCATCTGCAAAATGGTCTTCGTAGTTCTTTCTAGCTTGTAACTCTATGATCTTATGAACCTAACCCTCAATTATTGATGAAGAATATTAATACAAAGAGGAGTGAGGATAAGACCACAATTCCATCTTCCTGACTTTCAGCCCAGTGCCCTTTCCCTTATTTCCCAATTCAAAACTAATTTACCTATTGCGCCACATGAGGCAGACTAGTAAAGTGGAAAGTGAACCACATTCGGTGTCTGGGTTCAGATCCTGGTTCAGCCACTTCATCTCAGATCAATCACTCGACCTTTTTGGATCTGAGTTTGTGCATTGATAAAATGAATGGATTGGATTAAATAAATGACTTTGAAAATCCTTTCCAGCTTTAAACTATGTTCCTATAATATTTATCAGAAATTGTGTGAAATATCCTTTATATAAATATATGTATATATGTGTGTATACATGCATATCCATATATATCACATATGTTACATATACATATATACATATATATGTATGTATAGGAAAAGAGAGTTAAGCATACCCCACATCTTGCTTCAATGTGATTAATTACATCATAAAGTATAGAGGTGTCAAGGAGCTTAAGGTGTTAATATGGTTGCATTTTCTATCCCTCCATGAATAGACTTGAGGGAAAGGACTTTTTTACTTTTAAATCTCTGGCATCTCATAGAATACCTCACAGGTAGTAGTCTCTTAGTAAATGCTTGCTTGATTGAAATCTATATCATATTACGTAATTGTTAAATAGTAGTAGAAATACATATAATCCTTCCAATTTTAATGAAAGTATTGTACTAAATCTTTACTGTACTAAATATTGGCTACTCTGTAAGGTTGGTAGTGAAGGTTTATTAGCACCATTTTGCAGATTAGACAACTGCAGTCCAAAAAAGGGAAAACTACTTGCTACAGGGTAGATAGCTATTTAGTGAAAGAAAAACTAAGGATCCTAGTTCTTAGACTAGTACTCTGTAGCACATTGTGTCTGACTTCGGTATTTCATCACCAACATTTAGGGAAACAGAGGAACTGAAGATAGAAGGGGAAAAAATATAGGAATAACCAGGATAGTCCCTAGTAAATATTTAGTCCCTGAATAATAAGTTTATTCTACATTCTCAACATGGGGAATTCTTTTTAATTTAAAATCATAATTCAGGAGGTCATTATCTAAATGAGACTGAGCTCCAGTAATCCTATGTAAGTAATAGGAGACTGGATATACTTTGTTAATACTGAGACAAACATTTCCTGTGTTAAATATTTTAGTGTAGTTTTAAAATGTTGTGAATAATTGTAAATGATAAATGAAATGAAAAATCACACCAAGTATGCCAGGCACTGACTGCAGAGGCATGACTAGAGCAGCTGTTTTCTTTTATAAGTCACAGCTCAAAGATCATTCCCCTAGACATCTCATGAAAATCCAAGTACAATACATTTTAAACGTGATAAATATGGCCATGTAAAATCCCAGTTCACAGAACAGAGGATCTCTAATGAACATAGGCCTATGCCTAAGAAATTATATTGTCCCTAATGCATGTATATAAATATATATTTTTTTCCTCTTACAGCAAAAGTTCATTTCCAGCATTCTGCAGAATTAATCAAACACTTAATAAAAGCTGGAGTCAATTATACTATGCAGGTGAGTTAAACCTGTAGATAAGTGAAAAATCTCATTGAATTGTTTCCCGGCTATAATATTTACTTCTCTAAGGAGGTCTGGATATTTCCTTGATCTCTATTGGGCTTTTATAGTTTATCCTGATTTGATAAACTCTTTAAATGTATAAAGATCATCCTGACCCTCCAAGTCCATTATTCTTAATGTTATCACATTGAACTGCATGGCTCCTTTCAGTCCTTTGTGCACAACCAGATTTGTTTCCCAATGAATGGATTTCTTTTCTATTGAGCAATACTTTGTGTGGAACAATAAAATTTAGGGATCTGTCAAGGGAGGAGATATCCTAATCCATAGCAGATCAAGAATTTTGATACTTTTATATTTGAAGGACCAGTTATTTGGCATAGTTCGATGCTTTTTCTCTTTCCAGGCATCTTTTCCTCATCAGCCTAAAATCACCAATTTGGGTGAAAGTTGGAGGAGAGAGGACAAGGGCATAATGAAATTATGTAATATAATTAAGAGGAAGCATCCTGGTACTATTTTTAAAAAGCCCTGACTCTGGGGTCAGTGATCTTGGGTTTGTATCCAGCCTGTGATGCTTATCTGTGTGTCCTTGCCCACATCATTTCTGACTTGAACTCTGGTTTTCATATTTGTCAAATGAAGGAATTCCACTTGATGGTCTCTGTGGTCCCTTCTAGCTCTAAGTCTCTGATTAATGCATTATTTTCATTTTACTCCTCGCTATTATCTGTTCCTAAAGTCTTTGAAAAAATAAGAAAGACAAAAAACCAAACACAAATGACCAAATACTTTTGATGTTTCCAGTGTTGATCATTATGCACCCTGTTGGCTCAGTCCAGCGAAGCTTGCTTTGATGGCATTTTGTTCTTTCAAATAATAGCTGATGTTTTTAGAGGACATTAAGGTTCACATAGTACTTTTCCTCTTAATAACCTTATTATAACCTTCAATGGTACACAGTATAATTATCACAATGCCCATTTTAGAGATGAAGAGACAAGTTCAAGAGAGAGGAAGTTACTTGTCCTCATTTCATGGGACATAAGTGTCAAAGGTAGAACCTAATCTAAATCTTCTCATTCAAAATCCAACGTTCTCTCCATTAAGTATTGCCACCTCTCAATGGGACAGAATTCTCTATTGGCTACAATTCAACAGATTTTTAAAATTTGGAAAGCAGGAAAAAAAATAGAGACTTAGCTATCTTGGTCTGTCATTTTTCTTTTCTTTTCCATTTTCTAGGTCTATCCAGATGAAGGCCATAATATCGCATCTGAGAAGAGCAAATATCACCTTTACAGCACAATCCTCAGATTCTTCAGTGATTGTTTAAAGGAAGAAGTCCCAGTGTTACCACAGGAACCTGAAGAAGATGAATAGAGGGAATCTTATTTATACAGAACTGAAGGAGATTTTGAGGTTCAGTGAAACTGAAATATGACTGTAATGTTGCAGATTCTGCAGAGGTTCAAGGGCAGCTAAAAGGAGAGGACACTGGAGCACACTCAAGAGACAATGAGCTAATAAACCGGAAATTGAATACAAAGTTCAAACATACTGTGTCAAGGGGACAAAATCTTTCCCTTTGTGGAAGGTCAAGCTTGGGTTAATGTTTCCTGGAAGAAAATAGTTTTGCATAAAAGTAGGGGTAGTGCATGTTTTCTTCTGTTACTTCCCTATTTGTTCTGTAAGTAGGAACTCTCATTTTAATTTTGATAGCCACTTTCATCTTTGCATCTAATGCACAACCTATCCTAAATATGACAGTCCCTGATCTCCCAAGGGTGAGCTACAAGCTAACACTTTACTGTAATGTTACAATAAGTGCAATTCCTTCACTGTCTACTATTACGCATAAGAAAAAAAAATATTCAGTTAATAAAGGACACAGTATTTTATGTAGTTTCTGTTTAAAAGAAAGACATATTGGGTGGGCCCAATCACTTTAGGTAGAATACACTCAATTTAAATATTTTCCAAATTTCAGTCTTTGCTAGCAGATCACATATCTCTACACAATGCACATGCATATAGCTACATATGGATACACGTATGTGCAAATGAAGATCTATCCATTTTTCACTATAAAATAACTAAAGAGATCAGCTTTTCTATTGAACTACTGCAGTGACTCTTTTACAAACTAGAATGGATGCATTAACAAGCCAAATATAGAAATATATGTATATGTATACATATCTTATTTCCCCAAGTCGAATTCTAGTTATTGTTTCCATGCAAAATGTTTGCGTTGTGTTTGGTATTGGTTTGAGTGGTTAATAGTTTTCTAGCTGCACTTTAATTTTTGAATATATCTTGTCACATGTAAATTAGATACATAAATATTAAATTATAGTTTCAGATAAAGGGATTTTGTTAACAATGCCATGCTGCTGAGTACTATTTTGCTCTCCTAGAAGAGGAAGTTTTAAATAGCTGAGTTCTTAGACTCCATCATCTCAGTGCAGAATCAGTTCTGATTTTCATTGTGGAAAGCACATGGCTGGAACAGTCTGTTTGCTCATCCTTATTTAATATTCCATGCTTTCCCATTAAATCGGTTACTGTTTAATTTAAACTTTCTGGTGAGGCTGAGACATGAAGTATTTTTCTTTCATTCATCATGCAGTTCATAACAGGTGATATTGCTATTTAATTTGAGTTGAAGACGCAAATTGCATCAATTCATTTGGCTTTGATGCCTTGCAATAGAAAATAATTGACAGTACAAAGTAAACATGACTGTATGAAGTCAACTTAAGTCCTGGGGCTATTAACTATGTTGACTTAAGTCAAATACAGCATCTGTTCCACCTAAATTTAGGTAACTTCAAGATAATGGATAAGAGTATTGAAACTGCTAAAGAGTTCAGATACAAAAAGGTGATACAATGTATTTCTTTTAAGCCTTAGAACAGGCTAGATCTGCATTATGCAATAACTCCTGCAAAAGAAAGTGAAAAGCCCAATCAATTGCCTATATATTAAGTTTTTTTTCCCCCAAGAGGATACTGGGTATTTGGAATTAGGTTGTGTAGAAAACTATGCTGATGATCAACTGAATTGTTCACTTTTCATCTGCATACTTTAGAACTATTGTAGACACTGCCCCGGTGCATTCACTTCTGCATTACAGAGTTATATGAAACCTCTGTCTCCAAAAGCCCATTTCAGGTTTCCTTCAAGAAACTAAAGAAATGGATGGGTTCTTTTTTTCTTTCTTTCTTTCTTTCTTTTCTTTTTTTTTTTTTTTTTACAAAGTAAGTTGTACTGTTTAAAGAAGAAAGTTTTGCATATTTTATTAAGATGGAAAGTTCTTTTTAGGCTGAATTGAGATTCACCTGAAGCTTTTTAATCAATATTTTAATCTTCAACCACCAGAGTTTTTTATGATGCAAATAATTAAGCTGTCTGAAAGATGTTGTTTTATTGGAAGTCTATTTGAGTAACATTTAAAAGTATTTACCTTTTACTGTTTAGCATTTCTCTTGTTTTATTATTATCAATGTTTATCTATTTTTCAATTAATTTAATACAGTTTCTAATGTGCAATGACATCTTGTCTGGAAGCCACTTTGACCTCAAATACTTAATACACCTAAAAGAGTGACATGTTGTTAACCAAGAAATAATAAGATGCCTTGGATGACACTTCTCTACACTGATGAGTAGGACATTACAGATATGGACAGAATTCACTGACATGTAGTCATCAATTACTAAATTAACTCTCATAATTGGATTTCCCCCTTATCCAATTATGCTGCCACACCATCTGCCTTCCTATATCTATTAATGGACTCATAGAACATGTTTCCATTTATCGGAAAGTTGGTCTGGTTCTTTTCTAAATCCTATGTAAGACCAATTAATCCCAGACAATAAAGTTGCATTTTTCCCTTAAAAAAAACCAAGAAAACCTGTTCTGGGAGAAAAAAAAGAGTCCTTTATGATATGATTTAAAATACAAATGTTTGACAATTTGTCCTAAAAAAAGAAACAGCAAACTAGGAGATTATTCAGGAGAAAGGATCTCTGCACATCAATCTCCACCCCCCAACAATATCTAATAGAAAAAAAAGGAAAAGTTGCATGATCAACACAGGTTAATTTAATTATTGAAAATAACAACAAAAAGACGATGTTCTTACAAATTGTGTGGTCAGGCCAGTGAGTGCATCCACCTATGATTCTTAGTTCTAGGGTACCCTACACAGTAATAATTTTGGGGAACTTCTGGAGGGCTGGCTACACATACATGACTTGTCCAAAAACATTCAAAGATTAAACTTTGAAAGAGTATATACATATGGTTTAAATTCACATGTAGAAAATGCCCAAATGCATTTTTGCATTCTGATACATGTAATGATTCCTTTGTTACCATGAAATTTTCTCGCTATGGGCATCACATGCAGGTTAAAAGGAAAAGCAGTATGAATTGTGTGCTTTCAAGTATAATTTTGCCAACTGTTACTAGGTGGGGTATTGGTAGGGGCAGATTTGAATTAAATTTGCCATGTTTAAAAGGTGCTTCTTAAAAACTTATCTATCATATACCTGACATTTTAAGAAAAATGTTGACAATAAATCACATTAAAAAACACCAAAAAACTTTGAATTCACCCCAAACTATATTCCAGAGCTTTAACCAGATCTACCCTTATTTACTAATCCCACTGAAGAACAGGAGCAAAAATAACCTCTAACTTTTTGACAACATGGAGAGAGAAATGCTGATGTTGCCTCTAGAAGTTCAAAAATATGCCTATGAAGGTGACAAGTTCTCTCCTCATCTTCTATTTTAAAAGCTGATTTAAGAATTATCATGAGACAGGCAATACTGAAGACAAAATCTTCTTGGAGCTAAGTAGTTCTGAGCTTCTAATGGTAAATTAAAATTAATGAAGATAATGTCTGAAATTGACTCAGATATAACATCACTGCCCCACATCTACAAGAAGGCTGGAAATAGAGTAGGGACAAGGGAAATGAATCTTCTCTAGAAACAAGAAAGGACTAACTCTTGCTTTTGAATAGTAAATATACCTTAGGGAGGTACTGGAGATACAAAGAATTTAAATGCCTTTCCTAAAATCAAAGAGCTAATAAAGTTTAAGGTGAAAACTGAACTTAGGTCTTCCTTACTCCAAATCCAACACTCAAGCTATTACACCACTACTCTGTGATATAATTATAACTGACATTTATATAGGGAGACCTCACAACAACCCTGTGATAAATATATTATTTTATCCAGTTTTCCAGTGGGGACACTGCAGCTCGGAGAGGCATGGTGACTATCAAGGTAACACAGTTAAGTCCTGATTAGTGTGAAAGATAAGTTCCCATAAAGTTATGACATTCAAATTCACACTGAGAAATTCCACTGGACTGGAAACAGTTATCATATTTTACATAATTATAACAGTATGAATTTGAATAGATACGATCACTTAGTGGAGTTATTTTATTCAAACTAATCAGGACTTAGCTGTAAGTCAGTAACAGAAGTTATGTCTTCTGCCTCTTAACTCCAGAACTCTTTCTGTTAAATTAAACCTGCCTTAATCATCACAGGATGTTAAAGACATGAATATAAGTATGTCTTAAATTAGGGAGGGGGGGAGGAAAGGGAGTGAGGATTAATCTAATCTTCAATGTGAGAAAATTCATTCATTCAATCAACAATCTTATATTAAACACCTACATAAGATAAAATCCCGTGGATCCTGTTTCTGTCGTTAAATCAAAAAATGTTTGATGACTTCCTAATACACACACACTCTCTCACACACAGGATTCTCTTCTAAGTACTATGCATATAATCACATGTGACCTACAGCTACTTCTCTCCAGGTACTTTCATGTAGTCAGGAAAGCTATCATCACAAGAAGATAGGTTTAAGTGTCCAAAAGTGCAAGACATTGTCAGATAAACTTTTTGCCAATTACTCAATAAATATTTATTAAGTGCTATGCAGTAGGCATTGAGCTGAGTGCTAGGGACACACAAAAAAAATAGTCTCAGCTATCAAAAAACATATTCTAATGGTAACCTCAGAGGGGAAATTATTCGCAACTGTTTACTGCTGGGAAGACCTTCTGCAGAAGGGACTGTATAAGTTGAATCTTAATGGAAAGAAGAGATTGCATGAAGTGAAGGTGAGGAGGGAGAGCATTGAGGCAGAGGGCACAGTCAGTAAAGATGCCTAGAAAAAGTTAATTGAGTATTATGTGTGAGGAACAGCATGGATAGATAGAAGTACTCATGGACGGGGGAGCATTATGTAAGTACACAAGTAAAATAGGAATGGGCCTGGTTATAAAACTCTTTAAATTCCAAACAGAAGAATTTAAAGATGTATGAAATCATTTGAGTTAATAAGGGAAGTGGTAGTAGGAATCAGCATATTCTGACCTAGTTTTAAAGGAAATGCACCACAAATACACAAACGCATATGTAGAACACTTGTCAGTTGTTAGATGAGGGATGGAAGAAAAGAAGGAAATGAGGGAACAAAACCATTTAGGTTATTCTAATGGTCTAGCAGAGAAGTAATGCATGCCTGGACTGCACTGGTATCTGTGGAAATGATAAGGAAGTCACATACATAGTAGATTCTATAAATGTAAAAGTCAAAAGAGTTAGCATCTGATTTTATGTGAAGGGCAAGTGAGACTAGAGATTTGAAGATGAACCTCTATAACTAATTTAAAAGGAAAATGAGAAAGAGTTTTTATAAAAGTAGAAGATTCAGGAGGAAGAATAGTAGCAAACAATTCCTAAATGTTAACCTAGGGCCAGATTCTGCAGGGCATTGTATATAAGACCAGGGAACATGCCATTTTCTGGTAGTTGATGGGAAATTTTGAGTGTAGTACTAATATGATTTAAGCTGATCTGTTGATGGATGGATGATGGTTTGAATTAGAGGGAGTTTGGAGACAGGAAGCTCATTTAGGAGAATAGTTTAATAGTCCAGGAGTGAAATGATGAGATTTTAAACTAATGTGATATCAGTGGGAATATCTAGAAATGGTTGGAGATATATAGATATAGATATATCTAGATATATATAGATATATCTAGATATATAGATAGATATAGATAGATAGGTTAGATAAAACTGAAAAAAAAGACTTAAAAGTACTTTATTACTTGAGTGACTTTGTGATTTCATTGATGTGGGTGTTCTTTCTCCTGATGAAGATCACTACCACTGTATGATTTAGTGCAAGATCTTCAGGAAGTTGCTATGACTGAATAATATATCCCTCTTAAATAAAGTTGATGGCATGACTCTCTACATTGAATTAGGTTGGTCTTCAAATGATAGTAGCTATGCACTCTATGACTTAGACTGTATTAATCTCCTAGTTGAGAAAAAATTGTCAGACCTTGCGGTCATTGGCATAGCTTGCAAGAATCTAGGGTCCTTGAGGTCACCGAGGCATCAAGGTGAAGCTTTGGTCTAGTTTGGAACATAATGCTAAAGAATCATCTATAGCACCTAGGGTTCCCTATGACTTGCTTACAATTTCCCATAGGAAAGCTAAACCAGGTTAAAATTACTGGGGCCTTATGCGTTCAAAATCATAATTTATTAATTCCTAACTAATGTATTATGACTGTTATTTTGGTCGGCAGACAAAGCATTGGCAATTTAAAAAAAAAAATTCCATTAGGGAAAGTAGTAATAGAACATTTCCCCCAGAATAGGGCATAGTCTCCCACTTATACACACATCATCAGTGGGAATAGCAGACATACCTGAGAATCATGGCGGAGCAGTACACGATATTTTGACTGTTGAAACCACATTTATCTACGGCACGTGCCTAGAGGAAAATGCATGTAGGGGACACCAGGGACTAGGGTACATGTATGGAGGGATAATTTATGGTTCATACTCTTCATGGACTTAGATGTCTTCTGGTGATTTAATCATGCTGTTTATATTAGGTTAGCTTTGCTTAACCATCCTTGATCGCTTGTGGAATCTGTGCTGAATATGGGAGCACAGTCGAAAGTCTGCTGGCTCTTTGTTCCATGTGATCTCATGGCTCTGCTGGACAGGGCTATTCTTGTCCCATACATTGATAATCATAGGTAGATATGGCTCCATGGAGCACAAAGTTGTAAAGCTTCTGCTTTCAGCATTTGGCTTCAGAAGAGTCTGGTTTAGGTGCTACCTTTCTTTTCTAAGAAGAATAATAGGCTTCCCCACTCTTTTTAGATTAAAAGACAGGAGTTTAAACTACAGCTCTTTTATAAAGACAGGTCCCTCACAACCCAGTTGTTAAAGAAGATAAAAATAATTGAGCCATCTTTTTCTCCCCATAAAAGGTTTCTTACAGTTGTCAGAACCTTGTCCAGAATTGACTTTTCTTCTCCAAAAGAGAAGAAGGGGTTAGTCATTTGGTATACAAACTAGTTCCCTAGATAAGTCATGCCTACAAATATTTAAATTTTAAATTTCTCCTTCTTGCCCACTGTGGTCCCTGTCTCTGTTTCAAGCATCATCTGACTTAAAAATACAAAATACTAATAACACATACTTAATTCCCTTCTGGGAATCCTGTATCTTAAAAGTAATTTCATGTAGGCTCAGACAAAAGAAAAAAAAAGTTCATAAATCTGTGTGAATCCAATTGTTTCGTCTTTTACCCCCTAGGCCCTAAAATGCTTTCTGCTTTGCCATACAAATGACTGAGCAAGACCAGAAGCTAAATCCAGAAACCAAAGTAATTGTCTTGTTTCTACTTGGTCAGATTCTTGCCATTTTGATACATATGTGGTTGCCTTTAAACCTGTGGGCACCTATCATTTAGTGGTGGCATAGAGTGGTGAAAAGAGCAGTAGACATAACTAGATTTCAAATCATAGCTGATTTCAAATCCTACCCTTGCCAATTACTGAGTGATCTTGAATGTTCCTTTAACCTTTTACAGCCTGAGGCTCCTAAGTTGTGAGATATAAGTGATGATACATACAGTAACCACCTTGTGAAATTATTGTGAGCATCATGTTAGATTATGGTAAACATTAAAACATTGAAAATCTTAAATAATAATATAAATGACAAATATTATGAGGAAATTATGTTGAACTTTATAGAAAGCATAACTTAGAACAACCCTCTGACCACTCCACATGGACACGTGTCCTATTCTTTTCAATGTTGCATTTTATATTCTACCATTAAAAAAGAGAAAGGGGAACATTTAATAATTTTAATAGAGGAGGTTGAGGGGTGATGATAATTTTCAATTGTGAATAACTATATCTATGAATGATATTAATCATGTACTTTCTACCTCCTATGAAAACTTCAATGAGAAAAAAGGACATAAGGCAAAGGGACAATTTGACTTGGAAATTCCTAGAATATGCCATTGTGTACATTAGAGGGATTGTGTGAACAAGGTCAAAGAATTATCTTTCCTGAAGATTGCTCAAATGAATATAGCTTGATAATCAGTAACCTTATTAGACTTAGGACCAATAGTAACCTAAAAAATTCCATAGACCCCAGGCTAAGACCAAGACACACTCTGAAGAGGAGAATCAAAGTGAAAAAAGAAAAGAAGTAGAAAGGTGAAAGAAAACAAACAAAAGGAAGAAAATGTGTACAGAGAAGAATAAAAAGATGCCTACCACTAATAGAATCAGCGCCAGATTTTTCAATTCAATTCAACAAGAATTTTATAAATGACTACTGGATTTCAGGTACTATGCTATAGTAACATAGTATATAGGAACACACACACACACGCACAACCTGGGCCTGCTTTTAAGGATCTTATATTCCACTGGCAAGAAAGAACATATACCAAATATAATGAGATCAGAATAGGTACGAAGCAACCTGGAACAGACAGAATGGGGCAGTAGAAGGGGAACTAGAATTTGGAAGATGAGTTCAATTCTTAACTCTGTCATTAGCCATTTGAGAACAGTTCAGGACCAGATAATCTACGATTTTTTTTCAGTTTGAATATTCTTTACTCTCTGAATGAAACTTAAGGGAGAAAATATTTCACCAGTATCTTCCCAACCTTATGGCTTCTATATCTCTATGGAAAGTATATATCTTAGAGTCTACAGAGCTCAGCCTTTCCGAGACAAACTTGGCATCTTTGGCTGCAAATACTCACAAGTTCCTTTCTATTTACACCTAGGGCAGGCATTTGCAAAGATCTAATACAAATTAGTAAGAATGATCTACTGCATCCTGAACAGAACTTGAGGCTGAAATTATGTTACAGTCTAATCAAGGCTTCAGATAAACACCATACGTCATGTACCTCACCATCTTTGACTCCTGTATACTTTAGAGGAAGAAGTCTGGTCATATCATCTACCTTACCTCCTAGAAAGCTAGATGTTGCAGTAAAACCCTGGGCCTGGAGTTAGGAAAAATTGAATTCTAGTCTGACCTCAGACATTTCCTAGCTATGTTTGCCTTGGTTAGTCACTTAACTTCTATCTTCCTCCATTTCCTTACCTGTAAAATGAGCATAATGATAGCACCTTCCTCAGAGATTTGTTGTAAGGATTTGTTGTAAAGTGCTTATCACAGTGCTAGGCACATAATAGGTGTCATGTAAATGTATGTTCCTTTCTCTTCCTTTTTGGTATCTTTCTCTTCCTTTTTGGTATCATTCTCTTCTATGTATTCCCCCAGAAGACCCAGGCAAAGTCTAGCCTCAGAAAGCACCAAAGTTTTCTTGTCTTCTGGGACAATCACAGTCAGCTTCCTGGTCACCAGTAATCATGGTTTAATGTCTGATCCCAAGTATTTAACTCCTATTGTCCTTTGGGGCAGAATGCAATTAATTATCATAATTTCTCATATGAGAGAAGAATAGTTATACACCTAGGCAGAAATTAGAGAATCCTTTGCTAATCCTGATACCACCCTTACCAGACTACAGTTCTCTCTATGTTAGCCACTGTAAAGCCTTCTGTATTTAATAACGTATCTTCCCCACTGAAAGTCATTAGCACAGGAAATACTCTACCACTCTCACCAATCATTTGGTGATTTCCTCTCCTCTTCAACTCCCTTTTGATATTTTCTATTTTTACCTCTTGCATTTGTGTCAGACATGTTTTCCTGAGCAAGCAGGCCATTTCAAAATTTTAAGGGCTTTGCTCAGCCCTCCCATTTTGTAGTCTTTATATGTGCTAAGAGAATTTATGATGCCTTGATTACTTAAGTATAGGCTGATTCATTGGTGGCATAGTTGTTCCCTTGATTGATGGACTCTATATAGTGTCTCATGTCAGTGAAATAATAGCACTTACATAAAAATAAAAACAGGTATAAAATTGACTTTCTATCCACATACACTTTGAATGAATAGAACTCTCTTCTCATCCTAATTTTCTATTATTCCAGGATACTATAAATGATTTTAACAATCCATGTGATGTAATTGGATTTGGAACTCATCACAGAATTGTAAATTTCACACACATCGACACACCCCTTATCTCAAAATTTCCAGATTTTTTTTCCATGTTTTAAATCAGATCAATTCAACAAATATCTTTTTAAATACCCACTGTGTGAAATTCACTGGGCCAGGTTTGAGGGCGCTGTTGTTCATATTTCATCATGTGCCCCTGGGATACAATTATCAGTGAAATACTCCTTGTTCATGGTCAGAATATAGAGTTTAGACAGTACTACCTCTTATCAAGGAGAACAAGCTAAGATTAGGTGTGGGTACAGATAAATTCTTATTTTTGTCCTGTTGACTTAATACCCCTTAAGCAAGAAAAGTTCAAATATACAGAACTGGAAACAAAATAGATGCTCATTGACTGAGGAAATATAAAACAAATTGGTATATAAGAATGTAATGGAATTTTATTGTAGTATAAGAAGCAACAAATATAATAGATATGAAAAAAAACATGAGGCCAATGCAAACCTTTGATTTGATAATATATTAGAATTATTTTGAAATAAACTAGAAAATGGTAGGTTATTGTAGTTCATATTTGTTACCCAGATGCCACAGGATTTGTTTTCAAATGACATAATTTTTGTGAACAAAATTCATTTTTGTTAGATTCAAATACATATTGAAATAAGAACTAGATCAACTAAGTATTTACAAATTGAGAGTATTAGGAAACTTGCTTTAACGAATAGAAAGAGTTGCAACTGGTATGTGTCTTATTTTAAGTAAATATTTATTTCTAAAATATTAAACACATTTGTTCTCTCAAATAGGTGAATACCACCTTTCTGATACTCTTAAAACTATATATTTTGTTTGGCAAATACTTCTCCCCCCTAAATAATAAAAAAGCAAACATATATCCCTATGACACCCCTATAATAATTTTCATAAATTCTAGTCAGGTTCGGATTAATCAAGTGGTAAACACTTATTAAATACCTAATGTATGCCAGGCACTGGTACAGGTTCTAGGGATATAAGCACAAAAGTGAAAAAGAAAGGCAGATGAGAGGGTTGGACCTAGAGCAGAAAAGTCAAGTTAAAGTCAAGCCTCAGATACTTCTAAGCCATGTAACCCTTACACTCTCTTTTCCTCACTTCAACAACAAAAGGGACATAAAAGCCTACCTTTATGGGTTGTTGTTAGGATGAAATGAAATCATATTTTAAAGATCTTGGCACAATGTCTGACAGGTAGTAGATGGTATATAAATGCTAGATGATGATGACAATGATGATGATTCTCCTCAAGGAGGATTTTTAGCTGAATGATTAGGTTAGAAGACCAAGTGCAAAAGGATGGAAAGGGAAAAAGGGGAGAGAAAGAGTAGCACATGAGTATAAAGAGTTTATTCTAGGAGTCTGGCTGAAAAACTTCAGTGTTTAGCCTAACTTTCCCACCAATGCATGAGAAATGCAGTTATTTTAGCTCTAGGTAAAGGTGGTTGTTCTTTATGATGCAAAGTATCCCACATGGAGGAAGAATGTGTTTTTGGTTGGTTGGTTTTGTCCATATTTCAACATGCATTTGAAGCATAAAGCTTGTTCAACAATATGCTTTCCTAGGTCAAAAAGCAAATAAAGATAATGAACTGGATAGAGTTGAACAAGGATTGAGGAAAACTCTGGATTACTTGAGGAAATTTTAAAGCTCTTTTTATGACCCTAAGATTCCAACCAAAGCAAAGGTTAATCTTTTCAATACCAACATATTGCTGGCATTTCTACATTTCAGTAAGATAATGAATGCCATCATCTCTAAAGTACTCATGATCAGTATCCTACAGAGGACAATGAGAAAGGGCACGGTGGTATGAGCAGGTGGCAACATATACCAAGTGTTGGACTCCGAATTGCAGGAGTAGGGGATGTCACTGAGTAAATATGATAGAAAAGATAGATTGACCGAGTGGCAAGAATAATGGATAACATGTAGAGAAATGTTCCACTCAACATGGATATATGAAAAAAAGATAAGGAATATCTAATTTTTAAAGGAAAATTCATTGTGGTGAATATTTGGGAGAACTTGAACAAGGTTCACGCTGAAAAGACAAGTATGCATGGGTTGTGATTTGCTTGGTTGGAGGGAACTCCAGAATCAATGATATCACTCATTTATTTGATAAAAGGTTTGATAGAAGCCTACAGGACCTTGGGCATAGAAGACAATGCTTAGAGTTAGGAAGAAGTGTAGCTGTAACATTCATAGCCCAAGGCAATTATGACAATAAGACACTATGTTACTGACAAATTGGCAGTTTGCAAGTGTGCAATGAATTTCCATAAGGGAAAATCTGTCTATTGATGGATTAGATCATATTTACAAACTAAAAGAAAAAACAAATTTGTCATTGAAAAGCTCAAAAATATCAGAATTCTCAGTCGTTCTAATGAGGACAAGTCTATGATGGACATTTTAGTGAAGAGGAGGAAAGGAATATTGTGATGGGCAGCATATGAATACTAGGAAGTTTGGGAGTGGTCTGGGAAAAAGAAGGATAGACTTTTATGCTTTAATATTTGTACTGAGAGTCAAAATTGTGTGAAGTGGCACAAACTGGATCCACTAAATAAGATTTTTCCTTTCATCAGTCATGTGACTCTTCTATCTCTTCCTTTATAAGCTCTTATGAGAAAATCATCGTATCAGGCAAGGCCAAACTGATTCAAATTCCAATTTCCTCTTTCGTATGACATCTACATTTTCTCCACTACCTTAATTTTGCATTATTCTATCCTTTGTCTCCATCTCATTCTCTGTGTCAACAGACTACAATTTTTCTACATGAACTCTTACTGCTTATTCCTAAAACTTACCCAGGATCAAAAGCAATTAAAGGAAGAAAAAAACTGAAAGGATAAAACAAACTTGATGGAGAATATGAAATCATAATGTTCAGAGCAGGTATAACTGTAAGACATCTTGGTTGTCCTCGTACCAGTCTGACTGCTCTTCAATTTTCTTTGGTCAAATTGCTTTCAACCACTAATTTTGCCATCTATCAAGGGTCTATTGCTGCCTTTCATAAAACCTTTCTATGCATCTTCCTTTTGGTGAATTTATCATCCCAATAAGTACAATAATCATCTCTCTTCAAATGAACTTTCAAGTCCATTTTCCCATCCCTAATTCCACAATCTATCAAGAAGAATTTATTAAATATTTGCTATGTTCCAAGCACTGAATTTTGGGGGATACAAAGAAAGGGAAAAATAAACACACAATCTCTGCCATGTAAAGTATTCACATTCGATTTGAATGGTTCTCCAAATTTACATCAGAAACTGCCTTTTGAATGACTCTACTTGGTTCTTTCAAAGGCATTTAAAATTCAACATTAAAACAGAAATAATTATTTTCCCCTTAACCCTGTTCTTCTATCAAATCTTCCTGGTGAAGATGTCACTGTCTTTTCACTCACCTACGTTTAAAACCTGTCATCTGTCTCTCCTCCACCGTTAGTCACAGTTTCCAAGTTCTATTGATTCACCATTTACTGTTTTTTCATATCTATCCTCTTTTCTCCACTCACACAGCTACCATTCTTTTTAGGCACTCATCATTTCTCACTTACACTATTCCAATACTCCTCTAATTTTCCTCCCTGCTTTCAAGCTGTCCTATCCTCAATCCACTATCTGGAAATTTTCAAAATGGCCTTCCTAAAACATAGGTTTGATCATATCACTCATTTCCACAAGAACTTCCACTGACTCCTTACTACTGATAGGATAGCAGAGAAAATTCTTTGTCTTGTCATTTTAAGCTTAGAGCAATCTGGCTTCTCACTACATTTCAGCACTTGTTTCCCACTTTTCCTCTTCAAACACTCTCTATTTAAATAACTGTATTACCTTTTCTTCCCAGGATTCAGCATATCATATCCTGTTTCTATGAATCTGCTCAGGCAATTTCATTTTTCTCCCTGCATAGAACATACTTCTTCCTTCCCCATTCCTTCTGAATTCTCACCTTATTTCAGAGTCTCATTAGTAAAGATTGCTTGGTTTCCTCAGTCATTATTGCTCACTCCTTCCTCAAATTATCATGTAGCACTTGTGCTGGTCAGCATGTATTTCCTAGCAGAATGCAAACTTTGAGTGCAGGACTGTTTGCTGGTTTTGTTCCTTGTATCCCCAGCATCTTAGCGCAGTGCCTTATACAAATGAGGAACTTAATAAATTCTTGTTAAATTCAATTGCTGCCTCATTCAAATGAAATGCATATTGGCACATGATTCGTTGGGCTAATTTTTCCCCTCTCTCATCTAGCAGAATCTGATTGTGCTTGCCATAGGAAAAAGCCTTGACAAGTCTTCTCTCCAGGCACAAGTTCCTGTTCTCATAAAATCATCCAGGTTGCTGACTCTACCCATAAACTTTTCCTATGGCTATGGTGACATCACATTAGCAACACTCTACCTATTTTCCCAGAATGTTAGATGTGTCAGCCTACTTCCCTTATACCTAGGAAATATAATAGGTTTGCAAATTACCTGCAGCAGTGCTAGACACATCAATCCCCTCAATGGCAAAGGAAAGTAATTTTCCCCACATATTACTATTATTTTATTTTGCTTTCTTTTTCCTATATTCCAATTTCTTCAGACCTTTCCTAATGATTTTTATTTCCACATCAGGTGTATCAACAATAATGAACTCACTGGTGCAGACAAAAGAAATACATGTGGGCACATAAGAATGATGAAAATAATGTGCTCTGTAAGGTCAGAAAGTGTGTGTGTGTGTGTGTGTGTGTAAACAGGAGAAGGAATAACTCAAGAGATAGCATTAGAGTTAGTCTTTAGAAGATGAGCAAGATTTCAAAAGGTGTAGAGAGCTGGGGGCAGTAATGGGCATGTGATGAATGAAGAGAACTAAGGCAAAGATGTACAAGGGGTAGCTGCGGAGGGGAGGAGAAGAGCAGAGCTCAGTCTGGCTGGCATGTGGAGCACAAGGAGGTATCCTACTTCATAGAATTCAGAAACAAATCCAGAATGAGAATCTGCTTGGTCAACTGAACTTTTGAGAAAGAATATTAAAGTTTCAAGAAAGAAGACTTGGACAAGGTCAAGATAACTATGTGAGGACCTATTAGAAAAAAAAAAAAGTATAAGGGATGAGCATCAAATATGTTTACGGAAAGGAAGAATTGGGGACAAATGAAGGAAAGCAAAAAAAGGATATAGAAAATGAATCATTCTTTTATATTAGTTGTTTACAACACACATCTTATGATAGAGTCCTCTGTTCTTGAATATTTTATACCCCAGATATTGTTTCTAAGTTCATTTGAAATGTGAACTCTGGATTTAACTTCAGAGACCTGCTCTCTCCCCTCGCTCCAGCCCCCACCCCCAAATCTAAGATACCTATTTCCCCAGGTGGTTTGCATTGCTTTTTGAACATACAAAATGATAGATTTAGGGAAAGACATTTCCACCTTTCTTCAAGTTTGGCCTTGTGACTTTTAATCATCAGTGTAAATGTTATTTGGATTAGAATTGGACATCTGAAAAGGGAAGGAAACATAGATTTGTTTGATGGGGCAGGATCAATTTTGCAAATAAACAGACTGTCCCTTAGGCATGGTCACGTAATACTTTAGCAAATATCACACCACTTTGATAGTTGCATGACAAGAAGACATCTCCTCCCAACAGGGGCCTTGTTTCAGGCAAAAGGGCATATGGAGAATTTCAATAACTACCATTCCCTCCGCCAGCTAAACGGAGTAGATTGAAGAACTTTATGGTGCACATGTCCCTCCTTCTCATAGAGATCTAGAGTTAGTCAAGATCTAACAATTCATTTCTTATTCCTTTTCCATCCATATAGAATTTTATTTAAATGACCCTAAAAAGATAATTATAATGTGATGGATGGGAAAGCACACTAGCCTAGGGAGTAGAATTCCTCACTTCTGCTATTATTCTCTGTTGTTATGAAGACAATATTTTTCTTTTTCTACATCTCTGCGTAGACATTCTCCGCTTTTCAATGGTGGTAGAACCTGTTCTAAAAATCTTATATAATGGAAGGAATATTAGTTTGTAGGGAGAAGATTCAAATCTAGGCATGGTGATTTACTCTTCCTGTTATAGGGCACTCAGATCAACTTTTTAGGTTAGTTTCCTTAATTATAAAATTAATTGTTGAGACTTGATCATCTCAATTCCCCCTTTAAAAGTTTCTAAAGCTATGAGATATCACATGGCTGTTTTAAATGTAACTCAATATAAAATCTGAGGATCTTCAACCCATATGCTATTGTCACAGACAAATAAGGTCTCCAGAGTGCAACTGGCAAAATTTCCTATCAGTGTCCTAGGGGTACCCCCTGAGATTATAGGGGTGGATCGCTGATGCCATCAGTTCAAGTTATGACAGGGACATTTCCCCCCAGGATTGTCTGTTGAGAATCAATTAATTAAACTGACCTTAAGTCACCTTTAGAAAGTGTAAAACATTCTACAAATGCAGGATAATTTTCCCTTTTATACTTCTACTTTTCAACTTCTTTCTTCATTTTCTTCTTCTTTTAAGAATTCACAACCACTCTTTTCCTATATCTCCCAAGCCTTACACACAGGCATTCCTTCATTCATTTGCTGAGTTCTCTTTTGTTATAATGCATTCTCTTCTTTGCTATACTGAATGGGAGGATTTGGATAATAGTTAATAGCAAATATCCCTTCACATCTGCTTCATCAATCCCACCTTGATGTTAAGCAATTAACGTGGTTATTCTATGAATTAATGATCGTTGTATTTTGCACACAACATTTGAACTTTAAGAAACAAGGTATGGCGAGGCAGTGTGGATGGTAGATAGAAAATTTGTCTTGATACTCCCAAATCTGAAGTTCAAATCCCACCTCTGATATAAGGGCAAATCACTTCTCAGTATTTTAGGAAACTTTCTAAGACTAAAGATAGCGAAGAAAATGCTAATTACATTTGTAAAGGGATATTTTCATACAAATGAAATGAAAAATAAAACACATAATTATATAACACAATAATACAGAATACCAAATATTTTGGTGACTACAAACTCTGTTAAGTAAAATGCTTGACACCAGTGCATTGCCATGCTAGATAAGAATAGCAATAGAATTTATTCAACAACCACTATATGAAGGCTGTTATGTCTATAGTCGATTTTCATATAACCTTTTTCTACCCCCTCCCCCCATGTGAGTTTCCCTTTTGGGAAACGTAAAATAGCTAATTAACAATTTTTTTTTCTTCATCACGTTGGTTTTGGAAAGCCATGGTTTGCTATTCATGTGACAGAGAACCCCACTGAATCAAAATGACTGCCCTGAGTCAGGCTCATAGGCAACATTTGGGTTACACAAAAGGCATATTTACATGGTGAACATCAGCCTTATATCCCAAAACATATTTTTGCCAGAGGGAATCTCCTAGAATGAGCCAATTCTTTGCATTATATAAAAGGTAGATGGGGAACCACAGGGTTCAACTAGTCTGTCCTCCTTATTTAATAGATAAGGATCCTGAGGCCCAGAGACGAATTGGCTTATTCAAAATTACCAAAAATATCTAATAGTGATTTTTCCTTAATTCAAGTGAAAAGTACATAAGCTCCTCATGCAACACAGCCATAATGTTAAGGGACACTTCCCAAAAGAGAAAGGGTGGCTTTCTTGAGAAATCATCACCTCCTGTTTTTAGTGAGCAGCAGGATAAGTCAGACAGTTGGCTAATTAAAAAAAAATGGATACAGTGAATCCAGGAGAACAGGACAGTAGTGAAATTCTCCCGCTGTTGCCAAAGAGTTGACAAAATAGTTGTTTGAGCTGCTGCCATTTTTAATTGCTGTGATTCACAGCACTAGTAGGGTAAAAGCTGAATGATCTCAGTTCCTACCGAGTCAGATTGAGCAAAAATATATCTCCTGGAATGTGTCATCAGGTATTACGTTTGTTACTTTGCTTTTTAGAACGCCTCAGAACAACGTCTAGGAAGAGTCTGGTTCTGTCACTAAATAACTATATTACCTAAGATGAATCATTTAACTTTCCTTGGCTTCAATTTTCTGATCTATAAAATGAGAGCAATTATCTATGCCCATGTCCTGATTGTTAAAGAAGTAAAACAGGTAGAAATTATATAAAAACAAACATGCACACACACACACACAGGGAGGGGGAGAGAGAGAGAGAGGGGGGGGGGAGAGAGAGAGAGAGAGAGAGAGAGAGAGAGAGAGAGAGAAATAGAGAGAGAGAGGGAGAAAGAGAGAGAGAGAGAGAGAGAGAGAGAGAGGGAGGGAGAGAGAGAGAGAGAGAGAGAGAGAGAGAGAGAGAGAGAGAGAGGGAGAGGGAGAGAGAGGGAGAGAGAGAGAGAGAGAGAGAGAGAGAGAGAGAGAGAGAGAGAGTAGATGATGTAGGTCTATCTAAATATGGTTCATTAGGAGGCATAAATAAATAGAGATCTCTAGTCTCCTCTGCCCAACCTTCTCCAAGAACCATTTATTCGTGCTAGGAGAAGAAACATGAGATTAATGCCAGAAGATGGCCACCCTGCTTTGCTCAGGAAAGGATGTTTGAGACTCGAATTATATCAGTCTGTCCCTCTAAATATTATTGATATAGGAAAGATAACTTTTAGGTTCAGCTGTGCTCCTCATCATGATCCCTTAAAGGTGAAGAAACGGTGTTGTACAGTAGCATCTGAATCTTTCTGACCCCCATGGACCTTAGCACGTCAAACCCTTCAATGTTCCGTTCTCTCTTTAAGTCTATCCAGTGTATAGCCAGTATTAAATTATTTAAGTATAGGCTGATTTGATTTCCTTGCTGTCCGAGTAACTCTCAAAAATCTTTCCCAGTGCCACAATTCAAAAGTGTCAATTCTATGGTACTCAGCTTTCCTTTATAATCCAACTCTCATTGTCATACATTGCCACTGCAAAAAACATAGCCTCAACTATATAAGCCTTTGTCATCAAGGTACTTTCTCTGTACATACTTTTTAGTATGCTGACCAGATTGACCACAGCTTTCCTTCCAAGGAACAAATGTCTTTTAATTTGATGGTTATAGTCACCATCTGAAGAGATCTTTGAGCCCAAGAATATAAAATCTGACATTGCTTCCATTTCTACTCCCTCAATTTGCCAGGAAATTATGGGAGCAGTTCCCAGAATCTTAGTTTTTTTGTATATACACCCAGAACACACACACCCCTCCATGGACTGACTCCTTTCCAAGCAAGAGCCAACTCCGTAATAAAGAAATGAAGCAAATAAGAAAAAAATCCATTTATCCAAATTGAAAGAAGATAGAAATCAGGTTGGTATACAAATGAGAATTTGGACAATAGAGAAAATGAGGTTTCCTACTACAAGCTCATATGAGAAGAAAGGGGGAGGGAAGTGTCACAGTTGATTTTAAAATAAAAAGGATGGCAGGACTTGCAATTGAAATAGGGGAGTATTAAGAAGTAGTGGGTTTAATGTATATATTAACTTGATGGACAGTGCATCAGGTCTTGAGTTCAAAAGTTACCCAAGTGTGAATAAAATTGCTTCACTAGGAAGATGTGGTTTCAGAGTGAAGCAAGCTTTGTTGCAATAACACACATGACCAATGGCAACCACTATACCCATAAGCAGTGATTACAATTTGCTATAGTGCCTGGATAGCAGTGAAACTATCACCCTGGGTCCCAGATTCCTAGTTTTTGGGAAAATGGCAGGTTCCATTAATATCTACTTGGAACTCATGGCATCAACTGGAAATACTACTCAATGTTCTGAGTGACTGAGTCTTCCCCTTTCCCCAGTTCATTCATTCATTCATTAATCATTCACTAAGCATGTACTATGTTCAAGGCACTATCAGAATTGTTGAGGTTGTTATGTATCCCACAATCTAAGAAGAAAAGTACTAATGTAATTGACTATTTTCATGCAAGCCACTTCCCAGAATGTAGATCTAAAATTGTGACCCAAGGTTTGAGACTTTATTACTGTTTCAAAATGAAATCTCCTTTAGCTGGCCTTACACAGAGAATCTTTAAAAGAAGCAGCAGCAGAGGTAGAGGCTATGTGAAGGTGGAGGAGGGACAAGAGCCCAGGCAAAGTGTGCTTGCCTGTCCTATTTCTAATAGGAATGCCAAGGCTAGACAAAAATGATTTTCTAGGGCATAGAACACTGAGCAGAAAAGCAGAATTGAAGACATCATTTTAGGACTAACATACAGTCTGACACTGGGTAAGCATAGGCTTCGTAGACTATTAGTATATTATGGGATTATTCTTAGGATATTAGTATTACTGCTGTCTATTACAGAGGCAAAGATGCAGGACAATCTGGACATACTGAGTTTAAGATTCCAATAAGACATGCAGGAGCTGAGCTGTCCAGCAAGTATCTGGGACTAAGGGACTAGCTTTTGTCAGACTCATTTTTCATTGCATTTCTTCTCAGAAATCTTGGCAACATCCACAGCATAAGCTCTAGTGGATGGTATAGGAATATGAATTGGACCTATGATTTCATTGCTATAGGAAACTCCTTCATGAGAAAAATCTCTCTATAGATTCAGTTTCTCTCTAAGTCATAGCTTTGGATTGTTCCTTGATGATCTAGGAGGTTAAGTGACTTGCTCAAAATCACAAAGTTGATATGTTTCAGAGGTGGGTTATCCTGGATCAAGGTGGGGGGAAAGGGTAAAAGAACAGGTATTTATATAGAGCCTATTATGTGAGAAGCACTGTGCAAAGTACTTTAAAAATCTCATTTCATTTGATGTTTACAACTTTGAGAGGTAGGTTGCTATTATTCCAATTTTTACAATTGAGGAAATTGAGGCAAAGAAAGGCTAACTGACTTGCTTGTGGTCACAAAGCTAACAATTATCTGTAGCTTCTATGAACTCTGTTTTCCTAACTCTAGCTATCCACTTTGCCACCTAGTTGCCCAGGTGGCACTAGCTTTCTATCTGCTATGCCAAACTACCTTTATGTAGGTAGCTTCTAAATATTTTTTTCTAACCCAGACCTTCTTTTCTAGTTTTAGTTCCAAATTTTCATTTGCCTGTTGAATTGGATTTTCTGACATTATCTAAAATTCTTCTTACCTAAATGTGAATTCAGTGAGAATCCTCAAATCAGTTCCTCTTCCTGAGGCCTCATCCATATATATTTATTGACATTTATATGTCCCTGGAAGGTCAAATCACCATCACCACTTTGACTACCATCTACCCCTGGAATCTGATGTATACGGCCCTGGATTGAATCTGTACATAGCAATGTCACTCAAATTACTAGATTTATTTCCCACTTAGCCAATACAGTCACAATTGAGGGAAGAAATCATTATATAGAAAACATGTAGAAGAGACTCACCTCATGATAAGAAGCATAAACGATCTATCATAATCATGTCATGACCAGGTGGATGAAGAAAAGAACCCTAAGAGTGGTAACCCCCAACCTACACATATACACCAATGTTCTTGATCCTAACTCACCAACTGCCACCTAGCTGCCACATAAGGCTGGCAAGTCAGTCCAACTGAAACAGTAAAGAACCCTGAGAAAAATCTAAGAAACAACATATGCCAAGCAAGTTGAACTAAGCCCATCACTTTGACCATTATCTTCCCTCAGACTTGGATGGAGATAGCCTAGGACCCTGAACCCTAGAGTCTTAGGAATAGCCATACCTCTAGCCTAGTGATCATAGCCATAGTCCTTGGAAATAAACACTATCTAAAGCTATGAAAGACCCAGAAAAGGAAATTATGGTTACCAAAATCCTTGGTTGCACCAGAAACTAATATATCAGTGGAAATAATATTAAATGATGATATTAAAGATAAGATATTATCATCAAATGATATTTAAAAAAGAGGTATTATCATGTCCTTTGCTGCTGCAACCTAAGGACCATAAGACCTTTACAAGTCTTGTAGTTAATATCTGCTATATGTGTTTTCTCCTCTATTAGAATGTGCATTCTTTGACTGAAGGAATAGACTTACTTTTCTATTTGTATCCACATAATTTACTGCTTTGCACATATTAAATACTTAATAAATGTTTTGTTTATTCATTCAGATTTCAAAATACTATAATCTTTTATCCCATTTTCACAATCAACAACTCATCACATACTGTTGATTTTTCCCCTTTACCATATGTCCCATATTTGTACCATTCCTTTCATTCCCAGGCCTGACATTCTTCATTCAGGACTTTTTTTCTTTTCACTTGAATGTTGAAAATACATTTTAACTTATTGTTGGGCATTAAGACCCTTCTACTCCATCTTTGCAACCCTGCCAGAGAAATCTTTTGAAAATGTTAATTTAATCAGGTTACTAATCACTTCAAAAAATACACATCTAAAATCTTGTGCATGTAGGTATCAGAAATGCCCTGGATCTGTTCCTAATCTATATTTCCAAATAGAAATGATTAATTAGGAAAGGGGAGAACTTCACCATCTTTGACATCAGAAAAATCTGAGGAAATGAGCTTTGAGCAAAATTTTGTAATTCGGTCAGTAAGCATTTGTTAACTACATAGTCTAAGTGCTGGGGATTGAAAGAGACAAAAGATAGTGCTTTCCCTCAGCTAGTTATAATCTAAAAGAGGAAACAAAAATGAATACATACAGATAACCATATATAGGATAAATAAGAAATAATTAAGAGGGAAGGTACTAGATTTACAACAGCTTGAAAAAAGATTTCTATAGAAGATAAGTTTTAGTTTGGGATAAAAGAAAATAAGGGAAGCTAATAGGTAGAGAGGAGGAAGGAGAGCATTGTAGGCATGAGGGAGGCAGAGAGAATGTCAAGAGATAGAAGTTCTTGTTTGTGGAATAGCAAGGAGGCCAGTGTTGTGAGATCAAAAAGTACCTGGAAAGGGATAAGGTGTAAGAAGACCTGAAAGACAAGAGGGGACAAGATTATTAAGGGTTTTGAATGCCAAGCAGAGGAGTTTGTATGTGATCCTGGAGGTCATAGGGAGTCATTGGAGTTTACTGAGTATGGGTGGATGGATGATATAACTGAATCTGTACGCCAAGGAAATCACTTTGTTGGCAGAATAGAAAATGGATTGGAGTAGGGGGAAACTTGACAGACCTACCTGCTGCAACAGTCCAGACTTGAGATGATGAGAACCTATTCCAAAGTACAGTGTGATATGATTTAACATTTATCAATCTAATGGGTGGGTCTTTCCATTTTTTTATTTTTCCTTTTTTTAATTAAGACAGTATATGAACAATCCCATGGATCATAACTAAATTCTTGACATCTGCTTTCTATAGAATACATCCTATGGGATTATTGATTTACAACTGGAAAAAATACTAAAGGCCAAGTAGATCACACATTGAACTTGATAAGTGAATGATAAAGCACTTATTAAATGTTTAGGAGGTCAGAACATAATACTAAGAATTGGGGAGACAAATGCAAAAGCCAATAACTGCCTTCAAGAAACTTACCTTCTCATGGGGGAAGCAACACAAATAAGGAATGTGGTGGCTGGGGTGCGGGGAAAGGTGTTTTGTTCTGGAAAGTCACAGGGAAGGTTGATGGAATAATAAAGCAGTTGTCTCATACCTCCATTGCAGAGCCAAATGTAGAATTGATTTGAATCCAGTTCTTAAAAGAAGAAATAGAAGAGTGGAGTATTCATTGTGGATGGTAGAAAATCAGAATCTCAGGAAGCTGAAGGCTTCTACTTCTACTATTACTTCCAAGTAGTGAGGTACAGTTTAAAAGGATGGAAAGGTAGCAGCAACTGGTAGAAAAAGGTAGAGTTTGAAGAACCATGATTTATGTGAGAAACTGCCACCCAGCAAGTTTAAGAGACTTGCTAAAGATCATTCAGGCAGATCTTGCCGTTTCACTAATTTGAAAGGCTCTTTCCACTGTAGAGTATAGTTATAGGGCAGAGGGCATGAGTGTCTAACCTAACTGACAATTCATGAAAATGGCATCAATAATTAAAGGGAAACAACTAGAGGTAAAATATAGAAAAACCAATCATCATTTTTTTCTTTATTACTCTCCTGTACTATGAAATGTGAATGAATCAAGAAACTGAGGTATTCCACAAAAACTCAGCTATTCACAAAATAAATCTAATCACATTGAACTAATGCTGAAAGAAAAGACTTTCTATCACAGTCTTTCTTTTACAAATAAGAAAATGGAATTTCCAACAATCGACATTCTAATGAATGTATTTCGTGTAAGCAGTATATTCAAATCATATAGCATCTGAGCCATTCAGAACCTTTGGAAGTTTATTATTTTTTCTCTATTTTTACCAAGGTCCACAGATCACCTGATAAGATCAGCCCCTCAGAAAGTCTACCATTTGAAAAAAAAATCAATAATCTCCTCAAAGTTAAATTCTCTGTGTTTCTGGCTTTTTTTTTTTCTAAACAGCCTTTTCTAATGGTGAAAAGTTTATGAGGAAAAAAAATGTTTTCTTGTAAGGACAAGATGGAGAGGGAGAGTGACAGGATAAATCTCCCCACCAGATTAGTATCTGACAGAAAATATCTTTACTCCTCAACTCAGCCAAGGAAACAACTTAACCCCTTGCTCCTTAAATTGCATTCTGAGTTCATATTCCATTTGTCACCTTAAGAAACTGAAGTGTGTTTGCTGACATCGTAAAGGCTCTGAGTGCTCCTTCACCCCAGTAGAGGAGAAAGCTGTACAGAGCACTAAAGGAAGCCAGAATCTTGTGGACATCCCTTTGAGTTTTAGTGCTGCAAATCTATATGTCAAGCTGATTCTTGATCGCAGTCACCAGAGATGCCTTGTAGTAGCTTGGTTCAGCGTACCTGTCTCTGCCCAACATTAGCAACAAGGAGCAACTCACAGGTATGTCACTGTTTTCTTCCCAGATGTCACCTTCAGCACAGTATGAATAAGTCCTAAACACTCTAATTAACTGCAAGGCAAAATCATTCTCCCAGAATTGAAAATTGTGCACAGCATGGTCTCAACCATCTTTCTTGTCTTAGTTCACCTTATTCATTCATATGAACTTTCTGTCCTCTAATTCCTTCATTCATTTTAAGTACCACTGTCTCCACAACATTTGCTTATGTTATTGTTTATGTATTGGAAAATATCACCATTTATTCCATTCCTGTCCATCTTGCATGGCCCAAAACAAGGCCCAGACATGAAACCTTCCTGACCAATCCAATCCACATTTTACTAATCTGAACTATCAAATAATCAATGAATCAATAAATATATTTTTGTGAAAATTAAATTGCTACATAGGTTGAATGAAAAAAAAAAAGAAAAAAGAATCCATGACCTACAGAGGTATATATTTTGTCAGAAGAGAAAATAAGAGAGGGGTGAATTCAGTTAATATCTTCCAGACACTGAAGCCGCTCAGAGGATTTCCCTTTCTTCTTTCCTTCTTTCTTTCACTGTCTGAAAAATGTAATTTAGATAGATACAGAAACAGATATATTTGGGCGTAGAACACCCTGGGTTATACATATAAAATGTATATGTGCCTCTCCCTTCCCCTAACAGAATGCAAGATATTTAGGGGCAGGATTGTTTCTTTATTTTTCTTTATTCTTACTGTATCCTGAATATTTAGTACATGGAAGTCAAATGATAAATATTTGTTGTTTCATTGACTATATGTGTATTTACAGATATATACACATTTACATGTGGATATGCGTATATGCACATATTTATATGCACATATATATATATTTATATACATACATAGATATACAACATCTTCATGAGACCAGAGAGAGCGCTGAAAACCATGGTCCTTATTTACATTATCACTCATTTTCTACTTTTCATCTATTCAGTTTGCATTACAATCTAGTTTGTAAGTTTCTTGTTTCCCCAACTAAAGTGTTGAGGAATGCCAAGGGCATGTCTTATTCCATATTTTATCTAATGTATTTCCTGACATAATACCTCTTAAAGATCTTACACATGATAGAAACTCAAGATCTGATGACATTCCTGGAGTTCTTTCACCCTAATATTCTAATTCTGCCATAATTATCAGCTAAGAGATTTGAAGACTTCTAGAAAAACTCATCTTGCCAAAATCATATTCTTGATTCAAGAGCCCTTACCTCCAAATTCATACTGTTAGAAAATGAATCCCCTTTAGATTTTTCTACCAATCATACAAATCATACATTCCTAAATGGACTAACACACTGAACAAATTCAGTGGAAGGTCTCAGGAACTGATCAGGTTTGTTTGTTTGTTTTTTTTACTAGCAAAAGGATGTTGGTTGTAAGTATTTTAATAATCAGAGAATAGTAAATGATGTTTCAAGTAGGAACAAAAGTGTGAACAATTGCTTAGAAATTAGAGAACAAAAGATCATTTTGGAAGCAATAGGTAGGCCAATATTATTGGTGCAGTTAGGGTAGTAGAAGTATAGGAGAGAGGATTGGAAAGAAAACTTGGGACCAGTTCATGGAGAGCCTTTAGTGACAGACTAAGAATTTGAGATTATTCCCTGTAGACAATAGACATTGAAAGTGTGTGATCTGGTCAAGATGGCGGAGTAGAAAGACGCACGTATGCGAGCTCCGAACCCACAGCCCATAGATTTAATGTAAGAAGAGCTCCTCAGAAGTTCTGGATCACTGCAGGGGGTGCAGAAACATAGTGGAAGAGATTTCCGTTCCAGAGAGCCCTGGAGAGCCGCCCCCAGGGTCTGTCGCGCCCCAGAAAGCGGACCCCACACCAGCGCTGCCCTGGCCGCAGCCCCAGAGAAGCTGATCTGAGCAGGCTTCAGGGACAGAAGCTCTGGTGGCCTGGAAGGTCCCTCCGCCTACAGACTCTACAGGTCAGTGAGAGACACGCCTGGGCTCACCGAGAGGGGAGCAGGGTGTCTCCGTGGCTCGGGTCCCCTAAGGGGGAAGCTGCAGAGGCAGGGGTGGGGGTGGCGGTGGAGGCAGCGGAGGCAGGGGTGGGCGGCCGTGGCGGCCCAGGACTCCCCCAGCAGCAGGCAGGATCTTCATTACTGAAAGTCTCTGCATAAACCACCTGAAGGAGCTAAGCCTGGGAGACGGCCCTGCCCCCACCCGATCCATTTCTGAAGGTCTCTACATAAAGCCCCTGAGGGAACTGAGCCTGGGAGGTGGCCCTGCCTCCACCCCAGCACCAGAACTAAAGCTCACATTGAATAGCAGGCGCGCCTGCTGCGGAAAGCCCATTTGAATCTCAGACCCAAAGCACTAGCTGGGCGGATCTAGGCGGGGGTGGACAGGAATCTCAGAAGTCAAGTAACTGGCTGGGAAAATGCCTAAAAAAGGGAAGAAAAATAAGACTATAGAGAGTTTTTTTGAGCAGATGCAAATGATCCTGACTTTCAGATCTGACGACGACGAGGACATATTCTTGCCATCAGGGAAAGTTGTGGAGGGTGGGGCCTCGGTACCCCAGACATCCCAGGGGGATATTGGGTGGACTCAGGCCTTGGAAGACTCAAAAGGGATTTTGAAAAGCAAGTTAGACAGGTGGAGGAAAAACTTGGAAAAGAAATGAGTGAGATGCAAGAAGAGTATGAAAAACGGGTCAATACCTTGGTAAAGGAGACCCAAAAAAAATGCTGAAGAAAATAACACCTTGAAAAATAGGCTCACTCAATTGGCAAAAGAGGTTCAAAAAGCCAATGAGGAGAAGAATACTTTCAAAAGCAGAATTAGCCAAATGGAAAAAGAGGTTCAAAAGCTCATTGAAGATAATAGTTCCCTCAAAATTAGAATGGAACAGATGGAGTCTAATGACTTTCTGAGAAACCAAGAAATCACCAAACAAAACCAAAAGAATGAAAAAATGGAAGAGAATGTGAAATATCTCATGGGAAAAACAACTGACCTGGAAAATAGATCCAGGAGAGACAATTTAAAAATTATGGGATTATCTGAAAGTCATGATCAAAAAAAAGAGCCTAGATATCATCTTCCATGAAATTATCAAGGAAAACTGCCCTGACATTCTACAATCAGAGGGCAAAATAAGCATTGAAAGAATCCATCGATCACCACCTGAAAGAGATCCAAAAAGAGAAACTCCTAGGAACATTGTGGCCAAATTCCAGAACTCCCAGGTCAAGGAGAAAATCTTACAAGCAGCTAGAAAGAAACAATTCCAGCATTGTGGAAATAAAATCATGATAACTCAAAATCTAGCAGCTTCTACATTAAGGGATCAAAGGGTGTGGAATAGGATATTCCAGAAGTCAAAGGAACTAGGACTAAAACCAAGAATCACTTACCCAGCAAAACTGAGTATAATACTTCAGGGGAAAATATGGTCTGTCAATGAAACAGAGGACTTTCAATCATTCTTGATGAAAAGACCAGAGCTGAAAAGAAAATTTGACTTTCAAACACAAGAATGAGAAGAAGCATGAAAAAGTAAACAGCAAAGAGAAGTCTTAAGGGACTTACCAGAAGTGAACTGTTTACATTCCTACATGGAAAGACAATATTTGTAACTCTTAAAACTTTTCAGTATCTGGGTAGTTGGTGGGACCACACACACATGTGTTATACGCATGCACGCACACACACATACACACATGCATACACATACAGAGACAGAGAGCACAGAGTGAATTGAATAGGATGGGACCATATCTTAAAAGAAATTAAGGTAAATGGTGAGAGAGAAATGTAGTGGGAGGAAAGAGGGTGAAATGGAATGGGGTAATTATATGTCATTTAAGAGGCAAGTAGAAGACTTTTTACTGGAGGGAAAAAGAGGAGAGCTGAGGAAAAAAAAAAGTTTACCCTCATCACATTTGACTAAAGGAAGGAATAAAATGCACACTCATTTTGGTATGAAAACCTATCTTACAGTATAGGAAAGTGGGGGAGAACGAGATAAGGAAGGGGGGGAAGATGGAAGGGAGGGCAAAGGGAGGAGGGAGCAATTTGAAGTCAACACTCTTGGGGAGGGACAGGATCAAAAGACAGAAGAGAAACAATGAGGGGCAGGATAGGATGGAGGGTAATTCAGTTAGTCTTACACAACACGACTATTATCGAAGTCATTTGCAAAACTACATAGATATGGCCTATATTGAATTGCCTGCCTTCCCAAAGGGAATGGGTGGGGAGGGAGGGATGGGGAGAATTTGGAACTCAAAGTTTTAAGAACAACTGTCTAGTATTGCTGTTGCTACTAGGAAAGAAGACATACAGTTAATGAGGAATAGAAAGTCATCTGGCCCTACAGGAGAAAAGAGAAGATGAGGACAAGAGAAGGGAGGGATGACAGAAGAGAGGGCAGATTGGAGATAGGGAAAATTAGATTGCTTGGTGCATTGGGGTGGGAGGAGGGGATAAAAGGAGAGAAAATTTGGAAGCCAAAATTTTGTGAAAACGAATGTAAAAAGTTAAATAAATATTAAAAAAAAGAAAGAAAGAAAGTGTGTGATCTGCAAAACATGATCCATGAGTTGATTTTGGAAGACTAATTCCACTTATATTTATAGAATGGGACAGTTCTGGTCATGATAATCACCTGTGAGTTCATATTAAGTTTTGCTCACCCACACAAATGCCAGAAAGACCAATTATAAAGAAAATGGAAAAGAAACAAAAATACGTTCCTTCATGTAGTAAAAAACTGGCCAAAAAGATGGTCAAAAACTGACAGAGGTAGAGAGAAGGGTCCAGACAGGGAAGCCAAAAGAAGCTTTTTGACAACAGACCTGAAAACAGATAGCCAGGTTCTGAGCTGAAAGATGATTAGCTGTCTCAAGCTACAATTCTTCAGAATTGAAGCCAAAGCCTCACAATTACTTTTTCGAGAAGGGGCTGGGAAGAAACCTTATACATCAAGGAATCCACAGCTAGTCTTTTCTCCCTCCACGGAAAACACTGGAAGCCAAAGGAAGGCAAAAAAGAGGTCTGTCTTGGTACTTTGTGGTGTATATGCAAGGGTAGTTATTTAGATAATGACTACAATCCTGTAAAGAAAAACACATGAAATATGTAGGGTCTCAATGATCAGTTTTAAATAACTCCAAGAGACTAATGATAAACTATTTTTCCTACTTCTTTACAGAAGTCATGCACTAGCAGGGTGGAACAATACACATATTTTCAGAAATATTGAATATCTGACTTTGTTTTGCATAACTATATTTATTTGTTATGGAGAGTTTTTATTTTCTTTGCCTGGTGTGCACATGCAAGAGAGTAAGAGCTGATAGGAGGTAATGGTACAGCTTTTTAAAAAGGAAGAAAATACAAATCATCAATATATCATTCAAAAATCAGAAAATAGGAAGAAAAAAGGAAGTTAAGAAGGTGGAGGAAAAAAGCAGGGCACTGTTGGAATTATCATTATATGTGCATAATAAAAAATGTATATAATGGAGGGGAAAGCCTGTACATAACATAATTATGTAACTTCCTATGCAATCCTCTTTCTCTGTCTCTGTCTCTCTCGCTTTCTCTTTGTCTCTGTATATATGTCTGTCTCTCTCTCAAACTTTCACTATGAAACTGTACTGAAATCTTTAAGTTTGTCAAAACTTGTATTTTATTTTTTTAAAAATGTGTAGAATAGATAAAATTGGTAACACCCTATTGGACTCGTTGGAGGCTGGACATTTAGTCAATGAACTCTTAAAAATTGGAATCCTGGGAGACATCACTAAACTTTTCATATTTTTGACATAAATATCCCATTATTAGGCACATTCCTCAAGAATGTCATGGCAAAAAGAAAGACCTCATTTTTAACAAAATATTTACTGCAGCATTTTTTAATACCATAAATAAATAAGGGTTGTCCATTGATTGGAAGACAGTAGCAATTATTACAGTGTATGTAAATTAATGATCATGTGCTATAAAAAAGTGAGAAAAAAATGGAAAATCATAAGAACTGATATAGAGTGAGATGGAACTAGGATAAATTTAACTACAAAAATATTAATGAAAACACTAAAAGTTAACTATAGTTGATCAATTGCTGCAATGAATTGTAATCTCAGAGAACACAGGATGAAGCACACTTTGAAAATACCTTAATAGAGAGGTTGGCATTGTGGGGTTGTGAATGTTCACTACACTATCATAAGTGGTTGGTTTATGAGTTTTACATAATTGTTTTTCTTTGTTACAAGGGAGTGTTCAGTAAATAGCCTTTATATATACAGTATAAAGTAAGTACTCTATAAGAAGAAAAGGCAATGATTATTATTCTTGTCATTATTATTTAAATAAAAGGGCTTCAATTAGGTGAATAGAAGTGGAAATGGAAAGAAAAAGCTAATGGAGCATAGGTATATGTAGGAATTTTGTAAATAAGTGGACCACAAAGTTATGGGACTAAATTCAATGTAAGCAATAAGAGTTAACATTTGCATTTTATTCTTTCCTTGAGTCAAATGCAATGAGAGTAAGCTTCACATTTTCTTTCTCACCTCCCCCCCTTTTCCCTCCATTGAAAAGTCTTTTCCTTGCCTCTTTTATGGGAGATAATTTGCCCCATTCCATTTCTCCCTTTCTTCTACCAATATATTCCTCTCTCACCCCTTAATTTCATTTTTTTTAGATATGATCCCATCCTATTCCACTAATCCTGTGCTTTCTGTGTGTGTGTGTGTGTGTGTGTGTATGTGTGTGTGTATTCCCAACAACTACTCAGATACTGAAAAAAGTTTCAAGAGTTACAAATTTTGTATTTCCATGTAGGAATGTAAACAGTTCAACTTTAGTAAGTCCCTTATGATTTCTGTTTCCTGTTTACTTTTTCATGTTTCTCTTGATTCATGTATTTGAAAGTCAAATTTTCTTTTCAGCTCTGATCTTTTCATCAAGAATCCTCTATTTTATTGAAAGACCATATTTTCCCCTGAATTATTATACTCTTTTTCTGGGTAGGTGATTCTTGATTTTAATCCTAGTTCCTTTGACTTCTGGAATATCATATTCCATGCCCTTCTGTCCCTTAATGTAGAATCTGGTTCTAGAATATCAGGGCAGTTTCCCTTATGATGTCTAGGCTTTTTTTTTGGTCATGACTTTCAGGTAGTCCCATAATTTTTAAATTGTCTCTTCTGGATCTATTTTCCAGGTCAGTTGTTTTTCCATTGAGATATTTAACATTATCTTCTGTTTTTGGTTTAGTTTTGTGATTTTCTGGTTTCTCATAAAGTCATTAGCCTCCATGTGTTCCACTCTAATTTTTAAAGAACTATTTTCTTCAGTGAGCTTTTGAACTTCCTTTTTCATTTGGCTAATTTTGTTTTTGAAAGAATTCTTCTCCCATTGGCTTTTTGAACTTCTTTGCCAATTGAGAAGGGGATAAGCAGTGTGGGGATGGAAGGGAGGGTAATGGGAGGAGGGAGCAATTAGAAGTAAACACTCTTGGGGAGGAACAACGTCAAAAGGGAAACTAGAAGAAACAGGGGGCAGGATAGGATGGAAGGAAATATAGTTAGTCTTATGTAACATGACTATTATGGAAGTCATTTGCAAAACTACACATATATGGGCTATATTGAATTGCTTGTCTTCCCAGTGGGGATAGGTGGGGAGCAAGGAAGGAAGAGAAGTTGGAACTCAAAGTTTTAGGAACAACTGTTGAATATTGTTCTTGCATACAACTGGGAAATAAGAAATACATGTAATGGGGTATAGAAATTTATCTTGCCCTACAAGACAAAAGAGAAGATGGGGATAAGGTAAGAGAAGTTTGTTAGAAGGGAGGGCAGATTGGTGATAAAGGTAATTAGAATGCTCAACATTTTGAGTTGGGGGTTCGGGACAGACAGGGAGAAAATTTGAACTCAAAATTTTGTGAAAATGAATGTTGAAAGTTTAAAATAAATAAATTTAAAAAAAAGAAAAAGAGAAAAATAAAAAAAATAGTTTGAAAAAAAAATATTTTTCTTATCTCTTTTATGAGTGATAATTTACCCCATTCCATTTTTCCCTTTCTCCTCCCAATACATTCCTCTCTTACTCCTTAAATTTATTTTTTTATAGACATCATCCCTTCTGCTTCAACTCCATCTGTACTCTCTGTCTATATGTGTATGTGTGTGTGTATGTATAATCCCTTTCACTTATCCAAATACTGAGAAAACAGTTCAACTTTAGGAAGTCCTTTATGGTTTCTCTTTTCTATCTACCTTTTCATGCTCCTCTTGATTCTTGTGTTTGAAAATAAAATTTTCTCTTCAGTTCTGGTCTTTTCATCAAGAATGTTTGAAAGTTCTCTGTGTCATTCATTGAATGATCATTTTTTTTCCCTAGAAGTATTATATTCTGTTTTTCTGGGTAGGTGATTTTTGATTTTAATTCCAGTTCCTTTGACTTCTAGAATATCCTATTCCAGGCCCTTTGATCCCTTAATGTAGAAGCTACCAGATCCTGTGTTATCCTGATTGTATTTCCACAATACTCGAATTGTTTCTTTTTAATTGCTTGCAATATTTTCTCCTTGGCCTGGGAACACTGAAATTTGGCCACAATATTCCTAGGAGTTTCTCTTTTCAGATCTCTTTCAGGAGGTGATCAGTGGATTCTTTCAATATTTATTTTTCCCTCTGGTTCTAGAATATCAGGGCAGTTTTCCTTGATAATTTCATGAAAGATAATGTCTAGGCTTTTTTTTTTTTAATCATGGTTTTCAGGTAGTCCCATCATTTTAAAAATATCTCTCCTGAGTCTATTTTCCAGGTCAGTTGTTTTTCCAATGAGATATTTCACATTATCTTCAATTTTTTCATTCTTTGGTTTTGTTTTTTAATTCCTGGTTTATCATATAGTCATTAGCTTCTCTCAGCCTCACTCTCATTTTTAAAAAAACATTTTTCTTCAACGAGCTTTTGAACTTCCTTTTCCATTTGACTGATTCTGCTTTTTAAAGTGTTTTTCTCCTCATTGGCTTTTTGGACCTCTTTTTCCAATTGAGTTAGCCTATTTTTAAAGGTGTTATTTTCTTTAGCATTTTTTTTGGGTTCCTTTAGCAAGCTGTTGTCTTGCTTTTCAACCTCTTCCATGGCCTGAGCCCATTGTGTATTCCTTTTGGAGGTACTGAATGACTTCCTCTGACACTACACATTGTTATTTTTCATCCAAGAGGATGGAAGGAAATAACTGTTGACCAAGAAAGTAACTTTCCATGGTCTTATTTTTTTTTCCATTTTTTGGACATTTTCCCAACCAATTACTTGACTTCTGAATCCCTTGTGAAAAGAAGGGTCCTAGTGCTCCTCCTCATCCCAGGACCGTGCTCAGGGCTCCGATTTAGATCAGCTGCTCTATTCCCCCAGGGGCTTTAAGCTGAGCTGCTCCCACAATGGAAGCTGCTGTCCCACTCAGCCACTGCCACACTGCTCTGCCACCCTGCTCCTGATGCTGCCACTGCTGCTTGGGACACAAGCTGGGGGAGACCCTGTTCCCCTCCTCCCCAGCTGGGAAAGCCATCTCACTGTTCTTTGAGCTTTCTTTGGTGCTTGTGGGTTGAGGGATCTGAGACCTTCCTTGCTGGGGATTCTGCCCCGGAGGCCTTTTCAGGTCCTGTTCCTCCCGGTGCCCTGTAAAGGGCTAGGCTCTGCTCTGCTCAGTGTCCTGTGGGATAGACTTTTCCTGTCACCCTTCCAGGTTACCTTTGGCTGGAGATCTCTTTCACTCTGTTGTTCTGTGCCTTCTGCTGCTCTAGAATTTGTTGGGAGTCATTTTTTACAGGTATTTTGTGGGTTGAGGGTGAAGGGTTATAGTGTGTGTCTTTCTACTCTGCCATCTTAGCTCTGACCCTTCTGTGAGGTTTTATTATACAGAAATTGGGCAGGCATGATTTCTAGTAAGTCTGTGCATTTGAAGGTGGATGGTACTGATACAGATGTAGATGAAATCTAGGAGTGGGAAGTAGCCTGGGGTGGTTTAGAGGCAACAAATTAAGCATTGAAGTGGTAGGACTTCAAAGAAAGGATAGTTAAAAGGATTATACAGGGATGGGTCAGATGCCTCAGAATGCCTGGGACTGGGGTCAGGTACTCTGTTATTGAGCATGTGATAAAGTTTAAGGACTGAGGGTCCTTCCCTTTTAGGAGATCAGGTCCCATAACTTCATCATATCTACAATGTCACTTAGCTTCTCCAAAGCATCTCTTGGGTAAAGGGAAACCTTTTCTCACTGAAATCTTGATAATATATAAAGGGGACAACACTAATTAACACCTCATGTGGATATGGAAAAGAAATTGGATTTAAACACATTACATATTCAAAGTAAGGGAGAGGGAAGAAATAGAAGTTTATTTGAGTTTCATTACTGAATAACCGGGTTACCAACTTCTGTGTGTGTTTGTGCAGAGGGAAAAAGGAGGGAGAGGGGGAGAGAGAGAGAGAGAGAGAGAGAGAGAGAGAGAGAGAGAGAGAGAGAGAGAGAGAGAGAGAGAGAGAGAGAGAGAGAGAGAGAGAGATCAAGTGTGAAACTGATATTATGTTTGTTTGACAAGGTGAGAGGTCTGGAGCAGGGAGATCAACTTTAGTCAAACTGAATTGGCAGTACTACATCCCGATTTCTCCTGAAGTTGTGACTTTCTCTTTTTTTTTTTTTATCAAAGAGACTGGACAAATCTGACCAACACTTTTTTTCCCCCAATTATAAGCTATTTGTCCATCTCTAGGTTTTGCAGAGTTGCATAAGACTAGGCCCATAGTCTATAGTCTGCAGTAAACAGCAGGAAGTTACTTAAACAGAAAGTTTAACATTTCTATAATGCATTCCCCCATAGAGACAAATCACAAAGAAACCATTCTTCAATCATTTTCTTTCAGGAAGATCCACTTACCCAATTGCCTCTGAATACATTTCCCTCAGTTTGTAAAATAATGCTTTTCTATCTGAAGAATGATGTTCCCGAATCATTTTGGCTTTCTCCACACCCAATTGAGAAGCTTTTCTTTGAAGATTTCTCATGGTTTCTGCATTTAACCCTGCAACAAGAGCTGCCAGTCAGACTTTGAAATTTCTTGCTAAAGTCTTACTCTCCCTTTTTTGTTGTTGTGATATGTGACATGTCACCGTTTTTTAAAAGACTCATAAATTAGATGCTTCTGCTCTTCTGGATAAGAGAATGGAAATAATATTTAATCCACTGGAGAATTTGGCTTACTTCATTTTGCTTCTTATTTGTTTGATTCTAGTAAGAAGATTTTTATTTTTTAAAGCCATGGTTCTGAAGCTGAGTGAAGGCCAAGTGCAGTCCTTTGTCAAGTGCAAATTTGACTTGCATTTCAGCGTCAATAATTCCTTTGGGTTTAATTCACATTGAGCCAGGAAAGAGACAGTGAATTTAAGCAAAAAGTAATGGAAAACCAGGTGTGAATTCACAGAAATAGGAAGGACTTTTAGGATAACTAGGTTCCAACACATCTCCTGAATTTAGACCTCAGTAATTAGAAACTTGGGGTAATTTCTGATAAACAAGATTGATTCTACCTGAATAAGCAAATTGACATTTTTCCTTCAGCAGCTCCTCCTGGTTTCTAGTTTCAGCTCCACCCAGGATAAAATGATCACCTGGAATCTCATAATCATGTATATTCATTCAGTTTCTGATACTCAACAACTTCTCAGTTCCCTCATTTATCTCCCGTCAATGATTAGAGAACTGTATTCCTTTTTGTTATTTGTATTTGAGGGCCTTACCTCATCCTGAGTACCTGAATAGTCCCAAGGCCAAGAAGGCCCAGGTCCCCCCATTGCATTCTGGGCCATTTCCAGTCATCCTGATCTGGTCACTGGATCCAGATGGCTCTAGAGGAGAAGTGAGGCTGGTGACCTTGCACAGCCCTCCTTCACTCAAAACAAAGTGAAGTGCAGGTTATGTCATCATTTCTCTGATGTCATGGTCTGCTTCATAAACAAAGGACAAACACAATCCCCAGTGCTTAGCACAATGCCTGGGACATATTTGGCATTTAACAAATGTTTACTGAAAGGATGTTAGCATACTGGACCTATGGTTAGAACACAGACATTTATAACTATGCAACTCTGGACAAATCATAAAGTCTCTGAACTCTGACACATTGATTGTAAAATGGGGGTAGTTATGGCACCTACACTCACAGGAATTCTGAAAGGATCAAATGGGGAAAAGTGATAAAAGTCATTACAGAGTGATTTTAAGCTTCCTAGTGACTTATAAATGAGATTTATTATTATCATTTTTCATGGCTCTAATGGATATATTATAGGTATTTCCTTCGATGGTTCCTCTGATATTTATGTCTGAAATTAAGATAGATAATACAAAAATCCAAAAAAGGCATAACTAAGAATCCTACTTCCTATGAAAAGTTGAATTTGTGGGGTTTACAAAGATAGAGAGGGAATGAGAGGAACAGAGAGAGACAGAGAGACAGAGAGACAGAGAGGGGAAGAGGGAAAGGTAGAGGGGGAGGATATGTGAGTGAATTCAGGTTTACTTAAGCTGGGATAGATGTTGACCCATCTACTTCCCCTTCATTTTAAATAAGTTTTGACCCTACTCCCATCTTTCCCCATCTCTAATTCCCAAAGAGGCACAGATGAATAAAGGGCTTGAGGATATAGGAACAGTAGTCTCTGGTCTGATCAGGGAAAGAAATCCTACCTGGAGTCCAAGTACACAAATACTGTAACTCTAATCCCATGAGTCTTACTGACTCCTGTTTGTCATTACTCTGGTTGAAAATTCACACAGCCCCCAAAATCATTATGTCCAAACTGCACAACTAGCTATGTCCCTATCTTGCCCTGCCTTCCCTTGTCATTATACATTTACTTAGGCTGTTAAGTCCAGCTCAGGTGTTCCCTTTTATATGAAACCTTTCTGAATTCCACCTAGGTGAAAGTGGGCTCTCCTTTTTTAAACTTTTATAAATCAGATTTTTAGTTTCTCTAATCCTATCACATTCTACTTTGTATTCTATTTATCTATGTGTTTGCCATATTACTCCTTTTAGATTGTAACCTGCTTGAGGGAAGGATGGATAATTTTATCTCTAGTATGAATTATAGCACCTTATATAATGTTGCTGGTTTACAAATGTTTATTGAAATATGAATGGTGAGGAAGTAGAAGAAGTGGGTACAGTCTTTCTTTGCAAGAGAAAATCAGAGCAAAAACAATAATGACCATAGCACTAAAGAGAAGAGCAACTTATTTAGCAACTTACAAATGTACTGACATTCATTTCATTGGATCTGAAAGAGAAAGTGTCAAAGAAAAGTTTGCTCTAAATCAGGGATGAGGAACCTATAGCCTGGAAGCCCCAGGTTCCCCACCCCTGCTCTAGACTGCAAACTATGTTCAGCTGAAGACAAAGGGATGGAACCAAAGAAGAAATTTTAAGAAAAACTGAACAACAGAGGGAATGAGATTCTTTAAACGTTGGAGATAGGTTCAAAGGTAAAGGCAGAGAGGTTTTCTTTATAAATAAGAAGGAATTCTTTCATTGAGACAGAAGGAGAGGAAGTAATGGGATGGAAGTTATGTGAAAGTATAAAGGCTGGTCAGTGAGGATGCTGTTGCTTAATGCCTTTGACTTCCTCAATAAATTAGGATGGTTCGTTGTTGAGAATTAAGAGGGAAGGTATGACTATTAGGTATGAAGGGGGTTTTGAAAAGTTATTTCAGAAAACTGTTAGGGAATCAGTAAAAGACAGGGCCAACAACATGTAACATCTATGCTCAAATAAGATATATGCTGAATAAATTGCATATAAACTGAAAAGGAAAGAACTATGGGAAAACTTACAGAAGGCGAAACTTTACTCGAGAATTGAAAAACTCAGAGAAACCAAGATCAAGAGATGAGGAAGAGGAGAGGTCTCACCAGGAGACACTCAATGAAAATGCCAGAGTTAAGAAATGGAGTGATGGCATGTGAGGAAAAGCAAAGTAATGAGTGCCACTGCATCATAAAATATGGGAAGGAGAGTAAGTTGTAAGAGGAATGGAAAAGCAGGAAAGGGCCAAGTAATGAGGACTTTAAAAAAATATAGTACAGAATTACATGTTTTTGCTGGAAGTAATAGGGAGCCATTAGAAATTATTGAATAGGGAAGTGCTGTGATCAGATCCGAACTTTAGAAAGATTAATCAGAAAGCTGATTAGGAGATACTCTGGAATGGGAACAGATTTGAAACAGGGAATCCAATCATTGAAGAATTTAAATACTACCCCATATTATACTATAATTGACAAGTCTGAGGGTTTTAGTGGAGCATCTAGGTTAAAGAAAATGATGCAAAATTACCTTCTTTTGAAAAAAATTTGGAATAAATAAATGATGTATACATGAAATATTAGGAGGAAAATCATTGTATGATTTTGAAAAAGCATAGTGGAACGGAAGTTGGGTGACTGAATATAGTGCTGGGCCTAGGTTCAGGAAGACTTGAATTCAAATCTGGTCTTAAACACTTACTAGTTGTGTGACCCTGGACAACTTACCCCTATTTGTCTCAGTTTCCTCAGTTATAAAATGAGCTGGAGAAGGAAATGTCAAACCACTCTAGTATCTTTGCCAAGAAAACTCCAAAATGGAGTCACAAAGAATTGGGCATGACTGAAACGCTGAACAACAGCAAAGCGTCAGAGGAGGGCAGGGAGTAAATAGAGGTGATGTTACAGATGTAGAAAAGACATTCACCTGACTTATTAGGTCAAGAATAAATCTCAGTTCCTCAAAAGGGTGGAAGGTGACTAGAGGATGCCACCTAGGTCGTAAAAGATTGAAGATTTGAAAAAAGTTAAAGTATTTCAAGGACAATGTTAAAGTGCCATTTGAAAATAGAAGCATTTTGATAACCTTGCCATCTTTAGGTTTTGCACTCTTCACAAAATATATTTGACACAGACAAAAATTTAAACGATAATATGTCTTCCTGTTGTTCATCCTGCTAAATGTTATGTTCACTGGAACAGTAAATAAATGACCTGAGAAATTGGAAGTTCAGTATATAATTACAAATCCCTTTGAATAGAGATCCTAAGACTTGGGTCATGTTCTGTGTTTTTCTTGTTTGCTCAAGGTTCTCAAAGAGTACCATGTCATCAAGGAGGTGATGCCATGGCATGCAAACGAATTACATTTCTACATAGAAGAGTCACTGTTTGGGAGTAAAAGAATGACTAAAATGTATAGAGAGTTTGGAATCAAGTTATACATACTTAATACTTTTTTTAGTATTGTAAAAGAAAACCAGCATCGTCTACATAAAATCATACACAATCATTACTGGTTCTACCCATCACCAAATGTAATAATATTACAATAAGAATGATTCACATTTATATTCATGCATGGGTAGGTACCAGGAGTAATTTTATTTGACAATTTAAAAATTATATATAGCTGGGAGTGTACAATAGGAATGAAAGGAACAAATGTACTTTCAGGTTTCTGGAGTTTCTCAAAACCTAAAAACAAAGAGAAGAACAAAGACATATTTGTGAGTCCTTGAGTCCTGCTTTCCAGTTTTTGTCCTTGCTCCTTCATCAGACATCCATTTTCCCATGAAATCAAAGGATAATTTGGCCAACAGAAAACCAAAGATCTCACTTGATAGGACACCCCATGATGCTGACTTCATTCTTACAGGTTCTCAATACTGACTTCAGATTCTGTGGACTTTCCACTACTCAACTCAAATTCTACTTGTCTGGTTTTGAGTCTAATTTAATCATTAAATGGAGAAAATAATAATCTTCATTATAAAAACATTAAAAGTTTGACATATTTCACCCAAGAAATATATTTATAATTCATTAAACCAATCAAGCAATTGAAATTGATTACCATTTTTTTGTTTTAAACATATAAAATAACATGCCTTATCCTGTAGTTAAAATACTATTATTATAGAAGATAATAATAAGATATTGTTTCCAAAGGGATCAAGATATTTCTACGAATATTCTGGGCACAGTTTTCCTAAATCATTTTGGGTAACAAACCAGTACTGCTGTAGAAACAGAAAATATATATTGGATATATATTTAAATGTCTGACTTATTTTAGCTCCACACTTTCATTTCCAAATTAGCTTAAATTTAATGACTACATTGTGTGGAAGCACTTTTTAAGTATAGTTTAATACTCTTTCCCTGGATCAGCCTATGCTTAATGTCAGCCATAATTTATTCCAGTATAGCCAGGTGTGAAGAACAGGAAGCTATTCTGGGCCTTAGAAGTTGTGACCAGGTGGCAAAAGTGGGTGGATAGGATGCTGTTAACCTCTGGTATTGTTTATTCATTTTCAAGGAAGGCTTAGTAAAGTTATGCCAGGATATCTGTAATGACTTGACTAAAAGGGGATTTGTCTGGACAATTTGGGGACCTCTGCCTTCTCTGTCTAAAACCCATGGACATTTAAAAAAAAGGGAAATTATCTAATCAAGTTGTTGTCCATGACAATTAATTATGGTCAAATTCTCCTATTTTTCTATGGCCCTATTGTTCAAAGTAATGAAGGTAAGTGTTAGATCTGTGTGCAAACATAGAGTCCTGAAGTTTCAAGGAAGGAAAGCAGAGGGTAAAGATGGAAAAGAAGGAAACAGGAAGAAAGGAATGAAGGGAAAAAGGAATGAAACAAAAAGAAAGGGAGAGAGAAAGGAAAGCGAGGGAGGGAGGAATGGGTTGTTGTTGTGTTTGTCCTTCGTTTCTGAATAGGACCATGACATTAAGATGATGACATGACTTGCAGTTGATTTTGACTTGAGTGAGAGAGGGCTGTGCAAGGTCTCTAGCCTTACTTTCTCCTCCAGAGTCATCTGAATCCAGTGGCCAGGTATTCATCAAGACAACTGGAGATGGTCCAGGATGCAACGTGAGAGAGAGAGAAGGAAAGTCCAAGCTTTACAGAACAAATTCATTTAAGGAGATTTGTTATGTAACTTTTGGATTCAGTCAAAGGGCTGTATCCAGGACCCAGAGATCCAAATGTGGCATTGAGACTGCAGGTTCCCCACCCATGAATTAGTTGTACTTTCTCATTCCTCCTTGTTTCTACCTAAATGTTTAGTGCAAATATGTCAAAGATACTAAATATATTATTTTAATATTGTTTATTATCATATCAACAGTGTGCATGTATGTGAACTTGTGAGCAAATTTACAGAGTAAGTAGAGGTTTAGGTTTGAATTAGAAAGACCTTAGTTCAAATTCTACCTCATATACTTACTAGCCACATGACCCTGAGGTTTAGTTTCATTAACCTTTCTTACCTCCAGTTTCCCCATCTCTAGCATTTATTTCCCAAAATTATTATGAGACCTCAAAGGCTTATGAAGCACACATATACACATACACATATATACATATGTACATATACACATGTACACATACATATATATTTGTATAGCATTGGGAACTGTAAACATTGTTACTTATTTTGTGTTATTTTCCAGTGAGAATAACTCACTTTGCAATAGCACTTTTTTTTTCCTGTGAACTACTGTGCACCTAATATTCTTTAAAAGTTTCCAGTGGTCTGCAGACATTAAGTGATTGATCCAAGACTATAAATTCAGTATATGGCAGTGACAAACGTTAAACACAGGGCTTCTTCATTTCAAGGCCCATTCTCTATACACTATGCCATGCTGCCTTTCCTTGAGATTTAATGGACATCCTAAATCTTTCTTTTCTCTGACACTCATTTCTCCAGGAATGGCAACAAAGACTCTCTAATCATAGTCACTGCAGGAAACAATGGGGATGATCTTTCTAAAGGCTTATTTTCATGAAAACGATTGTAACAGGAACAAAAATATGACCCTTTAAGCTGTTCTTACTAAGCAGGAGAACGAAAGTGAGGAATTAACAAGCCACAGACTCTGCAGGAAATTAACTAACACAGTAGAAGCAGCACTTAAAAGTCAGGGGGCGAACTTTCAGCCATCAGTATTATGGTTATTGTCTTTTTCTCTTATGTTAATCCAACTATACTTTCTTCTTGAACATAAGACTTAATGATGATTATTTAATGGCTATGAGTGAGAAGGAAGACTATTCTTTCCTCTCCAGATTTCTATGGATTTTCTCCATTCTTCAAAGATTATTCTCATTTGATTTCTTTGTTTCAGATCTGTCAGCAACTAAGGAATTTATTGCTTCATTTTGGAAAAGTCCAGACACTCAGAGGAGGAGATAACACAGGCTGGAATCAATTTTCCATAAAACCTTCTTATAGCCACATTTACAGTTCACCTCCCCAAATCCCCAAAAGAAGTAATAATTTTAATAGTTTGACATCAAACTTATCTGCTGTGAGTAATTCTGATTGGTCCTACCCAGCTTTGCTGAAAAGTTGCTTTTTTTTTATTTCAAAATAGTAACTATTTTTTTATAGAGTAAGAAAACTCATGTAGTGTTTGACATGTTGAGTAACTCTGTATCTGTTCTGTCCAAAAGATGGTACCACCTTGTACATGTATGTGAGCATCGATATTTTTAAAATATATTATATTTATCTTCAGTTTTCAAAATTCACTTCCACAACATTTTAATTCCAAATTTTCTCCCCTGTCTCTGCCCTCCTCCAACCCCAGGACAGTGTGTATCGCAACTACCTCCAATCGGCTCTCTCTTCTATCACCCCTACTTCCCCATCTCCTTCCCCTCTATTTTTCTGTAGGGTATGATGGATTTCTATACATCATTGCTTGTACAACTTATTTCCCAATTGCATGGAAAAACAATTTTTATAATTTATTTTTAAAGCTTTGAGTTCCACGTTCTCTCCTTTCCTCCCTCCCCATACACCCTCATTGAGAAAGCAAGCAATTCGAAATAGGTCACATGGGTAGTCAAGCAAAACATTTCCATAAAAGTCATATTGCGAAAGACTAACCACATTCCCCTCTATCCTTTCCTGCCCTCCATTTACTGTATTCTTTCCTTTGACCTGTCCCCCACAATAGTATTTGCTTCTCATTACCCCTTCCCCCAATCTGCTGCCTCTTCTATTATCCTCCTTCTCCTATAGCCCTTCACCCCTGCCTTCCTGCCAATTAAGATAGATTTCTACAAGCAATTCAATGTTTGTTCTTCCTCCTTAAGCCAAGTCCAATGAGAGTAAGACTTACTTATTCCCTCTCACCTCCTCCCCTCTTCCCCTACATTGTAAAAGTTCTTCCTTGCCTATAATTTATGTGAGATGATTTACTACATTCTACCTCTCCCTTTCTCTTTCTCCCAGCAATTTCTCTCAACACTTAATTATAATTTTTAGGTGTCCTCCCTTCATATTCAGCTCATGTGTGTGCATGCATAGATTATATATATATATAGAGAGAGAGAGAGAGACAAACATAACTGCATACATATAAACGCACACACATACACAGACATATATGTATATATGTGTATACACATATGTGCATATATACAGGTGCACACATACACACGTACACATATGCCTATATATAATATACACATACATACACACATGTGCATAAAGATATATGCATATACACACATGCATATACATGCACATGCATGTGGACCTATGCACACATGCATACATACACAAAATACATACATACATAGAAACATATACATACATTTAAATGCACATGTGTGTACATATGTATACATGCATGTCTATGTATACATAAATACATGCCTACTCTTATACATTAATATATACATACATATGTGTATATATCTGTGTGTATATGTATATATGCATATAAACACACATATATAAATATATACATATACATACACACGCACATATGTATATCTATGTGCACATATATATACGCATATGTGCATATATACATGTGCACGTGCACCCACATGTACACATATGCTTACATATAATATACACATATATACACACATGTGCATATAAATATATGCATATATACACACATGCATATATATTGCATAACTGCATTCCAGCAGTTAGAGGGAATATATATATATATATATATACATATATATATATATATATATATATATGCTCTAGAATTTATTTAGAGTCATTTTTACAGGTATTTTGAGGGACTTGGGGGAGAGCTCAGGCAGGTCCCTGCTTCTACTCTGCCATCTTGACTCTGCCCCCAAGCTTGGGAGCCTGGGTATTTTACCTTCGGTTTATTCAACAAACAACTACTTGGCATATACTTTTGCATAATAATGCTTTGGGTACCTAGAGGAAATACAAACTTTAAGTAAGACCTTCCCTGTACTCAGAGAACATACAGTCTGGTTGGGGAGATATGACACAAGTATACATAACTATAATACAAAATATCACAAGTGCCTTAGAAGTACAGGACACAAATCTTACATGAAGTTTAAAAATGAAGGACATTCTTGATTAAGGATATTAAAAAAAAATACACAAAGTCAGAAGACTAAAAAAAAAAAATATCTCACAGGAAAAACAACTAACCTGGATAATAGATTGAGGAGAGACAATTTAAGAATTATTGCGCTACTTAAAATCTATTATTTTAAAAAGTGTCTAGACATCATATTGCAAGAAATTATAAAGGGATATTTCACATATATCAGTGTCAGACAGCAAAGTAGAAATTGAAAGAATATACCAATCACTTCCTGAAAGAAATTACCAAATGATGTCCCTGAAAGAGATCCCACTCCACTCCTCCTACCCAGGAATATTATAGCTGAATTCCAGAACTCCAAAATCAAAGAGAAACAAATAATTCAAATACTGGGGTGTTAATTGGAATAACAAAAGTTTTAACAGCTTCTGTGTTAAAGGAGTGGAGGATTTAAAACATGATATTCTAGAAGGCAAATACATACATACATACATATATATGTGTGTGTGTGTATACACACACACAATCTAAACAACAAAACTGAGTATAATACTAGAGAGGAAAAATGGATATTTAATTAAATAGAAGACTCTATCATTCCTAATGAGAACAAAATTGAGTAAAACATTTGATGTTTAAAAACAAGACTCAAAAGAAGCATAAAAAGGTAAATATGACTGAGAAATCATAAGGAATTTAACAAGTTTAAAATATTTATAACTCTATATGGGAAGATAATAGCTGCCATCCCTAAGAACCTTATTATCATCAGGAAATTTATAGAGTCTACTTAGACAGAGGGCTTTGGTGTAATCTTACAAAAATAATGGGAGATTAAGGGATTCACTGAGAAAAAAGGAAACTGAAGAATGGAGAAAACTATCTCACATGAAAGATGTATACAAGCAAAACTTTTTTTATAGCAGAAGGTTTAATGAGGTGAGGAGTGGGAAATATTTGTACCTTATTCTCATCTGAACTTATTCAAAGAGAGAATAAGATAGCTATATATAACTATATGTACATATATATAACTATATTTATAGCTGTATATAATTATAGACACTATGTATGTATGTATGTATATGTACATATATGATTTTACATAGTTAATTAGTCATACACACAGGGAGATGGGTACAACATTTATTTTACCCAACAGGAAAGTAGAAGGGTTAAGAGAAAAATGGGTGGTGGTAAGAGGGAGAGTGGACTAAGAGATGCAGTGACCAAAAGCTAAATGGGTTCCGAGAAGGATATAGATTAAAAAAAAGTGAAGCATAAAAATAAGACAATAAAATGGAGGGAAATACACAGTCAGCAATCCAAATTGAATGTGAATGGGATGAACTCACCCATAAAATAGAATTGGATATCAGAATGGATTAGAAACCAGACTCTAACAAAATCTTGTTTACAAGGGACACATTTTAACAAGAAATACACATACATCACACATACACACACAAATGCACACACACAGTTAAAATAAAGGACTGGAGCACAATCTATTATATTTCAGCTGAAGGAAAAAAAATAAAAAACAAAAGACAAAAAAAAAAATGGGTAGCTATCATGACTGCAGGCAAAGAAGAACATACTGATACTGATACTGACACAGAAACTCGGATAAATGCCACAACAAAATTAACACCAGAGTATAGATGATAAAACATACAACAAGCCTTTCAGGAATGTGGCATTAGAATGTAATGTGCAGAATTGAGCATTTGCCAGTTTCACTCAGTTATGCTTTTTAATTCTGAAGCATTATTCTATCAGAGGATAGTATAGAAAAATGACAGTGATATGTGTCTTTTATTAAGATCTAAAAATATTTATAAAGGAGGATATTTTCCATATTATTAGAAAACGAGAATGTTAGTATCACTGTGATGCTTGTAATTTTATCTCCCTCCCCATCATCTGAGTCAACATTTACACATAGATATAAGCCATCTATTTCTGAAAGAACAAATTTCTCTAGTATCTTGGAGAAGTTCCCTCTCTGGAATGGAAAGCACCTGGAGAAAATAAGTCTTAGCCCTGTCAAAAAGAGTATACATTTAATTTATCATTTGTTTCAACCTGAGAGGTTTTTACGCACCTTGAAGAAAATAGCATTTTTTTAAAAGAAAGAACTTTCAAGTAATTTACTTTTCTCCAATGTGCTATAATATTTTGAGAAAGCTGTGAACTGGAGAGGAGGATCTAGACAGAGAGATATCTGCTTTCTATGGTAACTTGCAGGTATGACCAGGCAGTTCACCCAATTCGTTTGACATCATCAACTTTTATCCTCCAGGAGCAATCATATTTTATAATGAACTTGTTCCATTCATCAGCAAATGTGTCATAAAGGGCTAAACATAGAGTTGAAAATGTTGCCCATGGACTCTCAGAAAATAAAAATCTGCTTATGGGTGGCTTCTTTGAGTAGGTTGTCATTTTTTTTTTTAACGGTACAGCTATGGGATAGTGCTCAGACTATTCACAGAAAACTTGCCTTTCTATCTTTCCTGATTAGGAGGATACTCAAGCCTAGCTCTTAATTCTTCTAACCCTCTCCCTATTCTTATTCATGGATCCTTCACTATTTTTTCTCCCAAATACTAAGTCTGGGGCGACACCAATTAATTTATCTTTCCTCGCAGTCACTCTAAAACTTAGCCCACCTGTTCCAGGATGTTTTCTTTAAATGTCCTTCATGTTGCTTTATGTCTTTTCTATACCCCAATATCACACATATGCAACACCATACACATTAACATAATATTATGTCTTTGATCATTCTCTAAATGTTTCACATGCAGGTGATATCTTATTCCCTACTCCTCCTACTCCTCTCTCACTACCCAAGAAAAAGGCAAACAAG